>OY720349.1:32637376-33369876 GCA_963082975.1 Labia minor
GTTGTATGAGAAATCCTAAACAATCCATTATAGATTTCGCTATTTACGAATATATAATCACTATTTATACGGTTATAGTTTTGTATTATCATGAATTTATTAGAATTTAAATGAACTATGTTAAAACTATTTTCACTTTAATATGAAATGAATTGAAATTACTCAAGAAATCAATTAAATGATACAATTTTAATGTGCCGTTTGTTTTATCTCTTTGCGGAAAATAATGATTCTATAAGTTAATATTATCTCTTATTACTATTATTATCTTTATAGAATATAATTAAATATGATTTAATTCAAATTTTGATTTAAATAATATTAAACTTAGAGAGATGTACAACATATACCTATAATTGTGAAAAATATGTGTGTAGGTTGAAAATATATAGGTATATAAATTTAAAATATTATGAATATATAATATATGTAGGTATTTATATCATAAAAAGTTGATTACAGAGATCATCAATTATTTTCAAAGATTCTTATTATATATTTTATTATAATTTATTTTTATATATATAAATATTTTATTTTTTTGTTTTAATTCAAATTTTATATATAAATATTTTTTTTTAATATTTATAATTAGAATTTATTGATGATCTTTATTTCTTACTTAATGAGTATATTTTATAACCAGTAGTACTACTTTTATGTGCATACACATATATTTATTATTTATTTATATTACTTGACAGACTACTCTATACTTAACTAATAATATTCTCTAAAATCCACTTGTGACATGAATATATTATAGAAGTTAAAAGTAAAAGGCGTTATTCATCTCTCTCTACTCTCCCCTATCTTTCTCTCCCTCTCTCTCTCTCTTTCTCTCTGTATCAGTTAAAAGGAGTTTCATTATTCGCTGCATTACAAGGCACGTCCGAGGAATTAAAATATTAACACCTCTCTTTTGAACTGAGTGCAAATCGGAATAACATTCCCGTCGCCCCTTCTATAGGAATTAGATGTTTTATCGCTTCCCCTTGCTTTGGCCAGTTTTTTTTTTTTTTTTTTTTAATTCAATCAAGCCAAAAAACCTTTAGGACTATGTTGTGAATATTTTAAAAGCTAGTGGACGTACAGACAAACCCCATCCTTAATGGAATCACTGGCTACATATATAATATATATTTTATTTTAACTTAATTTCTCTAAAACTAAGCATTAGAATGATATGGGACTTTGGAAGCCAAGAATTATTATTGTTTGTTAACAGTTTTTGATCTTGCATATATAAAGCTACTTATCTTTTCCACCCTTTTATATATACACAAGCTTAAAACTTAATATCATGCCAAATTAATACAGCACTGTTAAAAGGATTGCAATAGACAATTTTGACATGGGGACTCTTTTTTTTTATAAAACACTCACTCATAATAATTGGCATTAAACTTCATTAATATAAACCAGAGGAAAAGTAAAAAAGAATATTCGGCAAAAAAAAGAGATGACACCTTTGAATAAAAACTTTTCTAAAAAAAAATGAATATTTTATAAATGAAGGGAAACGGTCTGAATTAAGTAGCTAGAATGATTTAAATAAATTTTTATTAAAATTACTTTAAGCCTTTCATAATAAATCGGGAGTTATCAAGATAGAATATTGAAAAGTAAAGATGGAAATTCATTATTCTAGATTCTTTCAAATTCTGTCCTTTATCTTTGAAATGATTTAAATTAAGATTAATTATTATAATACGGGTTAATTATCGAAGGATCTTATTTTATTTTAGAACGTTTTTATCAACTTCGGTTCATGTCTGTCTGTCTGTTAGCTATTATGACAAATTGAAATCTATTTTTCACCAACTTTAAATTTAGATAGAATTTTGAAAATTTTTATCGATATTTCAATGAATCCCTATAAGGTATACAAGAAATATATTTGAATTATAATTAATTAATTTTAATTTAATTATAACGTATAATTGCTTAAAAAATTGAATTTTCATTCACGCCATCTGACGGATAAATATTGACAAGGAGATGGCAAGAATTATAAAATCGCTTTTTAAATACGCCCAACGTTTTTCGTTGAATATGAAGCAATACATCCATAAGCTTTGTCAGGCTATATAATTATTTTATTCTTTTTAGTCCATGAGAAAAACTTTATTTTATAAAATCTTATATATTTATTTAATCATAGATATACATAAAATAAAAATTAATTTTTTTTTTTTAAATATTAATTATTTAAAATGATATAATTTACACATGAAAATTTGAATATATTAATTTAGTGGCTTAAGTTACCTCAACTACTAGTATTATTAATATTAATATTGAATTAATAATATTTGATAATATTACTATAAATTATTTTGAAATAGATACTTTTAGAGATTAAATGATAGACAAACTTTTCTGGTTAATTAATAATTATATAAATAATTTATATACACGTATATAAATTATTTTAATAACCAAAGAGTTATCAAATGGGTTACATATTTTATAAATTTAATTAAAGTTTTAATATAACATATTATATATATATACCTATATTTAAAGAGAGAGAGAATAAAAACAAGCAATAATCAATAACTAAAATGTAAATGAATGGTTTGTTTTATTATTCATTTATATCGTATACAGAAATTGATATAATATATAGATTGAAAATGCAATAATTAATTTAATACATAAGTACAGATATAAATATTTGAAGAAATTAATGAGAGAACTTGTAAATTTTCTGCATATAAATGACAAAATTGATCAGAACAAGTTCTCAACAAGAAAATTTAAAAGAATAATATAAAACTTATATTACCAATTTATTTCATATATAAAAAAATGTATAAATTAACTTTGTGAATAATTTGTGTTAATATTAATTTAATTTAAATTTTAATTTAATATTCATATAACTAATCTGATTCAATTAAATGGAAAAAATTGATTTACTGATAAAAAATAAAATATCTAAATTCTTTTCTAAAAGTTTTTCATTTAATTTAGATTCATTTAATTCTAATTATATGTTTTACATTTTAGGAGTGTTAAAAAAATATTAATTGTGTCACTGATTGATGCATTTCTTGAATGATAATCTTTTACAAGTAATATTTCTTGATTGACTAATCCATTACAGCGAGTTATTTTGTAAAAGATATGTAAATTAGTGTCTTTAATTCATGCGTCAAATGAGGAACCAAAATCAAATAAGCTTTCAAACATTATAGAGCTATAAAGTCTTAACTGGCCGGGCAGCTAATAAGATAAATTATTTATTATCAAACATCAATAAAGGCGTCAACCAGGCAACTTGGAACAAAAAAAAAAAATAAAAATAAAATAAAAATAAAAATAAAAAAAAATCCAAGAAGTAGAGAACTATCTTGGACAAAGTATCTATCGACAAAACAAATGCCATTCAATGTGGTAGTGTCTCCATTTTCAATTAAACGAAAGCTTATCCATTGGAGAAAAGAGGTTTCGGCTTACGCGCCAAGGGTGGAAAAGTGAAAGAGTGGAAAAAGAGGGGCTGAGGGACCAACGCTCGATGGAAAGTAAAGAAGAGTAGAAAAAAATCAAATAGAAGGTTCTTTAAGATGGATTTTAGAATGCAAATTAAAGGCCAGTTAATATCAAGACGAAGAAGGGGATCTACATCACTTGACTCCATCAAACTCTCTTACATCTTTCGAGGAATTAATTATTATCTTCGCTTTTGTCAGAATCCAAGAAAGAGCATTTTTTTATTTCTTTTTTTTTTAATAAGATAATCATAAACTAAAATAAGATATTTTTATTAATTATATAATTAATCATGGTTCAAAGGTAATGAAAAGATTGTTGATCAGATAGGAGGCGGTTCAAATCTCACCAATTCAGAATATTTAATAAGTTATAATATATGCCATTAAAATAAATAAAATAAATTAATAATAAATTCAAAATGTGTATCAATAATTCATGATTAATATTAAAAGACTATATAAAAATAAATTATAAAAGTAAATTTACTCTCCTTATAGATATGCAACCTTAATGGCCTATAAGAAAAATATTCTGTCAACTTTTGTTCTTATGTACTAAATTATTACTATTCGAAAAAGTTTGAGTCCTATTCAAGTGCACATTAAAACAATAATTTTAATCTCAAAACTTGCTTTTATTTTTTTTGTTTAATTTTGAAAAATTAATCATTAAATAAATATTTAAATGTATTAATATAATATTATATTAAAATTCATGTAAATGAGTAAGGAATTTAAAATATATAATTTTAAATATTAATATAATAATATATTATTTTCATGATGTATTGATTGGACATTAATTTTCTTTAATGGAATCAACGACAACATACCTACATAAAAAAATAAAATAATGATAAAGGAATTCATTTTACTTTTTTTTTTCTTACTTTTCTTATTCGATCAAAATAATAAATTTTCTTTGAAAATCAATTTAAATATTATAGAATCAATGTGTATGTGTATGTAAATGGATGGAAATAATATAAGAAAATATATAAGAGAAATCATTTTTAATTGACTTCGATTTCTTTTGATAAGAATGGAGAGATAAAGTTGGATTTATAGACCGAAGTTCCAAGGGAACACAAACTTTAAATGGATACAATAATTTCAAATGAAATCAAAGTTGATGTCAAATTAAAATCGTTTTATGACAATTTTAAATTTTTTTTTTTTTTTATTTCGTATTGATCGGGCCAAATATCTTCGGGTGATAGGCTGACGTTCAATTCAATCAAAGTAAAATAATATTAAAAAAAAATATATTTTTTCTTTTCTTTTAATAAGAAAATGAAAAGAAAAGACAAACTCGTAGAAAGTAATTAAATTTTTATTTATTTATTTCAATTGAATTTTCAAGTAGAATATAAAATAAAAATATATATTCTATGATAATATATTTTTAATACATTTTTACTATCTCGTAAGAGATAGTATTGCGATCACGAAAATTTTCGATGTTGAGATTTTGATGTTTTTATACGTTTTGAAGGTTCCTGAATCATTTTCACTAAGGTTGAGAAAAATGTCTGTGTATGTGTGTATGTGTGTGTGTGTATATATATGTATGTAACCAAGATTACGTAAAAACGGTTTGAGCTAGAATGATGAAATTTGGTACATGAGCATTATTCAAAATTCGTAGTTTTCTATCAACTTTTGAGAAATGTAGCTCAACCGGAAGAGGGTCATTACTTACAACGTTTTGATTTTTTTTCCTCTAAAGTGACCGTAAAAATAAAGATATATGTTTGAAAGTTTTTCACATGATTAAATATTGTATAAAACTGCTATATATAGAATTTCAGCTTGATTGATTCGCTGAAATTACCAGAATTAATTTTTTAACACTGCAAATCTCACGCGCCAACACGTGACGTGGTGGCATCAACAAAAAGCCAAACATGCGCTGGTTTAATATTTATTATTTATAATTTATAATTAATTAAATTTAATTTAAATATAATATATTATGTTATTTAATCCAATTCAAATTGCGAGATAGTCGAGAGGAGACACTCCAGCTAATTTTATTTAAAAATATTAAATAATTTTTTTTTTTTTAATTTTTTGAAAAAAAAAAATATAATTTGTTTTTTTTTATTATTCAACACCTTTTCCCAATAATATTTTATTATTAAAAAAAAATATATCTCTTTCTATATAATTTTATTTTTATATATATTCTATAATTCATTTAACTACTATAAAAATATATATTATATGTTAATTTTAAAATAAATTTCATGTGTCTTTAGGTAATCTTGGAAATGTGTGAGTAGCCCATCTACAAATAAATGAAATGTCAAAAGTCATAGTAATATAAATTTCACTAAATAAATTTTTTAAGAATTTTCATTTCTTGCCTATTTGAAATGACACACAAGTTCATGAAGTCAAATCAAAAAAGGTAAATAAGTATTCAATTATACTATCTAAAAATACCAATGCATAGAATAACAATTTCTTTTTATCAAACTAAATCAATAGACAAGTAAATATTTTAAAATTAACAAACAAAAGATGTTTAGGAACAAATCGAGTCAATATTTGTTTTACTGATCGGGAATGTGACATATGTTGTATTTATATTTTAAAATATCGTGTTTAGGAAAATACTTTTTTTTTTTTTTGAAATTGATAAATATTCTTTTATTCTGTTAGTTGAATTGATAGAGAAAATCTTTTCTTCTGTACCCACATCTAATCTTTATGCTGTTCCTTTCCACCAGTTCACCTGTAGAATACACACCAGACGCCTAGGATATCAATGGATTATATGTATCCTGATCTGAACTTCCAAACAGCTCCTCTGACAGGTCTTTTTCATCATTATTCACAGTCGTGGCGCCTTTTATCGAATTGAACTCACTCCCTTTTTCACCTTTGCCAATCGATAGAGTTGAAAATTTTTTCTTTACATAAAAAAAGAATATCACCCCAATAGATGTATTGAAAATCAAAAAACCCTTCAATGAAAAATATGAAGTGAAAAATTTGCTAGATAATAATTTTATTAATAGGTCACTGATCACATTAAATAAATCAATGGAAATTTTCTTACACTCTCTCACACTGATATACTCTATAAATTCAGTGTTTTCATTTAATTTCCAGGGTTCTTTTGAATACTTTAATTTATTCAAATTGTTATCTTACTGTAACAATAATTTTTAAAAATATTGAAATTTGTTTAGGAAAAATATTACGTTTTGATTTCCCTCTTCTTTTTAAAAATACTATTGAAATAAATATTAATAATTTTTTTTCTAATAGATTTAATAATTTATTAAATGAAAAAATATAGAATTCCTTTTATTTTTAATTATTTTATACATACTTGTTCATATAAAATATATAGATATAGTTTTTAATATCTCGTAAGAGATAGTATTGCGATCACGAAAATTTTCGATGTTGAAATTTTGATGTTTTTAAACGTTTTTAAGGTTCCTGAGTCATTTTCACTAAGGTTGAAAAAAATGTCTGTGTGTCTGTGTGTGTATGTGTAGACAAAATAAGCAAAAATGGTTTGAGCTAGAATCATGAAATTTGGTATACGGGCATTATTCATTACTTGGTTTCATTAAAAATTCGTAGTTTTCTATCAACTTTTAAGAAATGTAGCTCATTCAGAAGAGGGTCATTACCTACCACGGTTTCATTTTTTTTTCTTCTAAACAGTCCGTAAAAATAAAGATATATGTTTTCCACATGATTAAAAATTGTATAAAACTGCTATATATAGAAATTCAGCTTGATTGAATCGCTTAAAGTAATTTTTTTTTAATTAATTTTTTAACACGTTGACTGCATATCACGCGCCAGCACGTGATATGGTGCCATCAACAATGAGTCAAACACGCGCTGGATTAATAAATATTATTTATTAATTTTAATTTATAATTTATATATAAGTTTAATTAAATTAAATTTAAATATAATATATGTTAATTAATCCAATTCAAATTTGCTTGATAGTCGAGTGGAGACAGATTTTTTATATTTTTTTTTTGTTTTGTTTTTAATGGAGATTCATTTACATCGATTTACTAACTTTTTAGATCTAAACCCACTTTTTCCACTTTTCGGATTAAATTGTAAATAAATAAATTAAATGTTTATATAAGGTGAGGTTCGATCTCCTGACCTCAATTTCGTCAGGCACCAACCAGACTATTAAATTCTTTTTTTTATTTTATTCTTCAAAAACAAAAAAGAAAATTATTTTAAAAAACATATAAATTTCTTTAAATATAAATATTATAGAATTTTATAATATGTCTATATTGATCTAAGCTAAATGTAATTGAATAAACTTCTCTCTATCTATAATAAGGCCAACAAAGTAGACAGGATTTTATTGTCCAAAGGGACAGTTCAGCGGTAAGTAAATAAATTTCGATTGAATAGATATTAAATGGAGGCGGATGCGTTGTCAACCGGTGAAATTGGGATGGCCCCCAGAGAGAAGGCTGTTTGTTGGCTCATGTTGATGGGCTGATGTTCTCTGATTGCCGTCCGCCTGCACTCGGCTGATTGTCATCCTCTGCCGGACCCGATAATCCTTCCTTTGCACATTTACATGAACACTTTCAATTTACACCCAACCATACATGCACGGCCAGTTGCGCGTATTTGTTATTACTACCAGATATTAATTTAATTCATTCCATTTCATTTCATGCGTTATCGCAGAACATTTTCCACCATATCATAAATATATATATATATATATATATACTTTTCTGCTTCTAAAAATCTATATATGATAATATAGTCTCTCTCTCAACCTTCAGTTTTATCTTATATTTGTATTTTTGAGATATTAAACCTCTCTAAGATTTTTTTTGAAATTAACACCATAGATAATATTTATAAAGAAAAATCGATCTGTATTGGTTTCAGCCTCGGGAAAGAAATCTTTGTTAGTTTTTTCTTAATTTAAAATAGTAAATTTAAATGGCGTCAGCCCCTCTAGACAGCGCTTCCTTATATACAAAATATTATAAATAAAATAAAATTTCAGTGCATTAATATGTACGTTTAAGGGCTGTATGCTTTATGACTATTTTTTTTAATTTAAGTTCTTTTAAATTATTTGAAATTGTTTAATATATTTTGTTGTTTATTTATTTTAAGTGTAATAATCTTAAACTTAAATATTCATAGTTCATAAGAAATAATTTTTTTAAAGTACCGAGCGGCGACTTGTTGGACCAGGTATAATAATTATAATAATAATAAATCAAAAACAGTTAATTAAATAAAATAACAATTTAAAAAATGGATGGATATCGTAAACCCATTTGATATGTTATAAACATAAATATTATTGAATTTATTTAATAAGAAATATGATAACTTTTGAATGACTTGTATATCAGAATTGTAATCATTTATTTTCAATTTTATTAGTGGGATACTTTTAATCAGTCTTCAAAAAAAAAAAGTGTGATGAGACATTAAAGGATTAAATTTTCAACATTTAAAGCTCTGCAAGCGATTAGACTGTTGAGTGGAATTAAATCCTTTAGTTATGTATTAAATCTTATATAAAGAGAGAAATAAATAAAATATTATAAATTTGATATCCTCTTTCAATAATAATATTTACTGGATGAATCCATTAGGTATGGATATAAAAACATTTATATTAATCATTAAATAGTAATTTATAACTCATTTTTGTGTTCATGTATTTAAAAATTTATTATGTTTTTTGGTGAATTACTTATATACTTATAGAGAGAAAAAATAGTACTTTATCCAATGGTTTTATCATTAGATATCCATTATGATTTTTGTCGAAGTGAATGACTTCTCTTCCTCTTTTACTAACCCAATGAGATTAATATCGAACATGTAAAAATAGAAAATTTCATATGTATAAAATAAATACACAACTGTCAAAAAATGTTGTCTTAAAATTAAAATAAAAACATAAAATATATGAAATGAACTTGAGAAAAAAAAAAAATTAAATAATTTATTTAAATATACGTTGAAATTATTGAATTAAAGATGAGGTTGCATAGAGTGAAGAGTAAAAATAATATATATATATACCAATATACAAGATTAAATGTAATGACTAGAGGCATCTATTTTATATTCAGATGTCGGTAATAGAATAATCAAAAGTTGAAATATTAAATTAATAATGAAAAATTCACCATCTAAATTTTAATTTGTTAAATATACATAGATATAAATTGTAATTCAAGTTTTGTAGAAAATGTATTAAATCAAGTAAGTGATTAAGAAACACCTACCCCAAAACAAAGCCCACCCCGGACCGAAACAAACAGTTAATCAAGTTGATGACTATTCTAGTATAATTGAAGGCAACCTCGCCAATGTCTTACGAAATAATTCCAAAGCCGAGAGAGAAGACGAGGATGAAGAACGATAAATATTAATGGAGAGAGAATTGCAAATCCATTCTCAAACCTCTACCAAAAATAAAGTCAAATGGCACCAAACGGGTCGTTGATTAACTGGCCATGGCCTAAAGCGAAAGGAAATTCAAAGGAAGAATGGATACTAAATCATACTCTCACTTCCATAAACTTTGAAAATATCTTGAAGAAATTCAATTCCCTCTACTAATCATTTTTTTTTTTTATTTATTTTTTAATTAAATTAATTATAATGGAATTTTTAAAGAAATTCTGTATTTATATTTATTTATATATTTATTTTATTTATTTCTTAAAGGTTGTAATGCCATAGGCCAGTGATTCTCAACCACTGTGCCGCGGTACTTTAGTGTGCCACGAGATTTTCAAAAGTGTGCCGCGAGATTATTAGGTACTTAAACATTTCCGACTATTTTTATACATTTTTTCAATTTGGTTCTAAAAAAAAGGTTAAACGTTTTTGGGACTAGGCTCTTAAACATTTCCGACTTTCTGAATTTTTTCAATAAGGTTCTAAAAAAAAGGTAAACCGTTTTTTTTCATTATGATAAACTTTTACATTTATCTTTTTCTTTGTGTGCCGCCAAATTTTTAAACCGTTAAAAGTGTGCCGCGGTAAAAAAAGGTTGAGAATCACTGCCATAGGCAAACACATATATAATAACGTTTCATCCACATTTATATTATAATAAATATTATATATATATATGGATTTATTATTATTATTATTATGTAGATAAATGCTTTCATAATTTCATATTCACCTAGAACTGCGATAGATTAATAAAAAAAAATATCCATATAATGTTAATATATTTATTTATTATTATGCCCAAGGCAAAATTGTTGAAATAATAATATTTCAAATAAATAATTTAAATATCTTCAACATTTGTTGTTGTTACTCAATCTGTCAATTACTCTCAACGTAAAAAAAAAATGAAGAGGAAATTAAATAAATAAATAAATAAATGACCTAAAAAACAAAATAAAATTTCCACCCACAGTTTTCTTACTTTTTATTTTTATTTGTTATCTCTTATCGAAAAGAAACTTTTCATGAGTAAAATAATACTAATTATATTTAAAGGATAAAGTTGAAGAGTTGAGTAACAAAAGTGTTGGTAAACATTGGAAGAGAATAGGAAAGAAGTTTCCACCTCGCCGATAGGTGATTAAAAGATTTAAATTATGTGAAAAAGGTGAAAAGATCACTGAAATCGTTCGGCCTTTAACGATGATTTGATTTTTTTTTTTCACGCTTAACCACGTCCAATTATCGAATTAAATGGAATTTCTTAAATATGAGATAACAAGCTCTTATTTTGTAGAATATAGGAATTAAATTGATTTTCGGAAATGTGAACGGACGAGTGGAAGGGGTTCTTAGTTCAACTGTCATTTGCAGAAAAACGTGACAAATTTGAAGAAAAATGTGTCGATTTAATCTCATATCATGACTTTGATACACGTAAGTAGCCATTTGATGTTGTATTCACCAATCACTAAATTCACTTTATCCAAGAATTTACCCCCACTTTCTAATTTCACTCACTCAAAGAGAAAAATTGGAAAATATATCTTAAGCAAAGGGGAATCTAAATTGGATATCAGGAAAACTAATGCTTCATAAAAAGAAATAATAAAAAATAATAATGATTTTGATATAACTATTACAATTTAATAGAAATAAAATTTTCAGAATGAAAATTGACTGAAATTACTGAAAATACAAATTTATTAGAAAATTTTATTATTATTTTTTGTTAAAATTTTAATCTAATTTTATATATATATTCAAAAATATTTAATTATATAATACTTATTTTCCAACTTGAAATAATCATAGAATAAAATAAACAAGTTACTAGATAAATTAATATAAAATATATTATAGAGCATATATCGCGATCTAGTGAATTTTTAAATTATAATAATAAATATTAAATTAATTAAATAATTAACCAAATAAATTTGAAATTTAAAATATGTATAATTTTAAAAATTATTCTCTTTTAAATACTTTATTTGATCATGGAATTAAATTCATATTATAGTGGTATTTTATTATTTTTCTATTAAATATTTATATACCTACTTAAATATATTTAAATAAATATATTATTTAATTAAATTTTATATCATAATATAATTAATCTTTATATAATTGTGACATTAATATTAACAAAATCGTTAAATCCTATAAAATAGATAACTAAAACTTAAAAAGGAAAATATATGTTTAAATATTGTAAATATAATTGCATTCGTTTTTGGCACAAAAATTTATTAATTAAAATGATTGGAGTATTGCAAAAAATAAAAAATATTTTACCTACAATATAGATTACTGATTCTCAACCTTTTTTTTTCCGCGGCACACTTTTAACGGGTTAAAAATTTGGCGGCCCACAAAGAAAAAGATAAGTGTAAGAGTTATTTACCATATTGAAATAAGTTGACCTGTGGCCAGGTCCGAACCGACCGACGGTTTGAAAAATTAATTTCCAGCTACAGAAACAATTTCAAATAATTTTAATATATCTATTAATGTAATAAAAAACAGATATGAATATAACATAAATATTTTTAATTTTATTTTATTTATAATATATATGCAAGACCAGGCTGTGACGTCATGAATGGCTGGATGACGTCATATAATTTTAAATCAAGAAAAAACTAATAAATATGATTTTTCTCGAGGATAAAACCAATACAAAGTGCATGTTTCGTGGTGATATATAAAAAAATCTCCTTTGGTGTGAAAATAACCCTTTCCTTCCTATCGTCGATCGCTAATACTACCACTTCCGGTTTCCGGAATTGCACCAAAAGTTGATCAATTCATCCCACTGATGCATTAAGTAAATATACCAAATTTCATCAAAATCGGTTGAGCCGTTCAGGCTGTACACATCTATACGGACGGACAGACGGACGGACAGACGGACAGACATCATGCTAAAAATACTTTTTTCTGTTTAGAAAATGCATGATTCGTGGAGATATGTAAAAATCTCCACATGTGAAATTTGGTGTGAAAACAATACCTCCCTTACTATCGTCGGTCGGTAAAAATTGAAGAAAAGTCGAGAATGTTCAAGAGCCTGATCTCAAAAACATTTTACTTTTTTTTTTACATACATAAAAAATAAATAAGTGCTTTTTCTTAATTTGAACTTTACTTTTGTAAATTATGGCACAGTGATTGAGAATAACTGATATAAGTTTTTATTTCAATGTTTATTAAAAATGTTTATTATTAGAGTAAGATCAATTTTAAGTATGTTTTTATTATTTTTCAATTATAATAAATTTAATAAAATTAAATTTTAAATTATTTTTAAAAGTAATATCTCTTATAAAGTAAAAATTATATATATATAATATAATAATATTATATTGTATTTTCATTTACTCTTATTTTCTTTATATTATCTTAAATAGGAATAAAAAAAAATATGTTTGAATTTTTGCTAAATACCAATTGAATGTTTCAATGAAATATAATAGTAATAAAATAGGTATTCGCAGGTGTTCTCTCTTTCATTTAAATAAATTCTTGGAAGAGCCAAAAGAGGTTGATTGGAAATCATTGATTGTTTATCAAAGTAAAAATCAACACCAATATAAAAGTGTTCCCTGGTCAGTATCCAGGTGCCATTATCTTCATCTCGTTACGCACTTGGTTGATTTTATTAGATATATGACTTAAGATTGGCTGGCGTCTTTCCATGCAAACGAAACAACGATACAAGATCAATAGGCAAGGGAGAGATTCCAAGAGCTTATATGCAAATTTTATGTTTAACCAAAATCGGAGTGCAATGTTTTACATGCTATAGAATTTCAGTGGAGTTGAATTACTTCTGACAGTGACCGCGGCTTGTTTCAAGCCGCATCCATTTAAATGGGAGCCGAATGCAAAAGATATTGCGCTGCTCTGTATTCAAGATGAGTAAAGACGGATTACCTAATCGGGGCGGTGGGAGGGAAGAATCCAAGTAGAGACGGGTGAGACATTCATTGAATAAAAATCCAACCTTAGAAGATGGAAATATAAACGTAAATCGAGATGAATTTTGCATTGGCTATATTCTATTATTTACAAGAAAGATTCAAGATATTATAATCATAAACAATGCATATTTCTATAATGTATCTTCCATTTTTTTGGTAATTGTTCATTATAACCAATATAGCATGGATTTGGATAAAACTTTACGAATGGATTCCTTTTTTGATTCCAAACAAACTTTCCTTAAGCAGTATGTGGCGGTCGCTTCTAGTTTACGAGATAAAAATTATTAAAATTTGACAGATAAACTAGTTATGAATGAGCAAGCTACTTAATAATGTTTTATTGACTAATTCACTAATTATTAATTTATTCTCTAAGAAAAATTATTTAATTAATTAATTTTTTAATTTTCTTATATCCAAACCGAACTTATAAAAAACAGAAAATTAGTGAGCCCTCTGGTGGTCAAATAATAAAACATAGTAGCTAAATAGAATATCAATAGATTTATATGCAAACTTTAATAAATTTTATCTCGAAAACTAGAAGTGACCGCCTCATACTACTTTAGGAAAGTTTGTTTGGAATATAAAAAGAAATCCAAAGGTAAAGTTTTATTCAAATCCATGATACATTGTTTAGACTGAACCTTTTCAATAAATAATTAAATAATATTTTTTTTAATATATGTATTTCAATCAAAATTGTTATAAATCTATTTCCTTAACTCATCATAGAATAGAATAGTACGACTATATAACTCAAATTTGTCTTTATATGTCATTATTTCTTAAATTTATGAAATTTAAGTTTAAGTTATTTTGACGATTTGTATTTGTTATTGTCTATATTTAGAAATTCTCTCTGTTAATTATTTATATTTGAATTTTTTTATGGATACAAAATAAATAAATAATCTAATTTATCTAATTCGCATTTTAAAAATTGAAATTTATTATAAAAAAACGTAGAGAATATTTATAAAAAATTGAAATTAGAAAATTAATTTTTTTATTAATCGATGATAATTAAATAAAATATTGAAATTATTTAAAAATACTTGTTATTCAAAAGTGAAATAAATGGTTGTTTGCATTAAATTGATATCTAGAAGAAAACAATATTTCAAATATATGTAGAGACAATAATCAATTCCAAAGAACAATGTTTTTTTTTTATTTTTGGTGAAAGCATTATGGAAATTTTCGGTTAAAGATCAAAGCTCATTTAAGAGAAGACTACCTACTTAAATGGATCATTGTTTAGAAATAATACCGTCTAAAATCTTCGAAATTCAAGGCGTAGTTAAATTGAATAATTAGGTTCCTCTTTGTTTAAGGGGCTTCCATTTGGGATCGGAGATCATAAAGTCCGATTCACATAATCTACCTTTTTGGGGAACGCCGTCTATCCCCAAAGGACCGCATTCACATGTCGGTTTAGCAATTAACAGGGCAACCCCTTTGGTCCCTACGCGTGAATATGTAACATTTATGGGAATCCCGAAGGAGGTTGTGCACGGTGTCCATTTACAGGCCACGGTTGGGATCCATTAAGAGTATAATCTCGAAATTTGGAA
Source organism: Labia minor (assembly GCA_963082975.1). Taxonomy (NCBI): domain Eukaryota; kingdom Metazoa; phylum Arthropoda; class Insecta; order Dermaptera; family Spongiphoridae; genus Labia; species Labia minor. The sequence continues at coordinate 32,652,905 of OY720349.1, forward strand.
ACCAGCTAATGACAAAAAATTCATTCATTTCATGGGATCAAATTAGAAACATACGAAAGAAGTTTTTTCGTATTATTTCAACTTTTATAAAAGCATTTGGTTATTATTTCGTAGGGAAATGACGACTTGGAACAGTTGCCCCATCATAATTTTTAGTTAACTACACTTAGTGAAACGAAAAAGTTTGAAATAGAAGAACATTTTAACCGCCTAGTCTTTGCTCATTTTTATTTTACATACAAAAAAAAAACAAAACAAAAAACTTACTAAAAGCAAAGTAAAAGTAAATAAATATGAGAATAATGTAGAGAGGATTTTCCAGCCAGTAGAGTGGATAAAAATGAAAATAATCATACCGTTTCTAACCCTCCAACTAAATTAAAGATAATTATAGAAAGTCCATACACACTATTTTAATTTTAATATTAATTTAGATGAAAAATAAACAAAGAAAAAAGATAAATAGGTAAGACAAAAATAATGGAAAAATAACGAATGATAAAATGAAATATAAATTTAAAGGATAGAAATATCTTAATATCGTTCTCTATGTTAAGTAGCACTGTTAATTTATCTTGCGTTTTTTTTTTTCTGTTATTGAAATAGAACTCGGTAGAGTTTCATATTTAATTCCATTTGAAATGGATGGGAAGATAAATGTCGGTCATTATTTTGGAACTTCTTCACTGCCAGAAGGAGATTAATGCAGTTATTCTTGCGTTGCCTGACATTATCCTGCCTGAAGAATTCCGTTCCTTTCTCTCATTCTTTCTGTCGATGTATGCGCCGTTTTTCTTTCTTTTTCTCTTTCTTGACTTTCTTTTCCGTTGACTTTAGATTAGATGCTTCCTTATTGTCAAACAAAAATCAGACAGAGGTCGGAAATACGAGACACGATGAAAGTAATTTTTATCTTTCGAAATGTGGCCAGGTCATTAGATCAGTCCACAATCGAAAAACCCACCCACTGAATCATCATCATCATCATCCTCAACATTTGACAATTAAACACATCGAGATTTCATCACAACCATATTTCAAAGAACATCATTTATCAAAGCCTCTCTTTTTTTTTGAGGAAAATGAATATAATCAAATGATTGTAAATTTATTAATGATTCCAAGAGAGATGAGTTAAAAGGATTATGTATTAAACATGGATTTAATTAGAATGGTTAGGAATAGAAAGAAAATTAATGATTTTAACCTTTGACTTGAAATGATTGAGAATATAAAACAAGAACCCAAACTTATTATTTCTTTCTAAACAAATTACGAAAAGATATGATTTGGTTGTCTTTTGAGTTTATGTTTATGTTTAAACTGATAATGGTGGGTTTGTTTTACCTTCATGGGAATTTGATTAAATTAACTAACTAGCAGAATGATGTGTGTGTTTTTTTTTCATATTGAAGAATTTTCCGAGTAGCAGGTTACTTGACTCAAAATGATAATCAAATTTGAATGAAAGTTGACAGGTTTAAATGAAAAATAAATTTTTGAAAGTTTTCAATATGGTTTACTTTAATAGTATAAGAAAAACTTTGTATAGAATATAAAAATATTAATTATATAGGAGAGGTATGTTATTTCTATCGATTGGATTGCTTTTAATGGTTTCCTTCATCCTAGAATATATATATATATATAATAGAAGGATTTTTTCAATAGAAGTAATCCATCAAAAGTTATCTCTCACGATAAGATGTTTTGCGAGAAGTTTCGGGGTGAGGAGTTTTGGAAAGGAAACGGAGAGAATGAGAGAGAGAATATATACATTGAAGGGCATCAAAGGAGAAGAGGGCATTCCTCAATATAATAGCTAGGATTGTGCCTCAATAGCAAAGTGTATACAAGTTACCATAGGAGCGCATTCCCATTCGTTGGATAAATTCAATTGTGTTGTGGTGGTGGGGTGTGTGGGGGGGTGGGTGAAGGAAGGGTGGTGGCGTGAACTTTCCAAGGCTTGCCACTCACTTCCAATAGTAAATGAATTCACTCTGATGCGATTCTGTAATTTACCACACAAACAGATAAAGTACATTTGCTAATAAAGTTTAGCCCATACAAACTAGGAGGCGTATGTGGAAGAAGCAAGAAGCGGGCGGGGAGAGAGCGGAGAGGACCCAAGTAATATTGTAATAGCTGGCTGGAGCGGTTCGTTAACAAGTTGAGTGCGTGGCCTCTGATCCCTCGCAAAGGCCATTCCAGGCCCCAAGGTGCACTTGCCAGACGCAGATAGCAGACAGACCCAAGCAACGGTGCTAATCCAGAATATGATTTCGGTGATTAATGTTGAACAAAGATTGATTGGCCAAGCACGATTTTGATATTACTAAACGATTCAAAGACGATCATTAATTAAATCTAGTCCCTTTGCAAAAAGAGATTATCAAAAAAAAAAAAAGAGAACGGGCAAAAAGAATTATGGAAGGGGAAGAAGGTCAAAATAATGAAGAAAATTAATTACTTAATTAGAGAGGTTCATTTTTCCTAACCAAAATGATTTCAAGATAAAAATTTAGCAGTTAGCAAAACATCAAGAAAAAGAACCCAAACAATTTTTTTTTTTTCAAATTCGTTTCGAGATTTAAATCAACAAAGAGAAAGTCTGTTTCTAAATAATTATCATTAAAACTAATATTGATCTTTATAAATATCAATGATAAATATGTTTTCGAATTTTAGGAAAAAAAATATCTTTAAAAAAAAATTAATTATAATATATCACATATTATATAAGAGAAATTATAAGTGAAAATATTTCAGCATTCAATGATTTTTATAAATAAACACAAGTAAATATTTAATAAAGACAATTAAAATACCTATTTATAGAAATAATTTTTTTATATATATTTATATTTTAATCAAACAATCAAGTGTTTACTTTATTTGTTTGATTTCAATTATGACTATATCATTAATATAGAGAATTTGTTTTTAATATTTTAAGAAATTCTTATGGGAAGCTACTTGAAAAAAAGTAGCGCCTCCGATCAAGAAAATCAAGATAAAGGTTGATACGCCCCGTTCTACTGATCATAGGAAACCTAATTGATATAACCGACTTGATAGGCGTTGTTCTTGAGTAGGATGTACAGAAGTTAGGGTTTTTTTTATGAAATTCTTATTTTAAACCATAAAATAATGTGTATGGCATATTTATATAAATTATTTTATTAATTTATTATATTTAGGAAAATAATTTGAATATATATTAATTGAATTAATTCATGTTGGTAAAGTAAAGCGAGAGAGCGAGAGAAAATAGAAAACTTATTGATCTTTATTTTCAAGTTTATCGTTCTTCTTCTTCTTCTTCTTAAAACAATCTTAAATTGTAATTAAATTTGATTTTATCTAAGGGAATTTATTAATTCAATTAATATTTAAATCAAGTAAGAGAATGAGAAATTTTATCTTAATTATTTACATATATTTATGTGTGTGTGATAATTTTTATATAAATAAATAATTATTGATTAATATGTTCAATTTAAAAGATATTTGTAAAAATTTTAAGAGTCTAAAAAAATTTATTAACATTATGAATTAAATGATTTTATTTTTTATGTTTAATACTGAAATTATTTTTTTGATTTAATTATTTTATTATTTAAATTTCAACTTGTTTCGATGTTGTAATTAAATTTTCCTTAATGAAAACTAATAAGCAATCATTAAATAATATGCATTCTATTTAATTATTTATTTATTTTTTAATTTATCCAATTTTGTTGGTTGCTTAATTTAATAAATTTTCAAAAAAAAGAACTAATAAAATAAAAAATAAAAAAAAAAAAAAAAAAAAAAATATAAATGAAAAATGTCAAAGAGAAAGAGAAAGATGAAAGAGAGATTTAAATCAAATTAACCTACCTAATTTCGAAAAAATAAAATAAAATATTTTTATTAAAATTAGATTATTTCACATTTGATGGACAATAGAAAATTCCCAATTCATTGGGTAATTTTTTGTAATAAAAAAATAAATAAATAAATAAATATATGTATGCTTTTCTAATTGTACTCTTTTTTACCCTTCTATTGTATATCTGAGGACACACCTCTTTAATACCCCCAAACAAACAGTCAAGACAGACACACAGACACTTATCAATCATTAACACATTTTACTAAAGTCAAAAACCTAACACAAGTGATGTCACGCAAACCAATCAATATCTTTTCTTTTATTTATTTAAAAAAAAAGAAAAAAAAAAATAGAAAAACTAAATTTAATAGATAAATGATGAGTGAAAAATAAAATAATAATTTCTGTTTTTTGAATGTTACAGGGAGTTAAGTGTTTTGATTTTACAAAATAATAAACATTTATTTACATTAAAAACTGGAATTCGAATCTCGTTGGTACACGAAAGCCTCCAGGGCTGCTTAACCAGATGCTGACGCCTTTTTACGATTTATTTCAAGATTGTTTTTTTATTTTTTATTTTTTTTTTTTTCAAAATCAAAGAAAATTGATTCGGAGAATTCGACTCTTGGTCAACGAAATTGAAACAAAAAGAATTTATTGATTGTATTGAGAAGTTTTAAAGGCATATATTACTGACCCTTATAATTAAATATAATCATTTATATATATGCATATATATATATATATATATATAATACCATTCATTTAGACGAATATTTAAATGATTTTACAATTTCGAAATTAAAATGAAGGAAATGAATAATTGAAATTGATTATTACATTCACATCGAGAGCCAATAATTATTCAGATGACCAATTGTTAAATTTTATTCAAAGCTATAAAAATAATTAACTTAGTTAATATTAAAATGTAAATACATTATCCCTCATTACTATTTATAATTTGTACAAATTAGTAATGACAAATAGCGAAATAAAAATTATTAAATATTTTTAAATTATATGTTAATTGATGGTATAATAATGATTATAGAAAAATATGGAATTATGAACCTGATTATTTTATCTAATAATTTATTATTATTATAATTCTAATTAGATAATTATTAAAAGATTTATTTATCTATTTATTAGAAGAAGAATATGTAAATAATATATAAATTAAATAGATAATTAAATTAATGACACAGATTAATAAATAATTGATTCAATTTTTATTTATTTATTTTTTCGAGCACATTATTTAATAATTGAATATTTCAAAATTTTTTATTTTTAAATTCGAAAAAAATTTGAACCATTTGAATTTGTATAAAAATTGCTTATTTAACAGAGTGAGGTTAAAGTTCATCATATCTTTTGAATAAGGAGATCGATAAATGTCACTTTGAAATTTTCTAAAGAATTTTATTTCTCAAAATGAATTTATTTGAAATATTGTACTTAGTTTTGCCATCGTCATTAAAAATTTAAATTTTTTAAATTTAAAATAACTATAAAATATAATTAAATTAAAAAACAACAACAAATTTTCCATTTTTTTTTTGATTCAAAATAAAAATTGTATTAAAATGATTTTCATTTTTTTTTTAAAGTGATGTAGTTTTATATATGTATATAAGAATAGTTCTATAAAAAAAAAGGAAATATTTGAATAGAATTTCTCGGCGCTAATAAAAAGAATTCTTAAGACCAAAAATACAAGACGATGGGAATCTACTTTCGAGTGGCAACAAATCCTCGTGGAAAGATTTTCTTCTACCCGTTGCATTGTTCCTCCGAGTTCTTCCTTTAATCAGCGAAGCTTTTTAATTAATTCGAAATTTATGGAAAGATATAAAAGAAGAAAAAAAAAAGAACAGAAAGATTCTAAAGAAAGGAAACAAGGGTGGTGAAAGGGTGGAGAAGTGAGAATATTAATAGTCAACTTTTGCTACAACTAGTTAATTGGATCATCTATTTATATATTTGTCTCCGCAGGGAAATTATGAAAATTCGCCGCCTCAACAATTTTTAGCGACATTAATTTTTGCTCCGGAGGCGAGACCTAATTTATCTCAGCGACACGAGATTTTTCATTTTCTGTCAACCAGTAGCTGTCTAAATAGATGACAGGGAATATTATAAATTTTTAATTTTTATAACCACACTACATATTTATTTATATTAGTTTGTTTTTTTTAAGATCCCGCCTACAATCTCTAAAACGATTTTCAATTCAATGCCGCCATCAATTAAAATGTTTAAAATATGGATTTTGTTATTTCAGTTATTTTCAATAAATTCTATTAAATTCTCTTTTTAAATCAATAATTTTAATAATTGATTAAAAATATTCAAATCTCTAGAATTAATTGAAATATATATATAAAAAAAATAAATAAAAGAGAAATGGATATGAAAATGAAAAGAAGTATAAATTAAATTAAATTAAATAAGAGAAATTAATTTAATTAAACCGAATGCTTACCAAAAACCGAATAGTTAAAATAATTTAAAAATATTTATTATTTATTATTAATGATGTCGAGATTTTGATGTTTTTATGCGTTTTAAAGGTCTTTTTCACTAATGTTGAGAAAAATGTATGTGTGTGTGCATGTGTGTATGTAGACAAGATTATGCAAAAACGGTTTGAGCTAGAATAATGAGATTTGATGCACGGGCATTATTCAAAATTCGTTGTTTTCTATCAACTTTTGAGAAATGTAGCTCATCCGGAAGAGGGTTACCTAACACGTTTTCATTTTTTTTCTTCTAAAATGACTATAAAAATAAAGATATATGTTTGACAGTTTTTCACATGATTAAAAATTGTATAAAACTGCTATATATAGAATTTTAGATTGATTGAATCGCTGAAAGTACCGGAATTAATTTTGTTATTCTGCAAATCACGCGCAGGCACGTGACGTGGTGCCATCAACAGAGCCAAACACACAACTGGTTTAATAAATATTATTTATTAATTTTAATTTATAATTTATAATTTATAATTAATTAAATTTATTTTAAATATAATATATTTTAATTAATCTGTCGAGTGGTGACACTCCACATTTTATTTTATTATTTTCAAATATTTTAAATAGTATTTAATAAATATATATATATATTTTCAATTTTATTTTAAATGTAAAAAAAAATATAATATACACTTAATTTAATTGACTTCAATCAAAAAAACGGTGTAAATTTCTATAATACCTATAAAATCAAATATTAAAAAATATGATTGATTAAAGGCTAAAACATTAATTATTTATAAAGAAATATAAAAAAAAATGATAAGATTTTTACTAAAATTATTCTTGTTCGATTGGATATTAAATAAGAAATAAACACCAGAAGCGATGGAGTTATTTCCATTTTGTAAGGTAATCATTATTTATCTATCCTCGTTTGCCATCCATCTTTATTCCCCAAAGGGGATATAATAAATTTAATATCTCTCTCTCTCTCTCTCTCTCTCTTTCTATGAGACATATTTATGCAAATACTCATATGAATTGAATGTTGAGAATTATCTCGACATATTATGGTTGGATAATCAGTTGACAAATCGTCAAATAAAATTTAATTTCGAGAATGGGATTTGATTAAAAGACATTCTAATCCTTTCATTATCTTATTACATTCTCTTTCATTTTCCAACTAAATAAAACCAATTTTTAATTATGAAAAAATTATTAGACAGGTGGCTTGATTATAAAGAATTCCAATTAATTTATCCTAATATGATAGGTAAATTAAAAAAAAATGTTATTTTTTCATTTTATTAGTGTATAATGGTTATTATAAAATATAAATATTGTTATAAAGGAATAATAAATATACATAATCATATAATCAATAACCTACAATATTAAAATCAATTTATACAACGTTGAAGAATATTGTGATTGAGGTCTAGTGTTCAAACCTCATCACTTTGAAGAATTTTATAAATTTAAATCGTATTACAAAAATTAAAATAAAATATAATATATAAACATAGAAGAAATGAGCTTAAATCCTAAAAGTTTTTTAAAACGTTATTAAAAGCATAGAAGGTTTCAAAGTTCAAATTGATTACAGTTGATCTGTTAAAAAATGAAAAATTATTTAGTAGAGATTAAAAATATTAAATTTAAAATGATGACGTTTTTTTTTCAAAATAATTTAAATGATAAAAGAACCTTCTATTTTCATATTAAGAAATTAAATACTACAGGGGATAAAATAGATAACCTAAAAGCTGAAAAATATGAAAAATTTTATAAAGGGAATAAGAGAAGATAATATATATTTTTAAAGCCCTGGAGGGATTTTTTTTTTTTTATAATTTTTATTTAAATGAAACCTAATTCATTTTAATTAAAGCTAAGAATAACTTTACTCGAAATAATATTTTAAGGATTTGCATTTTTTTAAATTTTTTTTAATCATTTAATTAATTAAACATTAAATATAAAAAAAAAATAAAATAAAATAAAAAGGAGATTAAAAAAAAATAAAAAATAAATACAATAAAGATAGTTTATCAACAAAACGTTTGAAGAATTTGATAGTTAGTTAAAAAAAAAACAACACCTCTCTCATTTAAAAAGCCAAACAATTATTTTAAATATTATTTTCTTTTTGATGGAATTTCATGTCCCGGCGCCAGACATTTTTACAGGCCGGCTCGGTCAAAGCGTAGATGAAAGATGTTTCCTGACTGGTCCAGATCCCCAACCACATCTGAGCGAAAATAAACCTAATGAACCGTCGTCGGGCTCGTCATCATCCGACAGATTGATGTAATGCAAGGTCTCATTAGGATCCACCTTTCCGAGGCAGATCCTTATCGCGAACTCATCAGAGAAAGGATTGTTTGCATTCAACTGAATTGTTTTCATAGACTCAATCTACTTCCGGACGATAAAATTAAATTAAATTCCATTTGCATTTGCATCGGCAAAAATAAAATTTAGTGTCTTTTTGTGTTTGAATCAAGAGAATACATGAATGAATAATCAAAGTAGAAACTGAGGATAGTTTTATGAGAAAATATAAAAATAAATAAAAAAAATTTATATTATAAATATATATAATTTTCTCCCCCATCTACTTTTTACATTAAAGTAAGAAATAATTTGATGAACTTTTGTAAAAAATTCTTTTAGAAATGTTTTCAATTTGCATAGTTAACAAAAGATTTAATTTAAATGAAGTTTGTAAAATTATATAAATTTATCTTGTCAATGAAATCATACAATATTTTTCTAATATATAGTAGGGTGATTCTCAACCTTTTTTTTTACCGCGGCACACTTTTAACGGTTTAAAAATGGCGGCACACAAAGAAAAAGATAAGTGTAAAAGTTATTTACTTACGTATTATAGACTGTGTAATATATTTTATGATAATAATCAGGAGTCGGCAACCTTTTTCAATAGTCGGGCACATTTCTGACATAATATGACAGGGGTGGGTACACTTGGTGATACTTAGAGCCATATTGAAAAAAGTCGGAAATGTTTAAGAGCCTGATCGCAAAAACATTTTACCTTTTTTTTATATACTTATAAAATAAATATGTGCTTTTTCTTAATTTCAACTTTACATTTATAAAATTTGGCGGCCCATTTTGAAAATATCGCGGCACAGTGGTTGAGAATCACTGATATAGTAGAAATAAAATATCATGAATAAATTATACAAAAAATTAAAACAAATAATAAAAACTGTATTTTTAAATTATTCAAATAATAATAATATTCTGCCTCTCATTTATTCTCAATATATCATATATAATTATAGATGTAATTGTACTTTACTATCTTTATGATGATACATAATTAAATTCAAATATTTCAATTAATTTAAATTTATATCTATTTTACAGTGACGATTTAATTCACTCACCCTGTCTATTCTCTCTCCCTTTAACTCACCCCATTCCGACATGTTTTTTTTTATCATTTAATATTGATTGACATTTTAATTAGTACGTAATTTAAAATATAATTAAACTTTGTCTAACTTGAAAATATACAGGATTAAATTTCCCTTGCATTAATTTCTTAATGTTATTTTATTCTTCATTTCTTTCTGTTATTTTTTTTTTTTTTTTTACTTTTTTTACTTTTTGTTTTCCCTTCCTTTTTTTTATTTAAATGATGAATGACATGAAGAAAACGTAAACAAAAATTATAAAAATGAAAATAATAATGATAATAATAATAATTATCAAATTATAAATTTACAAGTGTTTTGGTAATTATAAAGGGGAATAAAATGAAAGATTGGGTTACATTTACCTAATTTATATTCTTTTTTTAATTTTCTTTTTTAATATCGAGCATATTTTTTTTTTATTTATACCCATCGTATTTGAAACCAAATAGTACTAAGGTTTATTATTTATTTTATTCACCATGAATATTTTTTTTTTTTTATTTGAATCATTTTGATTAGTTTTTATTCCTATCGATACAATATTTCCGATTAATAAATATGAATAATAATAGTTTATTAACTTTGATGAAAAAATAATTCTCTTTTGTTATATTATTGATGGACACACAATAGGTTTATCAATTATAGAACCAAAATAAAAAAACAAAATATATTTAAAATATGGATATTATATCTATTATGAAATAATAAATAAATACTAATAAATATTAATTGGAAAAGATATTGATGTTTGTAGTGGTTTGTAGTTTTTGTTTGATAGAATAGAAAACAATATCAACTGTGGGTAATAAAATGGGTTGGTTGTCTATCCGCCAGGGGTTATCGAGCATCATAATATGGCACATCGGTTTTGAATAATTCATTTCTCCATTTCAGCTACGATATGCGAATACAACTATGAAATATCCGTGTTACAACAGAGTTAATTTAAAATCAACGGTGGTAGGAAATAGAGAAGAGAAATAGACATATGTTATGTTGAGGATGAAAACTAATTTGTGATACAGACTAATATTAAAAGTAAATGAGTATATATATATTGAGTCAATACATAAAATATAAAATAATTAAAATAAATTTTAAATTAAATATAAATATTTAATTTTCAAAGAATATAAAATTTTATATACTGTAATCTATACAATTCTCGTATTTATTTATTTTATTTATTTATTTTAAATGTTTTATTCATCGTTATTAATTATTTTTGAAATAAATAAATTATTTATATATAAAAATATTTGTGTGGCTAAATGGGAGAAATTAAAAAAATAAAAAAAAAAACTATAAGGTTTCAATTAGAATAAAATAACTATTATATAAATATATTTTTTTATAAGTCTTCCTATTAGGCCAGATATTTTGTTATAAATTAGATTATATAGAAGTCATTAATTAATAATGAATAAATTAAACGTTTGATCAAAACTTGAAATGAATTTTTTTATTTAATATAGTAATTTACGAGGGCATTTAACAAAATAGGTTACGATTTGGAATTAAGACCAAATTAGTACAGGAAAATGTTTTTTTATGATATACATTTGAAAGAGGAACTAAAATAATATTTTTCTACAAAATCGTCAAAAAAGTTGAGACATTTATTGTATCGATGAACGAGCTTCGAAATTCCTTTCTATTAGAAATCCGCCGCCTGAGTGTTGAGCAATTTTTTGTGGACAAAAAAACTTAAACCCATTGTAATTTATCGGCAACTGTATGAACTGGTGGAAAATATCAATGAAAAAATTAGAGGAAACCGTCGTTTCACCATAACCGAACTTTTTTCAGTTTTCTGCAAATTTGACAGCGCGGCCGTGACTCACTGGGAGGCGGCGGATTTCTATGAGGAAGGAATTTCGAAGCTCGTTCATCGCTACGATAAATGTCTCAAATTTTTGGCGATTATGTAGAAAAATAGTATTTTAGTTGCTTTTTCAAATGTATATAATAAAAAACATTTTCCTATACTAGTTTTGTCTTAATTCCAAAACGTAACCTACTTTGTGAATTGCCCTCGTATTATTTACTATAAAAGTGTTTAAAATTTAATTTTCATTTGAGAAAAATCTACATCATTCTATTATATGAAATTAATCTTTTATTTTAAGATAATTTATAAAAGGATTGAGATATTTGTATATCAGTATAACAATTTATTGCTCTAAATTTATATATTATTTATTAAAATAAAATAAAATTATAATATCTTATTGATACAACATCGAAACGATATTTGTTATATTTTATAATTGATTTTAAATGAGAATCTTTTGTAAATATGTTTTTTTTTAGAAATCATGGTTTGCATAAAAATATTAATCTACCAATATATAAATATATATATTTGATGGAAGTGATTGCCTTGGTCATATTTCGCTATTTCTCTCTTAATTTATTACTATTCGAATCAGAAAGTATCTTTATTATACCAAAAGCCATTAGAAATTCAAATAAAATTCCAACCTAAATTTATTAAAATCTAGTCAAGGGTGATTAACATAAATTCGATTTCAATATAACCAATTGAATTTCATTTACGATTAAATATATACCTAAACCGTTGCAATTTATGAACTTGATTAAAATTTATAAATTACTTATTTATATATAAAGTTATATATATATATACCTTATTATGTTGATTGTTTAAATAGATAATGGATGTACAATTTTCATTTTTCATATCAATGAAAAAGATATGGGACTGCAATGACCGCGATTAAAATGTAAATTCCTTAAGAAAACTTGAATCCAGTTTTATTTATATGTAATAATTTGCTCAACCTAAACATTAAAATTTAAATTATATCTATAAAAATTTAATTAACAATCGAAATGAATGTATAGAGAAAATGTTTTTATCGGTTGTCCTCCATTCGGTACTAATTATAAGAACAAAATAATTTTCTAAAGAAATTTTTATTATTATTATTAGTATTCATTATTTTTCTTTTTTATTGCTTATTAAAATTGAAGAGTACTTTTGGTTAACATCTGAGATTGCATTAGCATAATTGATGAAGTAATTGAATTTGTGTATCTCGATGAATATATATATATATTCTGTTCAATAATTCATTTGGCTAATAGTTAATTAAACAATAGTAGTGTTAGAATATCTAACTGACATACCTGTAATTGATATGCGATTGCGGTCAGAATAAATTCACATCAGAATGATTGGCGGCGGCGCAGACAATTAAATGAACACGGCGTGCACTCCCAGTAATGCCATTATTTCATCCTGCCACCATGTATTTACTACCCTTTATATACAATAACATACTTTAAATAACATCATGTTTTCATATCTCGCAAAGGATAAATGAGAAAAATTATTTCCATGCTATTTTTCCCCTTCATCCCAAATGACCTTTCATTGTTCATTCATTCAAATAGTTTTATTCATTTAGTTATCTCTATAATATAATATAATATAATATAATCTATTCCATTATATAGACTATAATTAATTTATTAAATAAATTATTCAATTAAGTCACTGATTCTCAACCACTGTGCCGCGAGATTATCAAAATGTGCCGCCAAATTTTAAATATGTAAAGAGGCTCTTAAACATTGCCGACTTTTTTTCTAAATTTTTTCAATTTGGATCTAAAAAAAAAACAAAAAAAGGTAAACCGTTTTAACTTTTAACATTTATGTTTTACTGTAAAAAAAAAGGTTGAGAATCATTGAATTAAATATTGCTAAGCATTTCAATTGAAATAATTGATAAAAGTTATTTATTTTTTTTTCAATTTGAATAAATTAAAATTATTTTAATATTTATATTCATATCTTTTCATTTTTATTACTTTTTTTATTATAATAAGACAATATACACAAAACATTCTTCAACATTGTATAAATTGATTTTAATATTGTAGGTCATCGATTATAAGATTATGAATATTTATTATTCCTTTATAACAATATTTATATTTTATAATAACCATTATACACTAATATAAAGAAAAAATAACATTTCTTTTTTAATTTACCTATCATATTAGGATAAATTAATTGAAATTCTTTACTATACTAATTATCTGTAAATCTTTATTATTAAAAGTAATAAACAATTTGATGTGTTTAATTGAATTAAATGATTTATAATAAAGATGATTATATAGTAAAAAGAAAATTTAAAAAAAACAAAACTTTCATTTATATGTCTTTGTCATATGCAGATATTTTTCGACGGTGAAACGCATTAAAAAACATAACTGGTTTTCTCTTCTGTCCCTTGAACGAAAATAAACTCACTTAGCTTATCGGGAGAGTTTGTTGCAGTTCCTTCTCCGGGGAGAGATAAGTTTTTGGGCATTCTGTGAGAACACGCCTACGGAAATTATCGAAAAGTACATACTTAAAATTTGAGGAGCTGATTAAAAGTTATAAACATGGAAATTGAAGAGAAACCCTTTTCAGATAAACAATGATGATGGGATAAATCGAATTGATGTAAAAAAAAACGGGACTCGCTGATCCAATGGCTCCTCCACTTAATCTCCATTCAAGGCACTTAATAGTCGCGACATTGGAAACGATATTTCAACCCATTAAGATGCGATTGTAAGCAGAATTTAATTTTCCATCGGGCGTGTTTAAAGAATTGGCTGATGGCAGTTTCTTTTTCTCTTTTTTTTTCGCTTCTCCATCGTCGCAGAGAGAATCGGATTTGCCAGGGATAAAGTCGTTTTTGCCTGGGGTTTGAGAGAGGGAGAAAGAGGCGGGGGCGGGGGTGATTTCGATTCGACCCTCCCTTCCCACAACCCAACCACCCTCTACGCCCATCCACTCACTCCCTTGCTCCTTTAACCCTTAGTGAGTTATACAAAGCCCGATCGAAACGTCGTCTCAGGGATTGCGTTTTTCTTGGCGCTCCCCACTTCGACAGGGGAAGGGGAGTGGGGTTTTCTTTCTTATGCGTTTCCTTTCTTTGTTTCTACTACTCCCATCCCCCGAATTTTCACCCATCCCCTTCCTGACCCCTCGATGCCAAAGTAAAAAAAGCAGAGCATCTCAGTGGAAAAGACAAAAGGCAGACCTTAGAATGACATGCACGCCAAGTGATTCTTTCTTGTCAGATAGTGTCTAGTCAAATTCTTTCAATCATTCCTAAATTCAATTTCTCTTATTTTTGTTTTTAATTCTTAAAAAAAGAAAAAGAAAGAAAATTCAAATATTTCCCTCAATATATATAATTATAATGTAGAATAGAATGTCACTCACGGATTTTGAAAGATTGATAAGAAAATGATCTACATCTACATTTCGTTAAGAGGGAAAGATTTCAGCTTAATTTTATATATTTTTAATGACAGAAGAAATAATGTATAATGGGATTCGAAAATACAAAACTTATTTTAATCTATAAGAGGAAAAAATTAGCTGGAGTGTCTCCACTCGACTATCTTGCAATTTGAATTGGATTAAATAACATAATATATTATATTTAAATTAAATTTAATTAATTATAAATAATAAATATTAAACCAGCGCATGTTTGGCTTTTCGTTGATGGCACCAAGTACGTGTTGGCGCGTGAGATTTGCAGTGTTAAAAAATTAATTCTGGTAATTTCAGCGAGGCAATCAAGCTGAAATTCTATATATAGCAATTTTATACAATTATTAATCATGTGAAAAATTATTAAATATATATCTTTATTTTTACGGTTACTTTAGAGGGAAAAAACAAAACGTTGTAAGTAATGACCCTCTTCCGGTTGAGCTACATTTCTCAAAAGTTGATAGAAAACTATGAATTTTGAATAATGCTCATGTACCAAATTTCATCATTCTAGCTCAAACCGTTTTTGCGTAATCTTGGTTACATACATACACACACACAGACATTTTTCTCAACCTTAGTTGAAAATGATTCAGGAACCTTCAAAACGTATAAAAACATCAAAATCTCAACATCGAAAATTTTCGTGATCGCAATACTATCTATAGTAAAAATTATCAAAGAGAATAAAAATTAAAATATATAAAACAATTATTTTGCCGGTTTTAATAAATGGGTGTGAGGCATGGCCTATGAGAGTAGATTTAGAGTATTTGAGAATAGGATTCTTCGCAGCATTTATGGGCCAAAGAAAGATGAGGTCACTGGGGACGTCCGATTGGAAGTCCAACGGTGGGTGGATAATGTGAGAAGGGATGTTAGAGAGATGGGAGAGGGTAGGAACTGGAGGGTTGTGGCTCAGAATAGGAATGCTTGGAGATGTGTGGTTGCTGCGGCTAAGAACTTTCTAGTTCCGTAGAGCCACAGAGATAGATAAAAGAGGAAAAAATAGACATAAATTACTTTTAACAATTATTTTTTTAAAAAATATAAGAAATTTGCAATAGTATTTTTTTTTTTTGCTCTAAGACCATAATTGCCACATTTTTCCCATTTATTTATATAAATTTCATTCTATTAAATACAATACCAGTATTTTAAATTTTTGTGAACTTGATGGGATTTAATCCTTAAGAGTTCTTACTTAATTTACTAATTATAATTAATATTATTTAAAGAATACTTTATTACGTACCAATAAGTAATTTTTAATTACTAACAAAAATTTATTACAGAATATAAAACCAAAATATTATAATATCTATACATAAATAAAAGTATACATTTTTCAATAATTATTGATTAATCAAATTAAATTAAAAATATTAAAATTTAGTTAATGTTTTTTTTTTTTATTTTTATGATAAAAGTTATATTTTTTATATCTTTTGGTTTTAATTATAATTGTTATAGGTAGGTGTTTTTACGCTTCATATATTCTATATAAACTACAGTTGAATAAATCTATGCCTGTGTAATTTACTTTATAACGATACTAATTGTACTAATAACTATTAGATAATTAAATTAATTTAATTTTTTTAACTACTCGATTGATGTCCCTTTACTGAAATAAAGATGAAAATATAATAATAATAATAATAATAAAAATACAAATATATTTATTGAATTGAACACATTGATACTATTTATGGTTGTAATAAAAAATAATACGATAAGCTAAAGGAATGAAATGATACGAGGGGTGGAAATAAGAGTGAATGTGGTCCGTAGAAATAATATTCGTTTCTTAATTAGATAATAAGATATTAAATAAAGTCATTAGTTCTCTTTAAATCGTCAATTTAACTTAATTGAAATCAGAATGTTTAACCATTGAAAGCAAGGAGTGTTGTTCAAAACGATGGATCGTGAATTCAATCATCTCGCTGAGATATAATTATATTTCAAAAAAGACCAATAAGGAAAACCACACTCACATGCACATTATATATATATATATATATGTGTATTGACTAGAAAGTAACCGAGGTATTAGATAAAAAAAAATTTCACGATTGATTATGATAATGATAAATTTCTATTCAATGCGATTGAAAAAAAAAACAATTTAATAGTCAGCTAAAAAGTCCTAGGAATATGTTAACAGGTGATTATACTAAATTTAAAGTGGAGGCGTTTTCATGATAGGATTCTAACCTGATTTAGAAAGCAATAGTTTCCTAATTTTTATTTAATATCTCGAACTAATTCGGCTTCAACAAAAAAAACTTTCTAAGAAATTAGAATGAAATGATGAAGTCAGACATGGAATCTTGATAAAGATCTATCAAATCGATGATATACCATAAACGGACACATTCATATTATTATTTTTACCAAAATACTCTTTACTTTTTACTATCTCGCCAGAGATAGTATTGCGATCATCAAAATTTTCGATGTTGAGATTTTGATGTTTTTATACGTTTTGAAGGTCCCTGAGTCAAAAATGTTTGTGTGTATGTGTGTATGTAGAGAAGATTATGCAAAAACGGTTTGAGCTAGAATAATGAAATTTAGTATACGGGCATTATTCAAAAATCGTAGTTTTTGAGAAATGTAGCTCATTCGGAAGAGGGTCATTACTTACCACGATTTCATTTTTTTTTCCTCTAAACTGACCGTAAAAATAAAGATATATGTTTGATAATTTTAAATATGATTAAAGATTGTATAAAACTGCTATATATAGAATAACAGCTTGATTGAATCACTGAAAGTACCGGATTTAATTTTTTAAAACGTTGACTGCAACTCACGCGCGAACACGTTACGTGGAGCCATCAACAAAGAGCCAAACACGCACTGGTTTAATAAATAGTTTTTATTAATTTTAATTTTAATTTATACTTAATTAAATTTAATTTAAATATAATATATGTTATTTAATCCAATTTAAACGTGCGAGACACTCCAGATTATTTAATGACAAGATTAATTTTTAAAAATTCATTAATTGATTAATAAAATTGAAAATAATGATAGATAATTGCATTTCAGTCACAAGAATTATTGAATTTTAAAGTATATTTTTAATTATATCTCAAATTATTAAAATTTTTATTTTTGTGAACTATTTTTCTTAAAATTTGTAGTTGAACATTAAAATGGTGTGTTCAAAAAAAAAAAACAAATTAATAAAAAACGAATAAAATTGATTCATTATTTTTTTTCACTAATTCTATAATTTAATAAATTAATAAGCATTTAAATATATACTATATAAATAATCTAGACTATAACTTATTTATTTAAAAATGTTAAAATATTTGAAAAAGAATAATATAATCAGAAAAATTCGATGACAAATTTATTTTATGAATTAGTCATTTTTATATCTGAATTTATACAATTAATTTGAATATATTTTAAATAAAAATTTTCAAAATCATTCTTTAAATAATAATATTTAAGAAATACTAAAATAAATATAAAATTATAAATTATAATATGGTAGTACATATTTGTACAATCATCCTAGTACTTATATATTATTATAATACAGTTTAAGATTGCTGGTATCTTATCAAGTGAATAAACGATTGTGTTGAAAAAGGAGAAAATGGTCATAACTAGATAATCACTTATGACCTTCCTTGACCTCACCTCGAAAAATTTTTATTTGATTGCCAGAGAATTATAAACAAGACATTTCCTTTTGAATTTTTTTTTTTTTTATTTTCAAAAGCTATTCTCCCTCCAAACATTTCTTTTGTTTTAATATATCTAATCAATTCTTTTATTTTAAACTTTTGTTTCATGAATATATTAAACTATAAATTAAAATATCATTTTAAAAATATTATTTTTTTAATTGTTATTAATAATTTATTTGTTTTTAAACTACCATTGATTATTTTATATATAATTTATTTTTTATAATATATATATAAATATTGTTTTAATTTATTTTTATTAATTTTTAGCCACTATGAGCGGGGCGGGTATTTGTACCCGTTGCGGGGACTGCCACTTATAAGCGGGGCGGACGCTAGCCGCTCATAGTGTGATAATATATATTTTTCCTTGTGTCACTTAAAATTACTTATTTTAAACGATAACTAATATATATCCCTCATATAAGTGGCAACGGGTATAAATACCCGCCCCGCTTAAAGTGGCAGTCCCCGAAACGGGTACAAATACCCGCCCCGCTCATAGTGTGTTAATATGTATAGATGTTGATTTAAGAGGTTTTTTTAAATAGACGTTTATTTAATAAACTCGAATTACTCGAAAATAATCAAGATAAAAAAAAAATAAATAAATATATAATTATATAATTTCTAATAAAAAATTATTGAAATTCTGATTATTTATAATTATTTTATCATGATTATATATATTCATCTAGGTATAATAAAATTATTAAAATAATGTATTAAATTTTTGATAATATTATATTAATTTATGTTTACATTGAATTGATCAGACCAGTATTTTATTTTTATCATGAAAAGTTTTCGTCTTTTCGAATATTTGTTGTTATCGCTTGTGCTTTTCTGAGAATATTTATCATTATTTTAACAATTATTTCAATATATTTTGTAACTTTCTTTAAATAAATTTTGATAAAATATTAAATAAACATTGAGTAAGAAAAAAAAATGTGTCTTGATGAAGGGAAATGATTCTAAGCGTCTAAAAATATCAGTCTTTCATCCTCCACAAGGCTGATTTGTAAAACTTTCATTCATTTTATCAATTAATGCGATAAATAGTTCTTTGATGTTGATTGGGGATAGATCTTTCGAGAATTAAATTGAAATTTATAATTTTAAATAGTGATGTGTTTGTTATTCTTTAGGATACGACCTCCCTCTCTCAACTTATCCTCTTCCCCCTCTCCATCGGGTGGGTTTGAAAAATATTTGATGAATTGATAAGTTTAATTACAGTAGTTTTTTTTTATTGAAAAATGTATATTACGATAATACAGGTGGAAGGGTATGAGGGGGGGGAGGGGACAAGAGCAAAAATATTGATAAAAACATCCGGTCGCCAAAAGAATTGATAAAACTAGAGAAATAGGTAAAACCGGAATCGAATAAATCATGAAAATATAACGAATAGATTATTCAAATTCAAGCAAAAGATAAACATTTCAAGTGTTAATTTCTAGAATAAATACAAATAATGAATAATTTAGTGAGGAAATTCTTATTATTTTCTTTTCTTTCAGATTCTAAATTAAGAATGGAAATAATTATTATTTTGAATAATGTATAGAGAGATTAGGGATAGGTTGAAGGGGGAAGGAAGGGTGAGAATTATTAAAAGTAAGCCATTTCGGTCCCAGAGAGTGTAGAACAAAAGGACCGATCCGTCATCTGGACAGACCCACTTCCTTTCTTTTAATGGAATATTCGAAATCTATATTTCTCGAAAGAATGACCATTTTCGGGTCGGGAGATGAAATGGGAAACGTGCGGGCGATTGTTTTACATGGGGCTAGTGCCCTACGTCCTTCCCCCCTGTCCGTCCCTCTGATACGCTCGCTTGGGCTGAAATTACGCAATAGAGTCACGCAAATGGGTGTCCCCCTAACCTCACCTGCATCGAAGATGTATGAAAGAGGAAAAAGGGTGGGAGGAAGACGGGGGGAGGGGGGGAGGGCGATAGGACTAGAAAATGCGGAGAAATATTCATTAGATACGCGATTTGATGTATCTTTTCACTAGACAAGTTTTCTTGTGTAAAATCCGCCCGTCATTATTCTAGTTAGCGATGCAAATGATTAATTAAAACGCTTTCAATCAAAATCTAGAATGTGAAACGACAGGGGAGGTCCACTTAATTGATATTGTGCAAATAATTGCGGCAAAATGGGATCAATTCAATTTAAGGGAAAAGTCTCAGGAAATTTAGTAAATTATTTAGCTTTTAGAAAATTATATAGCTTATATATATATAACTAAATTATATTATCATGTTTATTCAAAAGATTTGCAAATTATGTAGGCCATTATAATAAATTTCAACAAAAAAAAAATAAATATCTTTATATTTTTTCCAAAATATAATAATTGAATATTTTAGGTGGTTAAAAACATTTTTATTCTAATAAATAATGAATTTTATCATCTCTAATGAAAATGGAACAAAAAAGATAATATAATTTAAGAGTATGACTCAAACATAGTAGTTATATCACTGATGTATTGGTAAAATAAGAAGTAAAGGAACGCATAGTGGGAGCAAAAAAAAGTTCTATTTTCAGTAAACTATTTTTTTCCATATAAGTTTTTATTTTTTTCTTATTTTTATTATGCAAAATATTAACGGACACAAAAAAAGAAATTCTAACAGTAGTGGGAGTTGTCGGGACATGAAAAAGTACTGGAACGCGTTTTTGTTCTGAAAAAAGGTAAGGGAACGTCGTTCATCCGCGTTCCCTTCCCAATTCACCACTGAGTTATATACGTATAAATATATAATATATATAATAAAAATATTTAATTATAAATATTTATTTATATTATTAAAATTGTAAATTTTAATATTTGTTATATTTAGATAATTAATTAATATTCAATTTATTTTTTTACTTTTCTAAAAAATCTTTCCTATAGGGATGGTCGAGGAGGACGAATCAAAGTACACTCCTTCATCTTTACTTCCATAACAAACATTCAACTTCAAAACATGACATTTAAAATTTATAGTTTTTTTTAAAAAAAATTTTCAATACAAATATTTTGTAGATATTAAATTATTAAAGCTTTGGTGGTTGTTTTTATTTATAAGGGAATTTTGTAAATATAACCACATATTGATATTTTTATTGGAAATTTATTCAAAAATTACAAAAAATACCCGTTTCTTTTGCAATCGAAACGTTGTTACAAAATTCCCTTATAAATAAAAATATTATTTGTCATTATATTCATTTTAAAAATATATTTAATCATAATATTGAGATTATACGATGATATGAATAGATTAAATTTTCAAAAATCTATTAATTATCTAAATAAATTAAAAACTATTACTTTGAAATAATGAGGAGTAATTAAATAAGATCTACTAATATAATTATTAATTATTTTTTCAAATATATGAAGAAAACCAAAAAAAAAAAAAATAAATAAATTCAAAAATTGACTTGAAAAAAAAAGAGGGTCAGCTATTTTATTAATCTTTTTTTTAAATTTTGATTTTTTTTTAATTCATTTCCTTTTTGAAAGATAAAAAAAAATTTTCAACATTGACAGTGTTGCCATCAAATATTTTGTTTGCGATCTGGTAAATATTCATATTTTTTATTCAAATTTGATCTCCCTTTTTCTCTCTCTCTTTCTAAATTAAGTTATCGAAGGTGGGAAAAAAAAAGTTAGATTAACTTTTCATAGCGTGTTCGCCGCCCGCCGCGAGAATCGCACTGGAATTAGCGGCAAAAGTCCCACCCTCGACTGCTAAAGCCCTTCAACGAAGGACTTCGAACCGCCCTGGCAGCAACCCTAATTTATTTACAGGATTAGAATGAGAGTAGTTAAATTTTCATAATTCTAAAATAGCACCGAATATGCAGCTTCGTTGAGCCAAAAGATGATATTTTCATTTAGTTTTCTTACGAAATATTTATAAATTTAATTAAATACACTAATACTAATATATATATATATATATATATATATATATTAGTATATATATATATACAAGGAGAGAAAAGTAAATTTTTATAAAATTAAAATTACATTCTAAAATTTCGTCATTGCGAATTACGTTAAATTACGTTAAATCATTATATTTGTTATTTAATGAATATTTAAATAAAATGTACAATTTTAGTAGGCGTTCAATTATAAACATGTGTTTAAATAATAATACTTGAACAAAATTTTTAAATTTTATGATAAAATCCAACATTAAAATTGATGATTTGTGAAATTTCAAATTAAAAAAGATTAAAATCGAATGTTCATCATTGAAAAGTTCTTTGATTGAAATAATATTCAATACCTAATTGGTTTGAAAGGAGGAGGGACAGACAAATTGAGCAAAAATAAATAAATAAATAATTTAATAAAAAATATATATATATTTTTCTCGTCTCCTTTTTAAAGGGAAAGTATGCATGAAGTATTTTTTTTTTTTTTTTTATGAAAGATTCTGTGTGATTGATAAGATTTTTCAATGATTTATGTCATAAATGGTAAGGTGTTTCATTTTCGAAATTGGGAAATATAATAATCACATCAGAAGGGGTGGTTACCGATCGATAGAAATTATTAATATATACAACCTGTGATAATAAGTATTTTTTTTTTATTTAGATTACATCTTTAATACTATGGGAATAGGTATTTTATTAAAGATAATTTTAAGTTTTTTGTTTTTTTTTAATGAACAAAATTTTTGAAAAATTATTTATACACAATTTTAAATAATTATAAGTTTTTTTTAAATTATAATTGTTTAATTGGAGTAATTAACCAAAGGTAAATTTTATACATAAAAAATAATTCAGGATTTTTGTTGATTGTTTGTTTATTAGTGGAAATGGAATTGGTAATTTCAATGCAATAAGTAAAAGTACAAAATTATGACAAATGTCATCATTCAAGGGATGAAAATGGACAACATCGTAATATGATTCTAAGGGAGCTAATCAGGTTAATTGAAATAATAAAAGTGATTAAATAGTAGTTGAAGATGATACTCACAAAAAATAAGCCAACTCCGTTGATGAATGTCAGTCAATGATGAAATTAAATTAAGCACTAATCCAATAGCAATTGCAAATCCACTTAAAAACTATAATCAATTTAATGTGAAAGTTCACTGGCAATTTGATTATAGCCCGGGATCGTTTATGCACTGTTCATCAACACAAATCGTTTTAAACCGATTTTTTTTTTCCAATTTAAATTTCCACCACTTCAATTACAAATCAAAAAGAAAAATAAATAAATAAAAAAAAGAAATTAAAATTTAGTTTAGGAATATTTTTATTTTTATTTAATTGATTTTTTAGTGAACGGAACACAAAATCACTTATCAAAAGGGGCACATAAGAGGGGGTGTGTTTAGAAAGGTAAAGCGATCACACGTCGTAGCTGTCCCGGAATGGTGAGCGGCGTGGTTGTGTTGTGCTTGGCGAGGCAGCGCACCGACGACTGTCGCTCGTAGCAGAGCGGTGCTCATGCTAGTGCCAGTCAGCGCGCGCGCGAACCAACGGAGAAATGTGGAACTATACACCACCAGCCACGAACCCCTTCACCACAGGTACCTACCACCTACCTACCTACCTAACTATATTGCCGGCTAACTAATCTATTTATTTAATCAACAAGAAAAATAATATCATTTAATAATTTCAATTATAACAATAACAAAAAAAAATGAAAATGTTAATAAAAAAATAAATATATATAAATAATATAATATAAATTAACAATTTAAGGACTTTTTGAATTGAAGAATCGATTTTATTTTATAGATTTAAATTATATTAATTGTTTATTTTTCTTTAATAAATTAATAATTAATTACAGATGTCGATAAATATTTAAATAAATTCATTACAATAATTCAAGGTAGCTTTGAAGAACATTATAAATATTTAAATGTATATTATTTTTAGTATCTTTATTAGTATTATTATTAATAATATTATTATTACATATGTATATATATTTTTTAAAAACAATCTATTTCTTTATATCAATGAGTCTCAACCTTTTTTTTAAGTACTAAATTGACAAAATTTATAAAAAAAAAGTCGGAAATGTTTAAGAGCCTCATAATCTCGCGGCACACTAAAGTGCAAGGGTACAGTGGTTGAGAATCACTGCTTTAAATGAAATTCATCTAAAATAATAAGAATTAAAATCTTAATTCAACAAAAAATATATAATAAATAAGATATAATAATATTTTTAAGTTTTTTAATTAATATAAATGAATTTTTCTAAAGATTATATAAACAAATAGAAGTAATTTTAAATTAAGATTTGTGAAATAAATGAAATGTTGTCATAATCGGATTGATTGATATCAATTTATCAATTAAATAATTATTATTATTAATATATAAATTACAAAATTATTTATTAATTATCCTAGACAAAAATCGAAAAACAATATACTTCGTCGAATAGTATAATTATAGAAGAGAATAGCTAATCAAAAACTATATATATAATTATCCCAGTTTACTAATTATAATAAAATCTATTTGATTCTTTGATAGTACTTTTTAATTATCTAAATAAGAGGTGTCGAAACTTTTTTTACCCCGAGAATCGGATTGGAATTTGCGGCTGTCCACGTGAATATTCGAATTGAAAATTATGTTTTTTATAGCAGTTCAGCGTAAATACTCTAATAAAATAAGCAAATATGAATAATTAGATAATTTTATGCATAGTTAAAGAAAAATTCTTATCACTTTTGATATAAATAAAATAAGATTTTTCAAAAACTCTTTCCAAGCCAGATAAAATCATCCAACACCTCTGATCTAATAACTAATTTCAAAATTTGATTTAGGCAGTTATCCAATAATTATTAATTTAAATTAATTAAAATACTTATATCAATTTATTTTATTAAGTATTTTCTAATTTTTCAATTCTCTGAATGAAATTCAATTTATAATCATTTTGCAAATACATAAATTCAATTCCAAAAAAATGTAATTTATTTAATTACTTTTACTTATTATTAGTTATATATAAAGAATCTAAATTATTAATAAATTTAAAAGTCAATACCATTGGTTTCAATTTACATAAAAAAAAAACTAAAACTGAAGGCGAATGATCTTTTGAGAGAGAGAGAGAGAAAGAGAGCGGGGAAGGGGTTGTTTGAGGGTGAAAGTCAAAGAGTGATTGACTTCACTTTCTCATCAAATGGAAAACCATCGAAGAAAGTTGTTTTTGAAATTTATTAAATTTATTTAGTTAATAAATAAACAAAATATCACTTACAAATTTATCATATGAAAAATATATTTATATTTTTTTTTATATATATTAAGTTTAGAAATTTTCATTTTCGAAATATGTATAGACTAAATACTTTGATAATACTTAATATTGATTTTTAATATAATTCAATTACTTTAATATGTAAAACATTTTATAAATAGTTACTGTTTTCATTAAAAGAACCGATTGGGTTAATAGACTACATGAATATATTATTGTGGAGTCCAAGGTAGATAGCTGTCTATTTTTCCAACTTCTCAATCGATTATTAGTGAAGAACACAATTAAGGAGTTCGCATAAATTCCTATAAATATAAATCGGGGCAATGTTCAGATGCAATATGTATAGTTGTTAAGCTGAAGAGTCAGCCAGATTTCCAACATGTCCAGTAATTGACTCACCTGTCACCTCCACGGTAGCAAATCATAACTTGGACACTAACTGTTGCTAATACCGCAAATTAATTTTAAAGGATTAATATTATCCTATATATTATCTATTAATTTTTGAAATCCATCCATTCTTTTATATACACCCTGTATTATTATTATCTCATCAGAGATAGTATTGCGATCATGAAAATTTTCGAGGTTGAGATTTTGATGTTTTTATACGTTTTGAAGGTCTCTGGGTCATTTTCACTCAAGTCAACTCATACCTTCTGCATCAGTTTAGTTCCATTTTTTTAACTCGTCAGAGATAATATTGAAATCACGAATTTTTTTTTCAATGTTGAGATTTTGATGTTTTTATATGTATTGAAGGTCCCTGAGTCATTTTTACTAACAAAGGTTAAGAAAAATGTCTGTCTGCGTGTGTGTATGTGTATGTAGACAAGATTAAGCAAAACGGTTTGAGCTAGAATGATGAAATTTGGTACATGAGCATTATTCAAAATTCGTAGTTTTCTATCAACTTTTGAAAAATGTAACTCATTCGGAAGAGAGTTATTACCTACCTCGTTTTGATTTTTTTTTCCTCTAAAGTGGCCGTAAAAATAAAGATATATGTTTGATAATCTTTCACATGATTAAATATTGTATAAAACTTCTATATATAGAATTTCAGCTTGTTTGAATCTCTGAAACTACTGCAAATCACGCGCCAACACGTGACGTGGTGCCATCAACAAAGAGCCAAACATAGGCTGGTTTAATATTATTTATTAATTATTTAATATTTATTTTATAAACTTTTATTTATAATTAATTAAATTTAATTTACATATAACATATGTTATTTAATCCAATTTAAATTGCGAGATAGTCGAGTGGAGACACTACAGCTTATATATATATAAAATTATTTTTAAATAAAAATTGATCATTTTAAATTTTATAGTCAAATGAGTGGGTTGTATAGGGTAAAGGGTCTACAGTCTGCGTATGGATTGAAAAACCCTTTTCAGGATGAGAGCATGCGATTTATTGAGGAAATATTTTCCATTGTATATATATTACATGTATTTCCAATAGAGCTATTATTTTGTTCGCTGGCCAATATCATTACGTAGTCTCCGCCCAGAAAGATTAGGCATACAGCAACTCCTGCCCCCTGAATTTATTGCCACTGCACATATTGAACATATTTGCTCCAACTAATCCTTGTCGGAGATTTAAGTGTACAGCAGGGGCCACCAGGAATTCCCTCTCTATAAGAGCACGAGTGAGAGAGAGAGAGAGAGAGAGAAATATGTAGAAATGAGATTTATATGTAGATAAGGAATATTCGATGCGTAAAGATATATCAAGATCATTTTTCTTTAACGATATAAATCCTATAATCTAAGTGTATTTACTACAAGTATTTGTTTTGTAAAAGTAAAATCAATTAATCATAAACAAATTGAAATAATATACATTAATTTTTGTTTCTTTCATTTAAAATGGTAGCAAATTTAAATAAGAAATTTAAACTAAAATATACATGACTAATGAAGTCATTATTTGGTAATTTTAGTTGATGAGATTATAGTAGTCTTATATTAATATGTACGAGGTTTGTTCAAAAGAAAGGTGAATTTTGAATTATTTCGAAAAATATTTATTTATTCAATATCCAATTTGTCCCCTTCAAAATAATTGCCTTCAGATATAATGCACTTATGCCAGCTAGGAAAAAGTCACAAGGAGCCAAATCTGGTGAATACGGTGATTGAGGCATGATTACGGTGTTGTTTTTGGCCAAAAGCTCACGAACAAGCAATGATGTGTGAGCTGGTGCATTATCGTGATGCAAAATACATGATTTGTTTTTCCACAATTCCGATCGTTTTAGCCGTCAAGCAAACGTTGCATAACTTCCTTGTAGTATTTCTTATTAACACTACGACCTGTTGGCAAGAACTTATGATGCACCACGCCATTGTAATCGAAGAAAACAGTGAGCAAAACCTTCACATTTGATCGAACTTAGCGAGTTTTTTTAAATTGCTTGTACCACTTATAAACACGGTTTTTAGACAAAGTAGACTCGTTGAATGCCACAGTCAACATTTTAAGATTGGAGTACTTTATTCCATTTTTAACGCAAAATTTAATACAGATTCTTTGATCCATCTTTTTTATGTAAAAAAATGAAGAACACACACAAAAACGTGACTAACTTTTTCAGTTGTCAAAAACAAACCACTA
Source organism: Labia minor (assembly GCA_963082975.1). Classification (NCBI taxonomy): domain Eukaryota; kingdom Metazoa; phylum Arthropoda; class Insecta; order Dermaptera; family Spongiphoridae; genus Labia; species Labia minor. The sequence goes on from OY720349.1 coordinate 32,681,682, forward strand.
ATCCAAAATGGCTGATAATGTCAATATATGAGAAACATATCTGTACCTACATAACAAAAAAGATTTCCATAATCGAATGAACACAGCCCGCGAAAATTCACCTTTTCTTTTAAACAGACCTCGTATATACACTGACGATAAAAATATGAAAAGACTCGTTCATAAGCCAAGTATAAGCATAACAAATAAATGTACCTAAATCTTTAGCAATATATACCTATAAATAATGGATTTTTGTCACAGGAGTTAATAGTTATCGACATAAATGTATATACCTATATACATTTAAAAACTGTATAATTTTCAACTAATATAAATTTAATTGAAACACAAATATAATAATAATTCAAATTAATTTAATGATTTGAATATTTAAATACAAATAAATTAGGTGACTAAAGGAAAAAAACATTACATCTGATTGCATAATTAAACAATACATTTTAATTTTAATTTTTTTTTTTTTCTAAATTGACATAAAAATACATTTTAAAAACTGCATAAACTTATTTATGTAAATGTATGCTTATAGAAAATATTGCATATTAACAAAAGAATATTCTAATCTATTGACGATTTATTTTAATAATCCAATATATATTCATTTATCTACTAGTTTTAAATAAAACATAAGCATTTTATCTTATTAAAGTGAATGAAAGGTATCTATATTTAAATATTCATGATTTATGTGCAAATATATTTCATGAGATTCCAAGTCAAGTCGGCTCCAGACTATCTGGCTATTTATAGGTCAATATTGGAAGTTACATGTTATTTTCACCATAAAAAAATGACTCTTTGAAACAAGAACCTCACAAGTATACTAACAGTTTTTTTAAGGGATGAAAATACATTTATTAATTGGTTAAAAAGAAAAGTTTTTTTTTTTCAAAGGGAAACCTATAAAAGATTCATAATCATATTTTTATTAATAATATTAATATCCAAGGAGAGAGGTATTTTCACAATGAAAAAATCTGGAGTGTCTCCACTCGACTATCTCACAATTTGAATTGGAAAATTAGATGTACATTTATTTCTTTTTTAAGTTATATCTAAATTTTGCGAATTTGAAATAATCAATTTCATTTTAATTAATAAATAATATATAGTATCTTATGATGGTATAAAATGATTAATGGGCTTTAGCTTACAGTACTTCATTTTCATTAAAAAAAAAATAAGCTGGAGTGTCTCCACTCGACTATCTCGTAATTTGAATTGAATTAAATAACATATATTATATTTAAATTAAATTTAATTAATTATAAATTATAAATTAATAAATAATATTTATTAAACCAGCGAGTGTTGGAATCTTTGTTGATGGCACGACGTCACGTGCTGGCGCGTTACTTGCCGTCGTGTTAAAAAATTAATTCCGGTACTTTCAGCGATTCAATCAAGCTGAAATTCAATATATAAAAGTATTATACAATTTTTAATCATGTGAAAAACTATCAAAGATATATCTTTATTTTTACTGTCACTTTAGAGGAAAAATAATCAAAACGTTGTAAGTAATGACCCACTTCCGGATGAGCTACATTTCTCAAAAGTTGATAGAAAACTTTGAATAATGCCCGTGTACCAAATTTCATGATTCTAGCTCAAACCGTTTTTGCGTAATCTTGTCTACATACATACACACACACACATACACACAGACATTTTTCTCAACCTTAGTGAAAATGATTCAGGAACCTTCAAAACGTATAAAAACATCAAAATATCTCTGGCGAGATAGTAAAAATCTAGAAATGACTAAGGTCATTTCAATTCAATTCGCTTAAGAAAGAATAAAAAAAAAACTGAAAGATTAGAAACCTCACAGAAAAAACGATTCATTAAAATTTTCAGAATTCATGATTAGGTCTTTGAAGTGTTGACGCTGTCAGCCAAAAAACCCTTTAAGTACATTTTCATCTTTTGAAGGAATGTTAATAATTTTTGTTTTGTTTTGTTTTCTCATCATACCGTTTATAGTTTTGTCATTTTCTTCCGTTCATATTTTTGTCTCGTTTTTCTTTCTTTAAAAGAAACAAAGAAACTTCTAAAAGGAGTACATCTATAAAAAAAAATAAAATATAATGAAATAAAAAAGATATTCTCATCACACATCTTCCATTTTCTTGCTATCAAATTGCAAGTCACAGGCCGCGGGGTGCACACCCCCACCTCCATTCCCTTTCCACAAGACTACTTCAGCTGTCGTAACCTCTCTGTTCTAAATCAGATTCAGAAAATGAATCCCATCAAAATTCTTTGAAAATAGTATAATAGAATTAAACAAAGAGGAAAAAAGTAAGATAAAATAAAATATAAAAAAAAAAAAAAAAAAAAAACAAAAAACGAATTTTCATGATAACTGGTGGTGGTTTCAAATGTCTGATATAAAAAAGTTGTTAAAGCGAAACTAATTCGCTGGTTGGCTGATATTCTATCGAAAGTATTTTATGCGCATATATGAACCATGGACATAGGAGATAGGGGTAACTGGCGCAAGCACAACCAGACAGGGGTGATCGCTCGGCCAGATGGACTAGGTGGCCGTTTTATTTACTCGGGCAAATATTGGATTAAGTAATTAGTGTGTTTTGGATTTATTTATTTGGTTTAGAGCATTTAATTGTATTTTTAATTAATCAAATACATAGAGTTTGGGAAAAAAGTGTATGATTTATTGAATTTGTGAAATAAATGACACTGGATTCTATTTCAAAAATTTTCCAATTGTTTTTTTTTTTTTTTTTTTTTTTTTTTGATTACTCCATATTAAATGTAGAATGAAAATTTAATTTATCATACATTATAAACCAATTAAATTTTTTAAAATAAAGAATATTTAAATAATTTATGAATTTTTAAAATTATCAGTTCAAGATAAAATCAAAAGAGAAATTAAAAATTGATTTTATTATAATTCTTTACTCGACTTTCTTATCAGATCAGATCAAATATTTCTAAACTCCTGATTTTTGTCCGCTTTATAAAAAAAAATATAGCTTGCAATTTTATATATATTGACAAAAAAAAATTTCAATTTTTCAAAATTTTTTTGTACAAATCTTAAAATAAAATTTTTCCTGATATGAAAAAATATGTTTAAAAAAAAATATTAAAAAAACATAAACCACTAACTCTAACTCGGGACTTAAAACCTTTTTTCTACTTCGATCCGTTTTAAAGTTTCTTCTCGTCCCTATTTTATTGATTTAATTTTAAATATGTAAACCTTTTTATTAAATTAGTAGTAGTAGTATAGAGCTAATATTAATTAAAAAACTTACAATTCAATATTTTTTTAAATTAATAACTGCTTAATAGGAATTCATAACTGAAAAAAAATATGTCGGTTGTGGATAATATGTTTTGAAAATGTTTTTGATATCAGGTTCAAATTTTTATAAATCATAAATTTCATAACTTTCGCATACGATAATATAACTAATAAATATTATAAAATATTGTATTATATAAAAATTATTGGAAATTATTAATTTACAAAAAAAAATGGACTCAATTAAAAAAATAATTAAGTTAAATCGTATTGTATTTAGATTGAAAATTTAAAACAAAAATTCCTATGGAAAATTCCTTTTATACAGTGGCGTACCTAGAACTTTTGCCACCCGGGGCGATCTCCAGTTTGCCGCTCTTTTAATTATAAGTCAATCAAATAGTGGTTTTTATAAATTAATACACATAAATAAATTAATAAGTTATTTAATCAATATTAATTAATACACAGAGTAAATTTTTTTACACATATTTGTATGCACTCGTAAACAGATTTATATAATATTTTTACTCTTCTAGCTTTCATACTAGAAAAATCGTGTATAATGCTCTCAAAATTTATATTTATATTTTTTCCGCCGGCCCTGCTTTTCAAAAGAAAAATCGATGATTTAAAAAAATATTAGTATATCACTTCAAAGTAATCATATAAACTTTTCAAAAGAAATGACATTTATAAACTGATATCAAAAAATTTTAGTTAGGAAAAATTGCCGAACAAAATCGTAAAGATTTAACGAATTTTAATGAATACAATAAAATAAAATTATTATCCTGTAATTGGAATTAGAATTCAAAATTTACACTAAAATGCATTTATACACACCGAGAAATAATATTCGAAATCATATAGTTAATCATAATTTATATAAATCAAATAGTAAACTTATAATAATCATAATAATCATTTATTATTCAAGAAAGAAAAAAATAAATATGAAATGAATAAGTTGTTTTTATAAATATAACTAAATATAAAAAATGCCGCCCCAAGATAAGTGCAGCCCGGTGCGGACCGCACCCACCGCCCTCCCCCCCCCCCTAGGTACGCCACTGCTTTTATATATATATATATAAAAGTAAACTTAAGTAAGTATAACTTTAATAAATACTACTACTACTATAGTGACTAGCAGGATCCGAATACCAATGATTTGTATTTATTTTTTGATTTAGTTTTTATTTCGTACAGAAATCCTTTACTTTTTTATAATAATTGAAATTGAAATTACCCTCAATAGCCCCCACAGGTACTGAATACCGTATTAATATCTCCATAGATCCCCAAGGGGTCCACCAGGACCCCTTCGGAATACCTGCTCTGACTCATGCACTTGTAAAAAAATGAAGTTAGTAATTATATAAATTCAATAGAGTATTTTATTAGTGTTATTAACATGGATTTGGATGATATTTACAATGAATTAACCATTTTATTTAAAACCATTTATCTATTTTTTTTTCTAAAACTAAATGAACAATTTAATTTAATATTAGTTATGTAAAATATTGATATATCATTAATTATCATTATTATTTGTGGAAATATAAATTCATAAACATATTCTAAAGCAAGACAACATTTATTTTTAATATCTTATATGGAAAGGGGAAGCCTTTTAATTGAAGTCAATCAAAAATTATCTCAACCACTTATAAACCATTCTATGATCATTGAACTGTTGAAATTATAATATTTTAACCATCAAATATTTTTTAGAATCTATAACTAAGGTTTTAATAATCTTATAAATATAATAATAAAATAAACTGTTGTACTCATTGATCTTGTTTCATTTATAAAATGTTATATAAAGTTCAATATCTGTCATAATAGCGACTTACTCACAGGTACAAAACTATATTGCGATTGTCAAGGTATATTTCACTCTTATAAATCATTGTAGCATTCAGTGATTGGGATTAATTAGTGGCGTATTTTAGGGGCTTAGTGAACGATGAATGGGTCTTTCAAAGTCCAAAGCCGAATTTGCCATAGCCGGTTTTGCAGATATCCGCGAGAGAGTTCGAGTCACGATTAGCGGCTGATCAATGGACAAATGCTACTTTTTTAATATATATATACCTACTAAATAAGTTACCAATTAATACCGGACTTGGCTATTTTAAGATGAGTTATTTTTACCGACCGACGTTAGTAATTTAAACTTAATATTTATTTCCGACCGACGATAGTAAGGGAGGTATTGTTTTCACACCAAATTTCACATGTGGAGATTTTGATATATCTCCACGAATCATTTATTTTCTTAACAGAAAAAAAGTATTTTTAGCATGATGTCTGCCAGTCCGTATAGACGTATACAGCTTAAAATGCTCAACTGATTTTGATAAAATTTGGTCATTTTCATCAAAATCCGTTGAGCCGTTCAAGCTGAACACATCTATACGGACATGCAACGGACGGACAGACATCATGCTAAAATATGCATGATTCGTGGAGATATGTAAAAATCTCTACATGTGAAATTTTGTGTGAAAACAATACCTCCCTTACTATCGTCAGTCGGAAAAAATATCAATGGGAAATGTGCTCATTAAATATAATCTATTTACAACCCACTAGAAAATTATAATTGAGTAAATTTTTTGTTTTCCTAAATGGACAATAATTTTCAGTAAAAGAATTATAGACTAAAACGAAATATATTATAAAGACGGTTAAAATTCTTTTTAAACTTTAAAGTCTTAATTTTGGGGAACCATTGTATTGTTTTTGAGTTTCTTTTGTTATTTTTTTTGTTATGAAACAATACAATAATCAAACAATCTTTTCCAGATGTTTGCCTTCCCCATTGACCAAGCCAATACTTTGTCTAGCTCCTTCAAATTTGCTTTTGTTTTCAATGGGAAAAAAAAACTTAAATAGGAGTGTGACAAAAAGAGGGTAGGAATCGTTTTACAAAAAATTAATCAATAGAAAAGATTCAATTTTGGATAGTGAGGAAAACTAAATTAACCAACTAAATATTTTTTTCAATTAAATTTATTCAATGTAATGCATATAGAAATTTAAAAAGGAATTTAATTTTTAATTTCCTTATTTTAAAAATTCTCTATAACAATTTCTACTGAATATGCATTATTTAAATAATTCTTAGCTCAGTATCAACTTCAGTTATTTTTAAATAATCGGTCTAACTAATTTTTTTTTGTGTCAAACTTGCAAAAATTTAAATGCACATTGTCAATGCATATATTTATTTCCTTTTCATATTTTTTTTAAAAAATGCATATATAAAGAACAATAAAAATGAACAAAATGTGAAGACAAGCTTTTAAACCGAAATATAAATTTTTTTTTATGTCATTGCTAAGGTATAAAGCTGATAGTCTCCTTATCTTTATATCCCCTTAAAGTAAAATATAATTAAACATTTGAAATTGAACGATAAATTCTGATAAGCAATATTTTTTTTTATGGAAAAGTCTCATAAAATTTAAAATGTTTAAATTGAAATTAATTCGTTTTATTACTGATAAAGGTGATAATAATGAAGAGAAAGAGTGTGTGTGAATGAGAGAGAGAGAGAGAGATGAATGAAAGAGATGGTAAATTCTGGATTCAGTCATTTGCTTTTCTTTGATAAATTCATCAAATGGATTGATGTTTGTTCAACTGACTGCATTTTTCTTTTTCAGCATCCCTTGCTCATGTCAAATTTGAAGAGGGTGGCACCATCTCAACTTATTTTTTTTCAACTTAAGACTTCCTCTTCCTTTATCGTTTTGATTTCTATTTTAAGAGATCTAATAAGAATAACAAAAGAACAACGAAATGACACTATTCAAAAGATTCACAAAAGATCATCAACAATTCTAATTCAATGATGGATCTATCTATATAGATATATAGATATATAGCAATTTGTTTGCAAGTTAATTAAATATTATTTTTAGCTTACTGTTTAAGTTATTGTGTTGTCTTATCAACAAATAATAAAATTTTAACATCTACAGATGTATAAGAAGCTACTCGAGTTTAAATTATTCTATTTACAAAATTTAAATTGTGAAAAGGATTAAATTTTATAGAACCTACAATTGAAAACTTTTGAGTCTTTAAATTAAGTCTGATTTACTTTAAAATTTTTCAATTTGAACACCAATAATTCTTTGAAAACAGAATTTCAGTCACTTGGTACAAAAATCTTCAATGTTTAAAAAAATTATTCAATTTGAATTGAGATTATTGTTTCAAGAATTATGTAGGTATTTTTAAGGATATTAATATAAATCGACTGAGGGTTGATTATTTTTCAAAAATCCAGAAATTATCTTTTGGTATAAAAAAAATCTTTCATTTCTTTTCTATAAGCCTCGCGGAGTCTTACTGATCTCTATCTCGTGTCTACAATGAAGATAAAAATATAAATTTTAATTCTAGAATTTTACACTTATATTGATTAAAATATATAATTTTTATTTCTGATAATTAAATAGTGCATTTAAATTATTTAAATTGTACTAAAAGTTCACCTTTTAATTTATTTAATATTGTATTATTATAAGATTTTTATAGAAAATTATAAAAGTAAAATAAAATATTTTTAATTATCATTTTAAATGATTAATCAGACCTATATAGATCGATTCTTTACCTAAAAACTCTCCTAATAAGTGCATTTTATAAAAATATAGTAAACAATTCTTAAGAATATAAATAGATAAAAAAATAAGATCATAAATATATATACTATTTTTACTAATTTAATAAGATTAGAATTATATTTATATAGGTATACCATTCTAGCTATCAACATGAATACTAGATATATCTATTATTGAAATTCTTCGCAGCATTTATGGGCGAAAGAAATATGAGGTTACCAGGGAATGGCGGAGAATGCATAACGAGGAATTGCACTACCTCTATGCATCTCCAGACAGAATTATAATATCGAGAATAAAATCGATGGCCAGGGCATGTGGCTAGAATGGGAGATGAAAGAATGTCGAAAAATATATTGATGGGGAGACCGATGGTGGGTGGACAATGTAGGGAGGAACGGGAGAGAAACGGAGGAGAATAGGAGTTGGATGGTTGTGGTTAATGATAGGGACACTTGGAGGAATGTAGTTGCTACAGCCAAAATCTTCAATTTCCGTAGAGATACAGAGATAGATTGATATGTTATTGAACTCAAAAGTTCTAAGCATATCATCTATATTTTTAATTTCCTTATCTTAAGCTACTATTAGCCATATAACTATTATTTAAACAAAAGTGAGTATGTCTTTACCATCACCGGATTTTAATTATTTGACTATTTGAAATGCTTGAAATAATTATATGCAAAGGGTTCATCTGCATTTCGTGTTACTTACCCGATGAGCTGATTTTCATCTTGGAGGCTGTGTCAAGAAGCAAAATAGTCGCATTGGGGAATCAGAAAACCATATATGACTATTGAACAAACTGTGCAACTACAACCAGTAAATTTTTGTTATAGTTTTTGATCTTGCATATATATCATTGGATCATTTTTTTTTGAAAATAAACAAAGAAGCGATGTTACTGTCAATAACCAAGGTTAATGTGTCATGCTAACCCAAATTTTCTTTCCAAAAATTGAAGAAGAAATGGATAATATTTGATTTCAATATGGGACCACTCGTAACACAGAAAACGTAATCATCAATCTTTTGAATACTGTTTTTGGAAATCGTATAATCAACTGAAGACAATTGGTCGTCTCGGAGCTGTGATTTGATCTTTTTGTTTAGATAAGTGTTACCAGAAACGATTGATATCTTGAAATACAAAATCAAAGTTGTCATTTATGCGATTGGTTTACAAATAATTGAAAATATTCTGAAAAATTAATTCAGTGATACTGTCAACCAAACAATAATAGTCATTTGAATGATGTTGTGTTTATTCTAAAATTAAAATATCCAATCTTTCTAATAAACTAATAATTTCGTAAAAATTTAAAATAGTTTATTAGTTTTGTAGCCGATACAAATTTCAAAAAATAGATGGCCACTCTTTATAATAGTTTAAAATAATTTCTATAAAGGGTCAATATTTAATTAATAAAATACATTATTGGTAGCATATAGGTACGTGCCGTTTCCTTATTAAATGGAATTATTGAGTGTGATTTGAGTTTTTCAAAAACTTTTTCCTCTCTTTTTTTTTGTATTCTCTTTCTCTCTCTTTATTTCAATTATAAAGTTCGATTTCGTAAAAATGGATGCATTGCAATTTGAAAGGGTTTTCATGTTATTCGCTAACTGCATTCTTTTTGAAAAAAGTTTTCTATTCTTTTGGAGAAAAAAGCCTCTCCAACTGGAGAGTAAGGTTTGTAATACCTTTATCGCTGTGAGCAGGTAAAGGGATGAGGGTGGAAGTCTAACGGGGAAGACCTCCGTTTTGATCGATGTATAAAATGATTCATTTCACGATGATAAACCTCGAGATGGGGTGTCTGCCAGTTCCTCCTTGAAGATTTTTATTCATTTCTAAACCGGCCATTGTATATAATAACTCTCTGTACCTGCTTTTCAACTCTGCAACAAATGAAACGCTTCTTTTGATTTCATTCTTTGTTTCAAACAAATCGTAAAGTTGAACTTTTATATTGCATAGCAGATTTATATATACGATATATAGTATAATCAAAGGGTTCAATTGTATAGATGAAAGAATCCGTGAAACCCTACCACAGGGACAATACATTATTTAATTGTACTTACTAAACAGACTAATAGACACGTAAAAAGCTTTGCATTTTCTCAGATTCCATTTTCCCCTTGTATCTAAAACGGAACACTGATCTAATTTTATCCGAATGGGCGAAATATTCAATTTTGTGATAAAAATGATACCCATTAATGTATATAATTGAAAGGATTTTCATGTTATTTTCATGTGGGAAATCGAACAAAAATACTCCTATTTTGTATTATTTTTAATTCAAATTTTCGATGGGTGAGAGTTTATTGACCATCTTTCTGGCATCCTGGACTTATTTTATACAATAAAAAAAGAAAGGTGATTCACTAGTGATTTTTTTTTAACAGTTTATTTGAAAAGAAAATGTTTTTAATTAAAAAAAACAAACAAATATAGTGGTAACCCTTTAATTATATTTTCAATGTTTTATTTATAATACTCAAACATTTATAAAACTATTTTTATTAAGAAAGTGATATGAAAAATTCAATAAAATGAAAATTAAATCTATAAAATAAGTTTAAATAATTTTTACTCTAAATTAATATTTATAAATAAACTCTTTAAAAAAATATATTAAAATCCCCATTATATAGATATTTTATTATCCAAATTTGAAATAAACATTTTAAAATATAGAATATTTATATTTAAAATTTTCAACTATCCTATACATAAATAATATTCTAATAAAAAGTGCGATCATCATCAAATCAAAAATTAATAAATTTAAATCAAACTGTTGAATTAAAAATTATTTTTATAGAGTTTTATATTTTTAAGTCTACATAACAAATAAGCCACCAGTCCTAAAAATTTATTTTTAATGATTTATTTAATTATTATTTATATGTAACCAGTTAAACAAAAAAAAAAAAAACAAAATTAAAACATTTATTTTCTAAAATAAGTTTAAAATTTTAAATTTTTAATAGAAATATGATTAAAATATATTTTAAATAATTAATTTTACTTATATATCTAAAACAGACAATTATTCAATTTGATTTATTTAATAGAATCAAAAATTTATTGTATAACAAGATTTTTGAAGTGAAAACTTCTTTAGCGGCGTTGAGCACTTTTGTGGGATAAGGAAAAAGCATAGAGGGAGCGTGACCGACCCGACACCGCGAGATGCGCATGCGCAATACGCCAGAATGTTAAACACTACTATTTCTGATATCGGCGATATGTGTATATGTCGTTGCCACTCTGGTGATAGTCAGTTCATCATTATGTTTGCCGTTTACATTTCTCCGGATAAGTCATTACGTGCTATACAAGACTTTTTGTATGAAAATTTATTTATATATTCTCATGACGCATCTGCATTGCTTCAAAAAAAAAAATTGGAAAAAAATTTGATGATTTGCCAATGATTTTGAGTGGAGATTTCAACATAAACTTTGCAGACGATAAAATATATCATTAATTGAATTTTTAAATAATGAATTTGGTTTAAAAATGTCAAATGATCGTAATCTAAGTACTACGAAATATAAAACTACAATAGATGCAATCTTTACAAGACATTTACATAGATTTCAATCAAAATTGTTCATTTCTTACTTTAGCTACCATAAACCTATTGTATCAGTTTTACAAATTGATGATGATGGTCGTCAACATGGTGAAAGTATTGTTGAAACTGTACATGAAAGTTAATTTTTCAAAAGTATAAAATGTTTTTAAATATTGCAATAAAAGCATATTATATTGTAATATAAATTATAGATGTAAAAATTTTGTAGGGAAAAGAAATAAAAGAATATTATATTTTAATATATAAATGATGTTATTTTCTATTCATACACATCGTATTTTTAATATTTTTGTAATAATAATCAGTTTGCTGAAAAAAATAATTATGAATTTTATATATATATAAAATTCATTTTTCTCGTAAAGCTGGTGCGCATTCCGTCTGCTTTCAAATTTCTTACGCAGAAGTTTTCACTTCTATCGGCCAGTCCCACGACTGCCAATTTTTTTTTTTTAATTTGTTCAATATGTAAGAATTCGATTTTTTTCTAACCTATACCTTAATATCTATTAATTTAAATGAAATAAAACCACTCTTCTCTTATTTAACAAAATTATTAATTTATTTTTTTGATTTATTTTATCATATCTACCATGCGCTTATATAAATTTAAAAATTTATTAATAAAATTTATTTTTCAAAAAATCACTATCTCTATAATTGTTTAAATAATACATAAAGAATAATCATTGATTAATATATATATTCCAAATTAAGTAAAATTTATGATAAAATAAATCTCTATTTATGTAACATGAATTGGTTATAATTTGTTTATTCATCGGGCAACCAGCCAATCCTACCGCGAACAAATCACTTCGCCAGTGAACTTGTTTATTTTTCCCATATGGTTTTTTCTAACATAAAAGAAAATCATATAATTCTAAGAAATAGTTAAACAATCTACTTTAGCTAAGGTTTCATCTTAATGATTTGACCACAATTTGAATTTTTTTTTTTAATTGTCAAAAATCAAATATTTCGTGGTAGACACATTTAAAATATATAATTTCATTTTTCTAACAGAATAATTATAAGAGTTAAAAATTTTCATTATTATTAGCATTCAATCTTTAAACGATCTTATTTTTATTTTTTGTTTTGTTTTAAGCTTTTAACTAAATCCTCCACGTTTTGCTTCATCGCTTTTTTACGGCTCTAGGAAACTCATATTTCATCTTCGGTTTCTTTGAATCTGAAAGGCAATATCGTTTGTAGCAAAACTCTTCAGGCTGAAAGTCTTTAAACAAGAACAACCGGAAAACCTTTCGTTAAGATCTCAACTATGAAAAGCATATTTTAATTTTATATATAAATATGCTTAAATATAGATGGCGACTGTCTGTCTGTCTAACACCCAATAACGACTGAAGATAATTTTGTATAAATAAAATATAAATTTATTTTGAAAATATTAATTTATGATTTATTGTTGTTAATTATAATTACATTAAATGAATTAAAAGAAGAAATATTATTTACGAGTATGAGAAAACCTTCTGCCCCCTGTACCCCACATGTAATTCATAGTAATTTGTTGAAAGTCTGTATGCGAAAGGTTTTTATTCATTTTAATTCAATCAGTATATTAAAATATTCATATACGTGGTTCAGTTTATAAAACTCCTCGTTGATCATTTTTGAGTAGTGTATCTTCTTTTTTCGACTTTTAAATTGTTATATACCATATTAATAATGACAACTCGTTCTTTTATTTTATGAAAATATCTGTATAGATGTCCTCAGAAAAATTAACATGGTTTAATAAACCAATGTTTAATTTATATCATCACAGGACATCTTTGTTAAAAAAAAATATATAATAAAAATAAATAAAATGGGCTACCTTATAAATTTTTACTACTACTTTTTAGAGATATATACAACGAGAAAGAAACAAAATATATCAAGAAATAAATAATTCTATAAAATATGTGTATAAAGAAAATAGCAATTCAATATCATCAACAAAAATATACAGACTTATTTTACTTTTTACCGACCGACGATAGTAAGGGAGGTATTGTTTTCAAGATAACCATCCTGCCCATCTTTCTTTAGCCAATCGACGTTTTCTCTCATTTGGATCTTCGTTTTCATTCAAATTTGCAAATTGCACAACCTTTCAATATATAAATTTAAATATAACAAATATTACTTACTTTGTTTAACAAAATATTAATCAATTAGGAGTAATATTCAATTTAATTTAATTTAATTTTACTTTTAACATGATAGAATATTAGAGCTTAAAATTAAAATTTAAATATTTTAAACATTCTTTTTATGGAAATTTCTAAAATTATTAATTTTTTATTGATTGTCAACTTCTTAACTGGGCATCAGAGGCGCCACATGGAGCGTTGTTTATTTTGGTTGGGTTGGTTTTTTGCCTATATCTTTGGAACGGATCAACTTTTTTGAAATTTTCAACCTTATACCTTATCTTTGGGTCAATATGTGTTCTAATGATACACGATCCTTGAAGGCGTTTAGAAGGAGTTTAAGAGTTTTTGCTAATTTATAAAAAAATTATCCTTATAAAATTTTCCCTGAAATTTGTATGAATGAAAGTAATGTGATTTTTTAGCATCAATATTTGGAATTAAAAAAGATAATTAGATTTAACTCTAATTTGTATATTATAAAGATAATTTATTTATATCTAAAAACAAAATAAATTATAAATCATTATTTTAAAGATAAATTAATCTGATAAAAAAATATAAATAAAAATAACATTTTAATATATAATTAATATAATCAAAAGTTTATTTATAGTCCATTTTTTTAATTGATATAAAGAATTAATTTTATTAAAAATAACATACCAAATTGAATAATAATTTCAAATTATGTTTATTTTGAATAATTGAATTTCATTTGGGAAATCTTTCATAAAATTGATTTTCTAATGTCAATATATTAATCATATCATAATTTATTTTTTTTTTCATCAATATTTGCAATGTATCTTTTCTAAATAACAACTTGCTTATTACATACATAGTTCATTTTATTATTCTTTAGACGTTAATAATTGTTCGCAAATATTTGCAACGGTTTCAATTGTTCCATGATTGTGATATTCTCGAAGTGGATGGATCGTTGCACGTGGCTTTGAGAAGACATCTTAATTAGAGAACGGCCACGCGACCATCTGATTCAATTATAATAAGCTTTGTGGGCCTGGGACCTCGCCCCTCTGCATCCTACAGACACATAAACTGCCTTTCTTTCCCTTGAATATTTTTCTATCCTTAAACAACGAATGCATTCTCTAGTCTATTTCAAAACAAATTATTGTTTAGCTGAATATTGAAATAAATCAATTTCCATTGTGCTTGAGAAAAAAATCTATTTGGTTATCCTTAACTAGTTCATTTCATATTTTTTTTTTAAAGACAAAAGAAAGAGCGAACGAGAAAGAATGATAATGAATTGAATAATATTAAAGTTAAAGTGAATGTTAAATGTATACTTACTATACTACAGGCATTACATTTCAAAATGTTAAGTATATAATGAAAATCATTTAAAAATATAAATCAATCTCAATGTGATGATTTGCGGTTATTTCTATCTTTATTAATAAAATTTGTTTTTCTAGTTAACAAGGAAATTGAATATTGAAATTTTAATATATACCTAAACTAATAATAATAATATATAGCATAGCTTATGATGGTTTTCTCTTTGGTTAATGAGATTTGAATCTCTAAACTCTACTCACTTTTACTGCATAAGAAAATAATAAATGAATTTGTTTGTAGTGAAAAAATACTGAAATTATTAGAATAAAAATAAAAATAAATTTGTGATTGCCATATTTGTTTTATTTAAATATTCTTATATATTAGGTTGTTCATAAAGTCATTTCGTTTTTTCCGCCAGAGGATTTAATTATATTTTTTCGAACACAACTTCACACTTAAGCCGCATAATTATTATATTTTTTCAGTACAGATATAGCAATGCTTGTATGTGTAAAAGTTCAATTGAATCTACACAGTAGTTTTATGGTGTCCTTTGAAATATGAGAGCAATAAGCAGCATTTTCGTTATATTTTGCTTTTATCCAATAGAAAAGGTAAAAATTGCTGTTTAAGACAGAAAGAAATTATCGGATGTGTATTGGGAAGATGTTTGAACAATATGCCAGTTCCAGAACTGGTTTGCAAAATTTAGATCCGATGTCGAAGATGTACCACATATTGGAAGGCCGGTTGAAACTGATAAAAACACTTTCAATGCATTAGTTCATTTTTGGACGGTAAAAACTTTACTTGAAATGAAAAGTTTAAAAAAAATAATCTGGATCAATTTATTGCCAGGAAATACTTATTCATTAAAAGGAAAATTGTCTTTTAGTTTTACAAAAAAATAAGTTGACCTGTGGCCAGGTCCGAACCGACCGAAGTTTTGAAGTAAATTAATTTTCAGCTATAGAAACAATTTCAAATAATTTTAATATATCTATTAATGTAATAAAAAACAGATATGAATATAACATAAATATTTTTAATTTTATTTTATTTATAATATATATCTAAGACCAGGCTGTGACGTCATGAATGGCTGGATGACGTCATATAATTTTAAATCAAGAAAAAACTAATAAATATGATTTTCCAGAGGATAAAACCAATACAAAGTGTACGATTCGTGGTGATATATAAAAAAATCTCCTCATGTGAAATTTGGTGTGAAAATAACCCTTCCCTTCCTATCGTCGATCGCTAATACTACCACTTCCGGTTTCCAGATTTGCACCAAAAGTTGATCAATTCATCCCACTGATGCATTAAGTAAATATACCAAATTTCATCAAAATCGGTTGAGCCGTTCAGGCTGTACACATCTATACGGACAGACGGACGGACGGACGGACGGACAGACATCATGCTAAAAATACTTTTTTCTGTTAAGAAAATGCATGATTCGTGGAGATATGTAAAAATCTCCACATGTGAAATTTGGTGTAAAAACAATACCTCCCTTACTATCGTCGGTCGGTAAAAAACAAAAACGAAATAACTTCCCGAATATCCTAATATTTCTGTTGAGTATCATTAGTCTATCTATTTCAAACAAACTATAATAATAATAATGACTCTTTATTTAAAATTATTATCAAAAGGTTGTTTATTTATAACAACATAAACAGATATAATATTTTATAATATATAATATAATAAATATATAAAGGCGCCACAGGGTGAGAGGTTAGCGAAGATGCCTCACATTCTCGTGGTACAGGATTCAAGTCCCGGACCTGGCAAGGGAATTTCTCTAGCTGGGGTCTTTGGGATGGAGTCAACCCAGTCTGCAGGATCAAAATTGGGAAAGCTACTTGATAGAGCCTCCGATCAAGAAAATCAAGGTAAAGGTTGATAGGACCCGTTCTACTGATCAAAGGACACCTAATTGATATAACCGACTTGATAGGCGTTGTCCTTGCGTAGAAAGTACAAAGTCAGAGGTTTATATATATATAAATGCATCAAATGACTTACTCATTAGTATTTTTTTATATAATGAAAATTAATCTTTAAATGTCTTCAATAAGAATAAATGAGACATAGGGCAATTTTATATTCATAAAGAAGAATGTAATTATTACCCATCTTAGAATGAATGTCTATGCTAATGGATAGAAGACAATGTTCCTCTTCTTTAAAGTAATTGATATGTATGTATTTTTGTGTATATTGATAGGAGAATAACAAAACAAGAAATTGAAAAATATTTTTATTTATTTTGTCTTTAGGGTATTTCTAATGGAGTGTGTTGCATCGTGTAGAGTGCAGAAAGGGCGAAGTGATGTCCCCAGGGGTGCATGCCTGAGAGGGTTGCATCCTCCCCCACGGGACACAGATGTGATAAACTGAATTAAGATGGATCAACGTAATGAAAATAAGGGATCGACGGTCCTGTATGTATGTATGCGGCCGGTGGGAGGGCGGAGGGGCAAACACTGTAATTCCAAGCGAAAACATCCCGTGTGATTGGGTAGGTGCTCCCCGGGGAGACGTCGTTTCCCGCCGAAAGGATCGTCTCTGAGTCATTCATCGTTTTTCCAAACATACATAGATCATCCCCAATCGGCTCTAATTTAATATTAACACTTCAATTATTATTTTGATACAACCCAAAGTTTAAATATTATATTCTGTGGCATGAACAATAGAGCAATAATTCTTTTTTTCATTTATTTTTTTTATTTTTTATTGTTTTTTTTTTTAATAAAGGGATTTCATTTAAAGAAAGAAAATGGGATTCTAAGTACCCTTGATTCTTAAATATTTCAAACTCTATCTCGTTTAGGACCATTATTTATTATGGCTGAGAACATGTATTTTAAAATAGAAATAATCAATTCTGCCTGAATTAAAAATATAATTTTAAATATAATTAATTACTAATATGAAGTTTAAAAACTATAGTCAAATGAAAAAAATTAACTTTTTTATTTAAATACTGATCAAATTTTATATATATACAAAACTAAAGTTTCTATTCAATATTGTTCATAATTTTGGAAATAGCCGACCGAGCAATCTGAGAGAATCATATATTAAGTATATAAGTGTTTTATCTTCAGTTCAATTCAAAATTAAATAGTAAAATAATAAAATAATGTTTTGTAATAGTAATTTTTGTAATTTGTATTCTAAATTTTATCTACAATCTACATACATCAAAATTGACAATATTAAAAATTTTAAAGAAAATTTTGGAAAAGGATTGTAAGCATAGTGACGGGAAAATGTTATCGCTTTGAGGGCTATTGTCGGACAATCAACCGGTTGAGAAAGCCTATTGAAATCGTCCGCCTAAAGTGCCACCATGGCGATAACATTTTTCCGCCCATATACGAGAGTGGGGTGAAAAGTTTCCGGCCTGACCAAGAAAAACGATGATTTATTAATTAATTGATTAATTTAATTTAATTTAAGTCTCATCAACAGTTATGAATAGACGCAAAAATTCGTTTGGATTATGCCTACAGGGCCAAATTGTCGGTAGAAATGGTTTTCCGAAGCAGTTTTTGGCTTAACGTTAGCAAACGAGGCACCCACGGCACACACAGCTTTCTATGTTCAAATGGTTGTGCAAAATATTTCGCACACGTTCAGCTGACATCGTACAAGCCTCAGCTATCTTGAATGTTGAAAAATAAAGCAAAAATAATATTTAAAAACATCGTTTTTCTTGGTCCGGCCGGAAACTTTTCACCCCACCCTCGTACATATTCAGAAATGAGACTAAAAATTTTAATTTTATAATCATTTTTAAAATATTTTTTTTTTTTCAAATCTTACCAACCCTTTTATTTTTTATTTAAAGAAAATAAAAAGATATAAATAAAAATATTTAGTATTAGTATACGCAAAATTATTTGAAATTTTATAATCTTTATTTATATGATCCATCTTTTTACATCAAATTATCTATTATTATGTAGTTATGATGATAATATTTTAAAATGATTTTATTATATCTTGAAAGCAATTGTGTTATTCAAATTATATCTCTTTATTTTATGAAAAATGTAGATTTTTTTTCAATTAATTTTTTTTTTTTTTTATTTTCTAATTTGTAACTTTAAGAGATAGATAAAAAATGCATGAGCTTTTATTTTTAAAACTTTAAACATCTTTTTCACTCTATTTAATTTTTGATCTTCTTGATAATTTGCTATTAAATGAATAATAGTATATTTTTTTTTCTTCCTATCTTTTTAAAAAGCGACTTTCATTATCCAAATACATATACATATATATATATATATATATATATATAGCATCATTTTAATAATGAAAAACTTTTAACTCTTTTTATGTCGTACAATTTAAGTATCTATAAATTTTATCTTAAGTATAAAAAGGGTTTCATATATAATATATACAAAGGGATGCGTCACGTAAGCAAAAGACACCCCCTACGACGTCTACTATATTTTTATGCACATTGGGATTTGATTCATTTCCGGTTAACTGGCACAGGCATTAGAGTCTCATTAAGCGTTATGTTTTCTGTATCAATTTCCTGCCGGTGGATTCAGTTCGCATAATAACGTAGGCCAAAGGGGTCTGCTGTCTGGCATCGATTAAGCAATTTTGGAACAAGCGTTGAGTGGTGTGATGATTCCATTTCGATTTTTTCTCCTTCACTTTGACGAGCAACGGACATCTCGCGTTCTTCTTCCTTGCCATTTCATAGACGCCCCTCCTTCAATCCATTGATAAAGGGTTATTGCTTCGAAGGAGAACTCAAAGGAACGACCGGCGGGGTGAGCAACAAGCACCCTCCCGGACCCTAAGGGCAGGCAGACCCACTCCCTCAATCCAATGGATAATCAAGTCCCAGGAAATTGTACACATCTGCTGGAAATATTTTTATAATCAAATCGTTTAAGATTGCACACGCACAGTGTATACTATAAAAACCCTTAATGGTTCTCGAGCTTTAAGATTTATGTTCGTTTAATTTAAATAAGGCGATATTTTTTTTTTACTCTTATAAAAATATGAATAATGTATTTCCCAATGCATGCTTTTTTCTAAATTTGTTTTCTACTAAATCCAAACAGTGTACTTTTTCTTGTATAAATAATTACTTTTACTTCTTGGCAGACTCAAGAGCCCTTTACTTCTTTGGATCTTGGCAAAAACGTTCTTTGTTCTTTTTTTTTTAATCAAGCAAAACAAAAAAAAACAAGAAAGTTGTGGTTAGTTTGTTAAATTTGATCTACAAAGATAACAGGTAATTTCTAAAGCATTGGACACTTTGAATCTTAGTTAAACAAATTAATTACTGATGCAATAATAAGAAAAAATAATATAAGAAAACTAAATTAGCTGGAGTGTCTCCACTCGACTATCTCGCAATTTGAATTAGATTAAATAACATAATATATTATATTTAAATTGAATTTAATTAATTATAAATTATAAATAATAAATATTAAACCAGCGCATGTTTGGCTTTTTGTTGATGGCACCACGTCACGTGTTGGCGCGTGAGATTTGCATTGTTAAAAAATTAATTCTGGTAATGTCAGCGAATGAATCAAGTTGAAATTCTATATATAGCAGTTTTATACAATTATTAATCATGTGAAAAATTATCAAACATATATCTTTATTTTTACGGTCACTTTAGAGGAAGAAAAATCAAAACGTTGTAAGTAATGACCCTCTTCCGGTTGAGCTACATTTATCAAAAGTTGATAGAATGATGAAATTTGGTACATGAGCATTATTCAAAATTCGAAGTTTTCTAGCTTAAACCGTTTTTGCGTAATCTTGGTTACATACATACACACACACACACACACACACACACATTTTTCTCAATCTTAGTGAAAATGATTCAGGAACCTTAAAAACGTATAAAAACATCAAAATCTCAACATCGAAAATTTTCGTGATCGCAATACTATCTCTTACGAGATAGTAAAAAATGAGATGTAGCCAGGCACAGAACCGACCGACGATTTGAAATAAATTAATTTCCAAACAACATTATATAATATATATATATAGTATAAAAAAAAATTTAAAACTTGAATTAAAATGACTAAATTATATTATCTTGGGTTTTATTTTAGTTTAATTATTCAATTATTAATTAATACTATATCTTTCCGAAAATGAATATAAAATTAGTTAATTACTTTGGAAACTACCACTTCTCCGGTTTCCGGATATACACCAAAAGTTGATGAATTCATTCTCCTGATGCATTAAGAAAATATACCAAATTTTATCAAAATCCGTTGAGCTGTTCAATGATAACACACAAAGGACAGATGGACAGACATCATGCTAAAAATACTTTTTTCTGTTAATAAAATGCATGATTTGTGGAGATATGTAAAAACCTTCGCATGTGAAATTTGGTGTGAAAACAATACCTCCCTTACTTATCGTCGGTCGGTAAAAAACAATTTGGTTCATTTGTCAAAAGACAATTTTTGATATAATAAAGAAATGATAACGGATAAATTTAATGTTAATAAGGAACATTTTTTAAATTATCAACGATATTAATAAAACAATACCTCCCTTACTATCGTCTGTCGGTAATTATTATTTTCTAAAAATTTAAATTTAATAATGAAAAAGTTTGATATTAAATATTATTATATTTAAGAATTAATCCTAAATATATATGGTTTATCGTTACTAAGTCCTCAAAAAAAAAAACAATATATATATAAGTATATTGTTTATTTTGGTACCCATAAAAGGAGTTCCTTAGCACGATTTAATTCCTATCTTGATTTAATATTTTAAATTAAATGATAGTTGAATAGAGGGATTAGAATATAGAATTAGATCGTATGGATACACCTGGACGGTTACGCGTACATTTTGCTTTTACCTAAAAGGAAATTCGATCTTTGTGGAAGTTGTTTGAAATAATAATGCAATGTCCGGAAATCAAGACAACATAAAACGGTTCATTGAGATCATATCGTATATCATGATTAATTTAAAGAATTACTCCTATAAATATGACGGTCTCTGATTCAAGCACAGCTGAGAAGAATGAAAGTTTATTAACTCTGATTGTGTATGGTTTTCAAGTACAAAAAAAACGCTCATTCCATTGACAGTAGCCATTTGGAGTGTATTATTTTGAAACCGGAATTTGTTTTTTTACTCACGATGACCAATGAATGGGTTGGTACTGATTTCGAAACGTTACTGATAATCGTTTTTAGCAGGGAGTGAGGGTGAAAAGAGTGGGTGGTCCACCTGAATATCCAGCGTGGCTACTGTAGTTGACAGATCGTGGATTAAAACTAAAATAATTCCGGGGTTCGGATAAACAATACGTAACTGGAAGGGGTCGCCTCCCTATACGTGAGCGGAGGTTGCGGCCTCGAATGTCACGGCCAGAACATTTAATTTCTCCCAGCTGATGTATTTGGATATACAGTTGCCTAAGTGCACTTTGAAAAGACACTCACCCTCTTCTATCTCTCTCCAGGACTCCCGCCATTTCAATTATACCGGATGCTAATGAGCGTTGGCTGATTCATACTACGTCTTTTTTGCTCTTTTCAATGAACATAAAAAAAAAACCTATCAAATTTCAATGGGATCCAAAAATTATTATTATTTTTTTTTTTCAGTATATTCACAATTTTGATATATAATATTGTATTCTAATAAATCCATTATTGGTTTGGAGATGAAATTCTCTCTAGGATATTGTATCTCATTTGAAAAGCAAATGAAGTGTCTATGTTATTAAAAGCATCAAGAATGAATGGAAAATAATTAAATGATCAAAACTTTAAGTTAATAGATTTTGAGAAGTGACTAATTACCATTTAAATTCAATACAAAATTTTTATGGCCTCAAACACTTTTAGTGCATTCTGATCTTTAAATAGTTGTTGGTAAATATTTAGTAGATATAATCAGATACAGAAAAATCATTAAATCAATTTTCAGAATCAAATGACAGCGATTTCAGTAAAATTCTCTTATAATTTATTTTATTAAATATACGGGTAAACACGTATTATAATATTTCATTTGACAATCTCTTGAATTTAAAGAATTTTTTCTTTTTGATCGCCCTACCCCAACCTTTCAACAAAATGTATCTTGGATATGAAATATTGGATTCAATTTTTAAATTATTTCTAATTAAATGCTAATATAATACTTTTTTCTATGTGTATGTGTGCTTTCTTTTTAGTCAATCAATTTTTTTAAAAAATTTTTTCACTTAGTTATTATTCCCCAATTGCTGATGTATTAGATAGGATAAGTCACAATTTTTGTTTATTTTATAAATTAAAATTTTTATATAATTAAATATATATATAAATTAACCAAAATAACTATTTTTATATTTTCATCATCTAGTATCTAGTGGAGTAACTAACTACAGGGGACAATAAAAAATATTTTTCAAAATATTATAAGATACATAGGAGAAAAAAATTAAATTAGATTAGAAATGAAATGTGTCAAGATTCACCATTTCAATTCATTCATGTGTGAAAGTGGACATAGTTGATTGTCATTTGAAATTAAAAAATTATAGTGATATAAGTAAATATTATTAAATTATTAAAAAGTTATAAATTATAAACAAATAATAAAAGAATTAATAAAAGTCTTCAATATTTTATGGATCCTTTCACAGCCATAGTTTTTTTAAATATTTTCTCTTGGATATTCGGTATTTCGCTGCTCCCACAGGTTCGCTAAAATAAGATATTATACAAAATTGAACTAAAAAAACCAACGAGGTCAATTTAACAATTTCTATACGAAAATCGGTAAATCGAAGTAGACCTTTAAATATCATCGAGGAAAACTTTCTTTTTCAACAAATAAAAAAAAAATCGAAGCTTCAAAAGTTTAACTAATTCTTGAAAATATTATAATGGGAATGGAGTAGGTGGTTGTTAGTTTTCTTAACTTGAATAGAAAACTTTTGATAAACTAGCGAGTATGGTGTAGAAAATGTTCACCTTATCCCGTCAATTGTACACTTGGAGTGTCCTCAACAAGAGCATGAAATCCACCCTCTCTATTTCATTCGGCATTAGTAAAGACTAAGTAACTCTCAGCATAATACTCAAGAGGGTGGCTCATTATATATTATACTTTCAAAAGACAAACTTGGACAATGTTTTCGAGAGGAAAGCTTTGACTAGAGGAAACCTTCAAAATCTAATCTAAAGCAGACCAACTTGACATTGATTATACTTATATTCAATCATAAAAAAAATTTAAGGATAGACAAGTATAAAAGATAGAGAGAGAGAAATTTAAACAACAATTGATATCAATTGATCAATAAAAGTGTAGGAATTATTTTTGAAAATTTTCGATGTCGAGATTTTGATGTTTTTATACGTTTTGAAGGTCCCTGAGTCATTTTGTTAAAGTTGAGAAAAATATCTCTGTGTGTGTGTATGCGTGAATGTATGTAGACAAGATTACGCAAAAACGGTTTGAGCTAGAATAATGAAATTTAGTGCAGAGGCATTATTCAAAATTCGATGTTTTTTTACCGACCGACGATAGTAAGGGAGGTATTGTTTTATGAACTTTTCACACAAATGTAGTTCATCAGGAAGTGGGTCATTTACCTCCCACTTTTTCATTTTTTTTTCTTCTAAAATGACTAAAAATAAAGATATATGTTTGATAGTTTGTTACATGATTAAAAATGGTATAAAACTGCTATATATAGAATTTCATCTTGGTTGAATCGCTGAAAGTACCGAAATTAATTTTTTAACGCTGCAAATCACGCTCCAGCACGTGATGTAGTCACATCAACAAAGAGCCAAACATTTAATAAATATTATTTATTAATTTTAATTTATAATTTATAGTTAATTAAATTTAATTTAAATATAATATATTATGTTATTTAATCCAATTCAAATTGCGAGTTAGTCGAATGGAGACAATCCAGATTTTTTACATATTAACTTTTATTTTTATATGTATATTTATTTGTTTCACGAATAAAAATAAAAATTTCGTGCATGAATACAAATAAAACAATGATATTCTAGTTTGGTAAATATTGCTTTTATAATTAAAACCAGAGAAATCAAATATCAGCATTTAATTTCATTAGAATTATTAATCTCTGTTTTTGTGGAGTCAGTCAGCAAGTAATTATAAATCAAAGCATTCTAATTACAAATCTCTTTGTTTTAATTCTTTGTGCACTTGATATTTTTTTGTTTGTTTTTCTTTTTGTATATTTTTTTTATTAACGAAGCTCGTTTACTTGTGCCATGGATATAATTGGATGATTTTATTTTATAAAATATTGCAATGTTTCTTTTTATTTGTACTACTAGAGAGTGAAGGATAGTAGACATTTTTTCTAATTTGTTTAACAAGAGGATTGAAAGTTGGTGATTCACCTCCCCCGCTTGTTCATATATCATTCCAAATTGCAGGTCTTTTAGGTGAGGAGAGATTTTCTAGAAAATCGAATCGAATTCAAGGGATAAAAAAAATGAATGAATGTACTTCTTAATTTTTCAAGAGATGAGATTGGTGAAGGGAAGTGAGACAAATAATATGATGAGAGGGCCGTCCATCGTGTAATAATAAATAAGAAGGGAACAAAATAACGGGGCAAGTGGGCGGTGTATCGTTGGGGTGAACAAAAGCGACTGGGATACGATGACAGGTTCTACGCTGATGACGGCGTCACGCCTGGGACAATTCGACTAATCGCTTTTTTTTTTTAGTCAAAAGATATCATGGAAGTACCGTGAAGTCAAGTGACCCCTGGCCATTTTATGACGACCGGAACAAAAGGTTCGAAAGACTCGAAGGCTGAAACGTTTGATGAATCGGCCCTCCAAGGAGACATCCTTGGAGTAGGACGCCACCCAAAGGATCTGACAAATCGCCACCGACATCATTCCTGTTTAAAATACGAGCCTTTTACTAACGAGGCTCAGAAATATGCCCACTTGATGAGGGGGCGATCTATAGAAATAAACCGGGTTAAAATCCATTATACGAAAATAAAAAAATAATAAAAAACTTACCAAATCAGTTTTATATCTTTTTTTATGGACTACTTATGAAATTCATTTGAATATGAATAGTAGATAAGATCCTCTTATTAGAAAGAATTAAGTATTATAAATATTTCATATGATGGTAGGTATTTGTCATCAATCTCTCAATGGAATGAATCAACGATTTGCATCAAAAGAATTGATTTAAATTAAATTGAAAATTTACTATAAATATTTAAATAAAGCTATATTTTAAATAGGTACAGTGAAAATCAAGTAGCCAAAAATTCATCTGCAAAACTTTTTGTAAATAAAAAAAATCTGGAGTGTCTCCACATGACTATCTCGCAAATTTGAATTGGATTAAATAACATATATTAATTTAAATTAAATTAAATTAATTAAATTATAAATTAAAATTAATAAATAATATTTATTAAACCAGCGCATGTTTGGCTCTTTGTTGATGGCACCACGTCACGAGTTGGCGCGTGAGATTTGCAGGGTTAAAATATTAATTCTGGTACTTTCAGCGATTCAATCAAGCTGAAATTCTATATTTAGCAGTTTTATACAATTATTAATCATGTGAAAAATTATCAAACATATATCTTTATTTTTACGGTCACTTTAGAAGAAAAAAATTCAAAACGTTGTAGGTAATGACCTAGCTACATTTCTCAAAAGTTGATAGAAAACTACAAATTTTGAATAATGCCCATGTACCAAATTTCATCATTCTAGCTCAAACCGTTTTTGCGTTATCTTGGTTACATACACACACACATTTTTCTCAACCTTAGTGAAAATGATTCAGGAACCTTCAAAACGTATAAAAACATCAAAATCTCAACATCGAAAATTTTCGTGATCGCAATACTATCTCTGGCGAGATAGTAAAAATTGGAGAAAAAAATAATAATATTTAATAAGGTATTATAAATATAAATGAACAAAAATTTGTTTACTCTAAAATGCCCGAACTGATTGAACTACCCTAGTAATCTCTTATCCTATTATAGTATAAGGTGAGTGATATATTCGATATATTAATTATTAAACAATAACATTACCAAACAAAAAAAAGTCATTTATAAGACTAAAATGTTTCAAAAGACTCTATAGATAGAAGAATTGATTATAGGTGAAATATATTTTCTATTAATTTCTTTTATTAAATGTGTTATTTTTAAAAATATATTTGTATTTGTAAGAGTATGAATTACTAAATTAATCCACATTAATTAACTTGTAAATAAATGTAAAAATATTAAATTATTTATTCAATCACAATTGAATTGTTTAAATAGTAAATATCGGATTATTTTGAGATTTCATAAATATGAAAGAATATCTAAAAACGAAAAGAAAAAATCATAATCTAAATTAGAAAGATTAATTAAATTTCTCTAAACGTGAAATGTCTGATACAATGAATGTTGATAATACAATTAAAAATTTTGTGTGAGTAAAAAACTTTAAAAATTTAAAATTAATTTAAATATTATTTTATTATTTCTAATAAATTTATTAACTTTATTTTTTACTTATAATAAATGAAAACTTAGTTTAATTTATTTTTTTCTTTTGTCCAGTGGAAAAACCATTCGATAATATTAAGTAACATTAAGCTGTTGAAATTTGAACCAGTTGGGGCTTTTAGTTTTTGTTTAACATCCATTAATAAAGAACTACCTCGTGATTGGAGAAGAAAATGGAAAAAAGTGAATTTCCCGTTTAAATGGAAAAAAATCCATGATTTGGGATACGAATTGCTCCCTCATCCGCTCTATTCTCCAGATTTAGGCCCGAGTGACTATTTCTGGTTTCCAAATCTGCTTGACGGAAAGAGATTAGACTCCAATATCAAAAAAAAAATACCTATTTTGATGTCCTCGACAAAGGAATAAAAAAATTTGAGAAAAGTTACAGCTCAAAGGAGACTACGTTGAAAAATAAAATAATTTTTTATCCATAAACCTGTGTTTCATTTAAAAAGTCACGGATTTATTGATCTGCCCTCATAGTTTATTTATATTCATTATATTTAAGTATATATTTTAATCTTTTTATTTAGTATTAAAGCAAATTTAATTATTCTTAAAAAATCACTATTCTCAGGTGAATTGAACTAAAAGAAGTACAAATTTGTGTATCAAAGGTAAAATAAATGATTTTTCTATATAAAAAATCTAAGAGGATTGAAAAAGTAATCACTTCCTCAAGTAGATGTCATCTTAAAAACAAAGATCTACTTTTAACAAATAATAAGCTATTATTAAAATGAAAAATGAACTTCCAAAAAAAAAAAAATAATAATTTGAATTTGTAGTCATTAACTTAAGCTTTGTTTATTTGGAAGGTTATATATAATTTGAATAAATCTAACCAATTAAACGATTTGACAAAGAAGATTATTTAATAATCTAAATAAAATTGTTATGCTGTTATTAATCTTAAATTATAATTTTATATTATTATTTGATATATTAAATTGGTATTTTGATGTCTCAGAAGTTAAGGTACAATTAAATCAATCCCAAATCAAATCCTACTGACCCTATTATTTATCCCTCATCAAAGTAAAATTAAGGATGATCGAAGGAGAAAAGTCATTGCTTGTTAAGTCTTTTCACGGTAATAATTCATGACTGTAACTGACAGCGGCCGCTGAGACCGCGTGAAGCAGAAGGCTAACCACCCACCCATGGACCATTACGAATTATTTTTTTTCAAACCTTATTTTTTTAAATTATCTCATTTTACAAGCCATTATTTCAAATAGTAGCTTTGTCTTGGATAAGGAGTGGCATTAGTGGCCGCCGCAACCCACCATCCCCACCCTCTCGTTAGGAAATCCACTTGCGGAGCTCTCTCTCCTTGTTTTTTTTTGACTTATTTTTTTATTTTTACTTTGAGTTCATTTCACAATACGGGAGAGAAGTTTATTTCTAAAGTGAGGTTATAATCCTCTTCCCTTGTCTAGATTCTATATTTCTTGAATGGGAGGATCTCCTCGGTTGCCAGCGAAAAAAAGGATCAAAGGCACACCAGTCTTTTGTGAAATATTTTGCAATCTCACAATTGAACTGAAATTAATTCTATATTCGCAAAAACATGTTTCTGTATATAAAACTAATGTCAAAGAAAATAATTTTTATGCAGGTTGTATTTTAATAAATGATAATCAATCATTAAAGATATAAATTTTGATGAAAATTAAAAAAAAAAATAAATTTTATTTAAAAAAGATCTCCACAAATTATATTGACAAAAATAATTACCCTGATCTTTCAACATGACCATTTGTAAATATTTTTTTGAATCAATTTTCTTCTCTATAAGATAAGTGATACTAAAACATTTGTCCTTAGATAAGTCTCTATATACCTATATTAAGTTATTTTTCAAAGGAAAAAGTGGAAATGAAGCGTTGTTAAAAACTCTTCGCTTTTAGTTTTTTAGAAAATTATTTAGGTATATTTAGAAATTTAAAAAAATAAATGTTGTAAAAGGAATTTTATTCAGATTTTGATAAACTATTGAAAGTTTTTTTAAATTGTCAAATAAGAATTTTTGAATTCCAAAAAGTGTTTTTACTATCTCGACAGAGAATTTTCTATGTCGAGATTTTAATGATTTTATACGTTTTGAAGGTTCTTGAATCATTTTCACTAAGATTGAGAAAAATGTCAGTGTGTGTGAAATTTGATATACGGGCATTATTCAAAATTCATAGTTTTCTATCAACTTTTGAGAAATGTTGCTCATCCAAATGTGGGCCATTACCTACCATGTTTTTTTCCTCTAAAATGACCGTAAAAATAAAGATATATGTTTGATAATTTTTCACATGATTAAAAATTGTATAAAACTGCTATAAATAGAATTTCAGTTTAATTGATTGGCTGAAAGTACCGGAATGAATTTTTTAAAACGACTGCAAATAACGCGCCAGCACGTGACGTGGTGCCATCAACAAAGAGCCAAACACGCGCTGGTTTAATAAATATGATTTATTAATTTTAATTTATAATTTAATTAATTAAATTTAATTTAAATATAATATATGTTAATTAATAAATTTGCAAAATATATGGAGACACTCCAGATTTTTCTTTTTAAAACAATTGATAAGATTCTAGGCATTTCGTCAACAGATCTAATTTTCTTCAATTTAAAACAGAATAAAATCATTTTAAGGGTTAATTAGTCTGTCATATGAATTGTTTTAAGTTATTTTATAAGATATATTATGTGAAAATAAAATGTAATCAAAGCTGGGAACTTTGAAGAAATTTGATAAAAAAAGTCCTCTTCAATTTAAAGATTATGTTAACATGATTAAGACTCAAGAGTAGGTTAGAGACAAGCCTGAGAAATGCAACTCGGATAGAGAGATTAGAAATGGAAAAAAGACTCCAAGAAAATCCCACTTGATACTTTTTTATCCTCACCGAAAAAAGAAATCCATTCATTTACAAGGAACTTATATTAATATAAAAGAAATTGAGTCGAATATTTGCTTTTTTTTCTACCTTTGTTCTTTTTTCTAATCAATCTGATTTGTTAAAATTCAAAAATTTGAAATAAACAATCTCCTTTGTTTGTAGAGTAGCTTATACATTAAATTTAAAAAAAAAAAAATTCTTAAATAACAAATTATTTTGATACAAATTTTTTGAATTATTAAAAAAAAGAACATGGGATGATAATTTTTTTTTTTTTTGATCCCAAAATTAGGATTCCTAGAATAGATTTAGATTTGATTCAATTCGAATTTAAATCAATATCAATATAAAAATATGTTAAATTATTTTTAAACAAGTAACTTGTAAAAAGGAACAAACAAATATAATAACTTACATTTAGCGGATTGTCAAAACGGTTAAGTGTTTTAATCCAACATGAAACCGTGACTAATAACAAAAGTAGTATTGTTTTTTTTTTATACGTTTTTTTCGTCCTCGTTAAGAGCTTCTTAGAAAATGGGATTTATTTATTATTGAAGGAACAATAGTGACAGGAAACATAAACAAAAGATTAGAGTTGGAGATTTCGTATGACAGAGAGTCAAGAAGTTGAACATCTTGTTCGAAGCATGTTGATTGAGACGAATCTGTCCAAGTTGGACCTCGATTTGGCTTGGAGATAATTTAAAAAAAAAATTTGCTCATAAACATTAGAGATGCTTTAACAAAAGATATACATGAGAAAAAATTGAATGAAAGAAAAGGTAACGTCTAGAATTATAGACAAAAAAAGAAACGACAAGAAAAATACATTCTTTCTATTAAAACTCCCAAATTTCAAGTCTAAAAAAATAAGAACTAAAAATTTATAATTATGTCACAGTAACCATCTTCTATTATTCGTTTATAATAAATTTAACTAATCTAATTAATTTATGATTTTAATTCACCTTTGAAATAAAATAATATTTTAATTCATAATTGTGGATTTTTATAAATAATGCTATTTGTACCATATATTTAATAAAAATAGGATGGTACACGGTACACCCATCTTTGAATATAAAATCAAATCAAAATTAAATTCAATCTCATTATAAATATGAATCTACAATATATACCTAAATATAGAAATGATCAATTTTATCGAAGTATAGTATAGTATATATGTATATATGTGACCTCTACGCATCTCCTGATTTAGTTAGAATTATAAAATCGAGAAATTAAATAAAAATATTCAAGTATTAGGTTACGCGGACGCTTTAAATATAATAGGAGATTCGGCAATCTATATATTTAATACGATAGTGTCCGTCTGTACGCAAAAAACTCCAGAGCCTAAACTACAAGGAGTAAGGTAACCAAATTTTTCTGAGTTGAAGGGTACCTCAAATGATGAAAAATAAAAAAGAAATTAGAATCTTAGGTAAATCCTGAGCTGAGCTGCGGGTGTTCCATTTTCCAGAAATATATACAAAGGAGAGTGTTGTATGTATGTAATTTATTTACTTTTTTGCTGTCATAGAAACAGATATATATATATAATTAGAACCTCTCTCTCTCCCTCTATTTAAAATTTTAAAAAATGGAGTGTTCTAGCCAAATTAAGAAATTTAAATGCCTTATGCAACATTGATAGGTAAATGAATTGGACTGGAAGAGGAGACATATGATTAGAGAAATTGGGGAAAAATCAACCGAAATGTAATTAAACAAAAAAATTCAAGAATTATGATACGGATACGACTTACATACAATTAACATACAAAATGTAGAATTTGAAAAAGTATAAATATTTAAATACTTAAGATCTCTAATCACGAAAGATAATAATATTCGAGAAGAATTTAAATCGACGTTGTAATTGAGTAACGCCTGTTATTATGCAGTAAAGGGGCTTATCTCATCAAAGAGGATCAAAATTAAAATATATAAAACAATTATTTTTCATGTTGATCGATGACTAGGGTGACCATATTTCGAAAACACCAAACCGGGACAAACGGTATATCTTTTTTTTTAGAACTAAATTGAAAAAATTTTGAAAAAAAAATTACGAAATGTCCTAAATATTGAAAAAACAGTAGGGTGTCCCGAAGACATTTTTGGGACAGAGCACCTAAAGACGGGTCGTTTGGTCACCCTATCGATGACTCTGGGAGACGAGAGTAGATTTGGAGTATTTGTGAGATTAATATTGTTCGCAGCATTTATAGGCCAAAAGATGAGTAGGTCACAGGGGGATGGCGGAGATGGCATAACGAGAAATAATGTCCAGATATAGTTAAGGTTATAAAATCAAGAAGGCTGGGATAGGAAGGGGACGTGGTTGGAATTGGAGAAACTAGAAATTGGGAGAAACCGATTGGGAAACCTCCGGTGGAAGACCAAGGTGGGTGGACAATGAAGGAAGGGACATGGGAGAGATGGGCCAGGGTAGGTTTTGGTTGTAGCTCAGGATAGGGACGCTTAGAGAAATGTGGATGCTGCGGCTAAGAACTTTCGAAAACTGTAGAGACAGAGTTAGATAAATACAATAATAATATATAATTAATTTACTGATTAAATTAAAATATATTTTACAAGAAAACAAATATATGTCTTATCTACTTATACTGATTGAAACAAAATGGATGAAAACCTTTTACATACAGACTTTCAACCAAATACTATGTATCACTCGGGGGTATAGGGGGCGGAGCCCCCGTCTAGGTGTGAAGAGCGCCGAAGGCGCTCGGAGCAGCTAGTTGGAATTAAAGATAGAAGCGTAGAAAAATTAATCGAATCAAGAGAAGAGGTGGCGATTGAAAATATTTAGCAACAGAGAGGAACAGTATTAAAACACAAAATCTTAACATACAAAATGTAGAAAAATTTAAAAACTAGGATAATAATATTCAAGAAGAATTTAAATCGAGATTGCAATCGGGTAACGCCTGTTATCATGAAGTAAAGGGGCTTATCTCGCCAAAATTATTATCAAAGGGGATCAAAATTGAAATATACATTTTACAATTATTTTTCCGGTTGTATATTATATGGAGGTGAGGCATGATCTATGACCCTGGAAGACGAGAGTATTTGAGAATAGGATTCATTGCAGTATTTATGGGCTATAATAAATAGATGAGGTCACCGGGGAATGACGGAGACTGCATAACGAGAAATTGCATGACTTCTATGCATCTCGAGACATAGTTAGGGTTATAAAATCGAGAAGGCTGCGGTGGGCAGGGCACGTGGCTAGAATGGGAGAAGAAAGAATGGCGAAAAATATATTGGTGGGGAGACCAAGTGGGAAATGTCCGCTTGGAAGACCAAGGACGCGGTGAGTGGATAATGTGGGAAGGGACGTGAGAGAGATGGGAGAGGGTAGGGATTGAAGAGTGGTGGCTCAGAACAG
Source organism: Labia minor (assembly GCA_963082975.1). Lineage (NCBI taxonomy): Eukaryota > Metazoa > Arthropoda > Insecta > Dermaptera > Spongiphoridae > Labia > Labia minor. The sequence continues at coordinate 32,715,651 of OY720349.1, forward strand.
GAATACTTGGAGAGGTGTGGTTGATGCGGCCAAGAACTTTCGAGTTTCATAGAGCCACCGAGATATAGCTCGATAGTATAGTATAATAAAAGTGTTAGAAACAGTATTAAATAAAAAGTAAAATTGAACAAAACTCATCACTGTACAGAATACAATTATGAATAAAACTAAATGAATTTCTTGTACAGAGAGGGTTTGTGCAAACAAAATAAAATTCACTTGCCCTAACGAACTTTAGGCCATAAACGTCCGGCCCAACACTTCTTTTACTCCCCACCCTCCAAGTTTACCTGTTCTCCATACAACTAATTGGATTGCACAGAGCTCTTAACGTTCTGTCTGTCTCCCCTAGGCGAGTTATAGCCTCCTTTTGTTTCGCCCCTCGCAAAATGTCCGATAAGAAATAGAATAGAGCAGGGTTCCTTATTTTCTCACTAATAAAGACCCGGTTTTTTGTGATCGATCACTGACTAAATCTCCTAGGGATGTTTGATTAAAGATAAATTTGCTAATTTTATAAGAGTCATCGGGAAATCATTATATAGAGTTGAAGTAGAATAAATCATATTCAATAAAAGAAAAATAATTACAGGAAAAGTGGAGAGAAATGGTGATTATATCGAAATTTTTTTTTTATTTTGATAATTTGTCATCTGATCAAAAAGTAAACTTTGATTAATCAAAATGGTTTGTATTTTAATAATTTCAAAATTAGTGGGAGAATTATCACACATACACATAAAGTCTTGAAAATTATAAATACTTAAAAAATTATTATTTATAAAACAATACAAAACAAAAAACAATATAACATTTAAGAAAATAAGTTGCTTATATTTTGATTAAAATTTTTTGGATTCTCACAATTTTGTTTTATAAGTATTTATTAAATTAATTTATATATAATACGCAATTATATATATATATATATATATATATATATATAATAATTATGATATTAATAATAATAATTTAAACTTGATTTTATATATATATATAGTCGCCGCTCCTCGATACTTTAAAAAAATTATTACTTATGAACTATGAATATTTAAGATTAAGATTATTATGTAAAATAAATAAATGACAAAATATATGAAATAATTACAAATAATTTAAAAGAACATAAATTAAAAAAAAAAAAATAATCATAAAACATACAGTCCTTAAACGTACGTGAAGACAGAAAAGTATGGTCTGTGAATATAACATAATATATATTTCGTAATTTTGATTATAAAATATTATTAAAATAAATATTTTTAATTTTATTTTATTTATAATGTTTTGTAATTTAAGAAAGTGATGTCCGGCGTTAAACGGCGCGCATTTTTTATTATTAAAATTCCTATTTTAAATTAAGAAAAACTACCAAAGATGATTTTATCCGAGGCTGAAACCAATAGAGATCGATTTTTTTTTATTAAAATTGTCTATGGTGTGAATTTCAAAAAAAAATCTTCTGAGCAGTTTAATATCTCAAAAATACAAATATTTATATATATATATATATATATATATAATTTTTGCTAGTATAATAAGATAAGATATATTTATATATTTATAAATAGTATAAAAAACTAAATTTTGAATCTTAAAAAAGATAAAACAGTAAATGAATGTCTAACTTATTTATAAATACATCACATTTATATTAATATATAGAGCTATAATTTAAAAAGAAAGAAGAAAATTTAAAAGAATGTTATTTTTATAAAAATGGCTAGGGAAATCATAAGCGCACTTGAGAAAAGGGGTGATTCAATTTTTTTTTAAATAAATTATAATTACTATGACAATTACATCATTTAAATAAGATTCTTTCATTTAGATTAAAATTAAATAATATAAATGTTTTTAAATTGAATATATGTAAATGAAATATTGTCTGATCCGTGTATATCTTTTTCAATGAAAAGAACAAACAATACAAATAAAATGATTGAAGCTGAATCAATTTCGATAGCCTTATCATTATTCAAGCAAATCATTAAATGTATGTCAATCAATTGCATGTCAATGAATTATATAAAACGATTGATGTATTTGAGGGTAATTCACGTTTGGTTAATAAAAATAAAAAAAAAAATAAAAAAAAAATCCATCATTGAATTCTATGCATAAAGTGGGAAAGAGAAGTGAAGAATAGAAACGGTGCAATGATTAATGATGAGTTAATTGATATCCGTAGCAAAGGCAAAAGCACAAGCAAATGGGTCAGTCGCGAAGGCGGCCCCCAAGAAAGGAGACCCGTAACGGGATGAGAGCCACGAGGCCACCAATCATCTTGATTGATTCCAGCACGTCTCCCAATCACGTTCCCAAACAGAAAAAATTCAATTTGCCTTTCGGAGAGTTTTTAAATTTCAATCAAGCGGCTAATATTGATTAATCGTTGTTCGTGGTCAGTATCTAAACACAAATCGGTTAGAAAAATGACTTTTTTTTTCTTTTCGGAAAAAATTTCAACTTAAGAATTGATTCAATCTTTGGAAATCAATCATTTTCAGGGAAAAGAATTAGCTATTCAATATATAGTAAAACTTTTTTGTTTTATGATAAATTATATTGTTAAATTTAGAAAGATTTTGATAATAAAGGAATAAAAGAACACGATAGAATTCTGGTGAAATTTTGTAATAGGTTTAAAATACAAATCTACCTATCTATCTATTTTTATGGCTCTATAGAACTCGAAAGATTTTGACTGCAACAACCACATTTCTCCTTATCTTGAGCCACAACCATCCAATCGTAACCCTCTCCTATCTCTCTCACATTCCTTCCTACATTGTCCACCCACCGCTTCCTTGGTCTTCCAACCGGATGTTTCCCAACCAGGCTTCCCACAAATATATTTTTCACCAGTCTTTCATCTCCCACGTCCACCCCATCGCAACCTTCTCAATTTGATGACCCCTACTATGTCATAGAAGTCATGCAATTCCTCGATATGTAATCTCCGCCATTCCCCGGTGACCTCATCTTTCATTGGCCCATCCATGTTGCGAGAATTCTATTTTCAAATAAAATAGAAATCTAATTTAATTAATTTTTTTTTTTGAAATTTTCCATTATTATATTTTAGTTTCCACATATAAATTGGTTTTATATTATTCTTATACAAAACAATAGTAAAAATAAATTCGATTCAGATAAAATGTGTCAAATTTCAAAATCATTTCATTCTTTTTTATTCAAAATGAAAGTCATATAAAATTAAATAATTCTAAAAGTAAAAGTAAATATTATTAAAATAATAAAAAAAGTCTAAACTATATAAAAATAGATAATTTAGAGAGATAAAAATTAGAAAGAAAAACTAAATTGATATAAATTCGTCCAGGTATCAGCATAATATTAAAAGTTTATTATAAATAAAATTATATCATAGTCTCGAGAGATCGATTAAACAGAAGCCAAGAAAATCAAAAATTATATTTATTAGAAATTATTAATAAAATAAATAATAAAATCGAGAATATAAGGCTGGGTATGAAAAATTTTAAATTTTTTATAATTGACTTAAAAAAGTTTGGCGACCCTTGTCCTAATTATTATTATCAAAACGAAAAAATTCATTTAAATTCAATTATACTTACTATTATGTATGATAAACTTTACATGAATTATTATATTCAAATTTGGAAATTAATAAAATTTATACCTATTTTAAAATTAATTTAAAACCTATTTTAAAATTATTTTAATTAATTAACGATGATTACTTACATTTGGTGAGCTGTATTATGTAGATCATTTCATTATCATCAGAGATGGGGAAGATAATCAGAATTTCAAATCAACATCCAGTAGCAGGAACGAAGATGGAAACATGAAATCAAAGTAAAAAATAACATATTAGATTATAAAATTTTAAAATAAATAAATCTAAATTGAATTAAAAATCAAATTAATAATAAATATTATAGATAGTGTAGAAAAATTAATTGAACACACAAAAACGTGACTAACTTTTTCAGTTGTCAAAAACAAACTACTAATCCAAAATGGCTGATAATGTCAACATATGAGACACATATGTGTACCAACATAACATTCGGAAAGGACGTGAGAGAGATGGGAGAGGATAGGGACTAGAAGGTTGTGGCGAAGAATAGGAATACTTGGAGGGGTGTGGTTGCTCCTGCCAAGAACTTTCGAGTTCCGTATAGTCACAGAGATAGATATAATAAATATTCACCACGGAATCAATAAAGTGTTGATATATCTCGCAGACTTGAAGTGATTATTCATCTCTCTCGCCTGGATAAATACAAATTAGAAATATTAAAAATTTATATGAAAAAAATGAAAAAAGATAAATAAAATTCTTTAAAATTTAAAACTTACCACTGTATTGATGTTGCAGTGTTATATTGGATTCGAGAGTAAGAAATCGTATACGGATACCGCAAGTGATTTAAAAGGAGAGGTGGGAGAGATTAATGATAATGATAATATATATTATATTTCAAATTAGATAACTTATTTATCGAAAGAAATATTTCTTTGATATTTATTTTTTATATTAATTTTGAAAATAAACAACACAGCCATAGTAATTATATTATATTTTTAAAGAGATATAAGAATAAACTATCATGTAGTAAATATTTAAAATTTAAAATTATTTCGGAAAAGAATATTAAAATCTTAAAGATGATTTACATTTAAAAAAATAATATTTAATTAAATATATTTTAAGAAAATTAAATATTATTTATGAATTTCATATGTTTATATATAAATAATTTTCATTAATCTTTTAATAAAATTGAATTAATAAATCTTAAATCGAATATTTAGGCATAATTCTTTTTAAAGATTTTAATAAAAAAATGTATAAAATTTATTTATAAATATATTATCAGTAAAATAAAAATATAAAAAAAATGCAATATTATAAAATTTAATTTTTATGGAAATATTTTTTTTTTAAGTTTACTTTTTTTTATTTTAATTAATAAAAATAAATAAAAATTTTAATAATTTTTTATTGGCGCATGATTAAGGGATGATTTCGGTGGATGGGCCGTACAGCGTCTTAAACTCTGCAGGTGTGGAAACTAAATGCGCTCGAGGCCGGCCGGCCGGCAGGCATAGGCCAGGCGGCGCAGGAGGAAGGAGGGGGGCGGGCGGGGTAGAGAGGAGGTGAGCGCTCTCTGGCAATTTATTACAAATAAAAATCATTTTAATAAAATAAAAATAACAAATATTAATTTTTAAAATTAAGGACAATTTTTTATAGATCTTAAATTGAATCTATAGAATATTTAATTTTAATTTTATTCGCAAATCTCAATGAAAAATGTATATATAATTATATTTATAATAATTTATAGGTAATATATCAGTAAAATGTTATATAAAATTTAATTTTTAATAAAATAGTTTTTTTTTTTTAAATTAATTATTGAAATTATTATATTTTGAAAAAAAAAACGAGGGAGTGTGATTGTTCAATTTTAAATTATGAATTGTTTGGGGAGGGATATTTAGCAATAAATTAATTTTAATAAATAATTAATACCTAAGAGGGTAAATAGTGAGAGTTGGGTCTTACCTTGGATGTAAGGTATACTAAGCCAACATATCTTTTGGAAGCAATCGTTACGTTTTACTAATCTGTAGTTTACATATTACAATAAATTCAAATAATATAAAGAATCAAACATAATCAAATACAAAAAAACATCACATATCACTCGTTTGATAGTTCACAATTGACTGACTGACAAAATACGAGTCAAAAATAATTATTACGAATATAAATTGTTATCTTATGTATTTTTATAATTTTGTTTAATAAACTATTAAAAGAATTCCTACATATATATATATATATGTACATTAGATCAGTGATTCTCAACCATTGTGCCGCGAGATTATTACAAAAGTAAAGAGGCTCTTAAACATTTTCAACTTTTTTCTAAATTTTTTCAATTTGGTTCTTAAATAAACAAAAAAAAAGGTAAACCGTTTTTTGGACCACTTTTTTTCAATATGGTAAACTTTTACACTTATGTTTTTCTTTGTGTGCAGCAAAATTTTTAAACCGTTAAAAGTGTGCCGCGGTAAAAAAAAGGTTGGGAATCACTTCATTAGATACTCCAAGATTTTTCACAAATTCTAGAGCAAGTGGCGTTATACGCCTTTTGACTTTAATTGGATGAGGAAAACCAGGTTCAATTCAATTAAAAAAATCAATATAAATTAGAAAAAATAAATTCCAAATGCTTAAAATTAAATTTTAATTTTTTAAGATTATGTAATTATATCAAAAATAATAAATTAGTAAAAAAAATTATTTATATATTAGAAGATTAATTCAAACACAGAATATTAGCATTCCCTTTTTACAATAATTATTTTTATTCATTCAGGTAATGAGTCTTGATCGAGATAATTCCCTTTTTGGAAAATAAAATGTTTCATAATCTCCTGTTCAAAATATTTTTTTTTTTAATATTCTTTTTAATATTATGATTTATTATTTTGAAATTCATTATATTGTTGAGGAGCAATTCAAAGTCAACTAAAGCTCTTCTTCTTCTAAACCTCAATTTATTTGTTTATTAAAATATTTTTTTTTCTTTTTTCTTTCTTCTATGTATGTGGCTGAAAAAAAAGATTTTTTGACATTTTTACCAACTGTCGTGTCTTTTTTTATTCCCTGAAGATTAATTAAATTTGACTTGAAAACATCTTTTGAAATGGATCGCTTTTTTTCGCTTCTAAGCAAAATGAAAAACATATAATAAAGTAATCTCGCTGGAAAAGAACGTAAGAGATAAAGGATTATCAAAAAAAAAAAAAAATGTATAGATATAGATACACAAGTTATGTAAGAAAATTAAGAATCAGATCATTAAAAGGATGTCTTCTTTTTTTTTAATTATATAATAATAATTACCATTTTTTAAATTAATTGATAATTTTAAGAATATAAAATACTAAATTTCTTTCCAATTTCACTTTTATAAATTTTAAATAATAAAATTATTAATAAGAATAAGCTGGAGTGTCTCCACTCGACTATCTTGCAAATTTGGATTAAATAATATATATAAATTAAATTATATTTAAATTAAATTTAATTAAATTATAAATTAAAATTAATAAATAATATTTATTAAACCAGCGCTTAGTTGACGGCACTACATCACGTGCTGGCGCGTGATTTGCAGTGTTAAAAAATTAATTCCGGTACTTTCAGCGAATCAATCAATCTGAAATTCTATATATAGCAGTTTTATACAAATTTTAATCATGTGAAAAACTATCAAACATATATCTTTATTTTTACGGTCAGTTTAGATGGAAAAAATGAAAACGTGGTAGGTAATGACCCTCTTGAGTAACATTTCTCAAAAATTGATAGAAAACTACGAATTTCAAATAATGCAAGTGTACCAAATTTCATGATTTTAGCTCAAACTGTTTTCGCGTATCTTGTCTACATACACACACACAGCATTTTTCTCAACCTTAGTGACTCAGGAACCTTCAAAACGTATAAAAACATCAAAATCTCGACTTCGAAAATTTTCGTGATCGCAATACTATCTACTAGTAAAAATTTCAATTAATATTAATTAAAACCTTGCAGTAAAGTTTGTTTCTATCTTTAGATAGCAAATTCAATGTAATTTATCAATATAAACATTTAATAAATTTTTCTCAATTAATTGATTTTACTAACTAATTGATGAAAAGTCTTTTTGTTAAAAAAACACTAACAATTAATATATTTTAAAATTGTATAATTAATTAATATAATAAGTCTGTGAAATTATACCGCACCACTTTCATTCATTCAAAATAAAGAAAATAATTAAATTTATAAATTATATTTATTTTAATTAATAAGAAAACAATATAATAATAAGATCCATGAACAGGTTGCTAAACCTAAAATAGATTTCAACTCAAAAAGAATTTTTAAATTTCATTAGTATTACATAATTTACATAATAAACTAATTAACTTTTTAAATATTTAAGGATTTTTAATTATAAAATGTTTTTTAAAATTAAATTCCAATTAATATTTCTACTCCCTAAGGATAATTTGATTTGATATATGATATTATGATTAAATTTCACAAAAAACAAATAAATAAAAAATAAATAAATAAATAATGAAAGCTATGATTGGAGCCAGTAAAAGAAAATTCAGGAGACATCTTAGATCTGATGTTTTTTGTTTAGCTAGAGTCTAAATTCGGATGAGTAAATAAAAAATATTGGCCTCTCGAGTGTTGAGTGAGGGTGAAAAGGTCCTTGACAGAGAGGCCGTCTATTGACACTGCGCCGGACATCCCGGCCAGAACTTCCGGGGCTAATATCGATCCAGAAACACACCAACCAACCGCTTTCGATCCAAAGAGTAATAGACTAAAACATAGAAAAAATTATCTATGATTACATTGATTGTATTAAATAGATGTAATTCATTATACATAAGACAAAAAGGGAGAAGATTTCTATCATTGAAATTTGATGAGTTTAAAAATCTACACTTGGCACAACTCTCTCCCAAGATATAAATGATATAAATTTATTTAAATATTTTTTTGGATTAAATAAGGGATAAATATATGTCCGTATATATTATATATATTAAAAATAAGTTTGAAATATTATGAGTTACTGAAAAATTTTGAATTTTATTTCCTCTTAAGTCTTTTTTACCCGACCGACGATAATAGATAAGGGAGGTGTAGTTTTCAAACCAAATTTCACATGTGGAGATTTTTACATAATCATGTATTTTCTTAACAGAAAAAAGTATTTTTAGCATGATGTCTGTCCGTCAGTCCGTCCGTATAGACGTGTACAGCTTGAACGGCCCTACCGATTTTGATAAAATTTGGTATATTTACTTAATGCATCAGTACGATGAATTCATCAACTTTTGGTGTACATATCCGAAAACCGAAACCTCAAGCCTTTTTTACCTACTAACGATAGGAAGGTAAGAATTGTTTCCACGCCAAATTTCACATGAGGAGATTTTTTACATAACTCCAAGAATCATGCATTTTGTTAACAGAAAAATGTTAATGTCTGTCCGTTCGTCCGTCTGTCCATTGTATGTCCGTATAGGCGTGTACAGCTTGAACGGCTCAACGGATTTTGATAAAATTTTGTTTTTTAGTTAATTAATGATTGAATAATTAAACTAAAAATAAAAAAGATAAATATTAATATAATTTGGTCATTTTAATTCAAGTTTTAACAATATTTTTTTTTTATACTTTATATATATATATAATGTTTGGAAATAAATTTATTTCAAATCGCATCGGTCGGTTCTGGGCCTGGTCACAGCTCATATTTTATATTAATTATGAATGATCATTATTATGAAATATTTAGTAAAGGTAATTCTTAGTTAAAACAATATAATTATTAATAAATTTAAGAATTCAAGTATAAGTAGTAAAAAAGAATTCGATCGAATAGAATTTGGTTGAATTTTGGTGTGAATGTTTTTTCAATTTATAAAATTAAAACAAGTTATACTTTTCGAGTTCAAGATTTCAAAATACATCACATAAGCAATTCATTTAAAAATAATTATAGATTAATTCAATAAATATTATATAATGAGAGGGGTGATAATTAAAAAAAAATTTAAATTGAAAGCGATATAAAATCAAGTAAATATGAAATAAATTAAGAAAAAAAAAGAAAACAAATTAAATATAATCGAAGGAAAAAAATTCTCTTGAGGTCACGTATCACCTGTCAAAATTAATTAATTAATATTTAATTAAGGAAGCATTGTAAAATTATAAATTCTAGTAAATATGAGGTAATGTTCTAAAATTAGTATTTTGATTAAGTTTATAAGGAAATGTTAATTTTAAATTATATTTTTCAAAACATTCTGTAATATTTAAATTCAATTCAATTATAAATCTTTTAAAAATATTAAAATAAATCATTTAAATTAATTATTTAAATAGCATCAAAAGAGAGTTAATTCTAGTTTTTTACCGACCGACGATAGTAAGGGAGGTATTGTTTTCACACCAAATTTCACATGTGGAGATTTTTACATATCTCCACGAATCATGCATTTTCTAAACAGAAAAAAGTATTTTTAGCATGATGTCTGTCCGTCCGTCCGTAAGATGTGTACGGCTCAACGGATTTTGATGAAATTTGGTATATTTACTTAATGCATCAGTATGATGAATTGATCAACTCCGGAAACCGGAAGTGGTAGTATTAGCGATCGACGATTTATTCTCGAGAAAAATCATCTTTATTAGTTTTTTCTGAATTTAAAATTATATGACGTCATCCAGCCATTCATGACGTCACAGCTTGGTCTTACATATATATTATAAATAAAATAAAATTAAAAATATTTATGTTATATTCATATCTGTTTTTTATTACATTAATAGATATATTAAAATTATTTGAAATTGTTTCTGTAGCTGGAAATTAATTTACTTCTACCGTCGGTCGGTTCGGACCTGGCCACAGGTCAACTTATTTTTCTATGTTCTTGACTCTCATTAATAATGTAAATTCATTTATTTCATTCTTAATCCAAATAAAATAGATTCAAAGGAACCAGAATAAAGAAATTTCTTAGGTTAAAAGAATCACAAGAGCTCACGTGCAGAGACGGAGAGCAAAAACAACCCATTACCAAATTTTATATTTTTTTTAGATATATCTAAGAAATATTGAAAATTTTTTTATTTTTATTTAAACTTTTCCATACTTTATATCGACTAATCCATTTTTATTCAATCTTTTAATGAATTAAATCATTTTCCTAAAATAAATTGTGATTAAATGTATTCAATTAGAATAAATACATTGAAGCTCTACACTTCAGATTAAATTTTTTTTTAAAAAAAATAAAATATAATAATCATTATAAATTCGAAACAAAAAAATTAAATCTAAAATCATTAAAATATAATAAATTAAAAAAAATAATATTGGTTCAGTTGAATTTCTTACAGTTACAAAACCAGGTCTTGGAAATGAAGTTAATTTTTTTTTCAAACTCAGTCTCGTCTTCGATTTACTTATTAAAAGTTTTAATAACATTGATTCGATCAAAACATTTGAAAATAGTGGAACAATTCCTTGAAGAAAGGGAAAGAGGGTGGATGGAGCTTTAACTCGACAATGGCGTTTCGATTTCCGATAAGTGATCGCTTCAGTCACCTCCGGCACTGACAAGGCAATTAGTTGGATTAACTTCCAAGAGACTGAATACAGGTCTCTCAGGCAGTGATTTTAATTGGATAATAGGATCAGAATGCTTGTAAATAATAGACAGAAGTAGGTGGGAGGATATTTTTCTAGGTAAGGTGTTGTTTCTAGTTCTCTCTTTCTGAGTGGACTAATACAATACATTCCAATGTTTGATTAATTTTTGATGATATTTATACGAAATCAATATGATAAGATATTTTTATAAATAACAATCATAAAAATTTATAAAATACTGTGTTTATTAAAAATATATTTTATATAATTTAATTTTAAATTATGATTGACTGTTTAGAAACCCTGGAATACTCTAATTTTGAAATTCCATTCATATGATTAAATGCATTTATTTGATTAAAGTGGAACAAGGGTGGCGTCAAATACGTTAAAAAAAGAAAAATTAACCGTTAACTATTCTTTTATTTAATATCATGACAAATTTTATTAAGAATTAAATAATAAATTATAACTTTAATTAATAACAGAGATACGAGGTTTGTTCAAAAGAAAAGGTGAATTTGGATTCAAAAAGTATTTATTTATTCAACAATATCCATTTTGTCTCCTTCATTTTGTACCCTCAGATCAAATGCACTTATGCCTGCGCTTCTTCCAATCGTCGAAGCACTTCTGAAATGCGCTTTTCGGTATGGCCATCAGCTCGTTCTTCGATTCCGACTTTATCTCATCAATTGTGGCTAAACGCTTTCCTTTCATTGGTCTCTTCAGTTTTGGGAATAGGCAAAAGTCGCCAAATCTGGTGAATACGGTGGTTGAGGCATGATTTCGGTGTTGTTTCTGGCCATAAAATCACGAACCTGCAATGATGTGTGAGCTGGTGCATTATCCATGATTTGTTTTTCCACAATTCCGATCGTTTCAGCCGTATTGCTTCACGCAAACGTTGCATAACTTCCTTGTAGTATTTCTTATCAACAGTACGACATGTTAACAAGAACTCATGATGCACCACGCCATGGTAATCGAAGAAATCAGTGAGCAAAACCAGGAGCAAAACCTTCACATTTGATTGAACTTGGCGTGCTTCTTTAAAGCGCTTGTACCACATATAAACATTTTTTTGAGGTAAAGTAGACTCGCCGAATGTCACAGTCAACATTTTAAGGCGTTAGAGCACTTTATTCCATTTTTAACACAAAATTTAATACAGATTTCTTGATCCATTTTTTTTAAGTAAAAAATCGAAGAACTCACAAAAACGTGACTAACTTTTTCAGTTGTCAAAAACAAACTACTAATCCAAAATGGCTGATAATATCAACATATGAGAAACATATGTGTACCAACATAACAAAAAAAATTTCGATAATCGAAAGTACACAGCCCGCAAAAACCCACAATTCACCTTTTCTAAAAGACAAAAATATTAAATACTACAATATTTACACTAATTGACATAAATTATCCATCCCTATAACATTCTCAAATAGAACATGTTATTATTATTATGGAAACTTAAAAAGTTTAAACTTTAAAGTTTTTCTTCAGTAGTTAAATAGAAATAAAACGAAAGTAATAATTTTATAGATTTTAATTGTAATTCTTGGATAAATAAGACATTGATGATTATTCCAAATGTAATACCTTAATAATAAAATAAGTGAAAATATACTTGATATATTCTTTATTGGATGTTGAATTCTCATTTGATTAAATTATTTAGTTATGTATATATAAGCATAATAATGACCAGGATATAAAAATGTTATTAAAGTCACTAGCAAGAGTGAAGTCAGGAGAAGAGTGAGAGAGAGAGCGTTGAGCTTCTATTTCCATCACAATTGAATTACGCCAAGACGTTTGTATTCCTTTCCAGACCCCGACTGACTCTCCATTTACAATAACATTTCTAGACGTAGCCTCTCTTGTCTACCTAAACACTTGACAATGTTTTTATTTTCCTTGATTCTTTAATTCAATTTTTCTATGATTCATATTCGATAGGATGTTTAAAGAATGAAAATATTCTCTAAATGGAATAATATTTGAATAGCATTTGGAGCATGCGATGGTCCGAGTGGAAACAGGTAACCCATGATGATGAAATCAAAAGAATTCTCCTTTCCTTAATCATAACAAAACACTTGGCATATAATATTCTTTTTTAAAAATAAATAAAATATTCAAAAATTTTAAAGATCGATAAAATTTGTGAATTAGTATTCCAGGATTAATTCTTTTCCATTTGAAATACTTTTTTTTTTCGTGAAAAATAACAAAATTAATTTTTAAGTATTTCTCTTATCCAAAATCGATTTTGAGTAAGTTTAACTGTTTTTGTTTTTCTGTCCAATTGGAGTTTCTATTTTCAGTACATCGAAGGGAAAAACAAAAAGAAAGTTTCAATTGCAATGGATTGTCTCCAATTAGCGCAGTTTTGTGTCTATAAAAGAAATATAAGTCGAGAGAGGAAAGAGAAAAGAAGAGCAAGAGTCGATTCCGCCCACCTGGGTTCAAGTTCTGACCAGTTAAACCCTGACATCAACTGTCAAGAGTGCGAGGGGAACTTATTGACGGTCATTAACGTGTCATAGGCTTATTATATTGCTGTCAATGTCAAAGTGAGAACCCGAGTCGAGCCGGATTATTATTGTCGTTACTCTCTTTTAAACAGACCATTGGGAATTGAAAATAGATCAACCCTCGGGTCAAAAACGGCTGTAAGCTCACCCGGCTTCTGGAATAAATAGATTTCATTTCTATACTCAACAATTGTTCAATTCTTCCACCTCTTAACGATTAAATTTACAAAAGTATATAAAAACAACCAAAAATTAAACATTAAATTTTATTAATCTTTGTATCATTTACTTATTTACATATAAAAATTATTTGATTCAATTTCATTATTATTTTTTCAAAGTAAATCAACATTCTAAACTACATATGTTTTTATAAAATATGAATTGTACAGCGACGGAAAAAAGAAAACGCCCGGGGGGCGCTGTTGTCGGGTAATGGCAATGCAAAGGAAAATTTAAATTTAATTAAAAGTTAGACTATCATATAATATATAAATTAACATATCATATATATCTTTAAATTTTTAAAGGTATGTGCCAAGGTATAATTATTCGAAATAATTTTTAAATAGTAATATAAAATCTAGAAAATATTATTTTTGTTTTAAATGTCTAGATATTTCTGATTTAAAAAAAATTTTTAAAATACCATAATTAAAATAATTTTCAAGTAAATATTATTTTGTTTAATTATAATAATTTTATTTTATTAATCTAAATATCTAAATTAATATATATTATTTTATATTCGGGTAGTTTATATTTTATATAGTCATATATTTTCAATATGCTTTATGTTTATTAAAAAAATAAATGAGTTTGTATTGTAAATTTGTTTTTTTCTATAAATTAACGATTCAAAAATGATGGCGCTGAATAAGTCATTAGACCGATGTTAGAAAATACTGATTAAATGAAAAATGGCCTTTTAATATGCCCTGCACATGTACACGATTAAATTAAAATTATCCTAAATAATCTAAAAATTTAATTTTTTTTTTCACACACACACATTATTCTTTAAACATCCCCCTAATAGATAAATGGATAATTTATCATCAATTTTAGAATGAATGATTAACTATTAATAATCCTAGATTCAATTTAATTAACCTCAAAAAGAAAGTAAAAGGTTTCAATAGAGGATTTAATTTGCGTTTATATAATGGAATTTCAATCACTCCAAATATATTCACTTTGTTCTCGACTAAAATGGAGAACATCTACTAACAAAAAAAAAATAGAAAAAAATAATCAACTGAAATTCCAATTATCCTTTTGATATATGAAATGTATTTATTCTTTAAACAGAAACACAGTCAATAATGATTTTGGTGACAAACCTTCCATTCATTTTATTGAATTCATTCCAATGAAGGGTAAAATATTTATTTTATAATGTTTAATAATATAAATTTAGTTCAATGTTTATTAGAAAAAGAAAACATTACTAATCATATATGCATATTTTAGAGAGTAATTTATAATCCCTTTTGAATATAATAGCAGTACCCTCCTCTCCTCATTCAGTTTAATTACTTGTAAACTAATTATTAATAATTCCATATATAAATAGCAATTAATTTTCCTTTTCAAAACATAGTTTCGAGAAATTATTGAAATGGTCTCCAATTAATTTTATTTTATTTTTACTTTCATTTAGCTATAAGGAATTGAGATGGATAAAAATTCGAAATCCAATTTTCAATGAAAATACACGTTCTAATTTTCTCTGAATCCAAAAAGAGAGTATTGTTCCTTAAAATGGTATGTGACTAAAAATGAAAAGGTGTTTGATATTCAATATTTATTGAAGAAAGCTTACAGTAATGTTTTGATCTGTTTACTGTTTAAAGCAGAGGTTCTTAAACTGTGGTCCGCGGACCCCTGGGGGTCCGCGAAGACTTTACTGGGGGTCCGCAAAGCCATCGTACAGGTGCACGAGAAAATTATGAGTCAGTTAAAACTTTATTTAATATAAAAGGAGCGATGGGATGGCTTTGTGAGGAAACAGAGATCAAATACCCAAATTCAACGAAATGTGCAAGAAAACTATTGCTACCGTTTCCATCTTCATATTTAGCTGAATTTTCATTCTTCAATATTATAATTTCTAATAAAATGTGTTCTACAATATGCAAAAAAATCGTTATTCACCAATCACTGTTAGAAATATTCAACATATATCCTTGTTCTTATGAGATCGTAAACCAGAAATTAACTAATAAAATGACGTAAAGTACCTAAAGTTGGGATGGGGTCCGTCAAAAAAAATTTCTCCAAGTGGGGGTCCGCGGAGTACATAAGTTTAAGAACCTCTGGTTTAAAGCATTCAGTCGTTGGCCACCTTAAGCAACTCCTAGAAGTCTTTAATGCATATTTGGGCAAATTACGGAACAATCTGTGTCAAATTAGGTTTGCAGAACATAGATACTATGAGCATTTTGATGAACAAAAAAAAATCATTTTCTCATGACATTTTTCAAAAGGCCCAAAAAATCATAAAAAATACTGTTATTGGCCTCCTGTTATAGTTATTGTCCTGGGTATTCTATAGTGATTATACAACCATTCAACCAACGATTATATAACCGCGGAATTTTTAAAATAAAAATCTCTTATTATTTGTGTTTTAGTGATAGGGGGCCAATGACTGCCTCGGGACCAACGACTGAATACTTTACCCTAAATGATTTTAAACTTTTTCAAGTTTTCTTAACAATGGCTCTAACGACTTTGGTTAAATTCGCTCAGTGAATGTTAAAAAATTGATTTACTTTGAATTATTTTAAAATAAGTTAAATGCCGATTTTCAGATATTTTTTTATATATGGTAGAAATTAAATTATTGTATAAATAATTTTTAATTATAATGTTGTTATTTAATTAATTTTATTTATATATATATATATATATATATATATATATATCTTATCTTATTATGCTAGCTAAAATTGTATATATCTATATATCTATATATCTATTTATCTATATATCTATTTATCTATAACCATTGGTTCTCAAAAACCGCTCTAACGATTTTTTTCAAATTCACACTAGATATAGTATTTATAAAGAAAAATTGAGTTTTATTGATCACATCTCTTGAAACTTACAGCTTCATTATTAATTTCTTAATTGAAAATTATATATGGGTGACGTAAATGGCATCCATTTTGAAATTTTAATCCCGCCTTTTTTTAATTTTGTATTAATATTTTTTTTATATTTAAAATATTTTAAAATTTATTATTTAATTTCGAAATAAAATTAAAAATATTTATTTTTAATAAAATATAAAAATATTTTAAAATTCATTATTTAATTTCGAAATAAAATTAAAAATATTTATTTTTAATAAAATATATATATATTTATTAATCTCTCTCAAAAAAAAAACAACAAAACAAATAAATGTCTTTGAAAGATGGTAAAAATATCTTTGTAATTATCAAAATATCATAGACCAGCGGTAAGAACAATTGTTTTTACTCCCCCATTTTTTTTTTATCTATTTTCGTGATTTATTTATTCATTGTTCTTTTATTAATTAAGTTTTAGATAGTTTTATAATTTTTAATATTTTTTCAATAAAATATTATTTAATACATTTAATAATTGTAATAAATAATTAAAGAATTGTATATCAATATTTTTTAAAGGGTAGAGCGAGCTCGGTGTCCCAGGTATTAATATTACCAGCCAAATCCAATAATAATGAATCATTTTTTTTAACTTAAGTACCGAGCCGAGGCTCGGGGTCCCGGTATATATATTTATGTATTATTGAGGACCCCAAGTTCCATGCAATGATGCAACATTTAATAATTGTAATAAATAATTAAAGAATTGTATATCAGCTCGGTGTCCCAAGTATTAATATTACCAGCCAAACCCAATATAATAATGAATTATTTTTTTTTAACTTAATTACCTAGCCGAGGCTCGGGGTCCCGGTGTGATCTTAATATATTGTCAGAATTAGATAAATAATGTAGAGAGAAAAATTATTTAAAAATAGATATTTATTTAAATGAAATAAAATTATTTAATTTACAGAATGAAAATGTCTATAATAATGTCTAAATATTTTTTCGAGCGACAGCTCGGTATCCCAGGTATTAATATTACCAGCCAAACCCAATAATAATGAATCATTTTTTTTAACTTAAGTACCGAGCCGAGGCTCGGGGTCCCGGTACTATAAGTATATGCAAGATAATCTTACATATTATTTCGATTCTAAAGAAAATCTCTCAAAAAAAAAAAATTCCAAAAAATTCTGAATTTCCCATTATTTGATTATTTCACAAATATTTTTCATAATTATAAAATCTTAATTATTCACTATGAACATAGATTAAATTTTACTCTCAAAACATATACAAATAAATAACTTGAACATTTTTGAATTCAAAGATATACAAAGTTAATTTGAAACTTTCAATTCAAATTTTTAGATATGAATATATTATAGGACACAACTTTATTTACTAAATATTCATATATTTAATTTTATTCATATAATTAAAGTGAAAGTAAAAAAAAAAAAATTTTAAATTATTTTGGTGTGAATTTATACTCCGAATATTTCGATGAATTTATAAATTGATAATCATATTCAATGATTATCAATTCAGAAATGTTGTTTATAAATCGTGATGATGAACAAGAAAAAAATAATAATAATAATTTCAAAATTATTTTAAAATTCAAATTAATAATTTCAAAAAAAAAAAAAAAAAAAAATAATAAATAAATAAATTTTCTTTTAAGGAATTTATTTTTCAATTCAATTTTTTGCTGGAGACAAAATTGAAATCGAGATTAGTTCACGATTAAAGGTGTGCCTTGAATTATTGTTAGACCTTGGGAAGAATAAATTTTCCGCCTGTTATCTTATATTAATAGTCATTTACTTGTAAAATTGGGAACGCCTTAACATGTGGAAATACCTTTACATTCACATTTATAATAATAATTGAGATAACATTCGTCTTATGACAAATAGATAAATATCAAATAGACAGATGACATTCATTTCAAAATAAATCCTATCTGACTTTCATTTACTATTTATTATTAATTATAAAATTTATTTAAAATGTTTTAAATAATTTGAATTTAATTTTATTTTACAGATTTCTGAAATATGAAATAAATTAAATATCATACGAGGTATTTATCATACAATGAATATAATATTGACTCATGTTATTCTATAGAATTATATTTTTTTAATATTACATTTAATATTGTGAAAAAAATATTAACACACTATGAGCGGGGCGGGTATTTGTACCCGTTGCGGGGACTGCCACTTATATGAGGGATATATATTAGTTATCGTTTAAAATAAGTAATTTTAAGTGACACATCATAATCATAATATATATATATATTATTAAGTGGCAACGGGTATAAATACCCGCCCCGCTTATAAGTGGCAGTCCCCGCAACGGGTACAAATACCCGCCCCGCTCATAGTGTGTTAAAAATTTAAATAATCAAATTTTAAGTTTTTAAATTTTAAATTTCCAATTTATATATTTCAAAGAAATATATAATAACCTAAAAATTCAAATTAATTATTGTTTTTATTATTTTTCGTTTTATTATTTCAAATTCTTCTATATCTCAAAAAAAAAAAAAAATAAATAAATAAACTCGTGTTTACAACACATCATATTTTTTTTGTCCAAGACAAATATATATTGTTTCTATAATTTAACAATCTAATTAATATTTTTGAATAGGTATGCTCATGAATTATATGTATAATTTTATTTTCCAATGCCTAATAATTATTGATGTAAAGTGAAGATAGGTACATCGCTTAGGGTTTGCTAGAGAACGATATATAGCAGGGACTTCGATGACAGATGAGTTAGAAATACCAATAAACATGGAGGAGGATCCAAAAAGAGGTTTCCACGGTTCGCCTGGCGAGTTGACGCCGATAATTTACGAGTTGCATTCAGTAATTATTATGCAGAGGTAGAACTGGAAAGAGGCTGGAATCTTAACAAGACAGAACAACTTGGTAAGTGGAGTGTTCGCCTCTAATCTTTTAAGGAATTTTATCTTTCCTGGTGATACTCTTCTAGGATGCACAAATTATTCTGATTGTTTTTTTAATCGTATGTATTTATTAACAAATTATAATGATCCCTTATCTAAAATAATCATAAATTATAAAATATTTATAAAAAATGGAATACTATTAGAAAAGTTAAAAACTAATTTAAATTATTCAATAATTTTTTTGTTTGTTTATTAACACACTATGAGCGGGGCGAGTATTTGTACCAGTTGCCACTTATATAATATATATTTTCCATTGTGTCACTTAAAATTACTTATTTTAAACGATAACTAATATATATCCCTCATATAAGTGGCAACGGGTATAAATACCCGCCCCGCTCATAGTGTGTTAATATAGTCTTCACATTCCTATTTAGAATAATTAAGCAAATTGATTAATAATTTAACAATCTTTTTCAAATTTCAATGTGTAAACAGAAACTTTTGAATAGTTTTAAATTTAGCTTTTAAACCCCTCCCTCATACAGTTAGATTAGGCTATACAAAATTAGCATATCATATCTAAAATTATTTAGTAATTTTATAAATAATCTATCTATCTAGGTGACTCTACAGAACTCGAAAGTTCTTGGCCTCAACAACCACATTTCTCCAACTGTCCCTATATATATATATATATATGTAATATTACTCTATTATTTTGAATATTCCCCGCGCACCGATGGTGGCGCTCTGATTGGATAGAAAGAGAGGAGTTAAAATTTTTATATTTGACAGAAGTATTTGAGTTTAATTTGTGATAATGTTCCTAATCTTGAAGAAGCAATATTTAAATAAACAAAATATAATAAAAGGCTTTAAATGTTGTTTCTTCTGAATTTCAGGTAATATTATAATAAACTTTATATATTTGTTTTTATTATCTTAATTATAATAATAAAAAAACTTCTGAATTTCAGCTACTGATTTTCAGATTGAAAACGCAATTAAGTCTTTCATTTCATATAAAACCCACTAAAATAGATAGATCATTATTATAAAACAACATTTTTGCCAAGATAAAATATAAATAAATAAAAATAATGGAAAACGCAAAAAAAAAAAAAAAAAAAAAAAAAAAGGATGACTGAATATATATAAATCAAAATAATTAATAATTAAGGTAAATAAAATAAATAATAAATAAAATTAAAACTAAATAAATAAAAATACAAATAGAATCAAGCATATTTCATTAAAAGAAGATAATAAATGTTTAAAAGATGAAATAATTTCATTAAAAGAAGACATGAAAAAGGAATATAATAAAAGAAAAACGAGTAAATATAAATCATTAAACCAAGTAATCAATTTGCTGGTTTAAAAATACAAATAGTGGGAATCTCAATAGAGATCAACTACATACTGCCAACCACTCAGAGTTAGAAGTCGAATTAAATGAAGGTAACCCAAAAATTTTATAGTGCCACCATTAATTAAAATCAAGTTACTATTAAATAACTCAACGGAAGTTACAGCAATTTATGACTCAGGAGCAAATGTGTCATTAATAAATTCGAAATTATTGAAAAAAAAAAAAAAAAAAAAAAAAACATATTTCTACATTAATAATATTCAATAATAAATTAAAAATAATTTTATTAATAATCATAATAATACCCTTTAATTTGAAGCAAGTTAAAATATAGTTTATATTTAACATTAAATGTGTTTTTCCTAAAGCAAATAAAATGAAGAAAATTGATTAAAATTATATATAAAATTTTATTTATAGTATGTATATGCATATAATAACATATTATATTAAAATAAAGATATGAATACAAAAAATTGGTAATTGAAGTTAAAAAGAAAAAGAAATTATTGACATGTGATTTAAAATTAGTTAACTTGAGGACAATTAATGGTGAGAGGAAAACAGATGGAATGGTAAAATTAAAAATAAAGATTTATGATATTGAGAAATACATGAATGTGTTCATCGTAGAAGATAGAAATTTTAGTTACGATTTTCTAATTGGACTAGACTGTATAAAGGGGTCCAAATTAAATCAAGATGAAAATTTAAAAAAATCACACAAAATATAAATTTTAAAAAAAAAAAAAAAAATTTTTAATTGATACATATAAATCAATCTTTGCTAAAGACAAATACGATATTGGAACTGTAAAAGATTACGAGGCACATATCGATCTAATGGTAGACGAATATTGTTCTAAACGTCCATACGGATGCACAATCGAAGATAAAAGAGAAAGAAGAAAATAATCATAAATTAAAGTATGAAGAATTGCTTCACCAACACAATATAATTCAAGAAAATATTCAATTACTTCAAAAAAAAAAAAAAAAAAAAAAAAAACAACTTATTAATTAGATTAGAAGATGTGAATGGTAAGTGTGAAATAATAAATATAAATAATAAAGAACTTTCTGATTTCACAGAAAAAAGTTGATGACCTTGAAAAGGAAAACACTTTATTAACTAATAAACTAGATGAATTTAAAGAATATAGTGATGAATTGGAAGAAAACTTTAAACAAAAAGTATATGATTTGCAAAGAAACCTTAAAGTGTTACAAGAAGAAAAATATTATCTAGAAGAAATTGAAAAAAAATTACATGATGATTTGAACAAAATTACATTAGAAAAATTGAATTAGAAAATAAATATATCAACTTAAATAATGAAAACACAAAACATTTAGAACAGATTTTAAAATTAGAAGAATTAAATACTGGATTAATGGAAGAAAAAAAATAATCATTCGCAAGGTATACATGAAAAGATTGTGGATTTAGAAATTACAAATAATAACCTGTTACGAGACATTGAAGAATTTCAATCATCTATTTCTAAAAAAAAAAAAAAAAAAAAAAAAAAAAAAAAAAGAAAATAAATAAATATAATAATAATAGAAGAATATGAAAATGTAAAACAAAAACTTATTGATAACAAGGCTTTGATGTTACTAACGTATCAACTTATAATTCATTGCCTAAAAATCTTGAAAATAATTTAATTTCCGAAGATTTAGAAATTTTTAATCAATCCGACTTAATTTTAAACAGTACTTTCAATGTTTTGATGAGATGAAATTAAAAATAAATCTATTGAACGAACTAAAGAATTTTAAATTGGATATAAATCAAATTGATGAAAACAATAAACTATCTATCAATCAATTTAGATTAATCTTAAACGATTTAAACGATAAAAAAGCTAATATTGTGAGAGACCTTGATACTATTAATCAACTTTACATGCAATTCAAAGAAGTGGAACAAAATGAAATCGAATATAAAGAAAAATATGATAATATTTTAATAGAAGAATTGAATATAGAAAAAAAAGAAGAGGTAGAAGTGCCAGAAAAAGAAGATAGATGTACCAGAAAAGAAAGAAGAGAAGATAGAAGAACCAGGAAAGAAGAAGAGAAGATAAAAGTACCAAAAAGGGAAGAAGAAAAAGAAGATGCTGAAGCTAAAGCAAGGAAAGGAAAAGAAGGAGCCGATTCTAAGGCAAAGAAAGAAAGAGAAGAAGCTGAAGCTAAAGCAAAGAAAGAAAAAGAAGATGCTGAAGCTAAAGCAAAGAAAGAAAAAGAAGATGCTGTAGCTAAAGCAAAGAAAGAAAAAGAAGAAGCCGAATTAAAGGCAAAGAAAGAAAAAGAAGAAGCTGAAGCTAAAGCAAGGAAAGGAAAAGAAGGAGCCGATTCTAAGGCAAAGAAAGAAAGAGAAGAAGCTGAAGCTAAAGCAAAGAAAGAAAAAGAAGATGCTGAAGCTAAAGCAAAGAAAGAAAAAGAAGATGCTGTAGCTAAAGCAAAGAAAGAAAAAGAAGAAGCCGAATTAAAGGCAAAGAAAGAAAAAGAAGAAGCCGATTCTAAGGCAAAGAAAGAAAAAGAAGAAGCCGAATTTAAGGCAAAGAAAGAAAAAGAAGAAGCCGATTCTAAGGCAAAGAAAGAAAAAGAAGAAGCCGAATTTAAGGAAAAGAAAGAAAAAGAAGAAGCCGAAGCTAAAGCAAAGAAAGAAGAAGAAGATGCTGAAGCTAAAGGCAAAGAAAGAAAAAGAAGAAACAGAAACTGACCCCATTGTTAAATACACTTGATTCTTAATTCGAACTACGTTCTCCCTTAAGGGGGGAGATGTAATATTACTCTATTATTTTGAATATTCCCCGCGCACCGATGGTGGCGCTCTGATTGGATAGAAAGAGAGGAGTTAAAATTTTTATATTTGACAGAAGTATTTGAGTTTAATTTGTGATAATGTTCCTAATCTTGAAGAAGCAATATTTAAATAAACAAAATATAATAAAAGGCTTTAAATGTTGTTTCTTCTGAATTTCAGGTAATATTATAATAAACTTTATATATTTGTTTTTATTATCTTAATTATAATAATAAAAAAACTTCTGAATTTCAGCTACTGATTTTCAGATTGAAAACGCAATTAAGTCTTTCATTTCATATAAAACCCACTAAAATAGATAGATCATTATTATATATATATATATATATATATATATATATATCCTGAGTTAAAACCATCAATCTCCTACCCTCTCCCATCTCACTCACGTCCCTTCCTACATTGTCCAACCAACGCGTCCTTGGTTTTCCGAGCCGACGTTTCCAAATCGGTCTCCCCACAAATATATTTTTCGCAATTCTTTCCTCTCCCATCGAAGCTTTCTCGATTTTAAAGCCCTAACTATGTCTGGAGATGCATAGTGGTCATGCAATAGTGGTTATGCAGTCTTCGCCATTCCCCGCTCATAAATGTTGCGAAGAATCCTATTCTTAAATACTCTAAGTCTACTCTCGTCCCCCAGGATCATAGATCATGCTTCACACCCATTTAATATAATATGACTGGCAAAATAATTGTTTTATATATTTTAACAAAAATATATTGGTGGGGAGACCGAGTGGGAAATGGCCGCTTGGAGGATCAAGGACGCGGTGGGTGGACAATGTAGGAAGGGACGTGAGAGAAACGGGAGAGAGTAGGGATTGGAGAACAGTGGTTCAGAATAGGGATACTTGGAGAAGTGTGGTTGCTGCGGCCAAGAACTTTCGAGTCACAGAGATAGATAGATAGGTAGACATATAGATATAGATATTCCATAAATCCAAGTAGACATATTTTAATTTTAATCTCCTTTGATAATAATTTTGAATAATCATATACATTTTAATAATGAATTTTAATATAATAAATTACATCCTCTTGGGTTAATATTATATCAATGTAACTGACATTGTAACTGATCATGTCTATTTCATGATTCAGAATTAATAATCAAATGATTAATTGAATTAAAATTTTTTTTATATTATGTGGGAATAAAATAAATACTGAAAAATATACATTTTTCTGTAATCTTAGCACCTAGACTTGTATATTTTTTACATTTAATTTATTTCAATTAGTATAATAATAGCTTAATTTTATTTTTCTTTTTTCTTTTTTTAATTTAATTAAATTTAATTTAAGAAGACTCTCTCTTACAATTAATTTATTTTACATTTTTTTATATAGGTTTACTTATGGAAAACTTCAAAACGATAGATATTCTTTTATATGCTTTGATAGTAATCCGGGATTAAATATTATTATTAATAATAATATCTTCTAATATTATTTACTCTTTTAAAATATTTCATTAAAAAACAAACAAACAAAGATGTATGGTAGTATGTTAAAATTCTATGATTTTTAATGTTCCATTTTCATTAGTAGAATTTGATTTTCTAAATGTTCTTCCAGCTGTTGACCTTATATAAATAATTGAAACAAAAATTTCTACATTGACATTAGACAACAAGTCACTTGAATTAAGCCAAGACTATATTTTCTTTAGAATACTAATAAATTTCGAACTCCCTGTATTTGTTACAAGCATTGGGGGGAGAGCAATATTTAACTCGAGGAAAACATAAATTTCACTAGTCGCACATAGAACATTAAATGTTCAGTAAATAAACATACATAAACAACAAGGTGCGACATTAAGTAAAGTCCCGGTAAATCCCGCCCAAAAACAGGGCCAAAAATAGGTAAACAAAGCTTGACTCGACTGCTTCCAAGTACGGAAACATATTGCAAGTAAAACAACACATACAACAAATGCTACGTTTGTTTGTCAGTTTGTAAAAACAAACCAATTAGTGTTTTGTTACAGAATTACTTTTGTTATTGAAACAAACAAACATAGGCGATATTGACGAGTGGCCTAATTGAACAACAATAGTTCTCAGGGAAAGCTTGGAAAATAATATGAACCATAATTTTTATTTACTTGCTATTTAACAATAAATGATTTTAAAACACTCGTATTTCAATTACATTCATTATTTACTTTTTATAATTTATAAAGATTAAAATATTATAATTATAATTCTTTCGTTTTTCAAAATTAATCCTACATATTGATCGTTAGTTTCTGA
Organism: Labia minor; assembly: GCA_963082975.1. Taxonomy (NCBI): domain Eukaryota; kingdom Metazoa; phylum Arthropoda; class Insecta; order Dermaptera; family Spongiphoridae; genus Labia; species Labia minor. The sequence continues at coordinate 32,741,945 of OY720349.1, forward strand.
AAATCCCATAATTTATACTTTCTATTAAAGATAATATTTCATTAGAAAAACAATTTTATATAAATATTATTAAAAATCTCAAAAGAAAACAATTTTGTTGCTTCATTCAACTAAAATATTTGTGATTAATTCTTTATATTTTTACTGTCTTGCCATAGATTTGAAGGTCCCTTAGTCATTTTCACTAAGGTTGAGAAAAATGTCTGTGTGTGTGTGTGTGTGTGTATGTATGTAGACAAGATTACGCAAAAACGGTTTGAGCTAGAATAATGAAATTAGTAATTATTCAGGTAAACTCATTTTCGTGGATTTGGATAATACTTTACCAGTGGTTCCTTTTGCAATTCCAAATTAATTTTTCTTATGAAATTTTTCCTGGCATCTTATAGTGTTCGATTTTTACATATCTCCAAGAATCATGCATTTTCTTAACAGAAAAAAGTATTTTTAGCATGATGTCTGTCCGTCCGTCCGTAAGGATGTGTACAGCTTGAACGGCTCAACGGATGATGAAATTTGGTATATTTACTTAATACATCATTATAATGAATTGATCAACTTTTGGTGTATATCCGGAAACCGGAAGTGGTAGTATTAGCGATCGACGATAGGAAGGGGAGGGTTATTTTCACACCAAATTTCACACGAGGAGATTTTTTTTACATATCTCCACAAATCATGCACTTTGTATTGGTTTTATCCTCGGGAACATCATCTTCATTAGTGTTTTCTTAATTTAAAGTTATATGACGTCACCCAGCCCTTCATGACGTCACAGCCAGCTCTTACTTATATATTATAAATAAAATAAAATTAAAAATATTTATGTTTTATCCATATCTGTTTTTTATTACATTAATAGATATATTAAAATTATTTGAAATTAGCTGGAAATTAATTTATTTCAAACCGTCGGTCAGTTCTGAGCCTGGCCACAGGTCAACTTATTTTTATAAGTTCGGTTTGGATTTAAGTGAATAAGAGAATAATTATTAAATTACTCAATAAAACATTACTTAATGGCACATTTCGACATTCCTAATACTAATCTGTCAAATTTTAACAATTTTTATCTCAAAAACTATAGAAAAGCTTATTTGGAATTGCAAAAGGGACCCACTGGTAAAGTATTATCCAAATCCACGAAAATGAGTTTACCTGAATAATTACCATGAAATTTAGTACACGGGCATTATTCAAAATTCGTAGTTTTTTAAATTTAAATATAATATATGTTAATTAATCCAATCAAATTAGTTTAGATAGTTTAGTAGTAGATTTTTTTAATTAATTTTATTATTAAATAAATATCTTTATTTACGCCTTTTTTTCATTAGTCTATCATAATTATATTGTTTGGTGGTCACTTTACAGCTACTAACTTATTAGTTTTTTTTATTCCTTTAGTTTTTCTTTATACTCCACAATATTAAATTATAAGATTTTTTTTTCTTATATTTCAAGAAAGTCACGCCTTTTAAACAACAATAACATTTCAAGTTATATAAAAATGAATAGATATCTTTTAATAGACTATAAAAAGGAAGATTTTTTTTATCTAAGAATCGTTATTTGTTATTATTTTCCACTCTTAAATTGAATTTAACAGTTAACAAATGTATGTTGAATCTACTTAATCCAAACAGATTCGACTATACATAAAACATGTATATTAAATGGAATTATAGTTTATAGAAGGTTTTTTTTGGGGGTGTTTGAATGTGAGAGTTCCAATTCCAAAACCAATACAAGAGATGCAATATTCATTTTTCATTCATCTAATAAAATATTATGGAGAAGCGCCAACAACATTTAGAAGTGATACTAAAAATGATATCTCCATTTCATTTGTTAGAACCAACAAGTTTACGAATAAATTTGGTTTTATTTACATTGTAAATAGTGTTTTTTTTAGTAAAAATAAAATTTATATATTCAGTTGTTAAATAAACAAAATACATTTTCAAAAAATTCATTAATTCAAATAGTTTCAGTAAATACAGAAACATACATAATGAAATTGTTTAGAATTGCATATTATGAATAAATAATTATTTTTTATTTTTAATGTTTTTTGGGTATAACAAATTTTAATTTACCCTAAATATTTTTTTTTTAATTATGAATAACCCCGATTTCTACAAAAGTTAAATTTAATTCAATAAACTTTGATTTATTTTTTTGACTATTGTTTTTTATTAATCACATATAGATATTTATTAAAACCCATTTTTAATTAAAAAAAATTTCCTTGTCTAAAATTTAAAACAGCGGTCGGGGAACCGGGGTAAATTACCCCAAATGGGGTAAAAATGAAATTTTTGGGGGTAAAAATGAAACTTTTGTCTGAGTAAAAAATATATATTTTTTATTTGCTATTTTATAAACCTGTTAGTATTTTTACAAATTAAATTTTTAGTTATTGTTTTCTTTTCAAAATTATCATGTGGACAATAATACGAAAGATGCTAAAAAGAGGCGATTTCGTTTTCGACGATAGTAAGGGAGGTATTGTTTTCACACCAAATTTCACATGTGGAGATTTTTACATATCTCCACGAATCATGCATTTTCTTAACAGAAAAAAAGTATTTTTAGCATAATGTCTGTCCGTCCGTCCGTCTGTCCGTCCGTCCGTCCGTATAGATGTGTACAGCCTGAACGGCTCAACGGATTTTGATGAAATTTGGTATATTTACTTAATGCATCAGTGGGATGAATTGATCAACTTTTGGTTCAAATCCGGAAACCGGAAGTGGTAGTATTAGCGATCGACGATAGGAAGGAAAGGATTATTTTCACACCAAATTTCACATGAGGAGATTTTTTACATATTATCACGAATCATTCACTTTGTATTGGTTTTATCTTCGAGAAAAATCATCTTTATTAGTTTTTTTCTTAATTTAAAATTATATGACCTCATCCAGCCATTCATGACGTCACAGCGTGGTCTTACATATATATTATAAATAAAATAAAATTAAAAATATTTATGTTCTAACCATATCTGTTTTTCATTACATTAATAGATATATTAAAATTATATGAAATTGTTTCTGTAGCTGGAAATTAATTTACTTCAAACTGTCGGTCGGTTCAGACCTGGCCACAGGTCAACTTATTTCTTTGCTCTTCACCATGGGGTAATATCAACCTATACAAAAATATTTTGGGGTAATGATTAAAAAAGTTCCCCGACCGCTGATTTAAAATATTGAATAGAAGTATTTTTCCAGAAGTCGAAAAATAATTTGATAGAAATGTGATTTTTATTATGATATAATATAAAGCAAGTATAAAAATATAATTTTAAACTTCTGTTTCGATTTAAATTATTCTTATTATATGTAAATATTTCAAATTTATTTTAATAAAATATAAAACAAAATATAATCCTATAAATATCAACCCAGATTTGATTAGAAAATTGAAGTCCATCTCTTTCATTTCTCAAAATACATGAATAAATAAATTCCAATTATTTTTTAAAGGAATCTTTTCATATATTGCGTTCTTATATATATATATATATATATATTGATCATTTTGCGTTAAAAAAAGATGTTGATTCTATCCTCTTGATAACAACGTTTGTTCATCTCCTGAAAACCCCGGGAGAATCAAGGTTGGTGATTGATCTTTAATTGGATTATCTATCTGAGGAATATAATTTGTGATATAATATTTTTTTTATACCACGAAAGAAAAATAAATATAAAGCAAAAGAGAGAGAAGAGATACGACGGATAAAAAAACCATACAAGAAATTAGTAATGAAATTAAAAATAAAATTAAAAATTAATAAGAAATATTTTTTTTTATGTTTCAAATAAATAAAATAAATTTATAAATACAGTTCGTAAATAAAATAAAATATATTGTTTTCTTCATTTCTATTGAATAAATGTTTAAAAGATCTGTTTTTGGAATCATTGCACCTGAGGGCAAAGAAAGGGTTGGTTGAATCCTAATCTCCAAGATTTCCATTCATCTGCCTTGCAAAATAACGGGGTGGGGGGAAGGGATTTAACAAAACGAACCATATATGAAGTTAATATCCGTGGCTGAACGATCCAAACCAACTCTCATTCATATTTCAGATCGATCTTTTCAAAATATCATCCATTTTCCATTTTTTTTTTTCAAATGGAAATATATTTAAATTCATTTATAGATCGGTAAAACCATAAGCTTGTGTTTCCCTAGACTCTCTCTACCCCTGCTTTTTTGTCAACCAAAAACAGCTTTATTTGCTTGTCTTTACATTCTATAAATAATTTATATTTGATTTGCCATTTAAATAAATATATATTACATTCCAAGTCCAGAATGCCATTTTTAAATGGAGGATTAATATTCCTGCTAGGCATTTGAAGGGTAGGGGGACCAAACGTTCCAGTTTCCGGGATTGTCTCGTTTTTAGGTGCTCTGTACCGGCGTCACAGTCTATTGTCCCGATTTTAAACATTTAGAACATAGGTTCTTAAACTTATGTACTCCACGGACCCCCACTTGAAAAAATTTTTTTTGACGGACCCCCATCACAACTTTAGGTACTTTACGTCATTTTATTAATTAATTTCTGGCTTACGATCTCATAAGGACAAGGATATATGATGAATATTTCTAACAGTGATTGGTGAATAACGATTTTTTTGCATATTGTAGAACACATTTTATTAGAAATTATAATATTGAAGAAAGAAAATACAAACATTGTCATAGCAACAAATCTCACAAATTATAATGGGTACTTACATTAAATTCATATAAATATTTTATAATTTTTTTCAGAAAATATTAAATAAGAAATATTTTAAAAAATAACTGCATCTATCTCATTAAATATAACTTACATATTTAATGAGATGTATGCAGTTGTTTTCTTGAAACAAGAATCTCAATATCTGGCTTAATATTGGAAACTTTTAATCTAAGATCCGGCTCTACATTTAATTTGTTTCTATATTTAGACTTAATATAAAATAGTACCGAAAAAGCTTGTTCGCATAAATATGTTGTGCAGAATGGAATCAAGTGTTGAAGTGCTTTATTTGCAAGCGCAGGATAATCTGACCTGAGAAGTAACCCTAAGTTGCTCAATTCAGTTTTGTTAAATTTTAGTTTATAAGTTGTATCACATGATAATTCCACGAGAATATCTTGTTCAGGTGCAGATAAATGTTTAGCATTTGTAATTTCCATATTAAATGGATCTCTGATCCAGTTATTGCAAGGATCAGGAGTAGAAAAATACTTCCTGAAGTTGCTTTTCAAAGTAATTAAATGTTCAACAAATAATTCACGCGTTTGATTAAGCAATTTTTCACTGGAGCTTTCTATGAAATCATTGAGAGTTGGAAAAGACTCATATACACCGTTCTGGATGCGTTTCGACCACAAGTCGATTTTTTTAATCATTGCTTCTATTTTATCTTCAACTTTAAATATATTTACAACAGTACCTTGCAGGCTCAAATTAAGTTCGTTCAATTTTGTAAAAATATCAGTCAAGTAAGCCACCTTAGCTAACCAGATAAAATCATTGAAACATTCGGTCAGTTCAAAATGCGCATCTATTAAAAACAATCGTATTTCATCTCGAAGCTCAAAAAGGCGAATGAGTACTTTCCCGCGGGACAACCAACGTACATCTGTATGTAATAATAAATGTGTATGTTGACTACCCATTTCCTCACACAAAATTTTAAAAACTCTGGAATTAAGTGGACGAGCCTTAATGAAATTGACAATTTTAACTACTTCGTCTAATGTTCTTTTCAAATCTGGTGACATATTTTTGGCTGCTAATGATTCTCTGTGAATGCAGCAATGATTCCAAACAACCTGAGGCGCAACATTTTTAATAAGAGCAATCAATCCAGTTCTTGTACCTGACATTGCACGAGCACCATCAGTGCAAATTCCAACACATTTTGGCCACTCTATTTCATTTTCGGTTATAAAATTATTCAAACTGTTAAATATGTCATTAGCTGTCGTTCGTGAAGGTAGTGAATCACAAAACAATACATCTTCTTGTATTTGATTTTCAAACTCATATCTAATGAAAGCTAACAAATTGGCATTATTAGTGACATCAGTACTTTCATCCAATTGTAATGAGTAATAGTGACTTTTGCGCACTCTCGATATTAATTCTTCTTTTATATTACATGACATGTCTTCAATCCTATTCTTAACCGTATCATTTGATAATGAAATCAAATTTATATCGTTTGCTGCTTTAGTTCCTAACATTATATTTGTAATTACTTTTGTAGCAGGAAGAATTAATTGCTCTGCTATATTATGCGGCTTTCCTGCTTTAGCAATAAGTAGAGCTACTTCATATGATGCCATTACTGCTTTCTTACTCATACCACCAGATCCCGTCTTTACCATCAATTTCTGACTTGAATTAAGTTCTTCTTTTTTCATTTTAAAAAATTCGATAGACTTACTAACATGCTCGCTGTGCTTTGTTTGTAAATGACGTCTGAGATTAGCAGGTTTCATACTTTCATTGGATAAACTTTCCTGACATAGAACGCAGACTGGTCTTTCCACATCATTGTTGCAAATATAAGTAAATCCAAATGATAAATAATCATCCGAATATTTTCTAGTTTTGCGTTTCTTGGTAGAGTTTGCTGTTGATGCCTCATCATCTGATTCTTTCCGTTTCTGTGTTGAACCAGTTTGTAGCCAACGATCCATTTTATGGAGTAATTTATTAACATTGAACTACAATAATATAAATATAATATAAATATAATATAAATATAACGAATTATTATTTACTAGCTATGTTTTAATATGATTTTAAATGAATGTTTTAATATCATTTTAAATGAATGTTTTAAATCATTTTAATAAATGTTTTAAATCATTTTAAATAAATGATTTAATATCATTTTAAATGAATATTAATTTATATAATAAATATATTTTGTAATTTGATTCTAAAATATTATTAATTTCGTAATTTGATTCTAAAATATTATTAAAATAAATATTTTTTATTCATAAAACTAACTTATACTTACTCTCAAAAACAGCCTTTCTGGGAAATTGCAAAATGTGTTTAGTGTTTTTATAAAATAATGATCATGCAAATTACACTAAAAATTAAAAAAAATTATTAGCTATAATAAACTATTATTAGCTATAATTTAATTATAATTAATTAAATTAATAAAAATAATTTAAAGATACAACTCGTTGAGAAATGAACTTATAATTAACATTTGCTTTAAAACTGTTTAAAACCCCAGAGTGGACGCTGACAATTTGGGTTTTTCCGGGTAAGACTGTCCCCTCCCCTGGTTTTCCCCAATAACAAAGTGAAAGAAAATTCCCTTATATGCCTCCCCTTCCGAGCCCCTAAGAGGGGTTATTTTAAAGGAACAATCGAAAAATGATTTTAAATGAATGAATGGATGAAAATTCAAATTTTATATATAGTTTTTTATATATGTTTATTTATTCACAAAAAATTAATTGACATAATTATCAATTTAATAAAATAAAATAGTATTATTAATAGTATTAAATTATAGCCGTAATTCTCTAGGAGGATATAGTTAAACAATGAACTTTAAATATTTATATATGTATATATTTTTACGATGATTTTTTTCCGAGGACCGCGGACCCCCAGTAAAGGCTTCGCGGACCCCCAGGGGTCCGCGGACCACAGTTTAAGAACCACTGATTTAGAACATTTCCGACTTTTTTCGAAATTTTTTATTTTAATCTAAAAAAATCTGGAGTGTCTCCACTCGACTATCTCGCAATGAGAATTGGAATAAATAACATAATATATTATATTTAAATTAAATTTAATTAATTATAAATTATAAATTAAAATTAATAAATAATATTTATTAAACCAGCGCATATTTAGCTCTTTGTTGATGGCGCCACGTCACATGTTGGCGCGTGATTTGCAGTCTTAAAAAATTAATTCTGGTACTTTCAATCAAGCTGAAATTCTATATATAGCAGTTTTATACAATTTTTAATCATGAGAAAAACTATCAAACATATATCTTTATTTTTACGGTCACTTTAGAAGAAAATCAAAACGTTGTAGGTAATGACCCTCTAAAACTATGAATTTTGAATAATGCCCATGTACCAAATTTAATCATTCTAGCTCAAACCATTTTTGCGTAACCTTGGTTACATACATACACATACACAAACATTTTTCTCAACCTTAGTGAAAATGATTCAGGAACCTTCAAAACGTATAAAAACATCAAAATCTCAACATCGAAAATTCTCGTGATCGCAATACTATCTCGCCAGAGATAGTAAAAAAAGGTAAACCGTTTGTTCCAGTTTGGTGTTTTCGAAATATGGTCACCCTATTGAAGGGTGAGAGTGGTTGTAGGTGCTTTTGGTTAAAGAAATAATATTATTATTTTATTCTCTTCTTTTATTTTTATTTAAAATAGGCTAATATTAATTGTGTGACTTAAAATTTATATTTTCTTTTCAAGTTCCCCACACAAATCCAAGTTATATTTGGAAATAGGATTAAAGAGATTAAAAAAAAAATATTATAATAAAGATATATTCAAAATAAAGAAATTAGTTTATAAAAATAAATTCTTAATAATTCTCAAAATAATATTTTATTACTGTTTTGAATTACATAGTATTATAAGAAATTATATTATATTTTTAGAATAATATAATCTAAGTCAAGGCAATTCAAAAGGGAAAATGCTAAGGCCATTTAGCGCTTTGATTGATCAAAGAGAATAAATCTAAATCTAAAGGAAATGTGTTAGGGCGGAAGAGGAGTGGGTGAGAAGTATAAATGCATAGATTAAGATAAATGTGAGCTTATAATAAAAAAAAAAAAATAATAATAATAAAATATAACAAAATTCCTTATATCATAATTTTTTAAAAAAATATTTTTTTATTATAACTATCTAGCCAGAAATAGTATTGCGATCACGAAAATTTTGGATGTCGAGATTTTGAAGTCAAAAAGGTTGAGAAAAATGTCTGTGCTTTGTGTCTGTGTGTGTCTGTCTGTGTGTGTGTGTGTGTGTGTAGACAAGATTACACAAAAACGGTTTGAACTAGAATAATGAAAATTGGTAGACGGGCATTATTTAAAATTCGTAGTTTTCTATCAACTTTTGAGAATGCAGATCATTCGGGCCATTACCTACCATGTTTGATAGTTTTTCACATGATTAAAAATTGTATAAAACTGCTATATATATACAATTTCAGCTTGATTGAATCGCTGAAAGTACCGGAATTAATTTTTTAACACTGCAAATCACGCGCCAGCACGTGACGTGGTGCCATCAACAAAGAACCAAAAACGCGCTGGTTTAATATATATTTATTAATTTTAATTTATAATTTATAAAATTTAATTTAAAAATAATGTTATTTAATCCAATTCAAATTGCGAGATAGACGAGTGGAGACACTCCAGATTTTTTTTTATGAAAAGTCAAACTATTTGCTAATCTCTAATTATGATACAATTTGTTGAGATGTACATATATCAAAATGTAATGTAATACCTCGTAATCTTTGTTGTAGCATAAAATAGGTAAGTATATTTTATTTTTTTATTTTCTATCGGAAAAAAATTCTAAATTTTTGAGAGTAAAGAACTTGTAATCCCGATTCAGACACATTCAATTTGCGATTTTTTACGTATCTCCACTCTTTTAAGTTCTTCTAATTCCTAAAAAGTGGTTTTCACGTTGACGTTTGGACTGTGTGTGTGTGTGACAGAAATCTTATGACCGAAATATCTGTCGAACGATAAAACCGATCATAACCATATATATATATATATATATATATATTCAAATATCTATTAGGGTGCTAACGACCAGGCAACATTTTTGCTTAAATACATTCATAAATATATATATACAAATAAATAAGACAAATAGCCATATTTCCTAAACTATAAAAAAATTTATTATTTTTTTTTTCATATTATTATTAAAGTAAATATTGGTAAAGTGACATTTTGATTTCCTTTTACTTAAGCAATGAATACCAAAATTTCAATATCATTTCAACAGCTAATTTGTTAATCTCGTCAATTATTTTATTATTGGATAAGGGAAGACTCAAATTTAGTTACAGGAGAATACAGGGGATCTTCAAGATAAAAATAATAGCAAATACAGGTGGTGTCTTTCTACATGTATAAAAAATTGTATTTTTTTTTGTATTTTTTCTTCTTGTGCAATTGATTTAATGAATTTATCCTACTTCAATGATGTTGAAATATTATCATGATTTATTTTGAAATTGAAAAAGATTATTTATAATGTCTATTACTGTTAAACATAGGAGGTTATGTTGTTTACTTTTGAACAATAATATTAAAATAAAATATAAATTAGTTTTCAAAATATAAATAATCCTCTGCAAATAAAAATAGTCATATATCGGTGTAAATACATTAATTTTTATGTCCATTATGGTATTTTATTAATGTTCGAGTTCATAAAACAAGATTTTAGTCATTTTTTTAATTTAAAAAAAAAAATCGTGCAATTTATTGTATGTTGTTTAAATATGATAGATGATTAAACTATTTAGAGATAATAAATCTCGGAGATTAATAGTAGTAATTAGATTGTAATCAAAGGTCGCTTTTAGTTCAAATCACTAACCCTCTTAAGAATGGTCAAATTAGGAGGGTTGGGTCAGTCGGAAGCTTTTGGAGATATATACCCGAAATTTCTTAGATCTATTGAATAGAGAATCGGAAGGGAGCCAGGAAGATCCCCCTTAAGAATTACCGGTTGAATTATAACCGAGGGTCCATTGCACGTTGATTAGCCCTCACCCCGGGGGTGCGTATGTTGTTTCAGATGAGAATACCTGCACCTGCAAAGGTGTCGGTCTTCTTCCCACACGCGTCTGTTATAACAAGTGAAATATCACTGGGGATGACCTGCCGAGGGCCCTACTGAGGGGCTCAATGCCACCTGCCTGCGCTCGACACCATTTGTCACAGGGTCGATAGCAACCCTTATTGAAAATCAACCACTTTGGACCCAACGCTGTCGACACACCGTCTTACAAGATTAAGATTAAGAGATGGATGTTGAGTGGTGAATACTTAACAGACAATAGGGGCGCATTGAGAAATCGTGTCAATGGCAGCTCGACAGAGAGAGGGAGAAAATTGCATTCTCATGATGCATATACACGCATCATAAATGAGAGAAATGGGAGAAGGGCAGTCATGATTTATCGAATAACATAATCATCAATGGAGATGGCTAGGGAAAGAAAACCGACAGAATTAGTATCATTTGTATGTCTTTTATTTTGATATATATATATTATTATTATGATTATAGCGTCATACGAAACTAAATTTATTATAGACCCTGAGGATCACCTAGAACTTTAAAGAGACAATAATTAGTTATTGAATTTCCCTGAGTCTGAACTCAAGTCTTCAGAGTGGTAGACTGTCGTGCTAACCACTAAACCTCTAAAGAGTCTTACCAAATTTATTATATCTATTTTTTATTTTTGCTAAAAAATTAATTTTATTCAAAATAAAATATCAGTATATAAGTAAGAGTACATACAAATTTCAATAAATTTTCGAATTATTTTTTTTTTTTCGGAATGAAATAAGCATTCTAAATTGAATTGAATCTTAGCAAGAATTTTACTATAATAATATAATTTAATATATATAGAAAGTTCGTGTTTTCTATAGCAATATTCATATAAAAATCAGACTGAAAGCTAGGAATTATTCCTGAATATATTGGTAATATAAAATAATATTGATAATATTAGTATGTGGTTTAGAATGATGCAAATGGTAGAGAATTGTTATAATAAGACAGAATGGATAAATAAATATAAAATCGACCAAATAAATGATTAAATATCCGTTATTATTTTGTATTTTATTATTGTTTTATAAGTATTTTCAAAATTTTATTTTATTTTTCAATAAAAATGAATTCAAAATAATTTCCAATTAATTCAATGTTGAAAGTAAAATAGTATAAAAAATAAATAAATAATTTATACCAATTTTTTAAATTAAAACATTAATTAGCACTTATACTGGTATATTAATTATTGATTTATATATTTCTTTGATAACTTATTTAGAAAGAATACTTATTTTTAACAATTCAATCAATCAATATTTATATAATTAAATTATTATTTTAATAAAATCCTTGATATGTTTTTTTTTCAATGAATAGTTGTAAAGTTAGTAGCTCTTTCGGATTGTATCAATTTTCACCAAGAAGTACTGGTTGGGTTGTTTCCCATAAAAAAATTCATCAATCAACATCACTTCGACACCAAAAAGGTTATGAACTTAAAAAAAAAATCACTTTGAAAACATATTAAAAAAAGATATATGTACATATATATGTATTATGTATATGAAGCACTAATTTTAAAAGCGTCTAGATTTGAAAGATTACTAAAACATAAATCAATACATATATAGATTATATAAAAAAATATTATTTAAATATAATATTTATTAAGGGAACAATATTCATTATTATTTGAATTATTATTTTTATATTATCTATTATATATACAGCTAGAAAAATTAAAAATTATTTATAGTATTACTTATAATAAATACTAAATTAATAAATAACTCAATATTTATTATAGAAATTATAAGTAATAGGATACGTAGATTATTTAAATATAAGATTGAGTAAATGTAATTAAAGATAGCGAAGAAAATTTAATCGAAGGAGGAAAAGAGGTGGGGCTTGAAATGTATAGTGATAAGACGAAATATTTAGTAACAGAGGAACAGTATTAACATACAAAGTCTTTTCATACAAAACGTAGCATTTGAAAATGTAGAAAAATTTAAATACTTAGGTTCTGTAATCAGTAAGGATAATAATATTTGAGAAGAATTTAAATCGAGGTTGCTATCGAGCAACGCCTGTTATCATCCAGTAAAGGGTCTTATCTCGTCCAAATTATTATTAAAGGGGATCAAAATTAAAATATTTAAAACAATGATTTTTCCGGTTGTATTATATGGGTGTGAGGCATGGTCTATGACCTTAGGATACGAGAGTAGATTTAGAGTATTCGAGAATAGGATTGTGCGAAGCATTTATGGGCCAAAGAAAGATGAGGTCACCGGGGAATAGTGAAGACTGTATAACGAGGAATTGCATGACCTCTATGCATCTCCAGATATAGATCGGGTTATAAAATCGAGAAGGCTGCGATGGGCAGAATAGGAGAGGAATGAATGGCGAAAAACATATTGGTGGGGAGGTCAATTAGGAAACATTGGGTGGACAATGTAGAAAGGAAGGTGAGAGGGTAGGTTGGATGGTTGTGGCTCAGAATAGGGACAATTGGAGAAATGGGATTGCTGCGACCAAGAACTTTCGAGTTCCGTAAAGCCCCAAAGATAGATAGATAGATTATTTATAAAATTACTAAACAATTTAATTTCTTATTTTTTATTGTTTTTTAAAAGTAAAAGAAAAAAAAGAAGATTTAATATGTAAAAAATCGAATAAACATTATCTAAATCAGTGGTCGCCAAACTTTTTGACCTCAGGGACCAGTTAATTCATAATTTAAATCCCGCGGACCACTAATAGGTTTTTTAAGTGTTAAATATATTTATAAATAAAAATTGTGATCAAAGAACACATAAACATTGAGTTTTTATAACTTATCACGTATTGTTATGAATTGAATCATGTTTTAATGCATCTTAAAACATAACTTAACATGATGAGTAAGGATATTCCACATTTTTCTGCGGACCAGCGAAATTTTCTCGCGGACCACCACTTTAGCAACCGCTGATCTAAAGAATGAGGTTGTTAACCTCACAAATTCTAATAAAATAGATAAAAAATATATAATTCTTAATTATTATGTTGTAAAATATATATAATATTTTTTTTAATTTATTTTATTTTAAAATGAATTTATTTTTATTAATTTTAAGTGTTTTCTTTCATTTTTCTTTTTAATTGTTAACTTTCAAGGTAAGTTGGAGATTGTTTTTATAATCAAAGTGGCCTGTTTCTACCTCAAGAAACAATATTGTTTTTCCCCGAGTCACCCTCTCTCAACTGAATTCACTTGTTTCATTTTTTTTATATAATTTCTGTTTTTATAAAAGTAGGTGCACGAATAAAAAAAAAAAAACACAAAAATCCGGACAGATCTGTTCGGCGCCTGGAATTGATTTTTTTATTGCGTTATTTATCCATGGAAATAGATTCTACAGCGGTCGGTTGAATGCCGGGGGACATTTCTGTCGGCGTAATCCCGGTTTTGTCTTTATTCTGGAGGAGATTGTCTCTCGTGGACCCCGTAAGCGTCCCTCGCGGTGATATCTTCACCATTACCTGGAATAACAAACTTATGCAATAGATGTTATTCCAATTACCATTTACACGGAAAGCGACTTTGGGAGCTCATTCGACTTCCATCCTCTTTCACCCTCACACAATTCCAATCCTCACTCTGTTTCTCTCTAGTATTTTTATCCCCTTTCACCGTGTATATATTTAAATAAAAAAAAGAAACTTTTTTATTAAATGGCATCTATTCTTGTTTTTACTTTTTGAAAATATTTTCTATTCTTATCTAATTTTTTATAAAATTATTTTATTGAAGATTCTTTATTAATAATTCATGTTTAGTTATTTCTATTTTATCACGATTGTTATTATTATATAAAGATTATATAAATATCAAAATAGACTGAAATAAGTTTCACTCCGTCCATATTTAATATAGAAAATAAAAAAAAAATCTATACTTTTTTCAATATTATTATTATTGGTTAAAAAATAATAAAAAGATGAAAAATGCTTATTACAATAATAGAAAGAAAATTTGGATATCATAACTTTAAGTAATAGAATTAAATAAAATTGAACCTTCCGTTATAATACTGATATTCAAAATAAGAATATAAAACACGGAAAATTATTATTATTGTATTATTTAAAGTCAAGTTCGATTATTTTTGTTAAATATATTATTATACAAATCTGGAATGTCTCCACTCGGCTATCTCGCAAATTTGTGAATTGGATTAATTAACATATATTATACTACATATATTATAATTATTATATATTATAATTAAATTTAATTAATTATAAATTAAAATTAATAAATAATATTTATGAAACCAGCGCGTGTTTGGCTCTTTGTTGATGGCACCATGTCACGTGTTGGCGTGTGCTTAGCAGTCAAGTATTAAAAAATTTATTCCAATACTTTCAGTATTCAATCAAGCTAAAATTCTATATAAATTTTGTACAATTTTTAATAATGAGAAAAACTATCAGACATATATCTTTATTTTTACAGTCAGTTTAGATGGAAATTAGCTGGAGTGTCTCCACTCGACTATCTCGCAATTTGAATTGGATTAAATAACATAATATATTATATCTAAATTAAATTTAATTAATTATAAATTATAAATAATAAATAATAAATATTAAACCAGCGCATGTTTGGCTTTTTGTTGATGGCACCACGTCACGTGTTGGCGCGTGAGATTTGCAGTGTTAAAAAATTAATTCTGGTAATTTCAGCGAATCAATCAAGCTGAAATTCTATATATAGCAGTTTTATACAATGTTTAATCATGTGAAAAATTATCAAACATATATCTTTATTTTTACGGTCACTTTAGAGGAAAAAAAATCAAAACGTTGTAGGTAATGACCCTCTTCCGGTTGAGCTACATTTCTCAAAAGTTGATAGAAAACTATGAATTTTGAATAATGTCCATGTACCAAATTTCATCATTCTAGCTCAAACCGTTTTTGCGTAATCTTGCCTACATACATACACACACACATACACACATACACACACACATACACACATACACACACACATACACACATACATACACACACAGACATTTTTCTCAACCTTAGTGAAAATGATTCAGGAACCTTCAAAACGTATAAAAACATCAAAATCTCAACATCGAAAATTTTCGTGATCGCAATACTATCTCTGGCGAGATAGTAAAAAATGAAAACGTGGTAGGTAATGACCCTCTTCCGATTGAGTAACATTTCTCAAAAGTTGATAGAAAACTACGAATTTTGAATAATGTCCGTTTCAGGCGAGATAGTAAAAAATTATTAAATAAAAATAAAACAAAGTAAAATATTTAATAATAAAATCATAAATTTGATAAAAACATAAAAGTTTCTTGGCATAATATACCCACAATTGGCAGGTTTAGAAAGCAACTAAAAATTAAAAATATTAAAAATAATTTTTTGTAAATATTAAATTTTTATTAAAAAAATATTTTCTGATCTTGTATTTATTCACTCACATAAAATAAGTATTTAAAATTTTATTTTGAAACGGTTGCCATGGTGAGTAAAATAAAAAATAATTGCATATACAATATCAAGGGGGAGGGGGGCTCAAACATAAAGTACCTAAACGCCATTAATCCGCCACTGCCTATAGAAATCCCCAATATTCAACCAACTTTTAGTTCGTTTATAAAATCTATATGACTGTGTGTCTATCGCCAAAAATTTTCGATTTTTTAAATTTTGATTTTGGATTCGAGTGGAGCTTAAAAAAGTGTAAGTTTAAAGTGGTCTTGGTTTTTTTAAAATTCGATTGGGAACATGGACAAATCGGCGGTCAAAGTTATAATAAACTTAAAAGTTGATAATTTCCCTTATAATACAGAATGAAAATGTCTACAATAATGTCTAAACATTTTTTCTTTATAATTTTACATTATAATAATACTAATTACAGTAGTTATAATATATGGGAAATTTTCAACTTTGACCGCCTTAAACCTACAATATCAAACCTACATTAAAAATTTTTTGTTCAATTATTCAAAATATTCCAAAATTGTTTTTTTTTAAATTAATGTAGTCTGTAGTTTTACTCTTTTATTAATTATTATATTAAAAAAACATAAGCTATGAAAACTGTATAAACAAAAAAATTAAATCATACATGATTAATCTTTTGAAATGTAAAATAGAATAAAAAAAATTCAAAACGAACAATCACATATTTCATTTGTTAAATGGATTTCCAATTTTTTCCAAAAATATATACAAAGTAATTGGAAAAGTCATCAAAATAGTTAACAATTCTCTTTGTTTTTCAATTTTTTTACCGACCGACGATAGTAAGGGAGGTATTGTTTTCACACCAAATTTCACATGTGGAGATTTTTACATATCTCCACGAATCATGCATTTTCTAAACAGAAAAAAGTATTTTTAGCATGATGTCTGTCCGTCTGTCCGTCCGTCTGTCCGTCCGTATAGATGTGTACAGCCTGAACGGCTCAACCGATTTTGATGAAATTTGGTATATTTACTTAATGCATCAGTGGGATGAATTGATCAACTTTTGGTGCAATTCCGGAAACCGGAAGTGGTAGTATTAGCGATCGACGATAGAAAGGAAAGGGTTATTTTCACACCAAAGGAGATTTTTTTATATATCACCACGAATCATGCACTTTGTATTGGTTTTATCCTCGAGAAAAATCATATTTATTAGTTTTTTCTTGATTTAAAATTATATGACGTCATCCAACCATTCATGACGTCACAGCCTGGTCTTGCATATATATTATAAATAAAATAAAATTAAAAATGTTTATATTTATTATTTAAGTATCCATATCTGTTTTTTATTACATTAATAGATATATGAAAATTATTTGAAATTGTTTCTGTAGCTTGGAATTAATTTATTTCAAACCGTCGGTCGGTTCGGACCTGGCCACAGGTCAACTTATTTCTTCTTATTTTTACGTTAACAGAGTTAATAAGATTCAATTCAGAATAATTATTAAATCTACAATTATATGGAATTATATAACATAATTAATGAAAGGACAATCATTTTCTTTCAATCCATTTATTCCACTCTTAATTTGATTGTAATCTAATTACAAATAAATGAATTTGATCTGAAAATAATGTGTGTGTGTGTGTGAGTGTGCTCGCGTATGTGTATACTATATATGCTATTATACTAAATCCTAATATTATTACTACATCTTAAGCCATTATTAATCTCTAAGATTAGTTGTAATATCCTTTATTAAAGGAAGATAATTGTATTGTGCTTAATGTTTAATGGAGATGGAAAATCAACACGTCCTTATCAGAGATCAATCCAATTCTATTGGAATTAATAATTCCCATTTGGCAAATCAACCATCAACTCATTGAAGTTGTAATTTATTGGATGATAAATCTCTATAGAATCTTCTCTATTCAATTTTTAATGTTGTAACAATATTAAAAAATAAGGAAACTACTAAGATTAAAATCAAGTTTATATTTTTAAATTTTGCAGATCTTTATGTTTCTAGAAACCCATTCAATGTTTACTTAAATTCTTCTCAAATATTACTAAATGATCCTTGATGATTATTTCTTTACCGCTATTATTTTGTTTTCTCGATAATAATTACAACCTACCCTTTTCCCTGCTTATTAATATCCTTTATTAATTATCTACGCATTTTGTAAGTGAAATTTCCAAATCCCCTAAATTTATTTTCATATTTAAGGTTTTTAAGACATGAATATTTTTAAATTTTTTTTTTTGTTTTTTTTGTTTACTATTTTAATGATTTATAATTTTTCTAATGTTACTTTAAGAATGAGAGAAAAATTTAAGACATGACTCCAACTAATATTAAGTTAAATTTATAAAGTGGAAAACAAGTTACGTTGCCGCAAGTGAAGGCTATTAAAGCGGCAGGAACGGTTTCAGGTTTCTTTAGACAAGCCAGCAGGGATACTCGACGAGCAAGCATGTGCTCCTGTCTATGTTGTTGTGTATGTGTGTGTATTCTCTCTGGTTTCGATATACCCCCAACTATCCAGAAACTACCCTCCACCTAAAAAGTTCCACCCTTCCAAGGTTGAGATGGAGAAATTGATCCGTTTCTTTCCCCTGGCGTTTCCTGGCGCTTTCCCCCAACACCTCGGCTCTCACCCTCCTGGTAAACACACCCTCCAGTAGTGATGCCCTTATGGGCCAACCCTTGGCCATGCGTTCTTTATCCCTCTCCCCTTGAGAAACCTGTGGTAACAGTAGTGCGCTACTAGATCAACGTTCAGACTAAACGGTCGTCGGTTTCTCGAGGAGCCAGGCTCATTTGGCCGGGAAAATCTCTAATCAAAAGAGCATTGCTAAATGTAGGGCTGTTTTATTGTACCCGGCAGGCTGTCGTTTAAATATATCGTTCAACGAAGACCATTGTTTTGGAAAACAAAAAAGAGCATAGCGTGTTCTTTAAGAATCCATTTTGAAATAGACTTGTTATATAAACAGAATTTTATCTACATAACCAAATTATGATTGACGACTCTCGAGATTCCGTTAAATCCTAGAACATGACAATATGAATAAAATATATATTAAATTCGACGATTATTTATTTTAATCGTACTATAAATTCTTTTCTTTTTTTGAAAAAAAAAAATTAAATTTTTCGAGAAGTTTACTCAAATAAAATTTATAGTGTAACCCTCTAACCAATTATAAAAATTGTATAATCTCAGAACATCATCTAATATAATTAAAAGTACCTGGAACATCGAGTATCGCTGGGCCCTTTAAAAAATATTGATATACAATTCTTTTATTTATTACAATTATTAAATGTTACATCATTGCATCTCAATCTGATTAAAATGTCCTCAATAATAATAAATAATATTAATAAATATTAAATATTTTAGTGAAAAAATATTAAAAATTATAAAAATAATTAAAAATTAATTAATAAAAGAACAATAAATATAAATTAGTAATTTAATAAAATACATATAAACACGAAAATGAATTAAAAAAAACATAAAATTAACTAATTATAAGAGAATTTATAAGAAGAAACAAAAAATTAAACGACAAAACATATTAAAAAATTTCAAGTATTTTAGAGAAAAAATTAACTATACTTACAATGTTTGCAAGACAAATAGATTACCAAGCCGTATTTGTTTTTTTTTAATATGGATGACGTCATTTGTGACGCCATATAAATTTAAATTAAGAAAAAACTAATGAAGAAGATTTTTCTTCAGGCTGAAATTAATACAGATAGATTTGTCTTTATAAATATTATCAATGGTGTAAATTTCAAAAAAATCCTTCAAGCGGTTAATTAATATATTTATTCAAAAATATACAAATATATGTATATATATAAAATTTTTGCTAGTATAATAAGATAAGATTATAAATTCATCAAGGTTCGAAGGTGGAAGAAAGAAAGAAATTGGATTTGCAGAGAAACAAATTAGTCGTGTGAAAACCGATATGGGAAGTATAATATTTAATCATTTGCTGTTTGTATAATTGTAACTAAAGAAAATATATTTAAATCATATATATATCGATAAACTAAATAAATAATAATATAAAAAATAGAAGAAAACAAATGATATTTTATCACAAAATTAACTTATTTAAGAATAATACTGCGAGAATAGTTTTTGTAATTGATTGTGAATCGCATCAGATATATAATTAATAAATTTCAAGTAGTTGGCCTGAAAAACAATTAAAAAAAAGTAATTTTTTTATAATATTTCAGAATAAACTTTTATAGTATAAAAATTACCGCATAATCACAATTAATGAGGTACATCTTCTCTGCAAGTTTACATTCATTGGAAGAATCTTCTGGAAAATTAATAAACAAAAAAAAACATAAATGATATTTATTACTACACTTGGGTTTGAATCAGCAATTTAACGAATTAAGCAATAATTTGATTACTTACTTAATTGATCCAATTTGTCTACCAGACTATTTGTAAATTTGAGGTTAAATAGAAAGTATTCTTTCAAATATTCTATCATTCTATCACGATTATATCTTTCAAATCTTATCTGAAAATTTTTTCAAAACAACATATTAATTTTAAAAATAAATATTTGATCATTTTTTAAATATATCTACTTGATACATACAATATTAAATTTGCTTAAATAACAGGCTATATTACACTGAAAATAATATAATAATATTAATAAATAAGAATATGTGTGATTTATAATATTATAATAATAAATATATTACGCTATATTTGTTCAATGTTGATTCAGTATTATTGCAGTATAAGAGATCAGAAATTTCTTCTGTAAGGTGGAATGTTAATTAAGTACATTTTAGCAATTTATAACCAGTGATGAATTGGTGTAATAAGAAGTAAGGGAACACATAGTGAGAGCAAAAAAAGTCCTATTTTCAGCAAACTATTTTTTCCATAGAAGTTTTTATTTTTTCTTATTCTTACTATACAAAGTATTAACGAACAGTACATTTAGATACAAAGTGGGAGTTGTCGGGACATGAAAAAATACTGGTTCTGAAAAAAGGTAAGGGAACGTCTTTCCCCCCGTTCCCCTCCCAATACACCACTGTTTATAACTTGTTTTAGATCCTTAATTAAATAATTGGACATTTTTAAGTTAATATAAATGTATAATATAAAGGGGAAAGAATGTAGGAATATAATTCGAAATTAATACTATTGAAATTATTTAATTCATTTATTTATTTTTTCTGAAATTCAATTGTAGTTCAAATGATTGAAACTAAATCTGAGAAGAAATGTTCAAATTTGAAATTTTTTTCTAGTTCTAATATTTTTTAAATAATTAATTATACTAATTTTAAAATAAAAATCATAACTGAAATAATCTTAGATCAAAATACTTATAAAAATATTTTTAAAAAGTATTTTTTTTAAGCTTACCTACTGTCACTGTATCATTAAAGCATTCTTTGAAATATGTCGATGATGCATTAATAAATTTATCATTCAGTTTCTATAAAAAAATAAATAAAACATACAAATTTATTTGGTTATAATTTAAATTAATATTAAATTTAGGGAAAAATAAATGAAGATATCCCCTCAAAAAAAAAAAAATAAAGAGACCAAAATCCACAATTAATATATATATTTAATTCATATAAAATAAGTAATAAATTAATTAATTAACTAATAAATATCATAACAATAAATAATAATCAATTATATTTCTACACCTATAAATAGTATATAATTTAATAGTTATCGGCGTTATTTTATTTAAATTTAAAATTTAGAAATTGAATTTAATGCCTATGCAATGGACCCACTATTTTTACAATCTCGCCAGAGATAGTATTGCGATCACGAAAATTTTCCAAGTCGAGATTTTGATGTTTTTATACGTTTTGAAGGTCATTGAGTCATTTTCCCTAAGGTTGAGAAAAATGTTTGTGTGTGTATAGACAAGATTACGCAAAAACGGTTTGAGCTTGAATAATTAAATTTGGTATATGGGCATTTTTCAAAATTCGTAGTTTTCTATCAACTTTTGAGAAATGTAACTCATCCGGAAGAGTTTTCATTTTTTTCCATCTAAACTGACCGTAAAAATAAAGATATATGTTTGATAGTTTGGCACATGATTAACAATTATATAAATCTGCTATTTATAGAGTTTCAGCTTGATTGAATCTCTGAAAGTACCGGAATTAACACTGCAAATCACGCGCCAGCACGTGACGTGGTGTCATCAACAAATAACCAAAGACGCGCTGGTTTAATAAATATTATTTATTAATTTTAATTTATAGTTAATTAAATTTAATTTAAATATAATATATGTGTTATTTATTCCAATTCAAAATGCGAGATAGTCGAGTGGAGACACTCCAGCTTATTTTTTATATATTCGAGAATATCTTAATAGAATATACAAAAATACATAACAAATTTAATACCGATATAAATATGTAACAATTTAATACTTAACTTTCGTTAACTTATTTAATATCACCGTTATACCATTCAAATGAATATTTTATTTTATGTAAACAAAACTTTCTTGTACGCCTGAATATTTTTTTAAAATATTTGTGTGCTCCACATGCGCACTTCTTAGAAGAAACCCACTTCCTAAACTATTTTAATCATGTTACCATCAACCTGAGAATTCACTTAATGAAGAAATATGTATTAATGAGTATCTAATAAGGAATCTAAAACTTAACTATTAAGTAAAATAAATAAATAATCTCTTCTTTATAAATAAATTTAAAATTAAGTATCTATTAAAATAAGGTGTTAAATTTTAGCAGACATGTATTTTATGAAATCCTAAATAAAACTTAAATTAAATATTTGATGAATTAAATCTTTAATTAATATGTTAATTAAGGTCTATTTATATATCATATTACAAATTAAAATTTGTGTATAGTAACAACAGAATAATTATTCAAATTAAATGTAAAAAATATCGTTCCCTGTTTTTTTTTATAATTAATTTTTATATTATTTTGCTGAACTAAAAACGCTTGCAAAATATTTAAAATTTATCTCATAATTATAAAAAAATATTTTTCTTTTCAAAATATTAAAGTTAATTGTATTAGAAGAATTTCTTTGAATAAATATAAGTTTCTTAAAATGTTTTAAAAATGTTTAATTAATTTAATATATTCAAAGATATGAGAAAAGTAAAATCATTCAATAATATATATATTTTTTTTTATAAATAAAAGTTAAAAAAGAGTCAAACCTTTAAATCATCAACAAAAGTAGAATTTTCTGCTAAACAAGCAGTAGTAGAAAATACCAAAACAATTGAAAGAGAAATTAATAATTTCATTGTTAAATTGTAATACAAATATAAACTATCTAGTCCAAATGGTATATAGTATAGAGGTATATATTTATTTATATATAAAATAAAAAAGTCATTTAATGACGTTCTTCGCCTTGATTACTATTTTATCAAAGCAACATTAATTTTGTTTTTATCAAGTTCAATTTTAACGTTTTTTTTCCATTTGTTAATAATAATAATCATTTAGAGATATAAAATGACTATAATTAAATATTGTAAATTAATAAAACAAAAATTTAATTTATAGATTGTTATTCAATAGTTTATTAAAAAAATTAAATTATTTATATACCTAATCCTATCAAATTTTATTTAAAATTTATTTGTATAAACACTATTATTAATCAAATGTTATCATAATAGAAAGAAAATATAACTTATTTTGAAATTATTTTTTTAGTTTTAATGATAAAGAGGATATTTATTTATTAAGAAACATTTTGTTATCTTATTAAAGTTTTTCTATAGAAAATTCTCTATAAAATCTCATCAGGTATTTTTGATCTAATTAAGATTCATTTATTTTGTTCTTGTTTTATTTACTTAATTAAATAAATGATGAATATTTATATAAATATTTATATATATAATTTTATAATATAAACAAAATCAATATTCTTTTTTTTTTATTTCAAAAATTAAATTTTACTTCTATAATACATTCATATCAGGAATCATAGAACTATTTAATTGCATTGTATGATTAAAATAGTTATAAAATCTTTGAAATCTCTTGGGAAATCCAAAATAAGTTTTCTGAAAAACAAATTAACAATTAATATTAAAAAATTCCATGAATGAATTAATTTGATAATAATAGATAAAAAAAAATAAGTACCGTATATTCGCATGAAATTGAATAAACTTGTTCACCACTTTGACAAATTTCTTCTCCAGTAGCTAAAATTAATAAAAATTTATTATTAATTTGAATTTATATTTTTAATAAAACTACAAAATGATAAAAAACTTTTTTTTAAATATTCATAGATAAAGAATTAAAATATTTCAGATAATTATATTTTTACTTTCCCGCATACTTCGTATAAGGGAAGTATTGGAATCGTCAAAAATTTCGACTTCGAGATTTCGATAGATCTTGACGTTTTAGACCTCCCTGAGTCGGAAAATACCATTTTTCGAATTATGTCTGTGTGTGTGTGTGTATGTATGTATGTATGTATGGATGTATGTATGTATGTAATGTTTGTCAGTGAGCAAATTTACTCAGAAACTAAGCTAGGGCTTCGAAATTTGGTACACCGATATTATTCACAGTTTGTAGATTTCTTTTAAAATTTCGTCATAATCGGTTAACCGGAAGTGGTACTTTACCTACACTGGTTGCGTTTACCTTTCAAGTAAAGTACCAGTTTGGTTCGACATATTTGCTTCCTATTTTGTATATAGATTTAAAATTATGAAAAAAATTCAGATACCAAATTTCATCATGATCTGACTACCGGAAGTGACATTTTACCTATACAAGTAGCGTTAGGTGTAAATTATAATTATATATAATAGTGTTAAACCATTTTACTTTATAATTTAAATTAATTAGTTTGTTTATTTTTATTGTTTTTAAAACATAATAATAATAACCTAATTACCTATTTATATGCGGGAAAGTCTAGGGGAGGACACTCCCGAATTTTTAAAATGCTTAATTAATTTAATAAAAATTTAATTTAAAATTTTAATTTGAAATATTTTAATTTTAGTTAATAATTTTTGTTTGTGAATACATTAGATGATTAGATAATATCAATTTTGAAAAAAATATTAAATATTTTTTATATTCCACATTTTCCTCTATAATTATCTAAAAGTTAGTTTTTAAATATGTATTAAATAATTTTAAATATTAATTTATTTCCAATAAGAACATCATAATAAATAAATCTTTTAATATTTGCTTTAAAAAAATGTTCAATTTTTCAAAAATAAATAATAATATTTCAATAATAATAATAACAATAATAACAATAATCAATTAAAAATAATTTTCTACCTTTTTCTTTTAAGGCTTGTGTTAATTGTTCAGTATATCTAATATTATACAAAAAATACTTGGAGAGATAGTCTTCAGTGCCTGCTTCGGTATATTTACCATCTTTAATCTAAAAAAAAAATATTTATTTAAAATAATATAGAACCAACAAAATTAATAAAAATTATATAAATATATACAAATAATTAAATTAGAATATTTTGAGAATTAAGAAAATATTAAGATGTAAATTAATTAATCTTATTTTATTTCATCTTATTCTTTATTATTATTTCTTTTATTTGATAATTTATAAATATTTTTTAGTAAATTATTTATAAGTATATATATATATATATATTATATATAGGTAAATATTGTAATATAAATTTAATTTACCAGGCCCATTTTTTCAAAATAACAGCCAAGATTACACTGAAACATTGAAATTTAATATAATTATCACAATTCATATACGAAAATTTAATTTAAATAAAAACAAAAAATTAATATTAAAATTATATTATTAATATTATTGGGTTATTTATATAATTAATTAAATATTAATAACCTTATATTTTTCTAATAATTCACCAGAAGCATTACACAACATCAATTTAAAAAGTTCCGCTAAAAAAAAGAAATAAATAAAAATTTGTAAAAAATTTTTTTAAAAAAAATTCAAAGTTCAAAAGATATACACTTTTAGTCATTTTTTCATAATCAAAGCATTCTAAAAATGAACTATTGCTGAGATGGATATACTCCAATTGTACAGCCTAAAATAGAAAATATTTTATTATTTATTGCTTTGATAATTGAAATTTAAAATATAGGTTTACTTTTATATATTTAACGTATTAATTCAGTATTTTTTAGAAAATAAATATATTTAATGAAATATTTTTACATGTTTTTGAATAATCCAAAACTTACCCTAAGATCTTCAATAAAGGTAGCATATACGCAAAATAATAATGCTACAAAAACACCACTAAAAATCAGAAACTTCATATTTGAAGTTGAACGATATAAAAATAATAATAACTGAGACCAACCAATGTATAGGGAAAAAATATATTTATACTTTTTTTTAATTAGTTACATATATACATGTATTTATGAATAGTAGTCGTAGTTAATTGTTTCCTCAATTTTCTTTTATCAATCTTATATAATTTAATATGAAATAAATTACATTTTAAAAAGCTCTGTCAAATATTTTTGTGTTAAATTCTTCTATAATATATATAATTTTTTAACTTAATATATTAATATAATTTTTGTATTTTTCTGAATAATAGATATAAAAATATTTATTTAGTGTATTGATTAGAATAGGAAATAAATTGAAATCATTCTTCACTTTTTGTGAGATTTATAATTGGATGTGTGAATCATCTCTGAATATTATCTATATTAAATATCTGCCACTGTCCTTGTATAATTGTGTGTATATATATATATATACACATATACATTATATACATTAGTTGAATTTTGTTATGGTTAAGCAACATAAAGCAACTTGTCATTCCGGTGAGATATCTGAATCAGTTCATTAATTTATGGAATTATATAATAAGGATAAAGGATAAAATTCATTTACTCTGAGATTTTGGAAAATTATATGTTTTTAAAATTATATCAAAACTTTTTGTTGTTCAATTTGAATTTATTGAATCTGTTAATCAAATTTTATTTTATTAAATATATTCTAATATTAAATATTAGTAAATAGTAAATAGTAATGCTATTAAATGTTAACTAAAAAAAGTATTTTTATTTTCTTGTCAGATAAATAAATAGTACCTGGTTCACCGAGTACGGTTCTTTAAAAAAATTATTCCTCATGAACTATGAATATTTAAGATTATTGCATAAAATAAATAAGCGACAAAATATAGAAAACAATTTCAAATAATTTAAAAGTACATAAATTAAAAATAATAATCATAAAATATACAGCCTTTAAACGTACGTATTAATGCCCTGAAAGACATAAAAGTATGGCCTTTAGATATATATATATATATATATATTTCGTAATTAGATTTTATTTATATTTAAAATATTTTGTATTTAAGGAAGAGTTGGGGCTGAAGTAGTTGTTGACGTCATTTAAATTTACTATTTTAAATTAAGAAAAAACTAACAAAGATGATTTTTTCCCATGATGAAACCAATACAGATCGATTTTTCTTATAAATATTATCTATCGTGTGAATTTCAAAAAATCCTTAGAGCGGTTTAATAAGTCAAAAATACAAATACACCTATGTATATACAATCTTTGGTGGTATAATAAGATAAGATTTACTAATTTGAATCATTATAGTAATTATTTGAATTTAAAGTAATCACAATAAAAATAATGATAAAGAAAATGTTAATATTATAGGTATAGGTATTTTTCAAGGTATTATATAATATTTTTATATATATTGAACGTTTCAAATTTTTTTATCTGACTAAATTTTATATTTAAAATATTTATTTATTATATATAATAATTTTATAATAAAATCTTTTTTCTTCATTTTTTTTTCTTTTCATATAACTTATACAAAATATTTATAGTTAAGTTTATTAAACATTGGTTTTACTTATAATTCTGCTATGGTTTTACATCAATAAATATAAGGAAAATTAAAAATTTTTCTCAATATAAATCTATTTATATTAAGATAATAATCCATAAGTTCAACATTTCAGGTGAAGTTGAAAGTGTTTGTTAAATTTATTGGGAAAGAACAAATCATTGAGAGGAAATATAGCAATGTACTCTTACTATATTAATAGATTGCATCGTAAGTTTGCAATATCAAGTACAAACAATTAAAAGCTTTATTGATAAAATAATCTATAATATTGATAAATATTTAATAGGTATATGAATAGTATTTCCAAATTAATTAATAAACTAAAGATATTCTATCAGTTATCGATCGGATATTGAAAATTCAAACAAGAAATTCAGGAAATTAAGTTATTCTTAATGTCGTCGCTTATCATAAATTATTAACAAGTTAGTCATTAATTCAAAAGATGGGAAAAAGATAAATTGTGAAACTTGTAAATAAAAGGAAAGATGATACGTGTTAAATTCATGTAATTGTCGTTGCTAGTTTATAATCTAGTTGATTATTTAAGTCTTGTTTAGTATAATTTGTTTATTTTCGGATTGATATTAGTCTTTTTAATTCTTTTAGTTTCTCTAAAACTGAATTGATATTTTTAAATTATTATTTTTGGACAAAATTCCTATTCTATAAAATTAGTCTACGTTTACACACTCAATTATATTTCAAATATATGTATGGGCATTTATACTATTGTAACCAAAAATTATAATTTACATTACAATTTGTATATTCCAAAAACAATAAGTTTACAAAATCAGTTGAATGCGAGATTACGTGGTAGCCCTCACATGACTTTTCAATATATATAAGTATATAGTACATTATATATAAGTAGTGGTTTAAATATATATTTGTATTCATTGGCAATACTCTTTCTAAATATATGAAATAATTTGTTTTAAGCAGTAAAATAATAAATTATTTTAAATTTTAAGCAGTAAAATAATAAATTATTTTAAATTTTAAGCAGTAAAATAATAAATTATTTTAAATTGAGTTTTATATTACTACCGTCGGTCGGTAATTAATATTATTTAAGTTTTCAAAAATTAAAACCCAAAATTTTTAAAATTGACTAAACTATAAAAAAAAATAGTATCTATTACTGAGGACTATGAAAATCATTAATAAAAAAAATGAATTATGGTATAAAAATAATTGAGAAAGAAAAAATGACTTCTAAGTTCAGTTGAGAGGGGAGAGGGGCAAATAAAAAAATACACACACTTACGTCATGGGGAATTCCCTTTTTTGGAATCAGAATGAACTGAAACGTGGAGATCTGATTAAAAACGCATACCGGAAATGAATCGTGATAATAATTATTTTTTTATCGATAAATTAAAAAGTAAAAATTTTAGAATTAAGTACATGGTTCACCAATGTGTTAGCTGATTTAAAAATTCAAAATTTAGTATGATATCTTATTTATCTCAAAAATAACAAAATCCTTTGTTTATTCTTCGCTTTTCTTACCTATTTAAAAGCATTATAAAAAATATAAAAGATAGTTTTAAGAATTTTGCGAGTCGATTTAGGAATATTCTGAAGTTATATATTAGAGACTCAGAAATGTCTGAACCAATTATTGAGAATTATAAATATCGTAATTGGAAAACATAGAAATTAATTTTTGGAATAAAACTCTTAATAAGGATTTATGTAAGGGTTTTTTTGATGCTTTGCTCGTTCCATAATGAAAATAAAAATTAATAATAATTTAATTTATTTCTAGCATTCCATAAAATTTTTTTAATTATTAATCAATTAATTTAAGTAATTGATTTAATGTTTCTTTAATTATCATCTGAAATTTTAACTAATTAAAAAAGTGTTTCTTTTAATATATAGAATATATAAAATAATAATCATAGAAATATATCTTTATTGTTTTACAAAACAACTTTGAGTTATTGTATTGAGGTAATATGGAAATTTAGTGAAACAAATATTTTGATTAAGAAAAAATACAATTAAAATGATTTTTCTAAAAGAAGTTATTTTTCATCAAAACAATTTTAATATTTGCATTGCATAAAAATAGAATAAATAAGTTTGATGATCAGAAAGATGTAGATTTTTTGCTACAATTTTTGCTACTTTAGTTAGATACATAAGCTAATATTATATTTACTTAAAAGTTATTTTATTTTCAAGTTTAAATTTTTATTTATATTCTAAAAGAGAATATATTTACGTGAATGAACATTAATCACGAATTGAAGGTGCATATTTTCCTCTTCCGTCAGTCTCCAATTAATGTTGATGATTCAATTTTAGAAAATTCCAATACAAAATTTGCATTTAATAACACTGAAATTTAATAATCAAAAGAATCGATGTTGTTTTTGTTTTCTTTTTCTTTAACTGTTTGTATCGGGTTGTTTTCAAAACTGTTTTTTTTTTCTGTTTTATTTATTTTATTTTATTATTTTTTTTTCTTGGTCAAAATTAATTAATATTCGTGGATTTGTAACGGTCCGAGTCATAATTTTTATGCCACAAACCAAAACATCTCCAATGTCCTAAGCTAATAACCAGCCCTAAAAGACATCCATTATTATTTATTCATTATAAAAACTAAGTTAAATTCTAAAATAAAAAATAAAAAAAAAAAAAA
This sequence comes from Labia minor, assembly GCA_963082975.1. Taxonomy (NCBI): domain Eukaryota; kingdom Metazoa; phylum Arthropoda; class Insecta; order Dermaptera; family Spongiphoridae; genus Labia; species Labia minor. Next base: position 32,772,948 of record OY720349.1, read on the forward strand.
CAAGAGGCAATTTTCATCAATCATCAACAAACACGCAGACATTCCGATATTAGATATCAACCTTACAAAAAGAGAGAAAGAGAGAGTGAGGGAGGGAGAAGTATAGAAAAAAATAAATAAAGAATAAATTTACCCATCTATATGAGTAATAAATTGATAATGATAATAAAAATCTCACGCAAGATTACAGCAGTGATTTGTTAATGTTGATATTAATGCATATATATTTTTTTAAACATGTAAAAAATAACGTTTTTTTTTTAATATCCCTTAAATAAATATTCGAAATCGTGCACGTTCCTGACCAAACACGATCGGCGTGTGAATAAATTAATGATTGAAAATACAGTCGGCATCCACCAATTTACAATTTTGTATACTTTGAATATATCGTCTCCATATATCATAATTTATTCTTTTAGTTATATCTTAATAATTAGTTTTGTTTTATCTCTACGCATCCCTTTGTTTTGTCCCTTCGTTTTTCTTCTTCCCCTCATGTGACCCCACCGTTCTTTGGAAACAATTACGGTCTCAGGTGGGCTGGGACCGCAATAAATTCGGACAACGATCGACGCTTTTAAGGGGAGAATTTCGTTTGCACATACAACTAAGTACATACAGTTGATTTTAATTACTAAAAAAATATAAAGTTGCATTTTCCCAAATGATATAACAATAATAATTAAGATAAATCTTGAACCATTTAAGCGATTCACCTACAAAGAACAATTATAGAAATTAAATGTGTTTCAAATTGCAATAAAATGGTCAGTTAGATTTTTATTTTATATTTTTTTCTAATTATAAATTTGAATGAATAATTAAATAAAAAATAAAAACAAAATTCAATTGAAACATTAAAATAAATAGGTAGCTAATGATCCGATTGCATAAAAAAATATTCATATTTAAAATAGTTTTAAAAAAAAAACATTATCTACTGTCGAAATAAAGGATCAAATAATTTGCATCAAATATTCTGGAAAAAATAGAATTAAGTGTTTCTAAACAATTGAATTCTTGACAGGGGCATACAGAGAGTTTACTTTAAATAAAAGATGTTAATGACAATGCTCGCCCTGTTAAGATTTTGCTCACAGTCGTCTTCCATTATGATAGTGAAGAACATCAGTTATCACCATAAAATGGTAGCGTTAATAAAGACTATTTCTTTGAAGCTTTGAGCCAATTGTTTGGACTTAAGAATACAATTAAAAAGAGGAAAAAGATTTGCAACAAGGAGCTGAATCATTAGAAAACGTGTTTATCAAAAATAATGTTGTTATCTTTATCTCTTTATAACTACTTTTTACATTTATCATCGTTGGATTTTAAAGTTTGAACATTAAAAATTTCTAATCTCAACTTATATATATGTAGGAATATTTTGATCCCGGACGAGCCCACAAAATAATGTAGAGGATGTGGAGGGGATCGGTGTCTAAAGGAATTTTTGCTTAACCAGAGATCTCTGTAACCGGAGGTATTCTGAGAGTTTGAATTTGTATATTTATTGTAAATAAATTGTTTTTTTATAAAATCTATAAGCTTTTATTGAAAAGCCCAAAGAAGAAGTCTTCTTGTTCCTCTCTCGAGCTAATTTACCCTAGATACTGAACCGATTCCCTCCACAGCATCCATATATATATAAATACACTAAGAGCTATCATAATTTATTTATTCAAATATATCTAATTATTTATATTAATTATTTCTAAAATATTGATGTGGTTTTTTAATTGTCGTTTCGTGAACTAAGTTCATTGTAGCCATTCTTCACACTATTTTATTAAAATATTACAAATCTTAAATTAATTGCACTTGACCAAAGTTTGATAACTTCTTGGAACTATATCCAGGAGCATAATATAACTAATAAGGTAGCATCAATGTTTTTTACTTATTAAAAGTAATTATAATACTATCCGTAAATTACTATTTTATTTAAAAAATCAGATGAATATTTGGTATTTAGTATTTGGAAAAAGAAAAGAAATGAAAATAATCAACCAAGTTCAAATGAAAAACAAATAATTAATAATTTAAAAAAAAAATAATAGTTACTCAACTAAGAGTTTACTTTCTATTAGCGAAGAAATGAAACTATTTGAATACTTCTAAAATAAAATCTTATTTCAAGAATTATATAAACTAAAATAATTGATTGAATTTTTATTAATATTACCTAATATAGACAATTTACCAATAAATAAATTCTATTATATACTTATCGTTATTAATTTGTTTCAATAATTTCTAAAGTCACATTAATAAATGATGATAAAAAAAATCAATTTTAATTAAATTTTTTACTAGAATATTTATATTGACAGGAATTTCACAGTACAACGTTGCTTTGAAAAGTAGTTAAATTGCCTCTGATTCGGTTTTTATTTTTTCGCTCTTTTCCCCCGTTCTTGACTTGAACTTTATTTAATTTCCATTTGAACTTGATCTAACTCTGAGGTTTCTCTCACGAAAACTCTACAACTTTTCAATTTAATTTTCTTTTAAAATGTTAGGAAGGTGAGATTCTTTATTCCCCCTTCCACTTCTCCCCCGCTCCATTCCCATCACAACCTTAACTTCATCCACATTGTTTTTTTTTCTTATTCATTCTATTTAGTTTTTTTTTTTTCATTTAAATACTGTATCAACTTTAAAACCTTAAAATAGTAATTTTTCTTAATAGGACAAAAAATAAATTTTAAAAATAAAAATTATCTTAAAACATCGAAATAATTTAGATTTTGAATATAAGTAACTAGAAATAAAAAGATTTAATAAATTAAAAAAAAAAAATTAATATAAATCTCCATACATTTCAAAGTTTTAATGTATTTAAATAATTCAATATATTTTTTATTTATAAATTGAGGGAAAAATTATAAATTATTTAAATATAACAGAAAACTTTACTTTATTAAAATGATTAAATTAGAATTCACGAACCTTAAAATATATAATTAAAGTTAATAATGATAATAATAACTATAATAAATTGAATTTGATTAAAAACTATTTTTTATTTTCATTGTATCATTATTTTTACTCAACTAACTTTAAAATCCTTAGAATTTTTATTTTTATTTAAAACAAAAATGAAAAATAAAAATAAAATGACTACTATTTTGAACAAATAAACTAGAAAAATGAATAATATATTATATTTAATATTTTATGAAATTATTATATTTATTAGTTTGTAATAATTATCATAATTATAGACTATATCTAGTCATAAGTGGTCAGTAAGCTTTTGTAAAACAGAATATAGAAAAAGATTTACTTTTTTTCTGAATGTAGAAGTTAATTGACACATTTTTGTTATATTTTTTTGAAAAAATAGAAAACAATATTAAATCAAAGTACTAGTAATAAGTAAGTAATAAAAAAATTAAATTAAATGGACTTCGAGTGCTGTATTGGTTGTGATAGAAAATCAATGTCCGATTCGATTTGTATCTATATATATAAAGGAGACTGTTTGTATGTATGTATGTAATTCGTTTACTTTTTTGCTGTCATAGTTTAATATGTTAAAATGTAAGTTATTTACATTTTAACATAAAATAGAAAATATATTATTTAAGGATTAAAGAATAAAAATAGAAAGTAAATTAGTGAATATTTTAAAAATTAGACAATTTGTGGAAATTGAAATAACTAAGAAATGAGAGGTGGAGGGGATGAGGAGAGAGGTGAGAGTGTGTGTGAGCGGGAGAGAGAGAGATTTAAAGTTTATATATAGTTCTCCGTGTTGTTCATTCAAGAGCCAGGCGTGGCCCACTGACTGGCGGACTCATTTTACACAATGTATATAACTAGCAATCAAAGAATTATTATAAATTTTAACTTTTTATTTTAAATTCTAATATTCAAATATCATTTCAATTAAATAATTTATTCTAAAAGTTCTCATTTTAATTAATATAATAAAATATTTAAATCATATTTAACTTAAATTATTTTGTATTTATTCTTTCCATATTTGAATAGGTACTTCTTTTATTTTAAGGGAGGGAATTAACTATGATCTAAAAAAATTAATAAATGAACTTAATAATAAAAAATCAAATAAATCCATTAATTTAAATTAATACTATTAATGAATGTATATATTGTTAATTTATCTTTAGTTTTATCAATACTTTTATACCGTTAATTTTTATAAATTAATTTTTATAAATTAATTTTTATAAATTGTCTCAAGTCTCTAACTTTGCATTTTCTCTAATTTTATTATAATTAAAAATATTCAATAAAAATCAAACAATGAAATTAAAATATCGAAATGAAATGATCAAGAAATATTATACTCTATTATAACATATACAATACTTATAAACTATAGGCGGAGGAAATATTAGACGATATCATTGCGGGTTCATGCCAAATCGATCAACATTAATTAAGATATTTTCATTATGACAGATATTAAAAAAACCGCGAATTCAATATCTCTGTTCACTAATTATTTGTAGACTTTAGTAAAACCTACGCATGACTCAATAGATCCGGATAAACTTTTTCAAATTTTGATCTTAAAATTTATCTTGAAGGTAGTAAAGAAAGAGTAAGATGTGGAAATCAATTGTAAAATATTAGGTGACCCAGACGACTTAAATATAATAGGAGATTCGGCAATTGCAATTACAGATAGCGAGGAAAAATTAATCGAGGTAGGAAAAGAGATGAGGTTTGAAATTAATAATGATAAATAAATATATTTAGAAACAAACAGGAGCAGTATTAACATACAAAATGTAGAATTTGAATATGTAGAAAAATTGAATGTAATCACGAAGGATAATAATATTTGAGAAGAATTGAAATCGAAGTTGCAATCGGAAAACGCCTGTTATCATGCAGTAAAGAGGCTTATCTCATCAAAATTATTATAAAAGGGAATGAAAATTAAAATATATAAAACAATTATTTTGTCTGTTGTATTATATGAGTGTTAGACATGGTCTATGATCTTTGGAGATGAGAGTGGATTCAGAGAATAGGATTCTCCCCAGCATTTATGGGCCAAAGAAAGATGAGTACATCAGGGAATGACGTACGAGAGATGGAACAGAGGCTCAGGATAAGGACACTTGGAGAAATGTGGTTGTAGCTGCCAAGAACTTTCGAGTAGATAGATATAACATATTCAATAATAATATATATAATTAATTTACTAAATAAATTAAAATATATTTTAAATAATCACACAATAAGAAATGAATGTTTTATGTTATACATTGTTTGAAACAAAATGGATGAAAACCTTTTACTACTTTCAACCAAATACTATGTACCACTCGGGGGTACAGGGGGCGGAGCCCCCGTCTAGATGTGAAGAGCGACGAAGGAGCTCTGAGCAGCTAGTAGTGTATAAATGCAACTTATTATTATAAGCTATTGTAGTTATGTAATTCGACTTAAAACACTTCTTCTTCTTCTTCTTATATTAGGATTTCTCCTGTTGGTTTCCAGATTCCTCACCGAAGACTTGCCAACTGTCAATCCATCTTTTTGAACACTTAATTTTGGAAAAGAGCTGATTACAAAAATATTTTACCCAAAGTAATTATTATATTTATATTCATTTTCGTAGCTGATATTTCCAAAGGCATTTCTGTAGAATTTTCAAAGATCTTTTAAAGTTGTCATTTTTGTTTAAACTGAATATGTCTGTTTTTTCATCTAATCGAATTGTTTAATTTTATAATCTTTTTAGATGAAACTCTTTCATTACATCAATAATTTCATTTGAAATATAAATAAGTTTATTATGAAAATTATATTTAATTTATACATTATTATTTTACTTATATTTTCTTCGTTTAGGATTCCTTAATTTTTTTTTTCATTATGAGAAATTATTTTTACGTTTAATTGTGAGATTTAAGTCTTGCCTTTTTGGTAACCATTTTGGCGCTATTTCAAGAGAATTTGTAAATTTTATGAAAATATTGAGAACCACAATTTGAAGATCTAACATACATAAATATATAAATTGTAGGTCTATACTTCCATTTGGACAAGCCGCGGATTAAATAAAATATTGTTTAGCCTGTCGGACCACCTGTGCCACTAGTGAAGGAGTTAAAAAAGGAATTCTCAACTCTTTCACACGGGGAATAAAACAATTTATTTGGGAAAAGAACCCTTAAATATACTTCACCAAAGAGTGCAGTTCGTTTGACTATTAGCGCTTAGGCGAATCGCCTTGAATATCCAAAATCGGAAAGCAATAACAAATTAAATTAATCAAATATCCGATGCTAACATATGGACCTGCAAAGGAAAGATTAGGTTCACTTTTTTCTAAATAAAAGAGAAGTGTTCGTTGCCACGTTATAATATGTATTTAATTAAAGTAAAATTAATATAAAGTAAAGAGAATAAAATATAAAATTAAAATATAAAAATAAGAGAAATAAATGCTGGCTAATATTGAGCTAAAACAAAACAAATTACAAAATAATAATAATAATAATTGAAACACAGTGTCTCCACGTGTTTTAACAACAAAATGGCGAATTCACACCTAAAAAGCTCAATATCAAGTTCAAAGCCAGAAGTCTGAACAGCAAGAGATCTGATAATCTAGTTAGATCACCTAAAAAGCGTGGAAAAGATATCCACTTTCAAAATACAAGTTCTCAACACGGCGTCTATGCAGCAAGTCTCCAATGCAAGTGAGGCAGATCGCCTCTGCGAAGGTGTTTGGAAAAACCATCAACAAAAGGGTGCACGGTGATTGGCTGTGAGGAGTCATGTGACCCCAACTGGTGGCGCTAAAGAAGCCACTAGCCGTCCATGTGTTAAATTAAATATTAAATTAAATATAAAATATATATAAAGATATATATATGAAAGAAAAAAATTATAAAAATAAATTGACATTAAATAAATAAATCTAAATCAGAGAGAGGCGTTAACACCATTACTACATATACATATTCCTACAATTTTTGCAAGCATAATAAGATTAAATATATAGATAGAATTTTATTTAAATTGTTTCTCCTGTTAAATAGTTTAATTTATTTTTGATTTGAATTATTTTGGTAAATTAAAAAAAATATACAAATAAAATAATTAATATTTAACCTGAAATGATTGTTATTTTAATCAAATTATTATAAATTATAAAACTATGTTAGAAAAAAACGAAAATAATATATAATTGATTAATAACAATTACCATATGTTTAGGATACGGTGAGTGAGCTGATTTTGATGAGATGATGGGGGCGTTGACCATTTCCGGCTAGAAACGGATGAATCTGCTTGTAGAACCAACATTATCTGATGAGCCAGTCCCAATTTCTATGCTAATTGCTCGATTAGAGTAAAGCAAACATTGCAGAGGCAATTTGAATCGTATTAACGCTTTCTTAAATAACGCCTTAATTACATCCAATCTTTTCTACACCTCTGTATAAACATAAATATCTTTACAACTATAAAAAGTCTGAAACTATTTTATATGTTGAATTTAAATTAATATAAATGATCAATTATTATAAATGGTTATTTTTCAATATTTATTTTCATTTTATTCATTTAAATATCATTTTTCTGAGATTGTTACACATAACTAAAATATGGTTGTATGTTATTTTTTGACAAGTATATGCAAATAAATACGTTAATAATAAATGTTGTTGTTTTTTTTAAATCTTGTACCCTTTTCTTAAGTATTCTTAAGAACATCGTTTCTAGTTACGCCTTTGACTTGTATTCCTATACATTTATTCTTGTTCCTAAATTCCCCTATTTCATTATATTCCTTGATTAATTTGCAAATAGGGTTATTCAACACTTTCAAGTGCCAAGAACAAGGGTTAATAGTATATTTATTTATATGCCAGTAAATTGTAGGGTTCGAAAATCTTTCGAATGGTAAATTTCAGGTACTGGAGAGAGAGAGAATTATTTTAATATCTATTTATAAATCCTCCAATCTATCCCAATATAATAATTAACTTAATTGATGTTTAATTAAGCTAATAGGACAAAAATAGAGTGATTCCAGTTTATAATTATATATAATTTAATGCAATTGAAAAAGAATAATATGAATAAATTAATTAGCCGAATTAGGAGTGTAGATCAATAATATAACAATTTTTTTTTATTTTTAATTTTGTAATATTATATACCAAAGCAAGGTAGCAAAATAACAAGACGAAATTAAATATTTAAATTTAATTATTTTTTTTTTTAAATTGACTAGGTCAGTGGTTCTTAAACTGTGGTCCGCGGACCCCTGGGGGTCCGCGAAGCCTTTACTGGGGGTCCGCGGTCCTCGGAAAAAAATCATCGTAAAAATATATACATATATAAATATTTAAAGTTCATTGTGTAACTATATCCTCCTAGAGAATTACGGCTATAATTTAATACTATTAATAATACTATTTTATTTTATTAAATTGATAATTATGTCAATTAATTTTTTGTGAATAAATAAACATATATAAAAAACTATATATAAAATTTGAATTTTCATCCATTCATTCATTTAAAATCATTTTTCGATTGTTCCTTTAAAATAACCCCTCTTAGGGGCTCGGAAGGGGAGGCATATAAGGGAATTTTCTTTCACTTTGTTATTGGGGAAAACCAGGGGAGGGGACAGTCTTACCCGGAAAAACCCAAATTGTCAGCGTCCACTCTGGGGTTTTAAACAGTTTTAAAGCAAATGTTAATTATAAGTTCATTTCTCAACGAGTTGTATCTTTAAATTATTTTTATTAATGTTAATTATAAGTTCATTTCTCAACGAGTTGTATCTTTAAATTATTTTTATTAATTTAATTAATTATAATTAAATTATAGCTAATAATAGTTTATTATAGCTAATAATTTTTTTTAATTTTTAGTGTAATTTGCATGATCATTATTTTATAAAAACACTAAACACATTTTGCAATTTCCCAGAAAGGCTGTTTTTGAGAGTAAGTATAAGTTAGTTTTATGAATAAAAAATATTTATTTTAATAATATTTTAGAATCAAATTACGAAATTAATAATATTTTAGAATCAAATTACGAAATTAATAATATTTTAGAATCAAATTACGAAATATATTTATTATATAAATTAATATTCATTTAAAATGATATTAAATCATTTATTTAAAATGATTTAAAACATTTATTAAAATGATTTAAAACATTCATTTAAAATGATATTAAAACATTCATTTAAAATCATATTAAAACATAGCTAGTAAATAATAATTCGTTATATTTATATTATATTTATATTATATTTATATTATTGTAGTTCAATGTTAATAAATTACTCCATAAAATGGATCGTTGGCTACAAACTGGTTCAACACAGAAACGGAAAGAATCAGATGATGAGGCATCAACAGCAAACTCTACCAAGAAACGCAAAACTAGAAAATATTCGGATGATTATTTATCATTTGGATTTACTTATATTTGCAACAATGATGTGGAAAGACCAGTCTGCGTTCTATGTCAGGAAAGTTTATCCAATGAAAGTATGAAACCTGCTAATCTCAGACGTCATTTACAAACAAAGCACAGCGAGCATGTTAGTAAGTCTATCGAATTTTTTAAAATGAAAAAAGAAGAACTTAATTCAAGTCAGAAATTGATGGTAAAGACGGGATCTGGTGGTATGAGTAAGAAAGCAGTAATGGCATCATATGAAGTAGCTCTACTTATTGCTAAAGCAGGAAAGCCGCATAATATAGCAGAGCAATTAATTCTTCCTGCTACAAAAGTAATTACAAATATAATGTTAGGAACTAAAGCAGCAAACGATATAAATTTGATTTCATTATCAAATGATACGGTTAAGAATAGGATTGAAGACATGTCATGTAATATAAAAGAAGAATTAATATCGAGAGTGCGCAAAAGTCACTATTACTCATTACAATTGGATGAAAGTACTGATGTCACTAATAATGCCAATTTGTTAGCTTTCATTAGATATGAGTTTGAAAATCAAATACAAGAAGATGTATTGTTTTGTGATTCACTACCTTCACGAACGACAGCTAATGACATATTTAACAGTTTGAATAATTTTATAACCGAAAATGAAATAGAGTGGCCAAAATGTGTTGGAATTTGCTCTGATGGTGCTCGTGCAATGTCAGGTACAAGAACTGGATTGATTGCTCTTATTAAAAATGTTGCGCCTCAGGTTGTTTGGAATCATTGCTGCATTCACAGAGAATCATTAGCAGCCAAAAATATGTCACCAGATTTGAAAAGAACATTAGACGAAGTAGTTAAAATTGTCAATTTCATTAAGGCTCGTCCACTTAATTCCAGAGTTTTTAAAATTTTGTGTGAGGAAATGGGTAGTCAACATACACATTTATTATTACATACAGATGTACGTTGGTTGTCCCGCGGGAAAGTACTCATTCGCCTTTTTGAGCTTCGAGATGAAATACGATTGTTTTTAATAGATGCGCATTTTGAACTGACCGAATGTTTCAATGATTTTATCTGGTTAGCTAAGGTGGCTTACTTGACTGATATTTTTACAAAATTGAACGAACTTAATTTGAGCCTGCAAGGTACTGTTGTAAATATATTTAAAGTTGAAGATAAAATAGAAGCAATGATTAAAAAAATCGACTTGTGGTCGAAACGCATCCAGAACGGTGTATATGAGTCTTTTCCAACTCTCAATGATTTCATAGAAAGCTCCAGTGAAAAATTGCTTAATCAAACGCGTCAATTATTTGTTGAACATTTAATTACTTTGAAAAGCAACTTCAGGAAGTATTTTTCTACTCCTGATCCTTGCAATAACTGGATCAGAGATCCATTTAATATGGAAATTACAAATGCTAAACATTTATCTGCACCTGAACAAGATATTCTCGTGGAATTATCATGTGATACAACTTATAAACTAAAATTTAACAAAACTGAATTGAGCAACTTTTGGTTACTTCTCAGGTCAGATTATCCTGCGCTTGCAAATAAAGCACTTCAACACTTGATTCCATTCTGCACAACATATTTATGCGAACAAGCTTTTTCGGTACTATTTTATATTAAGTCTAAATATAGAAACAAATTAAATGTAGAGCCGGATCTTAGATTAAAAGTTTCCAATATTAAGCCAGATATTGAGATTCTTGTTTCAAGAAAACAACTGCATACATCTCATTAAATATGTAAGTTATATTTAATGAGATAGATGCAGTTATTTTTTAAAATATTTCTTATTTAATATTTTCTGAAAAAAATTATAAAATATTTATATGAATTTAATGTAAGTACCCATTATAATTTGTGAGATTTGTTGCTATGACAATGTTTGTATTTTCTTTCTTCAATATTATAATTTCTAATAAAATGTGTTCTACAATATGCAAAAAAATCGTTATTCACCAATCACTGTTAGAAATATTCATCATATATCCTTGTCCTTATAAGATCGTAAGCCAGAAATTAATTAATAAAATGACGTAAAGTACCTAAAGTTGTGATGGGGGTCCGTCAAAAAAAATTTTTTCAAGTGGGGGTCCGTGGAGTACATAAGTTTAAGAACCTATGGACTAGGTAGTTTATTATTTTTTTATTTTTAGTTAAATTACTCAATTATTAATTACCACTATATTTTATTTATTACAATGAATATAAAATTAATACATTGTATACTACCACTTCTGGTTTCCGAATATACACCAAAAGTTGATGAATTAAGTAAGTATACCAATTTTTATCAAAATCCGTTGAGCCGTTCGGGCTGTACACGTCTATATGGACACACTATTGACAGACATCCTTCTAAATATACTTTTTTCTGTTAACAAAATGCACGATTCATGGAGATACGTAAAAATCTCCACATTTAGAATTTGGTGTGAAAACAATACCTTCCCTTCCTTCGGTAAAAATTAATTTAATTAATTAATAATTAATTTTTATTATATAAACTTGATGAAAGATTAATTTTATTTTAATTACATATTACACAATGAGAGAATTTTAAAAATAATCATGAAAATAAATTTATTAATTATATTGATAAGTAGTTATATTCTTTTTCATATTTAGAATTTAAATATTTGTTTACATGTCTGACATTTAGTATAGAATAGAATTATTATTATTTTAAATATATTAATTACAAGTGATAATAAAATATAACAATAATAATAAATAGTGAGTAATATAAATTAATAGTGAACTATTTATTTATCAATTTTATGTTCCTTAAGATAGTTAATTTAAAAATTATTATGACAACATTAATTGTGAAAATAATATCATTCGTGCCTAAATAATAAATTATTTTTAAGGACTAAAATAAAAATAAATTTTTCCCTCCACTCAGTTAGGAAAGTCAAATTGATATTTTATTTTATATCAATAACCAATACAGACAAGACGAAGCAATAACAATACAATTTTCATGTTCTATTTTCATTGATTACCGACTAGACTATTGTATATTTATTTATAAAAAAAAAAATAAAATAAAATAATATAAAATAAAATGGAATTTAAAATTCATTGTTATTCAAATATCCTTTTAAGTGTTTTCAATAAAAAGAAAATTTATTATGCATTTTATTAACAATAAATATGTCATTTGTTTTGAACTCTATAAAATGTATTTATATAATATAATATAAATAAATAAATAAATAAATATATATATATATATATATATATATATAAGATGGTAGGTTCAATCAAATGGACTATAGACAGATTTGTTTACTATAAACGTTTTATTACATTAGAAAAAATTTTAAATATAAGAAATAATACAATACCTAAAAACAAATTGGTTTTTATAGTCAATTCTTATCTTATCTCATTAATAACTAAATAACTTAGCAGTATATTTATTTCCAATTTTATAAAATCTAATTTACCTAACCTTAACACACAACAATCCCGTTTCACTGTTGTGCTACAAACTTAGAAATATTAAATTATTATTAATACTATTTATTTATCAATATTAAATTAATATAATTAATCTTATTTATTTACTAATATTAAATTAATATATTTAATATTATTTATTTATCCATATTAATTAATAATATTAATTATTTATAAATAATTAATATTCATAATAATAATAAATTGTGATACCAACTTAGGAATATTAAAATAATATAATTATTATTTTACATATATGTATATATATATTATATATATGAAAATATTTTAAGACGGTTGTTGTTATAAAGTCCTTTTCTATTGTAATGCATTTTAGAAGGTTTATTTGATTAGAATTTAGACACCGAGAGTGATAGCTTAGTCATCATTCCGTGTAAGAATGACTAATAAATTTCTTTAAGAAAAACTTTTTGCAAGTTTTCATTCATTCTTCTAATGAAATTACAGACAATAAAGGCTCTCTAAATTAAGTAAATTACTATAACCAACAACCAACGTGCAATCCAATTATTTATTATTATTTTTTTTTATCGTTCCTACTTAAAACAGTTTAGAAAAAATGATGAATCACGTGTTAAAGGTCTAAATAGGCGTAACGTTAAATTGAAATTAACATCTCGAGTGGATGAAACAACTTGAAGGAAGGCTGGATCAAATTGTTCATAGAAATATTTACTCGTCAGACGAGATTTGAACAATTAGATTGTCATAGAACATACTCTTTAATAATGAATTCGTGATTAATATTTCTTAGAGGGCATGAAACAATATTGATGAATATGGTGAATAAACAATGAAATTAAACTTCATTAATTTATAATTTTATAATAACTCTCGATTTTATTTATTTATATTTAGTTAAGAATTTAAAAAAAATAAGTTGACCTGTGACCAGGTCCGAACCGACCGACGGTTTGAAGTAAATTAATTTCCAGCTACAGAAACAAATTCAAATAATTTTAATATATCTATTAATGTAACAAAAAACAGATAACATATAACATAAATATTTTTAATTTTATTTTATTTATAATATATATGTAAGACCAGGCTGTGAAGCATGAATGGCTGGATGATGTCATATAATTTTAAATCAAGAAAAAACTAATAAATATGATTTTCCCGAGGATAAAACCAATACAAAGTGTATGATTCGTGGTGATATATAAAAAATCTCCTCATGTGAAATTTGGTGTGAAAATAACCCTTCCCTACCTATCGTCGATCGCTAATACTACCACTTCCGGTTTCCGGATTTGCACCAAAAGTTGATCAATTCATCCCACTGATGCATTAAGTAAATATACCAAATTTCATCAAAATCGGTTGAGCCGTTCAGGCTGTACACATCTATACGGACGGACAGACGGACAGACGGACAGACGGACAGACATCATGCTAAAAATACTTTTTTCTGTTTAGAAAATGCATGATTCGTGGAGGTATGTAAAAATCTCCACATGTGAAATTTGGTGTGAAAACTACCTCCCTTACTATCGTCGGTCGGTAAAAATGAATGAACTTATGACAAATTTTTTTCTTGATTTGTCAGTATCAATAAAATATCAATCATATATTTTTTTCTCAAATTAAATATTATAATTGAAATTTTACTCTTAATAATCATTAAAATTGTATAAATAAATAAATTCTTTAATTTTATTTTTATAGGTAATTATAAATAAATGATATGTTATATATAATAATTAATTAAAATTTTAATTTTTACAATTGATTAATGTTTAGATGAGTAATATTTTTTTAAATATATTTATGATTTATTTAATTTTTCTTAAAAGACTTATTAGCAAATTATTATTTTATTAGAATATAAAGGGTAAAAAAATGGATTTTTTAAATTGTACTTAAATGCTTAAATTAATGTTTTCTAATCAAATATTACAAGGTTGACAAATATGTAGTCTTTAGAAACACAAAATTCCAGGCCGCCAAGTCTTTTAGAAAACAAATTAAACATTGCTTTAGAAAAGTAAATTTATGTGAGTTTCTTTTTACCGACCGACGATAGTAAGGGAGGTATTGTTTTCACACCAAATTTCACATGTGGAGATTTTTACATATCTCCACGAATCATGCATTTTCTTAACAGAAAAAAGTATTTTTAGCATGATGTCTGTCCGTCCGTCCGTCCGTCCGTCCGTCCGTATAGATGTGTACAGCCTGAACGGCTCAACCGATTTTGATGAAATTTGGTATATTTACTTAATGCATCAGTGGGATGAATTGATCAACTTTTGGTGCAAATCCGGAAACCGGAAGTTGTAGTATTAGCGATCGACGATAGGAAGGGAAGGGTTATTTTCACACCAAATTTCACATAAGGAGATTTTTTTACATATCACCACGAAACATGCATTTTCTTAACAGAAAAAAGTATTTTTAGCATGATGTCTGTCCGTGCGTCCGTCCGTCCTTCCGTCTGTCCGTATAAATGTGTACAGACTGAACGGCTCAACCGATTTTGATGAAATTTGGTATCTTTACTTAATGCATCAGTGGGATGAATGGATCAACTTTTGGTACAAATCCGGAAACCGGAAGTGGTAGTATTAGCGATCGACGATAAGAAGGGAAGGGTTATTTTCGCACAAAATTTCACATAAGGAGATTTTTTTACATATCACCACGAATGTATTGGTTTTATCCTCGGGAAAAATCATCTTCATTATGTTTTTCTTAATTTAAAATTATATGACGTCACCCAGCCCTTCATGACGTCACAGCCTCGGGTAACGCCGGCTACTTCAGCTATATATTATAAATAAAATAAAATTAAAAATATTTATGTTTTATCCATATCTGTTTTTTATTACATTAATAGATATATTAAAATTATTTGAAATTGTTTCTGTAGCTGGAAATTAATTTACTTCAAACCGTCGGTCGGTTCGGACCTGGCCACAGGTCAACTTATTTAAGAATAATCTTTCTTTAGTATAATATTAACCTGAAATTGTATAAAAACGCTAAAAATATTTAATATTTTAAATTTTTTTATTACATATAATTTTTAATTTAAAAAAATCATTAAAATACATACTAACAAAATCTATGTATGTATTTTCTTCCTATTGGGTCTACTAAATAATAAATAATATAATCATTTAAAAAACATATTTTTGAATATCAAGTGGCAATTAATAGAATTCAAATTTGATATGTATATTATTATATATTACTGCCATATCTTTTTAAGGACTACAAAACATTCAATTTTTTAATACATAAATATTTTAACATTAAAAAAATGTAAAAATAATTATTTCAAAGATGGTGAAAGAGCTCATGCATATAAAGTCAATGCAATATCAAAATATATATAAACAATAATAAATTTTGCTCAATATTTAATCATTTCATAATAAAATAATAATAAATAAACAATAAATATAATAATAAATAATAAATTGAAGAAAACAACACATTTTTGCTAAATGAGAGAAGAAATAAACCGATTTAATTTTAAAAAAGTAAAAATAATGAATTCTGAAAAATCTTTCTTTTTTATTTGTATAAAAAAATTAAACACGATCTAAAGAATTTATTAATTTGAAATTGTTTGTAAATGTAAACCAAGAAGTTTTGGATTTTCCTAAGAAAAGTGATGATTTATTTTTTTTTTCTATTGATATTGTCATTTTTTTTATTTTTATTTTTCAAAAACAAAGCAACAATATCTTGTAGCTGTGGTGTGTAATTTAAACTTGTTTCAAATATTTTCTTTTGAATTCTTAAAAGAAATACATGCGACTAAAATCTTGTCCAACCCCTGACAGAAAAAAAAGATTGTTGTATTCAAATTATCCGTAAGTTGGGGTAAGCTCCCCGGGTCGGTCCCATGTACCCGTCTAGATAATGGGCCAATAAATTCCGATTGGATATTATCTTTAATAACTTATAACTATATCATGACAAATTTTCGATTTGGTGTTTTGTTTGAAAACGTGTCAGCAGCTATCATTTTGAGATTTTTGGCCATATATCTTGAGGTCCTGAGGTCGGGGACCGCGTGCTGTGAGTCCATTGTCTTTCCGAGCTAACTGGATTTATGCCTGGCACCTCTTAACAGCAAGAAATTTATGTACCTACTTTTAAATTCATTGGCAATAGTTTTTTTTTCTTCTTTTGGGTTCGTCGCTTGCCTGTAAAAGGCAAGACTCGAGCTGCTCAGGTTCGGTACTGTTCTTTATTGTAATCATGTTACTTTTATTTTTTTTTTTTTTTCATTTCTCTTTTTATTTTCTTTCTATGCTACTAACGAACTCGGACAATGAACAATGCATACAAAATGATTTAAATAACATCGAAGGTCAATCGTTATACAATATTATTTTAATTAATAATACAATTCTAAGATAAATAGTATATATATGCGTGACAAGTAAATTATCTTGTTTAACATTGACTCAATACCAATTTTGAAAGAATTGATAAGAATAATAATACAAATGTCAATATATTTGGATTTGCAATATTTCCTGACAAAAATGAAAAGATGAGCAATAATTAATTCATCATCACATTTATTATCAAATTTCCCACACACAAAGACCATACATTATCTAGCTTGCCTAATATGAATTATAACAAGATGATAGTTAAAATCATATTCCCATGTCGACTTGTTTATAATACGAACCACACGCGCATCCAACCATCTCTACCCTTTTATTATCGACCTCTTCATTTTTTTTCTCTCATTTGAAAAGGACAATCAGCAGCACTTCGAACGAGAATCTCGGATAAATCATGACCCGAAATTTCCCTTGATGCTATGCTAGGTCACGGCACAAAAGACCTCTCGTCCAAAAATTCGAGTTTCCCACGGAAGCCACGCGCGCCTTAGAATATGTTAATGGTGATGACAGCACACGCGTGCATCTCGTGCCCCCTTTTGGCAAATTACCTCGATTATAATGCACGATGACTTTTCAATGTATATTATAATCTTTCACTAAATGTTCAGTGATGCGGAAACGGGGCTAATAAAAGGATTATGACTCGAGAGCCTATTAACTTAAGTAGTAACAAGTGGGTTTTGTTTCGTTAAATTTCAACAAAACCCCATTATTAATTCTGATGTCATTTCAAAACTAAGCTTGATGTTTTTTAAACAAAATAATTGCTCCTGAAAATTGATTTAATGTTGTTTTTTTTCGTGGAACCTTTATAAAGGCTAATCCTTGTCAATTCGCACTTCTTCGCTGTCCCCCTATCGTCGGACCGTTCAACTTTCGTAAATTGGATCCACGCATCGTGAAACACCCCATTCAAGAACGCCGTGGATTAATGTTGAGTCATCTAAGTCCACGATGCAATTCATCTTAAACAAAACATTATACATGACGATTTAGTGTAGGTTACTCACTGGTTTCATGATTAGAAAGAGTGTGGATGGGTGGATGAAGGAATGCACCGCAGGGTGTCCTGGGGTGCTTTACGCAATGACATCCATGAATCCCATCACCTCTCCCCCTTTTAACGATGATACGTAATCAGATGATTCACTTTTTGGTCGCCGTGGATAGCAATTCTAAACAGAGCCCTTTTTCCACCCCCTGACGCATCAGGCCTCATGTGCATCCATGTATTGTCCTCATATTCCCAGGGGAAGCAATCGAAAGAATAGAATACCGAGTTGCAATGACTTGCAACCCTCACACCACCCCACGCTTAGGGTGGAGAAGAGGTCGAGGGCAAACGAAATAACATTCGAAAATCGCAACCAAAATCTTCACCATAGTGAGGAAGGGTGGGGTCACTATGAATGGGCTCATGTCTAAGCTCTTGAATCTGCAAAAAAATTTATGTCATTCAATATTCTTTCATTATGTTGACTGGTTGCTGTTGTGTCAGAATTAAACACAATTTGAAAGCTTAATCTTCTATCCATCTCACTCTTTTCAAACAAAAATCTGATTTTTCACAATCCATATACAATTCACACTTGATAGGAAAGAATATGAAGGGGAAAATTGGTTAATACAACAAATGAACAAATTTAATTTTTTTGTATATTGCTCATTTTTTTTATTTATAATAAGCTGGAGTGTCTCCACTCGACTATCTCGCAATTTGAATTGGATTAAATAACATAATATATTATATTTAAATTAAATTTAATTAATTATAAATTATAAATAATAAATATTAAACCAGCGCATGTTTGGCTTTTTATTGATGGCACCATGGCACGTGTTGGCGCGTGAGATTTGCAATGTTAAAAAATTAATTCTGGTACTTTCAGCAATTCAATCAAGCTGAAATTCTATATATAGCAGTTTTATACAATTATTAATCATGTGAAAAATTATCAAACATATATTTTTATTTTTACGGTCACTTTAGAGGAAAAAAAATCAAAACGTTGTAGGTAATGACCCTCTTCCGGTTGAGCTACATTTCTCAAAAGTTGATAGAAAACTATGAATTTTGAATAATGTCCATGTACCAAATTTCATTATTCTAGCTCAAACAGTTTTTGCGTAATCTTGTCTACACACACACACACACACACACACACACACACACACACACACACACACACACGCACGCACACACATACACACACACACACAGACATTTTTCTCAACCTTAGTGAAAATGATTCAGGAATCTTCAAAACGTATAAAAACATCAAAATCTCAACATCGAAAATTTTCGTGATCGCAATACTATCTCTGGCGAGATAGTAAAAAACACATAATATAGATAATTTATAATAATAAATAGAATAAATAATAATTTTAAATTATTTTGTGGAAATAATTTTATATCACCACACACCAACACACACACACACACACACATGTTTATTTAATAAAGAGAATATTCTAATTAATTAATATATATATTTCCAAAGATAAAGAGATTGTGATTAGTGAATATATATTGCTATATATATATATATATATATATATATATATATATATATGGTATTATACATAAACATTCAATAAGAATAGAAAGAGCTATACATATATTATTTTGTTTGAGTAGATTTTCTATTCAAGCCGTGAATCTCTTATATTTCCGTTATGATTTCATAAAATAATTAAATCAAGTAATAAAAGGAAAACTCATAAACATTTCGCCTGAAGGTGTACATTATGTAGTTTGTTTATGAATCTAAAGAGAAAGAGAGTGAAAGAGAAAGAGAATTAAATATCCACGGGGAAATCTCTTATTCCCACAAAGGCTAGTAATTTAACATGTTTTTCTTATTGCCATCATATTGTATCCTATCATATACTATTTCACTAATATCTTCCCGAGAAGGAATATGTAAATAACTTTATTAGAGCTTTAATAAACGAGGATATATAGGTGTTTCATAATTGCAATGAATAAATACTAATTAAGAATCGATAAAGCGACGGGCCCATGTTTGGTGGCTCAGCCCCTGACGCACTCCTGTGATTTATTTCAATTAAATGTTTTATGAGCTCGAGTGTTTCGTATGGAAATTATAACATTAATAATCATGGCCTCTATATCCATCACTGGGTCTAGTAATCATATATTAGTCAGTCCATGCAGAGGCTCATTGTGCCTGCAACAACCACCCAACAACATTACCAGATTGTATAATATATTATAATTTGTTAACAATTTAGATGATACGTTCATTTCACAATGTTCCTATCATCGAAATGGAGTTTTTATAGTTTTTACATGATGGCTATATTTTTATGTCATTTTTCAATTAAAATTTGATGAATAATTAATTTGTAATGTAAAATATGAAATATACATTTTTAATTTTTGTAATTCAACTTTTAGGTCAGCAACAATTTTAATACAGTTACAATCTTGAGTTTTCCTTTAAATTTGACAGAAAAAAATATATATATATATTAATTTGGATTTATTAAATTATTTGAATTAATATGTACTTTCCTAAAATTTGATCTACAGTTTTTATATAATTTAATTATTATTTATTTAATTATTTTTTTGGTAATTATTTAGTCTAACCAATGTTTGATGGATTTTGATAAAACTTTACCAATAGATTCCTCTTTTGATTCAAAACAAAATTTCCTTAAAAAATATTTGGCGGTCGCTTCTAATTTACGAGATAAAAATTATTAAAGTTTGCATATAAATCCCTTGATATTCTATTTAGCGACCATGCTTTACCATTTGACCTCTAGAGGGCTCCACTAATTTTCTGTTTTTATAAGTTCGGTTTGGATATTATATATCCGGACCGAACTTATAAAAATCGAAAATTAGTGAATAAGATAATAATTGGTGAATTAGTCAATAAAACATTATTAAATGACTGCTCATTCATAACTAATTTAAATTATATGCAAACTTTAATAATTTTTATCTTGTAAACTAGAAGCAAAATTATATATGAAATTTTATTTAATATTATAGAAGATATAATTTAGTCATGACAAAATTCACACACATACTCTCTCAAATTTATGATATACCTATATAATTAGTATTAATTATTTATATTATGTCACGCATTTAAATAAGTATATTCGTATTTTTTTATCAATAAGAAATAAAACCCTGCATTAAAATTTTTAATCTTTTTTTAATTATTATTATTTTTTTTTTCTTGTTTCAACTGATAATCAAATTATAATAACATAATTTACGTCCAATCCAACATGTATATATGTCTGTCACTATTAAAATAGATGGAATTAATTTAACGGAAAATAATTTTTTATATTAACAAAATGCATATATAATTTTCTGGCCTTCCATCAACATGATGATGATGATGATGATGATGCTCATCGCTCGTGTAAGCTTTATTGATTAAATTACAAAATACTTCTCTATTTATATAAATTGAAATTAATTAGGATTTGAATTGCAAATTAATTCGATATTGGACTTCTCATAAAAACACCTGGTCCGTTCATCTTATTTATGGAGTCACCAATCCGAATAGAAGTGAGAACGCCCTAGCTTTAGTTGGGTTGGAAGAAATTAGGACACCTTTCAATCCCAGTTTTGAACAACAATAACAATAAATTATATGAGTTATAGAAAGGAAATTTTAATTAAGTGATTTGTAAAATGACGCCTTCTGTCCGTTGAGTAATCATTACGTACGCCTATTTGACACCTACCAATTACAGAGGTTTTCACCTAAAACTACTCATATACAGATTTATTATTTTTAATTATAATTTTTTTATTTTTAATTAATAAATCACCTTCCTAAATATTTTTACATACTTCTTAAAAAAGTATTTTAATTCTAAATAGGAAAAATAAATTAACTCTTTTTTTGTTAATTTTCTACCCCTTCCTTATTATAGTAGACTATTTATTCTACTGTTTTGTGTATTTTTTTAATTCCAAGAAGTAAAAGAACAAACTATAACATTAAACTATAACATTAAATAAATATTAGACTTTTTATTAATCAAATATTACAGGAAATAAAGAAATTGTCCGTCTATACCTATAAACATTTTTTTTATCTTATCAAGTGATTTCGTAATTAATTTTAAATTCAAGATAAGAATTTCATCACAAAAGAATAATAATTATTCATTAATTAAACTTAAGACAATTTTAACTTCTATCTATAGGTATTATCAAATATTTCAATTCGATTAAATCTGCACCTGATGAAGGATAAATTTTCAATGCTTTTATCCTAATATATTTTAAAAAAAAGAGCAGTGGCCAGGCATAGAACCGACCGACGATATGTACTAAATTAATTTCCCAACAACACATTATATATAAAGTATAAAAAAAAAAATAAAATGTTTTTAATACTTGAATTAAAATGACTAAATTATATTATGTTGGTTTGTATTTTTGGTTTAATTACTCAATTACTACTATATTTTAAGTGAAAAATTTCCGACAATGAATATAAAATTAATACTTTGTAAACTACCACTTCCGGTTTCCGGATATATACCAAAAGTTGACAAATTCATGTTACTGATGCATTAAGGAAATATACCAAATTTTATCAAAATCCGTTGAGCTGTTCAAGCTATACACGTCTATACAGATACACAATGGACAGACGGACGGACAGACATCATGCCAAAAATACATTTTCTGTTAACAAAATGCATGATTCGTGGAAATATGTAAAAATCTCCACATGTGAAATTTGGTGTGAAAACAATCCTTCCCTTACTATCGTCGGTCGGTAAAAAATTGATAACTATAATATACATAGTGTCGTAATCAATACTCTTTCAAATAAACAATCATCAATTGGTAGATAAAATACTGATTGTGGCAATTGGATAGTTTCAAGAGCTCAATGAACATTTGGGACATATCCAATGGGATACTAAAAAGACAAGGGGAAGAAGGTCAAGAGATGGGATTATGTATCCATGCGAATGTTTTTAAAAATTGTAACAAATGCCCAGCTGTTTTCACCTTCCCAAGGCACCAGGCCTGGAGAACATCCTGTTTATCAGGGAAATCGAGAAGACAGGAACGACTTCCGCGATTTGGAGCCTTGAAGCCCAGGCGCGAACATGATTACGCTTTTAGGGCCAACGGCCAGGCAAATAAGGGATGCGTTCAACGACCCTCCTGAGACATGCTCGGGGCTAATAAGGGCCAAGAGCTGACATATTATATAACATTTGTTTAATATCGGGCAGAGAAGTTTCCCAGAAAATTCTATATGCATCAAGTGGCCTATAAGGTTGATACTTTAAAGAAAAAACAAAAAAACTAAAAGAACCATCGGGTAAAGTAATTCAAAATTTAGGGAGAAAGGAGGAGTTGAAATTTTTTTTACTCTTAAAAAATCATAACTTTGTTTTAAGCATAAACTATTATCTTTTTTTAAAGATTATAGAATTAAAAAATATTAAATATACATCAGGTGCTAATTTTTATTTTTCATTTTAATTTATAAATAATTCATTATTTTGAAAATTTAAGAATCCTTATAATCATTATCTCTTCAACAATGAATATAAAGGAAATCGTTAAAATTTTCAAAATTGTGTATGTAAATGAAAATATGTTTAATCTATTGAATATAAAATATCTATATGGATATAAAAATATTTTATTAAAAATAGATTGCATTTTTAACGTACTTTCAAAAGAATTTCGATTCATTCTATCGATTATTTCTTTATTCGAGTCTATATGAAAATACTTTTTATCATACCTATAACTCAATTAATTTTTAACATAAAATACTTTTAATATTTTAAATAGAGAATTTTTTAATTCAACCAAACGGTACAAGTGTTATTTATGTTTGATCTAATAATTTCTCCCCCATTGAATGTTAATAAAAATAATAAAAAAAAAAAATATTCGTAGTTGATTTTCCTTGAGAATTGAAAGAATATTAAAAAACACGTAATAACGAATACCATGTACTTGATAAATAGAAATAAACGAGCTTCTCTACTGGCTGGATTCATTGTGAAATTAGATTTGGAATGGGTGGGATTTTTTTTTATTATGATGAAACGTGTGGGTTGATGTTGCGGTTCCATTCAATAATTTTTTCGATAGCTACCTCCCCAACACCACAGCAATAGATTATATTTAGAATAGGGGAGAGCATCACTCTCTCAGAGGGGAAAACGTTTTTTCTTTGAGGAAAATATTTAGCCCTCTTTCTCTAAATGAACTTGATAGAATATCCATCTACCTATCTCTTATAAATACCATTCCATTTCAATAATATATATATATATATATATATATATATATATATATTGTAACTATTATACAAGAAAATGAAAAGATAAATATTCCAATTTAACTGTAGTTTATATATATATAATATACTTAATTTAATTAGATTTAAGGGATACATTAAATTCATGCTCAAAGTCTTGGGTCAAGGAAACTCTAAAATTAAGAGGTTTTAGTATTGTTAGCATGATGTCTGTCCTTTGTGTATCTGTACAGACGTATATAGCTTGAACAGCTCAACGGATTTTGATAAAATTTGGTATATTTCCTTAATGCATCAGTAACATGAATTCGTCAACTTTTGGTGTATATCCAGAAAACGGAAGTGATAGTTTACAAAGTATTAATTTTATATTCATTGTCGGAATTTTAACTTAAAATATAGTAGTAATTAATAATTGAGTAATTAAACCAAAAATAAAAACCAAGATAACATAATTTAGTCATTTTAATTCAAGTTTTAAAAATATTTTTTTTTATATTTTATATAATACTAGCTGCTCAGAGCTCCTTCGTCGCTCTTCACATCTAGACGGGGGCTCCGCCCCCTGTACCCCCCAGTGGTACATAGTATTTGGTTGAAAGTAGTAAAAGGTTTTCATCCATTTTGTTTCAATCAGTGTATAACATAAAACATTCATTTCTTATTGTGTGATTATTTAAAATATATTTTAATTTATTTAGTAAATTAATTATATATATTATTATTGAATATGTTATATCTATCTACTCGAAAGTTCTTGGCAGCTACAACCACATTTCTCCAAGTGTCCTTATCCTGAGCCTCTGTTCCATCTCTCGTACGTCATTCCCTGATGTATTCATCTTTCTTTGGCCCATAAATGCTGGGGAGAATCATATTCTCAAATACTCTGAATCCACTCTCATCTCCTAAGATCATAGGCCATGTCTCACACTCATATAATACAACAGACAAAATAATTGTTTTATATATTTTAATTTTCATTCCCTTTTATAATAATTTTGATGAGATAAGCCTCTATACTGCATGATAACAGGCGTTTCCCGATTGCAACTTCGATTTAAATTCTTCTCAAATATTATTATCCTTCGTGATTACATTCAATTTTCTACATATTCAAATTCTACATTTTGTTTGTTAATACTGCTCCTGTTTGTTTCTAAATATATTTATTTATCATTATTAATTTCAAACCTCATCTCTTTTCCTACCTCGATTAATTTTTCCTCACTATCTGTAATTGCAATTGCCGAATCTCCTATTATATTTAAGTCGTCTGGGTAACCTAATATTTTACAATTGATTTCCACATCTTACTCTTTCTTTACTACCTTCAAGATAAATTTTAAGATCAAAATTTGAAAAAGTTTACCCGGATCTATTGAGTCATGCGTAGGTTTTACTAAAGTCTACAAATAATTACTGAACAGAATTATTGAATTCGCGGGTTTTTTTAATATCTGTCATAATGAAAATATCTTAATTAATGTTGATCGATTTGGCATGAACCCGCAATGATATCGTCTAATATTTCCTCCGCCTATAGTTTATAAGTATTGTATATGTTATAATAGAGTATAATATTTCTTGATCATTTCATTTTGATATTTTAATTTCATTGCTTGATTTTTATTGAATATTTTTAATTATAATAAAATTTGAGAAAATGCAAAGTTAGAGACTTGAGACAATTTATAAAAATTAACGGTATAAAAGTATTGATAAAACTAAAGATAAATTAACAATATATACATTCATTAATAGTATTAATTTAAATTAATGGATTTATTTGATTTTTTATTATTAAGTTCATTTATTAATTTTTTTAGATCATAGTTAATTCCCTCCCTTAAAATAAAAGAAGTATTCAAATATAGAAAGAATAAATACAAAATAATTTAAGTTAAATATGATTTAAATATTTTATTATATTAATTAAAATGAGAACTTTTAGAATAAATTATTTAATTGAAATGATATTTGAATATTAGAATTTAAAATAAAAAGTTAAATATTATAATAATTCTTTGATTGCTAGTTATATACATTGTGTAAAATGAGTCCGCCAGTCAGTGGACCACGCCTGACTCTTGAATGAACAACACGGAGAACTATATAAACTTTAAAAAATTAAATTCTGCGGTTATTGATTAGAATTAGATATTAATAAAATCTATAGCCTATGTTACCATAGAGATAAATAAGAATATTGTGATGTAATTTCATAGAAATCGTTTCTTATTTTTTGATGTTCATAATTCTAAATTACCGGTAAAGTGTCGGTTAAGTAGGAAATTTCTTTTTTGTTTGTTTCTATGACAGCAAAAAAGTAAACAAATTACATACATATATACATACATACATACAAACACTCTCCTTTATATATATAGATATTTAAGTATATATATATATATAATGTTGTTTAGAAATTAATTTATTTCAAATCATCGGTCGGTTCGGTGCCTGGCTTCAGCTCATTTTTTTCGAATTCAAAACAATTATTATATTAAAAAAAAACTATTTAAGTATTTATCTTTGTACTTCCCAAACATAGTGCAAATAATTTAAAATTATCAATGTGATATATAAAATGCACAGAATGTTTAATCTCAAAGATCACTAAAAAGGAATTAAAGGTTCAATAAGCTGGTTTTGTAATACATATTCTTTTATTACTATACTTAAGAAACATTATATCTTCAATAATTATTACTAATTAAAAAAACAAAACAAGATTTCGATTTGTATTTCCAAAAGAAGGTGTTGAACTCGATTTCTTCCTTATTTTATTAGCTCTGAACTTTGATATATTTAAGTGACTGAGTAATATTACTAAGGGGAAAAAAAAACACTGTATATTTTTTTGTTGAGACCCAGTGACATATATCCAATGGATTCCAAATGCCAAGAAGAGGGTGGCCAGGACCTGTTTCTTCATGATAACCTTTGGCTTGGACTCTCGGGGGACAAATCAAGACGCCCCCACCGGGCATCGATCGGGAACCATTAGGTCCGACACCTGTTCATGTCGGCAGCTTCGTCTTTCAGTTAAAATGCCGAGAATGTCGAAGCAAAGAAGAAGGAAAAAAAAACAGAGAAAAATTTAATCGATACATTAAAGTCAACGAAAAACTTTCATTAAATGTTAATGCCAGCCATGTTTGGAGGTAAATGAAGGTGGAGTGAGAGATGAATTGTCTCAATCCGCTGTCTCGTAAAACTCACGTTCTCGAGACCCAGCCGAGGCTGGTTTTCTTTTTTTTTTAAAGCACATTTAAACGAGTGTCACCATTAAATTGAATTGTGTTCTGAGGTGTAAATTAAAAAAAAAAATAAAAAATTCTTCTTTCATCAACCTTCAACTTAGATATCAAAAAACATTTACTTCGCCTTTTTCATTATCTTTAAAAGAATATCAAATTGACGCCTTAGAGATTACTGTTTATCATTCTCTGTTATATATACATATACATATATATTTATATATCGATAAAATATTTTAATTTTTCAAACGTTATTAGAAGAAGCCTTTTAAATTGTATTGTTAAGGTGGATGAATGCTTTTGGTAAGATTAAAATCTCTTGAAGATGATTGAAAGGGTTTTCTTTTACAGGATGCGTCAAGCTGTAGGAACATTTGGATTACATCATTTACATAGTGTTTTATTACGAAAGATGAAATGGATATTCATTCCTCAAAGCATCAATCTTCCAATCTTAACTTGAAAGGGAAACAAATAGAGGAATCTAGTCAAATAGAATTAAGTACCCTCGTCACTTGGATCAAATGTACCGAACAAAATAATATGCATAGAACAAGTTAATGATAAGATAAAAAGTATGTTGAATGCGGTAGTCAATTTTTGTAAAATAAAATTGAAATTAGATTGAAATAATATATTTACTAGATTAAAAATTATATCTCTTTATTAAATTATACGAAAAATAATTATATTTTATTTACTTACAATATTAAATTATAATAGTCAACAAACTTACAAGTAATAAGTTGACCTGTGACCAGGTCCGAACCGACCGACTGTTTGAAGTAAATTAATTTCAAGCTACAGAAACAATTTCAAATAATTTTAATATATCTATTAATGTAATAAAAAAACAGATATGGACATAACATAAATATTTTTAATTTTATTTTATTTATATTATATATGTAAGACCAGGCTGTGACGTCATGAATGGCTGGATGACGTCATATAATTTTAAATTAAGAAAAAACTAATAAAGATGATTTTTCTCGAGAATAAATCGTCGATCGCTAATACTACCACTTCCGGTTTCCGGATTTGCACCAAAAGTTGATAAATTCATCATACTGATGCATTAAGTAAATATACCAAATTTCATCAAAATCCGTTGAGCCGTTCAGGCTGTACACATCTATACGGACGGACGAACGGACAGACATCATGCTAAAAATACTTTTTTCTGTTAAGAAAATGCATGATTCGTGGAGATATGTAAAAATCTCCACATGTGAAATTTGGTGTGAAAACAATACCTCCCTTACTATCGTCGGTCGGTAAAAAGTAAAAAACTTTTTAATTCTGTAAATTTTATTTTAGTAGACAATCATAATTTATATTATTTGTATATTATTTCAATTTTTAAAAAAGTAAACATATTATTTAGCTTGTAATACAAGTTTTTATTATATATAGGATTATTAATCGCCTAAAGTCATCGACCACGCCTCACATTTAAATACAATTGACAAGATTTAATCATAATAGAAATTAAATATGTTCAAATCGTATTATGAAATCATAATATATAGCAAAATCAACAGTTGAACCCTGTTGAATGGACATTTTACTTTATTTGTTCTATTAATTGAATTACTGTGTTCCTATGTTTAAAAATCTACCTATTCATATCAATTTCGAATGTACATATGTAACTATATATTGTAATATAATAACACTAAAATTCTGTAAATATTCAGATATTCTTAAAAAAAAATCATTAATTTAGTTTCTTTATTTAATTGTTAGAAATAAGGAAGAAAATTGATGAAGATGATAGAATCAATCCAAGAAATTAATGATATAATAATTTATCATGTATCATTATGATATAATTCAATTTGTATAAAAATTATATTATTAATAATTTATAATTTAAAAAATTTAATTTATTTATTTAAATCTCTTAATTTTTAAATATAATAATTAACTATTATTTTTATTTATATATAATAAAAGACTCCACTCAATCTCGTGGTCTTGGGTTCAATTCGCAAGACTGGCAAAGGAATCACTCTCTTGCTGAATTCTAGCGTTATCCACTCAGTCTTCATGATCAAAATTGGAAACATACTTGAAATAAAAACTAGTGACTCCGATCAAGAAAATCAAAATATAATTTGAGAGGATCCGTTGTACTGATCATACAACACCTTTTTCAATTTAACGACTTGCTTCTTTTCATAGAATGTACGAAAAGGTTAAGCTTATTTTATTTATTTATATATATTGTTTCTAAAATGGAAAATTTTTGGAAAAACAATATGTGAGTTATATATAAAAATTTGCTTTATTTTAATTTTTTTTATTTATTATTTGAAAAATAATCTATTATATTTATATTTAGTTGTATTAAATTGAAATATAAGAGATATATTTGTTTAAACAACCATATAATATTTATCAATCTGGATGTAAGAAATAGAACAAAAAATGTTTATGTTTATCATATCAAGCTTTACATGTATGTACAAGAGTTTTGAATAGTTAGGTTCAAAACCATAGGGAACTAAATTGAAACGATTTATTTTATAAACCGAAAGAGGCAACCCACCAATTTATGATCCATGGCTTGTGTAGATACTGACTCATTCCCTGCTAGCTACAACTCCCTCTTGCCCTATGGTCGATTCTAATCCAGAATCTTTTATGAGAACACTAATCTCGGCCACGTCATAATTTAATTCATAAGCAATATTCAAGAGCAATCTTTATACCTATATATGTAGAGAGAGAGATATGAAAAGTATAATGTTCGCAAATCTACTCATAAAATAATCAGAGTTAAAAAAAAATAAATTATAATTATCATGACAATTTAATCGATAAGAGTTTAAAAAATTAATTGCGTATATTTATTTTAATTTGATAAAAAATAATCTTTAATAAATAGATAAATAATTATAGGGAAAAGAAAAATTTAAAATTACAATAGGGGACAATATTTACTATAATCTTATATAAAATTGTTCATAAAAATTAAAAATAAAAATTTACAAAAAATATTTTACTTTTAAAGTATGAAATATAAAATAAATGAGAAACATAATATATGTACATTTTTTGTTACATTAGTATAAGATTAAATGATTAATTGAAAATTTTCGAAATCAATCTTATTTGAATTTCTATTGAAAATTTACAAATAAAAATATGCCAGTGCTCTTCCTTTAGTATTAATTAAAATATATCTATGTCAAATTTCATTTTAACTAACAGACAGACATTAGTGTTTATTTGTTGTATTAAAAGCAGTGGCGTACCTAGAACTTTTGCCGCCCGGGGCGATCTCCAGTTTGCCGCCCTTTCTATTATAAGCCAATCAAATAGTGGTTTTTATAAATTAATACACATAAATAAATTATTAAGTTATTTAATCAATATTAATTAATACACAGAGTAAATTTTAAACCTAGCAGACCGCCTTCCGCCGGCCCCGCTTTTCAAAAGAAAAATCGATGATTTAAAAAAATATTGGTATATCACTTCAAAGTAATCATATAAACTTTTCAAAAGAAATGACATTTATAAACTGATATCAAAAAATTTTAGTTAGGAAAAATTGCCGAACAAAATCGTAAAGATGCGTTTACGAATTCAACGAATTTTAATGAATACAATAAAATAAAATTATTATCCTGTTCTTGGAATTAGAATTCAAAATTTACACTAAAATGCATTTATATACACCGAGGAATAATATTCGAAATCATATAGTTAATCATAATTTATATAAATCAAATAGTAAACTTATAATAATCATAATAATCGTTTATTATTAAAGAAAGAAAAAAAATAAATATGAAATGAATAAGTTGCTTTTTACAACTATAACTAAATATAAAAAATGCCGCCCCAAGATAAGTGCCGCCCGGTGCGGACCGCACCCCCCCTAGGTACGCCACTGGATTAAATGATTAATTGAAAATTCAATCTTATTTGAATTTCTATTGAAAATTTACAAATACAAATATGCCAGCGCTCTTCCATTAGTATTAATTAAAATATATCTATGTCAAATTTCATTTTAACTAACAGACAGACATTAGTGTTTATTTGTTGTATTAAAAGTATATTAATTTAGTAGACAGAGAGAAAACTATGTACTAGTTTATATTTAAATTATTATATACCATAAATATATAATGAAATGATTTCAAAACCATCAAATCAAAATTGAAAGTAAAATTTTATAAATTTAAACTGCTAGCCAGTGGCGTACCTAGGGGGGTGCGGTGGGTGCGGTCCGCACCGGGCGGCACTTATCTTGGGGCGGCATTTTTTATATTTAGTTATAGTTGTAAAAAGCAACTTATTCATTTCATATTTATTTTTTTTCTTTCTTGAATAATAAATGATTAATATGAATATTATAAGTTTACTATTTGATTTATATAAATTATGATCAACTATATGATTTCGAATATTATTCCTCGGTGTATATAAATGCATTTTAGTGTAAATTTTGAATTCTAATTCCAAGAACAGGATAATAATTTTATTTTATTGTATTCATTAAAATTCGTTGAATTCGTAAACGCATCTTTACGATTTTGTTCGGCAATTTTTCCTAACTAAAATTTTTTGATATCAGTTTATAAATGTCATTTCTTTTGAAAAGTTTATATGATTACTTTGAAGTGATATACCAATATTTTTTTAAATCATCGATTTTTCTTTTGAAAAGCAGGGCCGGCGGAAAAAATATAAATATAAATTTTGAGAGCATTATACACGATTTTTCTAGTATGAAAGTTAGAAGAGTAAATATTATATAAATATGTTTACGAGTGCATACAAATATGTGTAAAAAAATTTACTCTGTGTATTAATTAATATTGATTAAATAACTTAATAATTTATTTATGTGTATTAATTTATAAAAACCACTATTTGATTGACTTATAATAAAAAGGGCGGCAAACTGGAGATCGCCCCGGGCGGCAAAAGTTCTAGGTACACCACTGCTGCTAGCAATTAAATTATTATTTACCTCTCGGAAGTAATATCAAATTTTTGAAACTTTTTTAAAAATATATTTACAAATATGACATAATGAAAATTACATTTCGAAATGATTTTAAAAAGTAACAAATGGCATCTAGAAGTAAACTATTATACATCAGCCAAGATAAACAGTGTCAAAATATAAAAAAAGAACTCTTTGAGAAACAAAAATCCTACTGGTGCAGCAAAAAAGCACAAATGAATTTTAATAACAAAGTAAAAATAAACATGAAAACAAAAATTTTTATTATTATATAGTTCAGGCAATCCTCGTTTAAAATCGTCCCATCGTTTTTCGTTTTAACGTCGTATCAATAATATTCAATTTTTCTTTATTTCTTTATATTAAACTTTGTTATCATAATATGTAATTTCAATTTTGCTAAATTTTTACTATCTCGTAAGAGATAGTATTGCGATCACGAAAATTTTCGATGTTGAGATTTTGATGTTTTTATACGTTTTGAAGGTTCCTGAATCATTTTCACTAAAGTTGAGAAAAATGTCTGTGTGTGTGTGTATGTAACCAAGATTACGCAAAAACGGTTTGAGCTAGAATGATGAAATTTGGTACATGGACATTATTCAAAATTCATAGTTTTCTATCAACTTTGAGAAATGTAGGTCAACCGGAAGAGGGTCATTATCTACAACGTTTTGATTTTTTTTCCTCTAAAGTGACCGTAAAAATAAAGATATATGTTTGATAATTTTTCACATGATTAATAATTGTATAAAACTGCTATATATAGAATTTCAGCTTGATTGATTACCAGAATTAATTTTTTAACACTGCAAATCTCACGCACCAACACGTGACGTGGTGCCATCAACAAAAAGCCAAACATGCGCTGGTTTAATATTTATTATTTATAATTTATAATTAATTAAATTTAATTTAAATATAATATATTATGTTATTTAATCCAATTCAAATTGCGAGATAGTCGAGTGGAGACACTCCAGCTAATTTAAATTGAATTTTTAATATTTATGGGTTTTTGTAATTAAAATATAAACTTGTTTAATCTATGTATTTTTCTTGATTAATAAAACTTTTGTTATAACATTATTTCAATACCTTATATTACATCATTTTTTTATTTTTTGTTGGAACGCATCTTTGGTGTTATACGAGGTTTACCTTTAAATAAATATATAAGTAAATATCAACCTATCTATCCCTGCTTTAATAAAAAATAGTATTATATAATTATTTTATGTCACTTTAATGCTGATTGACTTTTTCAATAAAACACACACAATCCACATGTCTTGGTTACTTATTTTTTTAATACTTTTTCCTTAATCTAATTATTGTTATCAATTCAATATTTGTATCTATGTATTTAGTTAAAACCACATATAATAATGATTACATATTTATTCTTTAAAGTTTCCAATATCGATGTATTAAGTTAGCTAGCTGCTCAGGCTCTGTCCCCTGTAACTCCGAAGTGATACATATTATTTGTTTGAAATTCTGTATGTAATAGGTTTTCATTTATTTTCTATTATTTATAAAACTAAAACAATTTTTTTTAATTATTTTGTCCCCCACAACCATAGAAAATTTAAATAAATTCAAATATTTATTTTTTTAATTTAAATACAATTTAATTTAAACTTGTGAATTATAATAATTAAATATATAAATTGAACTCATATTTCTCAATTTAATAGTAAGTTGATTTTTAAAATTTCCTATTTTATTTGCATATGATTGATTGCTTGTATTAAAATTTAAACAAATTCAAATATCTAAATTTTATTAAAATCACCCCACAAGAAAAACAAAAAATAGAATTTATTAAATATAATAAACATAAAACGAAACCTATTAATAGAATATAATAATTTGGATTTAAAACAAATTTAATAATTTAATAAATTTACCCAATAGATAATATAAAGTCAAAAATTTAAAACAAATCTAAAAAATCTCATTTTAATTTTTATATAATCAATAAATCATGTTTGCACTTAAAATATAATAGTAATTAATGATTGACCAATTCAATTAAAAACAAAAACAAAGATAATATAACTTAAGTCATTTTTAAAAATACTTTAGACTACATAAAACACTAAAAAAATAATTTCTGTTTTTTTTTAAAGATATAAATAAATATTTATACCCTTCACTTTTAAATAGAAAAGAAGAAATATTCAAATAAAATGAGAATAATTTAAAAAAAAGTAAAATGTATTTAAGATAAATATGATCTAAATATTTTATTCAATTAATTAAAATGAAAACATTTAGAATAAATTAAATAATTGAAATGATATTTGAATAAATAATAATTAAAAATTAAAATAAAAATTTAAATATTATAATAATTTTTGCTAGAATGATTAATTTTATATTCATTTGTAGAAAATTAATCGACTTCTTAACTGAGCCACCAGAGGCGCTGAATGAACAACATGAAGAATTATACAAATTTTTATAAATTAATTTCTATGGTAATTGAATAGATATTGATATAATATATAGCTTATATTCAAATAGTGGTATATAAGAATATTGTGATGAAATCTGTTAAGTTTTAAATTTTGAATCTACAACTTAACAACTTTTCGAGCAGGCATACATACATACAGACAAACTGACATAAAAAATTCTAAAGTCACTTTTGAATTCTAGAGGCCATGAAATGTGAAGATATGAAAAAAATTTTAAATTCTGAGCAATATGCAGACAAAAACTTTTTATATAAATAGAAAGATAGAAACTAAAATTGGTTAATAATAAATAATCTGACACATTGTTATGTTATGTACTCTATTTTGTATATTTTATTTTGTTTGTTAATTTTCTATTAATACAAACATTTTATCCTATCAAATAAAATAACAATTTATTATTCATTCAAAATGGATTTTCTTTTATTGATATCGACGAAATTATTTAAATAGCACGAATTCCAAAATATGAGGATAAACGTGCACTGGAAATTAAACTGAACGAATCGATGTGCAATGTTATTTTTCCCTTTGAACTACCTTGGTAATGGACTCGTTCGTATACCCGTCCTACTTCACCGAGGCTGCTGCCATTCAATGCTGCTTTTCTATTGAGCGTAAGGTTTGGTGAAGTCTTTTCCTCTTTTTAAGTACGTGAACATTCTAGTCTATTGGAGGGGAAGCAGAAAATGTTCCGAGGTTTTCTAGCCGTGAGTGTGAATGTACGTACTGGTGAGGGTGGGGGGGGGGGGGTTGAGTTAGGTTGAGGGTAGAGTGGTAGGAACTTGCAGGCAATTCCCTGAACGGAACGGAGCCGGCTAATGATGCGGACCAATTGAGACCGCCGTCCTTCCAGCTTGTTTATCGGCCCAAATCTTCCCCCATTTATCACAGCCACTTCAAGTTGTGTCCGTCCGGCACGGGGTCCAATTAAGGTCTTCAATTAACATCACTTACACCTGACGACTAACAAACAAAAATGGATGGAAATTTGTTTCAATGAAAAAAATGTTTTGTTTTTTTTTATTTCTACTAATGAAAATTAACAATAATAATAATAATAATAATAAAATCGAGTTCTATTTGCATAGAAGGTAGAAATTGAAGAATTATGGATTGTTCTTTTGTCCAAAATACCCTCATTGATCACAAACCGACAATATAAATATTATCTTTTGTATGTCCACAAATGGGCACTTGGCTCAGGCAATGGCATATGTTCTTTTGTTATAATAAAAAATTCAAAAAAGCCTTGGAGGGTTAATTTTTATTGTTCATTGATAAATCTATTCTTCTTTCGAATAGAACGAGAGTACGAATTTAAATTATAAAAGAAGGCAATTCAAGTTATATGAATTGCTTTAATCTAAACCCTGCTACACTACAATACTTTATTATTAATATTTTTATTTGCTGTTATTTATTATTTCAATTATTTATTTAGTTTTGCAGCAGCAAAATAATGAAAAAGAATTTAATTGAATTTGATATTTCTTAATATGAAGTATCATAAAAAATGGAAAAATTCTAAAAATTATATTTTCTTTTATTCTCTAATTTTGTTTTTTAATTCAATATTTTAAAAGTACACCACATTTCCATTTAACCACTATACACACACTTTGGGACAGAATGTTCACTTCTTTTTCCTTCGTCCTTCGTTTCATTCTCGTATCCATCTCCATGATCTGCACCAAATCGCATCCAATTTTTTTAGGAGGCCCCACACCCCTCTGGTTTCCTCTTCGTCTTTTGTCTAGCCATTTTGTGGTATCTGTGTCCACTTTTTATCATAAAGTAATCCAATGCTTCGTCTATTTATACTATATTATATTTAATACACTTCTGATATTAAGTGTTGAGTATAAATATATGTGTCTAGAATGGGAGAGGAAAGAAAGTGAAAAATATATTGGTGGGGAGACCGATTGGAAAACGTCCGGTTGGAAGACCAAGGATGCGGTGGATGAACAATGTAGGAAGGGACGTGAGAGAGATGGAAGAGGGCAGGGGTTGTATGATTGTGGCTCAGTATAGGGACATTTGGGAAAATGTGGGTCCTGCGGCCAAGAACTTTCTAGTTCCGTAGGGTCAGAAATAGATTTAGATAGTATATATATATATATTCATTTTATTTCTAATTTTTACCTCGAATTGTATGCTTATTAAAATGTTTAAAAAATATATACAATATAATTACTTGTATATTATATATTTAAATCACTTAATTAATTATTAGATTTAGTATTTAGTATGGTAGTATGTAATTCATGATTATAAACTATTATATATTTTAGATTTTTTAAAATAATCTTTAGTAGTAAATACAACCATTGTGATATTTTCTAATATTTATATGCAAATAAAGCTTATTCATTTTAAAATTGTGAACATGAATGAAGTGTAATGGTGAATCTTGACACAATTAATTTCAATTTTAATTTTTATCTAATTTATCCTTAAAACTATACAATATTAATTATACCAACCATCTTATTTATCCAAATCATTAATGTAATTAATATGTGATTAACTTTAATAGAAATAAATGGAAATTTTGTTGATTCAATGCTTTCAAAGTATTTTTCAAAGTATTTGGTAGGTTATTTAATTTTTGTTTTGATATTATGTACTTCTGTACTTGAAAGACTCTTCACTGACTTTTAAAATAATTTTTTATAGTAGATTACTAATTCATATTTTTTTTGCCTATAAAAAAATATTTTTCAATTAATTGAATATCCCAATATTAATTAAAAAGCTTATTTAAATAAAATGAGAAATTTATTAATAATATTATTGATAATAAATAAAACAAATAAATTTAGTAGTATTTTATACATGTAACATTGATTTGTTTTCATTTGGTAATGATTTATTTAGTAAAAGATCTCTTAATAGAAAGTACTTTAAAGACTGTTATATGTTGTTGTTTTTAGTAGTAATATAATATGAGAGCGAGAACAAAAAATGGAATGTATGATAATAAAAAATCATCTGAATGATAAAAAACATAAAAAATCCATTTTTCCAGTCCGGGAACATTCTAACAATTGCAACGGAGATACATCTTTTCCTTCTCTGTTGAACCGTTCCACACAACAACCCATGCCATTTCCTAATGATAGTAGCGATAATGTGCTTTGTGCTTAGGTGGCAGGGATGCCAGGGAGAGGGTGGAGGGGGGCATAATGGCCCTAGAAAAAAATGGAAAATCTCTGCAACTTGTGTTATTATTAGCCCAGGCCGGGTGGCTGTTTGAGTGAATATGACCCTTCCAGTGCTTCCAATTTCCTTTTCTGTTTTTTTTTTTTTTTTTATTTTTTTATTATTAAGCAAACGGTCTAATGAAAGAAACAGTGACAGTGTTTAATGTTATCAACTTTTCAAAGTGACTACGATTGTAAGATTTCCGTATTCATAACATGCACTGAATGGGTCATTTATGTTAATAACCTGCCGGGCGGGATTCGTCATATCTTATAAAGTAGGAGTGATGATTGTTTGTTTTTGTCTGGGTCTTGTTCTCGCCATTTTAATGTTTGTAGGATTAATGGCTCGGATGAATTTAGTACGAAACGTTTGTATAATTATGAATTATGATCCGCCGCAAATTACGGTAATTTTCTGCGCACAGAAGTAAAGGGCTGGAGGGTGATTCATCATCTTTACAAATCTGGTTGAGAGTCTTGCCAGGGAAAGACAATAACCACAAACGTTCGAAACAGGTGCGTGTTTGACCCCAAGGGTCAAGGCGCTTCACCACCCAACCCTTTCATCTTTTCCATTCACTCATCCCGATCCCTTGATGTAATAATTCTTAATTAAAAATAAATGCGTATATATATATTTTAAAATCAATAAATATTTTTATTCATTCTCCAATTTAATAATAAGTTTTATGGATTCGGAATATTTTATTGATGTAAGATAATAAGCAGATTCAATAATTTGTACAAGCCATTTTATTTATCTACTCGTATATTATCTTATCTTATCTTATTATGCTAGCTAAAATTGTATATATGTATTTATCTATATATATTGGTTCTCAAAAACCGCTCTAACGATTTTTTTCAAATTCACACTAGATATAGTATTTATAAAGAAAAATTAAGTTTTATTGATGATATCTCTTGAAACATACAGCTTCATTATTAATTTCTTAATTGAAAATTATATATGGAAAACGTCAAAATTTTTAATACTGCCTGCTAAGACAGTAAAAAAATGACAATTTTTTATCTAAATACATATAGTCCAGCGGTTGGACTGATGTTTTAACGAGTGGATTTCGTCGGTTCGAAACTCGCCGGGTGAATCGTTATTTAAAAATGAAAATAATGATTTTGTTATTTTTTTTTCTTTTTATCTATTGTTTACTTTTTAATAAATTACTATTCTATATTTATTTATTCATTGTTCTTTTATTAATAAAGTTTTAGATAGTTTTATAAGTTTTAATATTTTTTCAATAAAATATTATTCAATATATTTATTAATATTATTTTATTTATTATTATTGAGTACCCGAAGTTCCATTCATTTTAATCAGATTGATGCAATGATGCAACAGTTAATAATTGTAATATTGTAATAAATTTCTATCTTGAAAATTGTTACATATTATTCAGGATATTTTAAAAACTATTTCTTTCTTTAATTAATATTCATTTTTTCTATAAGTCAGATATATTTCCAAATATTAAATAATTTTTGAAGTGAAAACTTCTTTAGCGGCGTTGAGCACTTTTGCGGGATGGGGAAAAAGTATAGAACTCGCGTGATCGTGACCAACACCATGAAACCATCTGCTTTCAAATTTCTTATAACAGAGCGCGAAATTTGAATTGTCATTAGAACTGTTTTATAAATTATCTCTAACATATAAATATATATTTATTATGTAAAGTTCATTTCATATATACATATATAATCAAAATTATACGAAATGAACTTCACATAATAAATATATATTTTATGTTAGAGATAAGAATTATAAAACAGTTCGTATTGCAATATTTTAAACAAAGTTGTGTATTTATATATATATAAATATAAGTTACAAATTTGTTTAAAATATATGTTTAAAATAATATATAAGTTATATATATATACATGCATATGAAATTCATCTTTCTCGTGAAATAGCGCGAATTTCGTCTGTTTTAAAATTTCTTACGCAGAAGTTTTCACTTCTGTCGGCCAGTCCCACGACTGCCAATTTTGCTTTTTTAATTCCGAAAAGCTGCAAAGCACGTTTTTTTGTCTTTAGTTTGTTTTATAACCACTTGGGGCGCTAAACAGTTTTTCAAAAAAACACTATAGAAAAAAAATATATGTACCTATATATTATATATTTATGTATTATTGAGGAGCACAAGTTCATTAATTTTAATCAGATTGATGCAAATGTGTAACATTTAATAATTGTAATAAATAATTAAAGAATTGTGTATCAATATTTTTTAAAGGGTAGAGCGAGAGCTCGGTGTCCCAGGTATTAATATTACCAGCCAAATCCAATAATAATGAATCATTTTTTTTAACTTAAGTACCGAGCCGAGGCTCGGGGTCCCGGTACTTTATATAATAAACGAGTACGGCAGGATAATGTTTGTATAGTTTAATACTAGTACTTGGAACACCGAGCTATCGCTCTCGATCCTTTAATAAATTTATACAATTTTTTATTATAAACTTTAAAAATTTAAAAATTTTTTACTTGTTAATTACACTTGTTAAATGGGTTTTCTAAAAATGACCCATCAAAAATTTGTGTCCTAAAATGGTAAAAATTAATTAAAATAACTTGATTTTCATTTCAAAATGAAAAATATATTAAAATTTGATTGATAAAATATTTGATTCTATATTATATATAATAATATATATATATTAAAATTAAATGGCTTCACAGTTTTATATTTTTCAAAGTAGCAATAGGTTATAGACTGTTTCGACCAAGGATTACTTCTGATAATAATATTTGGTTGAAAGTCTGTATGTAAAAGGTTTTCATCCATTTTGTTTCAATCAGTATAAGTAGATAAGACATATATTTGTTTTCTTGGAAAATATATTTTAATTTAATCACAGTAAATTAATTATATTTTATTATTGTATATGTTATATTTATCTAACTCTGTGTCTCTACAGTTTTCGAAAGTTCTTAGCCGCATCATCCACATTTCTCTAAGCGTCCCTATCCTGAGCTCCAACCAAATCCTACCCAGTCCCATCTCTCCCATGTCCCTTCCTTCACTGTCCACCCACCTTTGTTTGTTCATGTATGTTATTATGTTGCTAACTTCATGGATAATTTTTTTTTTTTTTTTGGTGGGAGATTAATAAATATATTTCGTAATTTGATTCTAAAATATTATTAAAATAAATATTTTTAATTTTATTTCGAAATTAAATAAACAATTTTAAATATAAAAAAATATTAATAGAATATCAATTAAAAAAAAAGGCGAAAGGCAAATTTCAATAGTGTCGACATTTAAATTCACTATTTTAAATTAAGAAAATACTAATAAAGTGGATTTTTTCTGAGGCTGATCGATCGATTTTTCTTTATAAATATTATCTATGGTGGGAATTTCAAAAAAATCCTTAGAGCGGTTTAATATCTCAAAAATATACAATTATTTTTCTAGTATAATAAGATAAGGTAATAAAACTTAGGATATAATAAATTATAATTAATAGTGATATGTAAATTCGTTGTTTATAGAATTTTTTATTAAATTTGAAAATAAAAAAAAAAATTAAACACTCAATTGATTTTTTGATGTATATCTTCTACTTTGTTAAAGTGGGAATAAATAATGAAAAACGATTATTTGCTCTCTTAACCTATTCTTTCATTAGACTAGTTCATCCGTGTAACATCTTAAACAGTGCAGAACTCAGCAGTCCAACTGTCCCAAGGGTATAAGCTTAATCAAATAAATGGCATTATTGTTACCGCCCTTTTGTTATCGATCAAGAGGAGAATAAAACAAACAACTAAAAGAAATTCTGAGTGTTTAAATCTGAGAATAATAATAATGGCCCCACGGGACTGTTCCACGTCAATTAGCGATACCCGCGATTCTAATCTGTCGCTTTTGCGAGAATAATATTTGCTCAGAATCTCGCGCCATGAATAGATGCACGGGATAATGAACCAAACAATGCGCCCACATTAACGTTTAAGAAACGAACATTTTTTTTTTTGTTGCAAGGGTGCCTCTCCCCCAATTCGACATTGAATAAAACACGCGATGCGTATCAAATTCCATCCTGCATTGACGGTGAGTGTTGCCCTCCTTTTCATTTTCTCTGCCTCTGTTTGCTCCTTTTCTTCTAAAGTGGAATGTAAACGAATGATGATGAAACTTCTCCAAATCTGTTAAGATCAAAGCAGCATCAGGGCATGTCGACCTCGGACAATGGCGAGTTGTTTGAGTTTTCTGACTGCGAATGTTTGCCAATTGATCCCCACTTTTTATTTCTCCGAGTGATTTCCCATCGGCCCCAATGTCGCCCTCAGGGTGCTCGACGATCTTTCCTCGCTACCTGCTACCTGCATTACCTCCAGCCATTTTCTTTTGCGCAAAGGGAATATTTTAATTTATTTAGGAGAATTACCGAGCAGGGCAAATAGAAAGAGTATATATACAAAAGAATCCTAACCTCTTCAAGTGTGCTCTACGCTGAGCTCCTTTTTTTCAGTTTTGTCTTGTAATCCCACCCTTTTGCATTCTTTAGACCCTAAGAAAAAGATAGAGCACGTCTACAATTTTTATTTTTTTTTATTCTATCTTACTTCTCTCTCTCTCTCTCTTTCTTTAATATTTTCCTTTTTAAAAATTCCCTTAAACCCTGAGCATTACTAAAGAACAGAGAACATATAATGTGTACATAAATATAAAAAAAAACCTTTCTTATAATTTATTTATAAACATAAGTTTGTTTTTTTTTATATTTTAATTCAGAGCATTTATTATAATAAAATAAATTTATGAAATTGCCATTTTTTTTTGTCCCAAAGGGATTTAAGAATACAAATTTTACTGAATATATGAATGATAATTTAGTACTATAATCAATTGAATATAAACTGGTATATGCGTACTATATACACTACGTACATATTTTTTATAATATATATTGTATAATAATAGATCTTAAAATAGACATAAAATCATTTGAAAATGTTGTAGATATACAAATTAATATATACCTTGTACCAGGGGTGTCTAAACTGCAGCCCAAAACCCTTTGAGGTGCGACCCAAACGCAAATTATGAAAATATTTAAATTTTTTCAATATGATTCTTAAAAAAAAAAAAAAAAAAAAGTTAAAATGATATAGCATATTTTAGACACCCCTGCCATATATGAAAATAAACAAATCGATAAATTTTATTATTTATCTATATATATAGAAAATTATTAATAGAATTATTAAATAAAATATAACATATTTTAAAAATTTTTAACTTTATTTTTTTTTTTTAAAAAAAAAAACAAAATACAAATTTATGAAAATATATGTTTAACTTGAAAATGAAAAATTGCACACAATAAGACGTTCTTTGAAAATATGACTTTACTTTTAGATGGATATAAATTTGAGAAAATAAGGAAAACTTTGACTTCCCCTATTTACTTGGATATCCAAGTTCTTACTGAATCAGCTTTACCAGATTTTTAAATCATACCATAGAAGCATATTTTTCCTGATAGTTAAAAGAGAAAAAAGCTTAAATAAACGAAATAGAAGATATAATCGACCATTTTCTATGAAAAGAAATTAAACCTTGAAAAAGGACAACAAAATTAGGTTAGCATTATATTATAGGAAGAAATGTTTATTGATTTAATAAAAATTTGAAAAATATTTGTGATAAATAAAAGAAATAAATTTGTTTGATAATATAATTTGAAAAGGTGCCAGGTTTATTGTATTGTAATTTTTTTTTTTTATTTTCCAAATGATTTCTTTGTGAATTCTTGCAAAAGCGAGGGAATCAAATAGAATGGGAATGGAGTGATCTCGCTTTGGCCATTAGGCCGTGGAACATGAGCCTTGTTTTCTATTCATGAACGAACTCTCGCACCCCCCAGGATCGTGTATCGTCCAAATGGATCTTAAAATATGTATGATTGCCGAATAAAAATAACTCCGACAATGCAAAAAG
Organism: Labia minor; assembly: GCA_963082975.1. Lineage (NCBI taxonomy): Eukaryota > Metazoa > Arthropoda > Insecta > Dermaptera > Spongiphoridae > Labia > Labia minor. The sequence goes on from OY720349.1 coordinate 32,817,503, forward strand.
AGAATAGAATAGAGAAAGTCTAACCCCATATATATTTGACAAGAGAGAGCTCTCTTCTTCTTCTCTCCTTTCTCATTCTCTGTTACTTATTCTGTTACAAAATCATATACAAGTTCTTTCTTACTTCTTTTCAAAATAAAAATATTGTACTTATTTGTTTGAATTTTTAATTATTTTTTTTTCTTTAAAATTAATAAAAAATAATTTTGTTAATTTTTTTTTTTTATTTTTTTCACTTCTCCGTCAATAAATCGTTTAAAAGTAGTATGTGTTCTTTTGTCACTAAGTAAGCTTAAGAAAATGATATTAATGTGAAAAGTTTCTTCCTACGTAGTTACAAATAAAATCCTTTTAACTTGAAAATGAAATCAGATTTCATACCCCATTGAATTGAGTTCCGGTTATTCCCTATGGGTTAATATATATATATACTTATGTATAAATTATTAGTCATTAAAAAGTACTATATTCACAAATTTATATTAATTTTTTATTAATTCTTACTAAAAATTTTATAAAATATAAAGTAAATTATGAAACAACTAAACATATTTGTGTGAGAATTTGTAGCATGCCATTTAAGGGATTTGTATTGACAAATAAAAATAAAATGTCACTTCCGGTAGTCAGAAAATGATTAAATTTGGTATCTGAATCTTTTTCATATTTTTAAATCTATATACAAAATATGAAGCAAATATCTCGAAGCAAACTGGTACTTTACTTGAAAGGTAAACACAACCAGTGTAGGTAAAATACCACTTCCGGTTAACCGATTTTGACGAAATTTTGATAGAAATCTACAAACTGTAAATAATATCGGTGTACCAAATTTCGAAGTCCTAGCTTGATTAGTTTCTGAGTAAATTTGCTCACAGACAAACATTACATACATACACACACAGACATAATTCGAAAAATGGTATTTTCCGACTCAGGGAGGTCTAAAACGTCAAGATCTATCGAAATCTCGAAGTCGAAATTTTTGACGATTCCAATACTTGCCTTATACGAAGTATGCGGGAAAGTAAAAAATTGTCTAACATTTCCAGTGGTCATTGAATATAGAATAAAAGTTTTCTTAATATATAGATAAGGCGGGGAACCTCTATTGGAGGAATTATTTTTAGTTATCAATGTGTGAAATGTGTATATAACATATATATTTTTTCAAGAACTTTGAAATATCCCTGGATCCTTAATATTTTTGATTTATATAAAAAGGGGAGGAGGAATCCTCATAGGACTTCTGTTAGTTGTCGGTAAGTATAGTGCAGGCCTTTAACCGACCAAAAAACCCCGCCTTAACCAGTTCACAATTTGATCCCAACATATACTATAAGATTTACTATCTTGTAAGCATTACTTCTGGTGATAAAGTTAAATTATCGTATATATAGTCAAAATGTACCTGCAGAGTTCACTGACCAATTCCCAATTTGTCTCATTTTTACTCGCCAAAGATAGTATTGCACTCACGAAAATTTTGAATGTCGAGATTTTTATGTTTTTATACGTTTTGAAGGTCCCTGAATCATTTACACTAAGGTTGAGAAAAATGTCTGTGTGTGTGTGGACAAGATTACGAAAAAACAGGTTGAGCTAGAATAATGAAATTTGGTATACGGGCCTTATTCGTAGTTTTCTATCAAGTTTTGAGAAATGGAGATCATTTAGAAGTGGGTCATTACCTACCACCTTTTGATTTTTTTTTCCTCTAAACTGATAGTAAAAATAAAGATATATGTTTGATAGTTTTTCACATTATTAAAAATTGTATAAAACTGCTATATATAGGATTTCATCTTAATTGAATCACTGAAAGTACCGGAATTAATGGTGGTGCCATCAACAAAGAGCCAAAGACGCGCTGGTTTAATAAATATTATTTATTAATTTTAATTTATAATTTCAAATTAATTAAATTTAATTTAAATATAATATATGTTATTTAATCCAATTCAAATTGCGAGATAGTCGAGTAAAGATACTGTAGATTGTATCAGCATTGTATCGATACAATCGAGTACTCAGTTTAGATTCAGCATTTTTTCTATTCCATAGAATGCATCAGAAGAGAGCCCTTTTCCTTTCAAAAGACAAATATTTAAACCTTGATATAGACAAAACTGACCTTTACGTTAAAAACTTGAAGCACTTAGTACATGAGTAATACAATGAGCTAAACGAGTTTCTGTCGATAGCGGAGGAAGATAAGAGGAAAAAGAAACGGAAGAAATCAGAAATTCAAGAACACAGTTCCATGTGGATAAAACTAAAACAATTTGTAAAAGAAAGCGATCCTGATGAAGCAGCAGTTATTAGGACTTTTAATTTATTTTATAATGTAGCATGACTCAAACCTGCTAAAAAGTCGTCAAATTCTTTGTCAATTACTAATTTCTTTAAGAAAAACCTGATGAATGTGAACCAATATCATCGAGAAAAGTTAAATCAGATGAATAAAAAATTGTTTTGATAGTTTATATAATATATATACATTATTATATGCCTTAATAAAAAATATTGTTAATTATTGAATAAAAATTTTTTCTTCATATGCAATTTTTACGATTCTGGTACGAATTAATTACATTTACATTAGTTCTTATGGAAAATCTTGATACGGTTTACGATCATTTCGGGTTAGGAGCCCAATTCAGGAACGAATTAAACTCGTAACCCGAAAATCCACTCTATAACTAAAGTTTTTAATTTTCAAGCGCTAATCTAAAATCATAATTTGTGGTAGAATAGAAGAAAATAGTTTAAAAATTATAAAAAACATATGTGAAATTAATTTTAAATAATTGTGTGTGATTGTTAGTTTAAAATAATAATATTTCATAGTTACATAAATAATGTTCATTTGTTCCATTAAGAAAAAGAATCGTAAAATTAAGTTCATGACCTTTTTTCTTATAGGAATTAAAAAGAAAAGTTGTATTTCAAATCGTGAATCTTTTTTAACACCTCCGCAACCTTTAACGTTTTTGAAATTTCCAGATGATTGTTTCTGTTGATTTTTTTTTATGATTTGATTTATTAAATAAAGCCGAAATTAGTTTTTTAAATTTATCTTTGCTCTTTTGGAAATATATAATAACGAATGGAATCTTATATTAAATATCAAATTATATTTTAGTTTTTTTTTTCTTATATTAAAAATTATTATATAATGAATAAGAGAAAAATATCTTTGAATATTTTTAAAAAATATTCTTCTTTTGATAAAAATAATCCAATTAAAAAAAAATATGAATAATTCTTAAACGAATGAAATGTTTAATAAAATAATTTGACATATGGTGTGTATAATAAATTATTTATTAAATATTAAATATGTCTAATAAATTTGAAGCTCACACGTTTCTCACATTAACGCCTTAATCATTTCTTTAATAAATTAAAAAAAAAACGAAATAAATTTGAAAATTCTTGTTTCAGTAAACAAATTATAAAATTGTTGTTCAGATCGATGATTGACTAGAAAATTGATTGAGTGAAAATCTTTTTATTTATTTAATACATTTTTATTTTCAGAATACTGCAAATGTGAATTAACCACTTTAACCAATTTTAGTTTTTCTTTATATAAATTTTATAATTAGAGAAATTTTTGTAAACACAGATCTTATCAAGTACAAATTTATCTTGATGTTGTATATGTGTTGGTTATTACACCAATTGCTAGTGATTACTATGGGTGAATTTCGATTGTCAATGGTTAGTTGATTTTAAAGTTGTGAAGATGTGCTTTAGTACACATTTAATTTTTCAATTTTTGTCATTCACACCAATTTCGGAAACAGTTTCTACATTCAGAAGCTGATAACGTAGAAACATGTTTTTGAAGGTCTTCAATAGATTCTTGAGGTGATGTAAATTGTTTTCCATACTTTTGTTGGACAGTGTTGAACAAGAAATCCCGTGAATACAGACTATGAGATTAATTCTATGATTTTCTTCTTTAAATATTCAGTTGTTTAACGTAGTTTATGGTAGTTGGTATTGTTGTAATGAAGAATGATGTGATGTTTTTTGTTGTTATTTCCTATTTCAGACTATTGCCAAATAAATTATTGTATATTATTTAGCATTTACAGTTCTAAAGCAATGATGGTGACAGTTTGAGTACAACCGAAGAAACAAGCAATTATTTTCTTGAAGCTACTCTGTGAACCAACAACTTTAATGAAATTGGGTACATCGTCAAAAGCCCAAATAGTAGACTGTTGTGTGCGTTTAAGTTCATTCGATTATATCCAAGTTTTGTCTCCTGTAATAATGTCGTATGGAGATTTTTGACATTCTTGGTCTAGTTTAGTAGCTATTATTTTCCTTTCGTTCAAATTATTAGGAGTCCAACTAGAACGAATCTTTCTTGTACCTAAATATCCATGAAAAATCAATTTTATTGGAGTCTAATATTTGCGAAATAAACCCTTTATCTGTAGGTCATGTTTCATGAACTTGTTTAATCATGTTGTGCACATCATCGATATTTCATGTAATAGCAACCGATCTTTTCGTCACACATTACCTACATCTTCGATGGAATTATGCAAACCAATTCTTCCCTGAAGGTGTTTTATTATCAAAAGTTGAATAAGTTGCATTGTTATTATGTAAGATCTTTAGAATCATAAAAAAAAATCATTAAACGCAAATTTACGCGATTTCCATTTTTGCAAAAACTTGCTTCTTTTAAACGTTCACTATAAGAAACCTAATCATTTAATTAGTAATTTGGCACAAAAACTTAAAAAGCATCCCTAGTAAAAGAATTCCAAGACGATCTCAAAAGTGCTACACGTGATATCAAGAGTAGCCAAAAGTGCATTTAAATTCGGGGGTGGCATTTTTGAAAATCAACTTTGAACTTTCTCTATTGCCTTTGCTTTAAATTTGTTTGCTTTGCATATTTAAAGTTGTATCTCTATGTTCAATAAAAATTCAACTGATGTTACATAAAATCGTTATTGCAATTCGTCAATACTACCATCTAAAATATTCACTATTTCTCCAGAAACACCCTGTATATACATATATATATATATATATATTTCTTTATTTAATAAATTCAATCAATTCAATTTCAATTTATACAATGATAATAGAATTATCATATTTCATTATTTCTTTGTAATGTTGTATGTTAATTGAATATTTATATAATATTCCTTTGATATTAATAAATTATTTATTGATAAGGATAGAGTGTAGCGAGAAAGCAAATGATAAGGGCACAAAGGGAATAATAAATATTTTATAACTTCCTCCTTGCTAGGTAATTGATTAGAAATGTTAATCTCCAAATGGCGAAATAGACTTTAAGTATTCGCAAGAAGAAGACAGCCGAAAAGAAAAAGAAGAAAAATAAAAAAAAAAAAAATTCACGATATTGATTTATGAGATGAATTTATTCATCATTGGTACGATTCGTTTTCTCGTTGGGTTTTTATCATCTAATTTAGAATTGCAAAGTGACGTTAAGTGTTATTTTTGATGGGTTCTGCGAATAAGATTTGCTAATTGCTTACTTGACGATTAAAGAAATATCTATTCTTAAATAACATCGTGTTAATGGAAATCAAGTCCTGGTAGAGAACAAAGGAATATTTAATCAACGCTAACACGATTAACTCATAAGAAATCATCCAACATTCAGTCATTCTATTATATTTAATTATAAAATTAATAATTGATCATTTTGAATCGATGTTGACAATTTAGTTTACCTTTTAAGGAAGAAAGAGAAGAGTGTTTTTTTACAAATTAAAGTCAATTTGAAATTCCTTAATTTTTTTTCTTATTCCTAATTCAAAACAAGTGACCTAGTTTGTTGTAAAAATTAAATTGATATGCATTTTGCTTTCCTCACTGGTGTTCTTTACAAACATTTGCAAATGATAAGTCAATCAGAAAGGAAGATTGTCGATTTTGGAAACACACTTTTAACAAATAAGAAATTTTATTATATCTAATAAATTCTAATCAGAAACAAACATGTTAAGAAAAACATTTCTAATAAACAAATCTCAAATATTTGTATATTGTATAATATATAAATTCTAGATATTATAAATATTTATTTTATCTAAAACAAATTTTTAATAACTTTGAAACATTGGCTTTTCCTTCAACTTGATTTATCACTTTACATCCTTTCTTGTTCATATATAAAAAGTCTATTATAATATAAATTTACATTATATTAAAATCAGAAGGGCTTTATACATATTTGTATATAGTAGAATGTAGCTACTTGAGACAAGCTTGTAGTAAAAAAAAAGCTAAAAGATTCCTCTAACCTTTTTATGAATGTTGGTACGTCAAGATCGTGGTATTTGAAAGATCTACAAATCACGATGTGATCAAAGTGTTTGAGCTTTCAAGGTTAATTGATAGAAAATATTTATCCCACTGCATAATATTAAAGAATCAAAGAACTGTATACCATATCTGGCAAGATGTAATCAATTAAAATACTTTAAGAGAACTGAGTTTGGAAAATTCAATCACATTGGACAAATACAAATTGTAGTTTTCATTTTTTTAACACTATTTTTATATTTTTTATTGGATAAGTATATTAAAAAGGTAGAAATAAGTTTTTTTTGCTATGTTAAAAGAGCATCTCATAAATATTTTTTTATAACATATAAAATATTACTATTTACAATGTTGATGTAATTTCATTTCAATTTTATTCTTAATCAGCATATTAATAACTTCATACATAATATTCATTAATTATATTTATTAATTAATAATGTGGTTTTGAAAATAATTTTACAATATAAGAATTACAACAAAAATCAAATTTTTAAAATACTACTCCACTAGAAAGTATCATTTAAATTTAAATGGTTTTAATGAAATATTTTTAATAAAATCACACAAAAAGGTGTGAAAATGTTTCTAATAAACCCAACAAAATTGTTAATTTAAACATTTTAATGACTAAATTTTTAAAAGTAGAAAAAACATAATATATATGATATAAATCTATATTCATTATGTTTAAATATTAAAAAAATTGTATGATATATTAAGTATTTCAAGGAATAAAAATCTGGAGTGTCTCCACTCGACTATCTTGCAAATTTGAATTGGATTAATTTACATATATTATATTTAAATTCAATTTAATTAAATTATAAATTAAAATTAATAAATAATATTTATTAAACCGGGTGTTTGGCTCTTTAATGATGACACTACGACACGTACTGGCGCGTGATTGACAGTCAACATGTTAAAAAATTAATTCAGGTACTTTCTGCGATTCAATCAAGCCGAAATTCTATATATAGCAGTTTTATAAAATTTTTAATCATGTGAAAAACTACCAAACATATATCTTTATTATAACGTTTTTATCATTTCGCTTCATGTCTGTCTGTCTGTCTGTTCGCTCTTATTCTAGCTCAAACCGTTTTTGCGTAATCTTCTAAATACATACGCACACACACACATACATTTTTCTTAACCTTAGTGAAAATGACTAAGGGACCTTCAAAACGTATAAACACATCAAAATCTCTACATCGAAAATTTTCGTGATCGCAATACTATCTCGGGCGAGATAGTAAAAACTTAGTCACATCTGCATTGGTCTTTAAAAATAAATGCTTGGAACAATTATAAAAAGAATAGATGATAATTACTATTAAGATGCGTACAATTAAGATTTATTATTAACATTATTGATATTAAATTCTCAATGAGATAAAAATTATCCATTAATTAATTGGGAATTTAAATCCTCCCCTGAAAGGTAGGCAATCTAAGATACCACTATGCGGAACGTATAATATAGCATTCATTAAAAACAATTAATTAGATTAAAAATATTTAAAATGAAATAATCAATAAATAATTAGAAAAATGATATTAACATTATTGTCCTTGGAGTTAATAAAGCGTTGATTTCACCCAGGCAGGAATTGAAGGTACTCGATGATTTTAAAACGTCTCGATAACTTCTCTTTTTTTTCTCATTATCATTATGAGATAACAAGGACCATCAAAAAGTTAAACAAAAATTTAATTAGAGAAATTTTAGATCATATAGAAATAAAAATTATGAAATAATTTTAAAATGAAAAAAAAAATATTGACTATTAAATTGTATAATTGTAAAGGCATATAAATCGATGAAAAAAATAAAAGGGGGCATCAGTAAAGTAAATTAAGTTTTTTTTTAAGTGAAATTCAATATTTTAATTAATTATTATATTATTACTATCTATTAGGGACTGTTCAAATTGAAAGTCATTTTCAGCAGCAATCACCTACCTCCAACCTTCCCTAGTCATTTCCATCCGATTCTTATCTTCTCTAAATTCTCTTAAATGTTACACGGCTTTATCAGCCTGCCTTATTCTTAGTCTATCTAGTCATCGTTTTTCTAAATCCTTCTTCATAAATAATATATTTTCCTCTTTTTTTCAGGCCATGTGACCTAGTAATTCAAAATTTTTAAATTATTGAAAATTCATTGTTATTCTTTTTGATATTAGTTATATTTTATTTAAATTAAATTTATGATTTTGTTTTTGTTGAGAATACTTGAATGTGACAGTTTATTAAATGATTATTCTTTGCAACTCCAATGAATGTTATTGAAATTCCTTCCCGCCCCCCCCCCCTTTAATTCATCGAAGATTAACCTAATTTTTTTAAACATAAATTTCTGTTTAATTTTCTCAACTTGTTGTTCATTAATGTTTTGAACTTTTTTTTTAAAGAAAATAAGTAATTAATCAAATAAATGAGTTGTCTTGATTGAAATGGCTCTCTTAATCTAAATAATCGATTAGCACTTGTTTGATCTTTTGCCTTTAATAAATGATCGATCATCAAAGTGAAGGGGAAAGAGTAGAGGTTTAATTAAAATGTAATTTTAAATAATATCCCATGAGATCCAACTTAGCAAACGTCATATGGAAAAAAAATCCGGGTTAATTACACAGTTTGGAAATTAATTGTGAATTTCAAAGCGATGTTAGCTAATTCATTTTTAAGAAGAGGGAGAGGACGGGGACACAAGGGCGCTAATCAATCCCACGCCTTCTGAATTATGAAACGAGACTCACTCCCTCTCTTCAGGCTTCGATAATTAATATTCAGCGGCATATGTTTTATTCAAACAAAGAAAAATATGGGCAAGTTTCCGTCAGTTTTTTCGCGGGAGGTGATATATATTTTGCAAAGTGGATTTCTTTTGAAAGTGAATTTTTAGATGGCAAGGAGCCCACCCCCTAGTAAGAAAGTGAGATGGGAGGGGGGAACTCTTGAAGGCTCGAGGGTAGCCCACAATGGATAAGTTATATGGCCGAAAGACGCGTCGGTCTTTCCAAGGGGCCATATTTTATTCAATTACTGTATAAATCCTGCATTCATCATGACGGTCAGAAGAGGAAAGGGCGGGGTTAGAAAAGGAAGCTGGTCAATCAAGAGTTTGAACTTTTTCGATTCACCTATCAACCGAGACTAAATATTTATTTAAGAAATAATATATATTATTTATATTTATAGAAAAGTTTTGCAAAATAAATTCTTTGATATTGATTTATAAACTTTAGTACATTTAGAAATTGATATTTGTCTGTATTAACATAAAAAGTTATGACCATTATCTTTTAATCATCTTAAAAAAATAATGTAAAAACTTTTTCAGAGACATTTTGAGCAATACAATTGGCGTGAGCTGGAACTATGTTCGGTGAACGGAAATATCATCCATCTTGACTAACTATTTACAATCATTTTTGGTTTTTATTTAATTAATATTATTTATTTATTTAAATTATATATATATAAATTCTATTCTATTCTATAGTTTTGATTATTTATTTTTCAGTGATAAATGTGTAAACAATACATTCTTCATTTCGATTACATTTTCTTAATTAAGGATACACTAAGATTTAACAAGTAAGTACCATAAATATGCATTTTTTTAATAAGATATAATATATACGAGATCTGTTTAAAAGAGAAAGTAAATTTTGAATTATTTCGAAAACTATTTATATATTCATCAATAACCATTTTATCCCCTTAAAAGTAATTCACCTCAGATATAATGCACCTATGCCAGTGCTTCTTCCAATCGTCGAAGTACTTCTGAAATGCACTTTTCGGAATAGCCATCAGCTCGTTCTTCGATTCCGACTTTAAAATAGTCACAGGCAGCAAAATCTGGTGAATAGGGTGGTTAAGTCATGATTACGGTATTGTTTTTGGCCAAAAAATCACGAACAAGCAATGATATGGAAGCTGGTGGATTGCTTCACGCAACGTTGCATAACTTCCTTGTAATATTCCTTAGTAACACACAAACACACACAGTACGATAGTCAACATTTTAAGTGCGTTGGAGTACTTTATTCCATTTCTAACTCAAAATTTAAAAAGGACTTAAGTAAGAACTCAAAATGCTCCACGCCATAGTAATCGAAGAAACCAGTGAGCAAAACATTCACATTTGATCGAACTTGGCGTGCTTTTTTCGGTCTTGGCTCTTCTGGCCGTTTCCATTGAGATGATTGGGTCTTGGTTTCGACATCATAAACATATAACCACGTTTCGTCACCAGTTATCACCTTTTTGAGCAAATCTGGATTGTCGTTGTTATTCAAAAACTCCTGAACGATACTAATGCGACGTTGCTTTTACTCAAAATTTAGCAATTTCGGAATAAACTTCTCTGGCACACGTTTCATGTCTAAAAAATGCATAACTTCTTTGTAGTATTTCTTATTAATACTGCGACAGTTAAGTGTGTTGGAGCACTTTATTTCATTTTTAACACAAAATTTAATACAATTCCTTGATCCATTTATTTAAAGTAAAAAATCGAAGAACACACAAAAACGTGACTAACTTTTTCAGTTTTTTCAGTTGTCAAAAACATACTACTAATCCAAAATGGCTGTTAATGTCAACATATGAGAAACTTATGTGTACCAACATAACAAAAAAAATGTCGATAATCGAATGTGCACAACCCACGAAAATACAAAATTCACCTTTACTTTTTAACAGACCTCGAGTATATATATATAGTTAAATAATATTTCTTAATAAAAATATGAGAAGTTTATCAATTTATTTGATTGAGCAAAATTTAAATGAGTATTTGAAAACAGGATTATTTATGGGCTAAAGAAAGATGATCTCTATGAATCTCCAGACATAGTTATGATAATAAAATCAAGAAGGTGGAAATGACAGGATACGTGGTAAGATAAAAGCATAGCGAAAAAATATATTTGTGAGGAGATCAATTGGGAAAACCAAGGAAGCGAAATAAGAGTTGGGTGGGTGTAGCTTAGGATATGGATAGCTGAAGAAATGTGGTTGCTGCGTCCAAGAACTTTCCAGTTTTGTAGATCCACAAAGAGAGATAGAGTACAATTTGAATTTGCTGAAGAAAAATATTTTGTAAAATTATATTTTTATTAATTTTTATAAAAAAATTGATTTAAAATACATTTATTTTTATTCAAATAATTTAACATAACCAATAATTAAAATGTGTTTGTGAAATCAAAGCATATTGGAAAATATTTTAAAAAATAAAACATTAATTAATCTGTTTAATTTAAAATTACAAAATAATTCATTGTTTTTAAGTAAAGCATATGTCTAATAATTTGCAATTTTAAAAGAAAAAAGAGAAAAAACTTTTTTTAAAAATAACTTTTAAATTTGTAAGAAGATTATTGTATGGACTTTCTCACGTCTCGGTCCAGTATTTGTCTTTTATATCTGAAGTCTGAAGTGACGGAATAGAGAGAGGGGACACGTAGGGTCAGCGTAGGCCGGATATGCCCAAGCTGTCAACTTGGCATAATATACAACAGCTCGTATATTACAAAGAGAAGAGTAGAAAGACGAAGTGCCGACACTCAGATAATTTCATTCTCTTTATAAGATTTGAATGAAGTCACCGTAATGAGCGCAGACCACCGGGAATTCGCAATGAGCTCGTCTCAGCTCTTTCTACTTTTGGATGAAGGGATGGGCAACCTACACAATTCTTGCAAACAATTTAATGTGATTGAAATAATTATTTTGTAAATTAATTTCATGTAATCAAGATAAATTCTTTGTATTATTTATTGTCCAGCAACAAAGGTTGATTGATATGATGAATAGAAAAATAAATATTATAATTATAATATCAATAAAGAGAGATAAAAATGAATGAAGATGAAGATTCTTGGAAGGCAAACACAGAACACAAGAAATCTTGAAGTGAATTTAACTTAAATTGTCTGGCAGAATCTTTCGATTGTATGGATCAGTCGATGATTCCTTGCGAGAAACTACTAGAAAAGACAACTGAACACTTAATGGCTCTAAACATAAGTTTTTATAGTAGAATATACAATTATATGAAGGCGCCATTGGGTGTGTGGGTAGCGAACCTGTCTCACATTCACATGGTCCCGGGTTCAAGACCCGGGCCTGGCAAGGGAATTTCCCTAGCTGGGGTCTATGGGACGGAGTCAACCCAGCCTCCGGGAACAACATTGTGGAATAGCTACTTGATAAAAAGTAGCGCCTCCGATCAAGAAAATCAAGGTAAAGGTTGAGTGGACTGGGTTCTACTGATCATAGGACACCTCATTGATATAACTGGCTTGATAGGCGTTGACAAAAGTCAGAGGTTTTTTTTATACAATTATATTCTCACTTTGTAGGGACGAATAATCAATAAAGGAATTAAATATATATTTTAAATTTGGATGGGTCAGGTACCATTTGAATTGGTTTTGTTTTGTTTATCCCTTTGACCCTTTCAATACCCAATACTTATTTATGGTTAAATAGTTTTCCTTTGAAAATAAAAATTATTTATGTCTCTCCACTAGTTTTTTTCGGGAAAATGCGTCGCTATAGACTCCAAATTGGCTGAATCGATTACAATGAAATTTTAACAAAAAATTATCCTTTCCTTCCATTTGATTTTTTATCAATAGTCCGATTATAATAAAAATAAAAGGAATATTAAAAAAATAAATGTATCCCATTATAACAAATATAATAATTTTGTGACTATGTTCAAAAATAAAGAAAGAAACAAAAAAAAAATGAAGGTTTTTATATACTATTTGATATAAAATCAATGATAGATTATTACATCAACTTTAAAGAAAATACTATGCATCACTTGAGGGGGACAGAGCTAACTTAGGGTGAAGAGCTGCCAAAGCAGTTTAATTGATTAGTAATATTATTAATATTTACTAATCTGAGTAAAGTATCAAAGAAAGAGGGTAATAATGATATCTCAGGTGATTTTGAATTTTAATTATTGAATATATGTAAATAATAAGAAAAAGTTCCTAGGATATCATATTAAATGATTTTTTTTACATGTTGTTAGATCTTCCTTTTACAAAAAAATATTAGTTTTCTGTTGCTAAAAAGATATTGAAAAACTGATTGAGGTAATTGTAATGAATAATGAATATATTATATATATTTATATAAGACATTGATATAAAATAAAAGTGAGATGTTAATTGAATTATACGTTCTACGCGTATGAAGACATAGTATTAATTTAACCAATGTATGTATAAATGCAATTGTCATAATAAATATCATATTTCTTAATTAACAAAAATTTAAACATTATCAGAAAAAAAAAAGAAAAAAAAATAATTTCAAAGAAATTATTCGAATATTAATTTTCTTATAAGAAAATACAAAACGAATTTTGGATTAAAAAAGTATAATACTATTTAAATTTAATTTTTATAAATTATAAAAGATAAATAATTTAAAAAAAAAAGATAAACAAAAATATTTATATTTTTAAATTTAAACTTTTACAAAACAAACTTTTTTTATGATTTATATTAAATTAATATTTTATAAATTAAATTTTTAATTGTTTTATTTAATTTTATTCAAAAAAAAAACCGATCGAGTTGACCACTCGCTGCTCAACTGCAACGGAAGATTAACCACCGGATGGTTGAATCCATCATTCTCAAGTCAGCTGGTTAGCTCTGCAACGGGCAAGAACAAATAGAAAAGCAAAAATACTCTGTACTGATCTATCAAGATATTTATTCTACTATGCTACTATGCTACTATGGCTATCAACAAAAAACAGAAAATCTCTATAAGTGTGTGTATAAGAAATTACTAAAATTCATGCATCTTCAATGGATAATAATCGTATTATATGATGGCTGATCGCAAATAGAAAAACCTTTCGATTTATTACCAGAAGGTAAAACAAACAATATTTTTATTCCAAAAGTATTCTACTAGTAATAGCAGTATTGTGGATTAATACATCTACCTATTTTACTTGCAGTAATATCTCTAAGTGCAAGAATGAATGACAAAAAAAAACAAACAAAACAAATTAGTCTCTATTTTCCAAGTCTACTATCCAAAGTCTACATAAAAATTATTGCAGACATGAGGAGGAAGGGTTTTTAGCCGGTAAAAGTCCGGTCCTACCTTGTTAAACAACAACTATTAAAGATGGGTAGTCCATGAGGATTTTCCCCCCTCCACAAGACAGAAAAACACTATTACTTGCCAAAGTTTTTATATTTATTTTATATATATGAATGTATTTCATTTGTTTTAATAATAACAATTGTACAAGCTATTCTGTATTTATAAAACTTTTTTTATACAATCGGTTTTAATTAATATTTTTAAGAAAGAATAATATTATATTACTATACTAATAATATTCATATATTTAATTTAAAGATGGAGGTCGGTCGGAACAGGAACTGTTCTCTGTGCTGCGACTAATAATTTTCAAATTCCCTCACGTCACAGAATTAGATAAGTTTCTTCTAAGGGAGTAAAATAACTATGGTCTCTAAAAAAATTAATAAACAAACTTAAAAATAAAACAACAAATAATTCAATTAATTTAAATTAATACTATTAATGTGTGTGAATGTTTATATTGGTAGTTTATCTATAGTTTTATAACGTTAAATATGTTAATTTTATATTTATAAATTGTCTCAAGTCTCTAACTTTGGATTTTCTCAAATTTCATTATAATTAAAAATATTCAATAAAAATCAAGCAATGAAAATAAAATATCAAAATAAAATGATTAAGAAATATTATACTCTATTAAAACACATGCGGGTAATGCGGATTCAAGCCAAATTGATCAACATTTAAATCTGATATTTTTATTGGGATACTTGGAGAAATGGAGTTACTGCATCCAAGAACTTTCGAGATCCGTAGAGGCACAGTGATACTCTGGTTAAATTAAAAGATATTTTAAATAAGAACACAAAAAGAAATAAATGTTTTAATATACTAATTGAAACAAACTGGATGAAAACCTTTGACATACATACTTTCAAACAAATACTATCAATTATTTCGGGGGGCCCCTGACTATAGTCGGAGAGAAGAAAGTTGGTGCGTGAGGGGTGGCGGCTAGGAGAGGCGGGGATACCCCCTCCTAGAGTGATTTACCCACCACCACTGTATTCTACTTTCTTAAAAATGTGTTATGCACAATGGTGGGGGCAAGCGTGGGAACTGGTTGGCCGATGGTGGGGGTCGGCTCGTGCACCAACATTCATCTCCCGGACTATAAGTGCCAAGAGCGCCGAAGGCGGTCTGAGCAGCTAATATAATTATATATTTTAATTAATTAATTTTAGAATTATTATTTATTTTGTTTAACTGATTCATTTAGTATGAGTGAAGGAAAGAGATCCTTCGCTTCTGTCTATTGTTCATGTATTATTTATTTAATGGAGGCAATAAACTGTATTTACTTATTTACTCAAAATGTCCCCAATAAATATAGAATATAATAAAAGTAACTTGTCCTGGAATTTGGGAGAGTGGTATTTTGCAAGAGAAGCTTGAGTTGAATTTAAAATCTATATCATTATTTTAAGATTTTATTTGTTAACATTTTATATTTACTTATATATCGTATAAAATCATCTATAAATTTAGAATTTTATTTATTTACAAGTTAGTACTAATTGCAATAATATATTTTGATCTAATTTAAAATATATATTCTGTTTATTATTATTTCTGTAGTTTATAAAATAGTTATTTTGTGAAAAATGTATAAAAAAAATGTCTTTATAAATATAATTAAGTAATTGTATTTATAGTAAAGGCTATATGAATGTCAGGCGAATAGATTAATATTGGAAATCTAACGATTAGGATAAAATTCAGTTACATTGTTAGATTAATGGTTAGAAATAAATTACTAAAATATTCTATAACATATAAATGTTATCTAAAACATGATTTTAAATTGAATAAGATCATTTAAAATATTCCCAAGAGCTTTTTGAACATAACACATGACATAGCTTGTTTCAAGCTTGTATATAAAAGATGCAAAAACTATTTAAAGAATTCAGAAAAAAAACGTATTTTATATTTTAACAAAAGCATAAATATTCACTATCTCTAATAGAATTTTAATTTTTTTTTTATTTTTTAATTCAACAATTTTTATTATTTTTCTAATTCCAATTAGAATAAAACATTATTTTCTATGTTTATATTTTTTTTATTCAATTACAAAAAAAAACATACAAATGAAGAATTTAAAATCGATAAAATTTCAAAAGATTGCCGAATGTAAATTTTTAGGAATTATAAGATGATTGTTTCAATCGTAAGGCCCTGTTTGCAAGGAGATTGGAATTCTCTGGTTTCTCTGTCCACTCTTTCTTTTAATAACCTCCACCTCCGTCCCCACCTCCTACCTTCTTACCAATTCCACTATTTTATCTC
Organism: Labia minor; assembly: GCA_963082975.1. Classification (NCBI taxonomy): domain Eukaryota; kingdom Metazoa; phylum Arthropoda; class Insecta; order Dermaptera; family Spongiphoridae; genus Labia; species Labia minor. The sequence goes on from OY720349.1 coordinate 32,834,303, forward strand.
CAAATACAAGTTAAAAACAAGTTTTATTCTGCATTTTTAAGACATTTTTTAAAATCTTGATTGGTTTTTTTTCTAATTAACATGAATTGGAGATGAAATCTTTAAAATACTTCGATTGCATCGTAATTAAAAAAATAATACTCGATTTGCCTTTTTTATGGATCGTTATTACTTGTATCTTGGAATCACAAATTTAATTTAATCAGATTTGGAATTATATATATATATATATATACGTATTATAAATAATGATTTCGTATTTTTAATTTAATTTCTATTTGAATGGTTATATAAATATTTTTTTACAATGAATCAATTGATGAAATTGAGCTTTTAAATTTAGCTAAAAACAGGTTATAGATGAATCTAAATAATTATTATAGAACACATTTAATTAAAAAATACATAAATAAATAGATAAATAAATAAATAGAAGATGAACAAAAAAAAAATTGTTTCCATGGGTCAAGTGAGAGTGACTTTTTTAATTTTAATATTACTCATGTTTTTTCAATTTTTTAATATTAAAATAATAATATAATATTTGTAAATATTTGAAAAAAAAAATATTATTATCAAATTCATTGGAAACAAAATTATAGTTTTCTTAATTTAATTTCGAAATAAAATAAAAAAATATTTATTTTAATAATATTTTAGAATCAAATTACGAAATATATTTACAATTCCTCCACGCAAAAAAAAAAAATTATTCATGAAGTTTAAATGTAATTTCTTTTATTTATAAAGGCATTTTGAATGAATAGCAGGGAGCTTTTAATAAATTCTTAAAAAATGTTTTATACTAAAAGATTTCTAGGGCTTTGAAGTAACAAATTGATTGATATTTTCTTTGTACAAATACGGCGTGGTAGTTTAAAATTTATATAGTAATATATATTATTAAAATAGTATATATGGTAATGTAATTTCAGAATTTATATTATTATCAGTAGAAATAATTTTAAAGAGTCTAAAAGCTATTACTGCTTTGAAAAATATAAAACTGAAGCCATCTAAATATAACATCATATATATATATATATATTTATTTATATAAATCATATATATACTTATATAATATAGGATCAAGTATTTTATCAATTAAATTTGAATATTCATTTAATCTTGCAATGGAAATCGAGTTATTTTAATTAATTTGCACTATTTTAGGAAACAAACTTTTGAAGGGTCATTTTTTGAAAATTCATTTAATAATTGTAATGTATAATTTTTAAAGTTTAAACATTGTATAAATTTGTTAATGGGTTAATGTTAATTAGCTCGGAATTCCAGGAACTTGAATTTTATATTGAAGTTCACAAAACACAATGTTTTTAATCAAATTATTATAATTTGAATTCTTAAATGATGTTTTAAATGAAAATGATTTAGACATACATATATGTGAATAAATAACTAGGAAAATCTTGTTTTTTAGGATTCAAGTGTATCAGTTCTAGTTTCTTGTAACATATTCTATATAGTATTATTATAATATCCTGAAAATAAAAAGAATATTAAAAGGATTGTGGTGATCAACTCTAACGTTTTACAGGGTTATTTCTTATCAAATATAAAATTCAAATAGGACGTATACTTCAGATTAAGAGAGATAGAATAGCAACCTTTAAGTAGGATGTCTCTCCTACTTTTTAAAGTTCCCTGTGAATAATCCTACATTGTTAGTCCTTAATAGTGAAGCATGAGTAATGACAAACAGAAATTTTATAATAAGGACAAAATAGACATATTTCTTTCTGGAGTTTAACAATATTACTTTAAATTTAGATACAGGGTGTGCAGTCAAAATCCGGACAAAATTTGATTTGAATTTTCCGCTGTACTATACCACCTACGGATGTCGCAATTGGTTCCTAAATATCGTGTACGCATCTACTAATCAGGCATAACCTCAAAACACTCGCAATGTTGAGACAAAGCCAGAAGTACAACCGAAGAGCAGCGATCGTGGTCGCTCAGTGATAGAGATTATCCGGTTCTTTGAATACCCGAGATCCATAGTTTGTGACAAAGTACAAGGAGTCTGAGAAATCGGAGGAAGGTTCCGGAGTCACTTGGTGCAAAAATGGTTATCGGATAATGTCGACATGTTTTGGTCCAAGGAATTCTGGCCTCCTAACAGCCCAAATTTAAATACATTGGATTACTACGTATGGAGCGTTATTGAAAGGGTGACAAACAAGTCCCGACATCCGAATTTAGCGTCTCTCCGAGCCGCTATTGAAGTAGCATTCGCCAAGATGGACCGTGATGCCTTACGCCGTGCATGCGATCGCTTTAGACTGAGATTGGAGACGGTCGTTCATGCAAGTGGGGGATATATCGAATAAATCTATTCTTTGTGGTACTATATATTGTGTGGTAAAAAATATTTGTATAATTTTTCATTTTTTTAATAAATAACATAGTGTAAACAAAAAAGTTTAATTTGTCCGGATTTTGGCCGCGCACCCTGTAGTTCTAGAAAATGATTTTTTACTGAAAATATACAATGTACCTCAAACTCATCTTCAACTTAAATAAATATCTCTTAATAGTTTTATGAGGACTACATAAACTTATAAATAGGTGAACTACAATCTGTTTGCATTAATTCGTGGATCGTCCTTTGAGAGAATAAGCAGTACTTTACCTCTCTACTGAGCCCTAAAACTAAGTTGAATTCTGTTTAAGACCTTTTCAAATAGCTGAGATTAATAGACTTTTTTTGAGAAAACTAATTCAAATCTGAGTTAGCTTTCAAAATAAGAATAATTAATAAAATATAATCAAATGAAAGTTTAGGAAAAAAATTCGTATCAAACGGATGTATTTTTATTATTTTCATTTCCATTTCTTATTTTATTATTTTTTTTAAATTTTTTAATTTAACATTCTATGGTTCTCTGGTCTATTGATATAAAATCATATATATTTACATATTTACACAAAAGAATATATTTGTAGAAAATTATTCAAAATTTTTTTATAAACAAACGATATGGCAAGAGGGAGAGATGTGACAATAACGCACAATTGGTGTTACTATCGCTTATTGATGAGTTTTGTTCAATAGACAGTGGATTGGAAAGAAGATGGACCTTTCAATATATATTAAATATACTTATTCATATACTTATTGTTAGATACAATAAATTAATACATAAGAAAGTGTTATGGTTATATCTTAAATAGCACACACTTTTTGAACTGTTTTCACCTGATATGCGAATTAGACTAATTTATATAATTATAAAATTCATTACTTTTAATTAAATGTAATAAGTAATTATATATAAAATTTTAAAGTCTAAGAATTAATAATACTAAATGAAAAATATTAGTTCAAATTATGATAGTAATTTTGAAAAAAAAACAATATTTTTTTAAATATTAATGGGGTTGGATTCAAATTAAAAATGATTTTCAAAACGATGGTATATTATATAAAAAATATTCAAATTTAAAAAAAAAATTAATAGGCCTAGAATTTATTTAAGTGTCTGAATATAAATTTAAATGCAAATTTATTTTTAACTATATTATCAAAAATGACATTTCATTCATTAGGATTAAATATCGTTTAGATTATTATGCAATCTAGAATTTAGATTGAAGGAGACGTAGAGGGGGGTGGTAAGGTTTATCTGTTTCTGGTTCGTCAGGCGCCAGTACCCTTCATTTTTCTATTTTAATGAAATACTAAATGTCAATAAGAATATCGAATTTATTACAAATTGAATATTTTTATTATTTAAATGATATTGACTTGGAATATAGTTAAAGAGGACTAATATATTCGGTAGATCATTTATGTGGTGCACAAAGTCATTCGAACGAGGTAATGATGTTAATTAACTTGAAAGGTCGTCGTTAGAAATTACACTTCACTGCCTACAAATAATGATATTATATCATTCATATCTCATTTGTATCTTGAAATCAAATATATTTATTATACATTGTAAACCCAATCCATATACATAAGAAGACAACAAATTTGATTTCGTATGTTTATACTTATTTTTTTGTTTATTTTTTTATTTTTATCTTCTCACTATTTATCGTTACATAATAATTTAAAATTGATACAATAATTATTATTATTTTATTTAAGGAGAAGATTAGTTTGAATAAATTGAGTTACCTACTGTTGTTTATTTATAAAAATAAGTAAATTGAAAACTACGATCGGCAAAACTATTACTATCAAGAATTGGTGGGTGATCTCCAGGGACTGCTGCAGTGATGTATGCTCCCGCCCGATTGAATTTCCGGAAAGTCATTTTGTGGATAGAGCAATTGGAAAAATCTGTTATTTTCAAAAACAAAAGGAAAACAATAATAAGTAAGGTTTTCCACTTTGAAATAGAAAACATAAAATAGTAACAAATATTTTTTCTTATTAATATTTGAATATATAAATTTCATTTGTAATTTTAAAATTTATTTAAATTTTTTTTACAATCAATTTTAAATTAAATATTTTTGATTAATAATAATATATATATACATTCTACAATGCATTCACAACTAAATCCACGAAAAATTTGAAAAATTAGAAATTAGTTAATAAGAAAATAAATATAAATAAAGTCTGCCTAAATGGGTATAGAACAGTGATTCTCAACCACTGTGTAGCGAGATTCTGAGGCTCATTTCAACATTTCTGACTTTTTTTTCAGTTTGGTTCTAGAAAAAGGTAAAACGTTTTTGGGACTAGGCTCTTAAACATTTCCGACTATCTAAATTTTTTCAATATGGTAAAAGGTAAATCATTTATCATTTTTGGGACCACTTTTTTTTCAATATGGTAAACTTTTACAATTATCTTTTTCTTTGTGTGCAGCCAAATTTTTAAACCGTTAAAAGTGTGCCGCGGTAAAAAAAAAGGTAGAGAATCACTGGTCTAGCGAGATGTTAGAAAACTCCACCTCCAAGAAATAAAACAGTTTATTTATTTTAAATCAAAAATCAAATCTATATACCTAAACATAACTAAACGAAAATGTTATTGGTTCTTTAAAAACTAGAAATTTTTATAATTGTAACTTTTGGCTTTTTCTTCCTCAAAAAACTGCTGATAATAAAAAATACACTAAATTGATTGATATCATAATTTAAAGTCATTTATCTATTCTAAGGCACAAATTAATTCATTAATATTTATATTTATATAACCTAATATGAAAAATGAGTAACGATACAATAAACTTTGCATTGACTGTGATTGATTCTTGATGTTTAAAGTAATATTTTATATTGAATTTCATTATATCTTTTTAAATAAAATAATAAATAATTAAACCCTTAAAAATAGGCGTATGAAAAGATTATGTAAAAGAAAATTGTGAATTTATTGAGAAATGGGGAGGAGGGGGGGGGGAGAATTGAATTCAATCCAAACTTTTAATTGATTCCCTTCAAATCCAAAAACACTTTAATCGAATAAATAAATGAATGAATAATTTTACGAATTGATTTTATAGATTTCATTAATTTTCTTTATTAAAAATCGTATTTCTTTAATTATTCTTTTCCTAATGTTTGTCTTTAGAATTAATCTGTTAAAAAAAAGAAAAAAAAAACATTTTAATTAATTTAAAACTTTGTTCGTAGTATGGAGGTTAGCTTAACAAATTGATTTTAAGATTTAATTTCGCTAAATAAATTCTTTTGTTTTGGACTAATTGAAAATCGTAAACATAATTTATAAATAACGTTGAATTCCCTAGAAAGAAATTAAGTAAAGTGATTGCTTAATATAACAAATGCAACTTTTTAATTCTAGTGACTGTTAGAAGAAAGGAAAGAACGTTCTATGTGATGTTGAGATATGCTTAGTCAGTATTATAAGGATTTTAAAATAGAAATCAAACTTTATTTTATATATAAATATAGGTAACTAGAGGTATAACTTATTACCTCATTTATACTTTCACCCAATTATTCAGAGCTCAATATTATTTATTTACATTAGTGATTCTCAACCTGGGCGATCGACATCTTAAAGTGGTCGAGTATTTGACTATACGCTTTTTTTTTTGGGGGGGGGGGGGGGGGGAGGCGATAGTTATTTTTGGGGAGAGAAATCATTTTCAATTCTAAAAAAAGGTAAGATGATTTTGCGATCAGGCTTTTAAGCATTTCTACTTTTTTTCATTTTTTTCAATATGGTTCTTAAAAAAAATAAAAAGTTAAGATGATTTTGCAGACAGGTTCTGAAACTCGATTTTTCAATATGGCTCTAAGAATCACCAAGTGTACCTACTTTATATTAGAGATTATATTCAAATTTTATCTGTTAAAATTTATAGGGTGGCGAATTATGAAGCCGACCTTACGAAGTGGGCGTTTGGACCAAAAAGGTTGAGAAACGCTAATTTATATTAATATATTATTTTAGAGTATATTTAATGAATTTAGGATTGTTTTAGATTCATTTATTAGCTTCTTCCTATTTCAAATTTTAAACTTTTGTTTAGTCATAAAGATTTGAAACCTAGTGCTATAACATTATATTAATCAAATATGATTTAAATATATTTTTTTAATTTTAATTTTATTTTTATTAATGAAATAAAAAATTCAAATTAATTTTAAAAATCTACTATTTGAAAATTTTGAGAATTATGAAAATTTAAAATAAATATATATTTTTTTATATTTTCAATTTATCTCTTTACTTTAATATATATATAGGATAAGAAAAAATTAGTTAAAGAAAAAAAATTGTTTAGGAGAATATACATTTTCAATTGACTCGAAATAGAAATATATATTTGAATGGAGGAAATATTATTAAATAATATATAAAATATAGTCAATTTATAAGATATTGGTTCATAAAGTTCCAAACCATACATAAAAACATATATAAAAATGAAGTTCCAATGAAAATAAGAGGTTTGAAGAATAAAAATTTTAATGAAAAGAAATATATTTGACAGTAAGAATTAAACTAATTATTTTATGAAAGTGAATCTAAAGAAATATTGACAATATTATTATTTTATTAATTGAAAATTGATATATTTTCAATATACATTCGTCAAGCTTAGGTAGATAATATCAAATAATTATTAAAATATTTATTCTAGTAATGTTCCTTAATAATAAATTATTATGATATAATTATGATATAAATTATGAAATTTCATTGAAGATGCCATTATCCTAAATTTTCTAGACCAGTGATTCTCAACCTATGTGCCGCGAGATTTTCAAAAATGTGCCGCCAATTTATTACAAATGTAAAGAGGCTCTTAAACATTTCCGACTTTTTTATAACACTTTTTTTCAATATGGAAAACTTTTAATTATCTTTTTCTTTGTGTACCGCCAAATTTTTAAACCGTTAAAAGTGTGCTGCGGAAAAAAATAAGGTTGAGAATCACTGTTCTAGACCATAGGTTCCCATACTTGTTTGTGTCGTAGACCCCCTGTCGTGTTTTTCGGTTTTGGGCAGACCCCCCTACATGCCTAAATAAACTTTGTAAAAAAATTTTACTTTTTTTTTTAGAGCCATATTGAATTGAATTATAAGATAGTATAATGTAAGTAAATAGGCTTGAAATCCACTATTGTAGTCCTCCATTTTCATTTCATGGACCCCCAAATTTTTTATTTGCTGACGTAGACCCCTGGGGGTCGATATTGACCACTTTGGGAATCACTGTTCTAGACGATAACAGGATTTTTTTAGTGTCATGTATGGATCATACACACTTTACTAAAGCTTAAATAAATTTTTCAAAAATATCATATAATATTATTTATTATTGGAATTATTTTCCATTTATATTAATAAAACATAGGCAGTGGTGTTAATTTATTTCATTAATAGCTTATTTTTATTTGAGAGATATTATCATATGACAGTTTTCTACACTTTATTTCATTGATATATTCTCCCCTCATCTAATCATTGTTGACTTGGAAATGATACGAAAAAGATGAGTGGAATCGTTAGAGAATTTATTAAAATAAAAAAAAAAAAAAAAAATAGGGAGTGTCGCTTTGCTATCTTCTCCATGCATGCACGCGCACGCATCGTGCACGCGAGCACGCACGTTTCATTTTCTCCCTACGTGAGACGGAGACAACGATGCGCCTAATCGCGTTATCCAACGGCCAAAAATCGTCATGAATATTAATCTAAGTCAATAGGAATCAATTGGGGTCGATAATTCTTCGATTCTATTGTCTGCAAGATAAAAAAAAGAATAAATATTCTGTGAATGGGATTCCTATTCGAAGTTATATTCACCTTTCAAGTCGTTTATCCAAGTCATGATCCATTAGAGAATATAATCGATTAAAATAGATAAGTACTAATTAATTATTTTTGCAGTTATATAATTTTTAATTATTATATTTCAGTAGAAATTATTGTAAGTTATGACTTTCCCTTTCACTTAAGTATAATTTAAATATATATATATATATATATATATATGTTGGTTTAGGTTTCCGTGAATGCTATTGTTATTATTATTATCAGATTTATCAGGGATATAATGGCCTCGCGGACTGTTGTCCAGTGCGGACGTGTGCCGGTCTCAGGATTGCCCAGGATTCTTCGGAGCTCTACAGCAACGCGCAGTGAGTACAAAACCACCCAACCTATCAACCCAATATCCCGATATTAACCCTTGGTCACACAGACTAAGACCCAGAATCCCAAAAATACTCCCACCTAAATAATCTCTTGAAAATGGCGCCAAAATGGGTGCCGAAACGTCGAGAAAACAATCTCACAAAAATACGTGTTATATCCCTGATAAATCTGATAATATATATATATATATATATATATGTATATATAAAAATATTAAACATTTTTAGTTATATTATATTAGAGTAACTGAAAAAATAAATAATAAAATTTAAGATTGAGGTTACCAAAAATTAAGTTAGATTTTATTAGTAAAAAAATAAAAATAAAATAATGTAAAACAAGCTTAAATTTAAATTATATTTAAATTAAATTTAATTAATTATAAATTAAAATTAATAAATAATATTTATTAAACCGTATTAGGGCGTGTTTGACTGTTGATGGCACCACGCCACATACTGGCGCTTGGGATTAGTAGTGTTAAAAACTTAATTCCGGTACTTTCAGTGATTCAATCAAGCTGAAATTCTATATATAGCAGTTTTATACAATTATTAATCATGTGAAAAATTATCAAACATATATCTTTATTTTTACAGTCACTTTAGAAGAAAAAAAATCAAAACGTTGTAGGTAATGACCCTCTTCCGGTTGAGCTACATTTCTCAAAAGTTGATAGAAAACTACAAATTTTGAATAATGCCCGTATACCAAATTTCATTATTCTGGCTCAAACCGTTTTTGCGTAATCTACCATTCTAAAAGAAGTCTTTAAAACATTATTTATAAATATAAATTCGCAAAAATCATATAAACTAAAATATTATTTATTATAAATACAATAAATTTAAATTATTTCATTTGCATTAAGTAATTATATTTTTATTTTTTAAAGTAAAATATGAAATTGTAGATGAAATTTGATATTTGATTATCCACAAATAAAAAAAAAACATGAATCATTCGATGATAACCAAATCATATAGGTTAATTAAATTCAACTGATTATCCAATCAATTGGTTAAATATTGAGATTGTTGTTATTGTTGTTTTGAGTCCCCGGCGATTGCAAAGGGAGGAGCTTTCCTTGTAGACCCTTGTCGTACATCGAGCCTCCCTAGCTGTTTGTTGGATTAGCATAATGCTAGTTGGCATGTCTCATGCAATCGATCCCCCTTAAGACATCTTTCCTTCATGCAAGATCCATTCCTCCCCGACACCCACCTTTATAGATTCTTTCTCATATTCTGATGGAATCATGAATCGAAATATGAACAGTGATGCGTTGAGAGGCATTCGTTTGTAACGCTTTCACTTTCTCAAGTCTCCATAGGCTGCCAGTTATTTATTATAAACAAGGATTGAACGAATGATACACTCCATCCCAAAGGTCATCGTCATTTTTAGGTGTTATTTAACTTAATAACCATTCAACCGAACAAAGAAACTAAAAAGTCTATCTACCAGTAACAAGATTGACTCATCTGGCCTTCAACGTAATCATGAAGAGGTTCAATGCCGAGTTAGGGATCGGTGCACAAACCTATCTCCTAGTTTATCAATATAAATCATGCATCCTTTTCTTTTTCAAGAAATTTAATCTCAAAGGCCACTTTAAACAAAAATCTTTAAGTGATTACTCTATCGACCTCTAACCAACCTGTACTCACTATATAAGGTTTATAATAATTCATATGTATATGGAATATTGTATTTATGGAAATTTAGACAATTATTATATATGTATACATTTATTTCTATTCTAGTAAATATTATAGTATTTATACAGGTAAACTCATTTTCGTGGATTTGGTTAATACTTTATCAGTGGGTTCCTTTTGCATTCCAAATAAACTTTTCTTATGAAATTCTTCCCGACATTTTATAGTTTTCGATATAAAAATTATTAAAATTTGCATATAAATCCATTGATATTCTATTCAGCTACCATGTTTTATCAATTGACCACCAGAGCGCGCCACTAATTTTCGGTTTTTTATAAGCTGGGTTTGTTAAATAATTTTCATATATCCAAATAAGTGAATAATTAGTGAATTAGTCAATAAAACATTACTTAATGGCACATTTCGACGTTTATAGCTAATACTAATCTGCAAAAATTGAAGAATCTTTATTTTAATAATTTTTATCTCAAAAACTATAAGATGTCGGGAAAAATTTCATAAGAAAAGTTTATTTGGAATGCAAAAGGAACCCATTGATAAAGTGTTATCCAAATCCACGAATGTGAGTTTACCTGAATAATTACCAATATGGTAATTTTTGTGAAGTTAGGAACTATGCATTATCGAGCACTTGAATATAATTTTAATATAATTAACACGTACTTATACATAAATAAGTTATATAAAGTAAAAAATTTGGTTTAGAAGATGCGATAATCCGTTATATTTATTTATATGAAATGTACTATATGTTTAGAATTTACAAAAATTGATAAATTCAAATGAAATAATAATGAAAAAATTATATACCTTTATATGGTGTTTGTAGTGTTTGAATTTTAATTTTAAATTATAGCCTAATTAATAATTAGTAAATAGTAAAAACTTTAAAAAATATAAAAAAAATTCATTATTCAATGATTAATTTAAAAGGAAAATAAAAAGTTTAAGAAAATAATCACGATTTTCAATTTTTTTTAATAACTATTAATTAAATAAAAAAACAATTGAATATTTAAATTAGCCCTTCCAAGCCTCGCCTTATGAATTTGGAAAAAATGAGAAAGAAAGTTCGCCTAAAAAAAATGTTAAAAAATAAGACGTTTGGTCTATAAACCTCTTTGAATGAGCTCAATATGACTTTGATTTTTTGGATTTTGAAATGATATCACCACATTTGGGGCAACCTAAAAAAGAATTTATCTACTTAAGGGCATACATGATTTCCATCAATATGGGTGGATCACCGATGCTAATCGAAAATTCTCTACGCTCATAAGGTAACCAACAATTTGAACTTGTTCAGGCTATTCCCATTTTGGATCTGTGGTGAATTACCATCCCGGATGCGCGTTCATTTGATCCACCTCAACTACGCTCTCAGCAATACAAAAAGGCAAAATTGAGACCTGACATGCAATTCATGCAATCCAACCCTTAATATTGGCATGGCACTTGTTCACATTATCCACCCATAATTTTTTATTTATTAATTCTAATCTAATCTATGGATTAGTAGGATGAAAACATGGATCCCTCGTTGGAAGTTGAAGTCAACCTCCTGAAAATTCCTATCAAAATATATATTCCAAAGCTTAACCACCCTTCCAGTATAACGCATCGAAATCTACCAATTCTAAATACCTTTCTCTCTTCGGCCCTCTTTATCAATGTTAATTCTTGACAGATGTACACTGTAATTCCCACAACTCACTAAATTCTATCACATCTAATTTAACATATTTCACTATAATCCCCTCTTAAATATCAAAATGAAAAAATCAATTTAAATTCAATTGTTCCTACTATTATAAATGTTAAAATTTAAATGAAATATTACATTTACATTTGGAAAATAATAAAATTTATACCTATTTTATAAAAAGTACCATGCTAAGTAACGATGCTTACTTACATTTAGTGAGCTGAATTACGTAGATCATTTCATCATCATCAAGAATGGAAAAGATAATCAGGAATTCAAATCAACATCCAAGAAGGAAGATGGAAACTTGAAGTAAAAAATAACATATTGGATAATAAAATTTCAATATAAATAAATTTAAATTGAATTAAAATTCAAATTAATAATTAATACAGAACTCGAAGTTAATAAAGAGTTGATATATCTCGCAGTTTAGACTAGAAGCCTTGAATTGATCTCTCTCGCTTAGATAAATAAAAATTAGAAAAATTAAATATTTATAACAAGGAAATCAAGTTAGATAAATAAAATTATTTATAATTTAAAAATAATAATAATAACATCTTAAAGATGATTTTTAATTTAAATAAAAATATTTAAATAATTATAAATTTAATGAAAATTAAATTTTTTATATATGATTTTTTAGTGTGTTTAAATAATATTTATTTAACTTTTAATAAATATAAATTAATGAGATCTTAAATATTTAAGCTTATAATGATATTAATGAAAAATTTATTAAAATTTTTAAATATATATGGTATACAATAAGTAATACTAGCTGCTCCGAGCGCCTTCGGCGCTCTTCACACCTAGACGGGGGCTCCGCCCCCTGTACCCCCGAGTGATACATAGTATTTGGTTGAAAGTCTGTATGTAAAAGGTTTTCATCCATTTTGTTTCAATCAGTATAAGTAGATAAGACATGTATTTGTTTTCTTGTAAAATATATTTTAATTTAATCAGTAAATTAATTATATATTATTATTGTATATGTTATATTTATCTAACTCTGTGTCTCTACAGTTTTCGAAAGTTCTTAGCCGCAGCATCCACAATTCTCTAAGCGTCCCTATCCTGAGCTACAACCAAATCCTATCCTGTCCCATCTCTCCCATGTCCCTTCCTTCATTGTCCACCCACCTTGGTCCTTGGTCTTCCACCGGATGTTTCCCAATCGGTTTCTCCCAATTTCTAGTTTCTCCAATTCCAACCACGTCCCCTTCCCATCCTAGCCTTCTTGATTTTATAACCTTAACTATATCTGGACATTATTTCTCGTTATGCCATCTCCGCCATCCCCCTGTGACCTCATCTTCTTTTGGCCTATAAATGCTGCGAACAATATTAATCTCACAAATACTCCAAATCTACTCTCGTCTCCCAGAGTCATCGATAGGGTGACCAAACGTCCCGTCTTTAGGTGCTCTGTCCCAAAAATGTCTTCGGGACACCCTACTGTTTTTTCAATATTTAGGACATTTCGTAATTTTTTTTTCAAAATTTTTTCAATTTAGTTCTAAAAAAAGGTATACCGTTTGTCCCGGTTAGGTGTTTTCGAAATATGGTCACCCTAGTCATGGATCAACATGAAAAATAATTGATTTATATATTTTAATTTTGATCCTCTTTGATGAGATAAGCCCCTTTACTGCATAATAACAGGCGTTACTCAATTACAACGTCGGTTTAAATTCTTCTCGAATATTATTATCTTTGGTGATTAGAGATCTTAAGTGTTTAAATATTTATACATTTTCAAATTCTACATTTTGTATGTAAGTCGTATCCGTATCATAATTCTTGAATTTTTTTGTTTAATTACATTTCGGTTGATTTTTCCCCAATTTCTCTAATCATATGTCTCCTCTTCCAGTCCAATTCATTTACCTATCAATGTTGCATAAGGAATTTAAATTTCTTAATTTGGCTAGAACACTCCATTTTTTAAAATTTTAAATAGAGAGGGAGAGAGAGAGGTTCTAATTATATATATATTTATATATATCTGTTTCTATGACAGCAAAAAAGTAAACAAATTATAAACATACAAACACTCTCCTTTATATATATTTCTGGAAAATGGAACACCCGCAGCTCAGCTCAGGAGTTACCTAAGATTCTAATTTCTTTTTTATTTTTCATCATTTGAGGTACCCTTCACCTCAGAAAAATTTGGTTACCTTACTAGCGTATTAAATATATAGATATGAGTAAAAAGTTATATATACAAATGCATTTTATAAAATTTAATTTTTCTTGAAATATTTTTTTTAAAATTCATTATTGGAATTATTATATTTTAAAAAAAGTGGCGTGTGGTTAAGATCGAAATTTTTCAATTTTCAATTATTAAATATTTGGCTAGTTTGATATAACTTTAAATTTAATGGTAAATAAATAAGAGGTCTTATCCAATAATAGTTTCGTTTTGTTGCTTTCTGTGAGTTCACTACAATTTATGTGTTAAAGTAAATCAAACAAACATTCGAAAACAAAAAGAAAAACTCATCACTCACATCACTTTGATAGTTTGCAATAGATTGACTGACAAAATATATTTCTATTCTATTGAAGTAATAATCAGGGTGGATAAACTCTTCTTAGAAAAAATATTTTAGTTTTACTAATCGGATTATCTTTTTGTTAAAAAAAAAAATAAATATTTTAAATGAATTATATAAATATACCAGTCAATTTTGCATGAAAATTATTTTATCAACAAGAATTGTCCTGGAGATTCCCTATTGAAATTTACCATAATTATTCTCATTTTATATTAGTAAAATTATTGATATATAAATAAAAAAAAATTATTTCAAATGATTTTGATATTTTAATTTTGATAAATCATTTATTAATAAATTTATTTTTATTTAAATTAATTAAATGAAAAGAAAAAATTAGATATAATTTTTATAGAAATATTAATAAAAAAAAATATTAATACTTAAATCAATATTCTTATAATATAATAAAATTTCAATAAAAAAAAAATATTCTTAAAAAAATAAATAAATATTTAATTACCAAATTCATTTGTTTATTTCTTAAACAAGAAATGCCTGATGCAAAAGATATATTATTGATAATATTATAAAAACATTTCTTGTGAATATGCCTAATAAAATTAAATTTTATAATAATTATGAAAATATATTTTATTTACATTTCTAATAAATCATAGGAGCTAAAGAAATTATAGAAATGTGTATTATATGTAATCCAGAATATAAATACACAATTTTTTATTAAAATAAATACATACTTATTTATATTTAATTTATTCTTAATACCATTCATTTTATTCAGTATGTGTGACCAATCTATATAATAATATTTTTTCACAAAATTCAGTGGTTTTAATTTTATGTTTAAGATTTTTCAATAAATAGCAAATATCTTTAAAATAATATTATATTTTGCATATTATTATTCAAAATTTTTAAAATATTATCTAATTTAATAATGTATAATGTATAAAGTATAATGTATAATATTTATAATAATGACTATACCAAAACTTATTTTACCATTGAATGTTATAGTTTCTAAAAATTTTCAGATTTTAAATGAAAGGGCCATGAGTTCAACCTACACCCTTACTGCTGATAATTGAACTCCATAAAGAGAAATATAATAATGTAAAATCTAATTAAGCTTATTACCTAATATATGGTATATTCTCAGAAAAGTCATATGAATGTTTATTTAAATTCCATTATTCAGTATTAAATAGGAATTAAGACAATTATAATAATTATATAATTATACTATTAATGGATGTAATTTTGTCAGTCAGAATGGATCTGATTGCATTTTCCGGTAAATATATCGTTTAATAGAGAGAGAATGACTGTGTGCTTATGTGTAATAAGTTGGAACAGAGGGGGTAAATTTCTAATTATCTTCTAATTAACTATTTACTTTGAGGGCTTACATATAGAAGCCAATAAAACGACTGATATATCTCGATGTATAGTTTGAGAAAGGAAGATTCCCCTGGTGTATAGGCTTCCATCTTAATCATTGCCATGTTAATTTGGTTTTGTTCCTAAAAGCATCCCCACTCCACTGATCGGAATCAAAGTGAAATCTTTTTCTTGTATAATTTATTTCTATTATTCATATTATTATTATTATTATTATTATTATTATTATTAATATGTTAGGTTTACTGCTCAGCTCAGATTGTAATAAGATTTTATTACAATCCCCCAAAGAGAACATTATTTGTAATTTGAAATGTGATGTTCATATAAATATACTCTAAATATTTGTATTTGTTTCCTTACAGAGTGAATTTATCTTGGGCGTACTGAGAGAAGTAATTTATCATTACGGTTAGAGCAGCAGCCAGGCAATAACCCTTCGTGGAAAGGTGAAACGATCGAGACAAGGGCTGTTATGGCTTGTAAAAGGACCATGATCTCGGTACAAGTTGCTTTTACGAGCCTTGGAGTAGACACGAAATTTTTTTATTGTTCAATTCGTTGTGAGTAAATTATACGGTAGCTGGTTGAATAATACAGGATTGGATCCGGTTGGCACAAAGAAAAAAAGAAAAGAAATAAGATGGGTGAACAATTTGGAAATAATCCCAGGTCGGGAGTTTAATAATTGAACAGAAGACAAACAAAATTATTATGAATCATTTAGAGAAATCAACTATTCAATTTAGAAGTGGTGGAACATTCAATTCAGAAAATCAAAATTGCAATTTCACATTAAATAAATATTTTAAGAAATAGGAATGAAAACTCATGAAAATTTTAGAAATAAGAAAAATTGAAAAGTAAATGGAAAATAATCCATTTTTATACAATTATTTTCAATTTATTAGAAAATATTTATATATTATAATATTTAAATAGTTTTTTAATTTAATTTTTATATGTACATAAAATACTATGAAAATAAATCAAAAGATTTATAAGATTGTATCTTTCTATTCTTCTTCTTATAGTTCTGACTCTCTTTATGACGATGATAGTTGTCCGGATATTACCCGACCTCGATGAGAACTCAAAGTACTCTTTCAGGTCAGTCAACCAAGATGATCTTCTCCATATTTTTTTCCTTCCATGATGAGAGGAAGGGTTGACTATCTCTCTCGTCTCGAAGAATAGGTTTCAAATATTTCCCCCTTTTTATATTGTGGGTATGGGTTCTTGTTATTTGTTCATTGTTAGAAGAATCTAATCTAATTTAATCTCATTGGATTGTTAGATTTGAAAATATGTATATATATATATATATATACCTATATATGTAATATTGTCTTTATGATACGATAAATGATCACATCACCCATTTTTCAACTACCTTTCTATTAAATTAAAATAACTTGGTTATTTTTATTCTAATACGTAATTATTTAATCAAATTTATGCAGTAAGTAAAATAATCTACCATCTTTGAGTATTCTTATATTGAAAAATAATTTAAATTACTTCTTTTCTATTTGTTTAACCTCAAGAAAGTATATACCCCTTTAATATTTAGAACTTATTTATTTCATTTATTCTCTTTCATTTGCAATATTAAGAATTAATAAAAACAAATGAAAAAATATATGATATTATATTTAATATGTCTCTACCTTCAAAAAATTATTAATATTAATTCTAAATTTTTTAAATCTTAATATATGGGATATATTTATATATATATATATATATATATATATATATATATATACGAGGTGTGTCTAAAAAGTTCGTTGAATGGTATGATAAAAACATAAAAAGAGAATGTTAATTGTAAATACTTTTATTGTGACTTTCAAAATACTTTCCACTAGTCACAACACACTTCTGACAACGTTAGTTTAAGGCTTGAAAAACTGTTGGAGAAGTCTTGATGTGGAATCGTTCTCAGAATAGCCGTCACAACGTTCAGGCCGGCAATCCACAAGCAGGACACCAGAAAATACTGAAAGCGTACGAGAGATGCTAACAAAAGATCGTCGATTGACTCTGCGGCTAATAGCCGAAGAATTGAGTATTAGCAAAGACACAGTAAGTAGTGTTTTCTGGTGTCCTGCTTGTGGATTGCCGGCCTGAACGTTGTGACGGCTATTCTGAGAACGATTCCACATCAAGACTTCTCCAACAGTTTTTCAAGCGTTAAACTAACGTTGTCAGAAGTGTGTTGTGACTAGTGGAAAGTATTTTTTAAGTCAATAAAAGTATTTACAATTAACATTCTCATTTTATGTTTTTATCATACCATTCAAGGTACTTTTTAGACACACCTCGTATATATATACACATAAATATATATCAATATATATGATTATTATAATTATATAAACATTATATACTTAGATCTTATAAAAAAATTTCTATATATATATATATATTAATTAAATCATCTCTTTTGAAAAGGATTTTATATTTTCATTGAAGTTTTTAATATTTGAAAATGGTGGAAAATGGAAAATTTTAAGAAGGATTTACTCATAAATTGAATAATCATAATCAGAATAATTTATTAAATGTTTCCATTATGAATTTTTAAAAATTAATTAGTTAAATTTATTTTATTTAAGTTAAGTCTACTTTGATATATGATTCATATATAGTACATTGAAATCACGTATTTAAATATAAAATATTGATGTTCTTTTTCCGGATTATTGGTTGTGTTAATGTTTGCCCGAATCCTAGGGAAAGAACCCTTGAACTTTCCTCCATCCCTATATTTTTTATTATCATAGAGAATATATTAGCTCTTTAAGAGTTCGGTGAAATAAATAAATACAATTCGCGTGAAAAAAAGATTTGATCTCGTTTCCTTGAAGGTCCCTTGTTCTGAACTTGTCGGGACGTTTGGCGCCCTTCGTGGGAGCGGGCGGCTGGCGAAGGGCTTTGATAAGCCATGGGCGGGGTGAACTGACACCATAACGGGGAGAACTGATAGATGGAGAAAAATGAAAATATAATGAGAAAAAATACCAACGTGAAAATAAAAGAAGATAATAAAACGTAGATAAAAGAAATTATTGATAGCCAACACCATCAGTAAACCACCACAATCATCCTCCACTATCCATCTAAACTTTTAGAATCTCCTCCACTCATCACATTCCAAATGAATGACAAGAATTTTTATATAAGATGAACAGAAAGGAAAATAACTAGAAAAAATAATAATAATATGAATATAAATAATTATACGAAAGAAAAAAAAAATTATTAATTTTACTTTAAGTAATTTGATATGAAATTTTAATTAAAAGTTATAACTCTAACTAAGTAGAATAAATAACTGAGCTCATTAAATCATAATTTTGTTTAAAGCTCTCTCCCAAAGAATACGAAGATATTAAAGAAAAGAAGAGTTCAATTAAAAGATGAAAAAAAAATTACTATAAAAGCTTCCTACTAAAATTTCTCCAAAAATTTATTAAGATTAATTGTAAAAATTTTAAAATAATGATGTAAAAATATTAATCTTCATTATTGTAATAATAATAAAAATAATAATAATCATAATATATAGATACACTTAAAATATTAATATATAGGTATGTATTTTATTATAACTTATAATGTTAAAAAGTACATATGTTTTAATTAAGTAATTAATAATCAAAATTTAGTAATATTATATATTAAATAATTACCAGATTAAACAATTATTAAAAATTATAAAAAAATGTTGAATTAATGTTTAAAATTTTTTTCAACAATAATTAAATAATTTTCATTTTTTTTCTTTTGTTTCTAGCAAAGTAAATAGATAATCAATTAACTGTTCATTATTTTATTCGTCACTTACAGTATTTTTAATTTATTCTAAATTAATGATTAATTATTGCTTCTGTATATTTGATCTATTATATAACGTACTTTATCATATGTATATCTATGTAGCAGGGCGCACAGGGTGAGAGGTTAGCGTAGCTGCCTCACATTCTCGCCATCCCGGGTTCAAGTCTCGGGCAAGATAATTTCTCTAACGGGAGGATATGGGATGGAGTCAACCCAACCTCCGGGATAAAAATTGGGAAAGCTACTTGATAGCACCTCCGAACATGGTAAAGGTTGATAGGACCAGTTCTACTGATCATATGAATTAGGTAGGTGTCCATACACCTAATTCATATAACCGACTTGACATGCGTTGTCCTTGTGTAGAACGTACAAAGTCAGAGGTTTTTATATCTATGTAGTAAGAAGAATTATAGGTATCAGCTAAAATTTCGAGTAATCAATGATTTAAAGCTCTTTGAGTTCAAAAAACAATGTTCTCTTTTTAAAACTAAAGTTTTGTATAAAATTAATTTGAATATCAATAAATTTAATTAGAGGGGTTAAACATCGAGTTTTTAAGTGTTTTCTTAAATTGAATTTTTATGTAACTTTCTTACATTGATAAGAGAAATAAAAGATGGATAAATTAAAATATCCATGATATTTCTCATAAAATATATGATTAGTGAAAATAGTGTGATGTTTTCACCATATTACTAATTTAATTTAATGAGAGAGTAGGAGAGAATAAAATGTATAAATTTATAATAAAAAAAAAAAATACTATTTCATTTGGCTTTATCTTTTTGATGTTCGGTCGCTTTTGATTTTTGGGTCTCAATTAAATATTAATTAAAGGTCAATGAATTTAATCATCTGGGTCAAAACAGAATCAATCAATTTGGAATGTAATCTATATACTTTGCTAAAATAATTACTTTTAACTCTTTTTTTCATTAATAAAAATCAAAAAATAAATAAATAAAAAAATAATTCAAAATAGAAAAGTAAAATAAAATTTTATATTCTTAGCATGATTTATTTTTCAAATAAAATTGAAAAATTTCACATAAGAATTTATTTTTGTTCCCAAATCTATTTGATAAATTTTCTTGTTTCCATAAGTGATTTTATTGATTGAATCTGCAAACAAATTATAATCACTTGGCAACTTTTCGAAAAGTTTCAATTGTTTTTAAACAATTTTTTTTTAACTTGTTAAAGTAAAAAGTAAAGGGTTTGTGAATTGGAATTAAATAAAGACAGTTAGATTTTCTTTTATTGATTGGATGAGTTGTAATTATTATTAACAATATAATTATATTTAAATATTTTATAAAAAACCAAACACAAAGAAACTATAGAATTAAATTATAAAATTAAATTAATAAATATATAGAAGATAACATCTTTATTTAACTGATATGAAAGAAACAAGCATGGTTACCAATTGTATAATGTATGGTAGTGAAAAATAATTTGTTCCTGGAAAAATTTTGGTCTTTTTTCGAATTTCAAGTCATCTCCTTATAAAAACTTGTTTGATTAAGTTTTAAAAATTTTAAAATCAGTTCCAGGAATTGAAAAAAAAGCATTGCCTTTTCTTTTCTCAATAACTTTCCAATAAAGTTGCCAACATTCTATCCTTTTGCCTATCAAAATAATGGATGTAAATATAAACAGTGCTTTCTTTTTACTATCTCGTAAGAGATAGTATTGCGATCACGAAAATTTTCGATGTTGAGATTTTGATGTTTTTATACGTTTTGAAGGTTCCTGAATCATTTTCACTAAGGTTGAGAAAAATGTCTGTCTCTGTGTGTGTGTGTATGTATGTAACCAAGATTACGCAAAAACGGTTTGAGCTAGAATGATGAAATTTGGTACATGGGCATTATTCAAAATTCATAGTTTTCTATCAACTTTTGAGAAATGTAGCTCAACCGGAAGAGGGTCATTACCTACAAAGTTTTGATTTTTTTTCTTCTAAAGTGACTGTAAAAATATGTTTGATAATTTTTCACATGATTAATAATTGTATAAAACTGCTATATCTAGAATTGCAGCTTGATTTATTTGCTGAAAGTACTAAAATTAATTTTTTAACACTGCAAATCTTACGCTTCAACAAGTGACGTGGTGCCATCAACAAAGAGCCAAACATGCGCTGGTTTAATAAATATGATTTATTAATTTTAACTAGCTGCTCCGAGCGCCTTCGGCGCTCTTCACACCTAGACGGGGGCTCCGCCCCCTGTACCCCCGAGTGATACATAGTATTTGGTTGAAAGTCTGTATGTAAAAGGTTTTCATCCATTTTGTTTCAATCAGTATAAGTAGATAAGACATGTATTTGTTTTCTTGTAAAATATATTTTAATTTAATCAGTAAATTAATTATATATTATTATTGTATATGTTATATTTATCTAACTCTGTGTCTCTACAGTTTTCGAAAGTTCTTAGCCGCAGCATCCACATTTCTCTAAGCGTCCCTATCCTGAGCTACAACCAAATCCTACCCTGTCCCATCTCTCCCATGTCCCTTCCTTCATTGTCCACCCACCTTGGTCCTTGGTCTTCCACCGGATGTTTCCCAATCGGTTTCTCCCAATTTCTAGTTTCTCCAATTCCAACCACGTCCCCTTCCCATCCCAGCCTTTTTGATTTTATAACCTTAACTATATCTGAACATTATTTCTCGTTATGCCATCTCCGCCATCCCCCTGTGACCTCATCTTCTTTTGGCCTATAAATGCTGCGAACAATATTAATCTCACAAATACTCCAAATCTACTCTCGTCTCCCAGAGTCATCGATAGGGTGACCAAACGTCCCGTCTTTAGGTGTTCTGTCCCAAAAATGTCTTCGGGACACCCTACTGTTTTTTCAATATTTAGGACATTTCGTAACTTTTTTTTCAAAATTTTTTCAATTTAGTTCTAAAAAAAAGGTATACCGTTTGTCCCGGTTTGGTGTTTTCAAAATATGGTCACCCTAGTCATCGATCAACATGAAAAATAATTGTTTTATATATTTTAATTTTGATCCTCTTTGATGAGATAAGCCCCTTTACTGCATAATAACAGGCGTTACTCAATTACAACGTCGATTTAAATTCTTCTTGAATATTATTATCCTTCGTGATTAGAGATCTTAAGTATTTAAATATTTATACTTTTTCAAATTCTACATTTTGTATGTTAATTGTATGTAAGTCGTATCCGTATCATAATTCTTGAATTTTTTTGTTTAATTACATTTCGGTTGATTTTTCCCCAATTTCTCTAATCATATGTCTCCTCTTCCAGTCCAATTCATTTACCTATCAATGTTGCATAAGGAATTTAAATTTCTTAATTTGGCTAGAACACTCCATTTTTTAAAATTTTAAATAGAGGGAGAGAGAGAGAGGTTCTAATTATATATATATATATATCTGTTTCTATGACAGCAAAAAAGTAAACAAATTACATCCATACAAACATTCTCCTTTATATATATTTCTGGAAAATGGAACACCCGCAGCTCAGCTCAGGTGTTACCTAAGATTCTAATTTCTTTTTTATTTTTCATCATTTGAGGTACCCTTCACCTCAGAAAAATTTGGTTACCTTACTCCTTGTAGTTTAGGCTCTGGAGTTTTTTGCGTACAGACGGACACTAGCGTATTAAATATATAGATTTATAATTTAATTAATTAAATTAAATTTAAATATAATATATGTTATTTAATCCAATTCAAATTTGTGAGATAGTCGAATGGAGACACTCCAGCTAATTTATGTAGAATTAATATTAATAGAAAATAAAATATGAAATTTAGTAATAAAAAATTTTATAATTAAAATTAAATAAAAATGGATGTGTTTTGTGTCATAATGATTTAATTAATTAAGAAATAATATTTCTAAATGGTATAAAATTTGAGAGAGATTTGGTTAATATTATATAACTATTGAATATACATACTTTGATCTAAATATATATGTATATCGAATGTATTTAATTTCAGTTTGAATAATATTTGCCAATTATGAAATAAGATTTATAATTATTTTGTTTAAAAATTCATCCTGAAATTAATAGGAATAAGATCCTTTAATTAATATAAATACAAGCTGAGCTTGTCTGCGGTCTAATTGATCCTTTGTGCGTTCGTAATCGTCTCGACAAACAAACCAACCACAAGGTAACGACAAATTTAGATAATAGAATCAATTACAGACAAAATTAGCTTAATTAAGATTTGAAACTGATTTTAATGGTGGCCAAAGCTTATTTCATAGCTTGCGATGTTCAAAATCAAGAGATCTTTTAAAAGGCGAGGGATAAAGATGCGGGTAAGGGTGGAAATCATCTTGTTAATTTAAATACAACCCCCACTAGCTTGTTATTTTTAAAGATGGAAGAAAATGAAAAGGAGAGAACAGAGAAGAGATTTGAATGCACTAGTAAATGGAGAAGGGAGTCGGGGGGGGGGGGGCAAAATTTAATAACGTAATCAACTTTACGTACTCAAAATAAATTTAATTACTTTATCAAAGTTTTTTTTTTTATTTTATTATATATTCCTTAAAAAGAGTGACAATGAATTTTAATAATAAGGGGTGGTATACCTTAATTCTTGGATTCACGAGTAGCCAAAACTGTTATCAAGTAAATATAATTAAAAAAGTACCATCAAAAGGACTAGATTTGGGGTTGTCTAATGAGAGCAAGGGACTTGCTAATTCCCCCGTCCCAAAGGGCTTCTTTATAAAAAAAAAACTAATTAATTTTGCCCGGCGCATTTCTGAAGGCAGTTTATAATAAATGAGAGTGGAAGATTCTTTAAAACGCTACTCTTTAGCATAACAAAGAGTGGAGATGAAAACCATTAATGAAAACCCACAATGCATATCATGAGTTCTCAGGCCTTTCAATCTTGACCTGTAATTTATTATAGACCAATGGATTCAGATAACAGAAGAATGGAGTCTATTAATATCTAAATTTAATTTTATTTTATTAAATTAACAATTCTTTTTTTTTAAAAACATTCTTTCCTGGATCTGATTGATAAAATAAGCAAGTCACGAAGTTCTACGATGATTTGTTAGATATTCATATAAGTATATAAATATATATATATATATAAAGGTGATCGGAGAAAACTGAAGTCATGGCCAAAACTTTTTTATATTTTGGTTTGAAAAATTAGCCATCATTGCCCATGTTGTATATATATATCTGATGTCAGCAGTTTTGATCAAAGATTATGCCAAAATATATTATGTTCAATTAACAAGCTCTTGTTAGTCGTCTTCATGTTGACATCGATTCATCTGTCTTCAGGCAGTTGTGCTTCATTAAAATCGAATTCAAATATTCAAATGAAACAATAGTATCTTAGTTAGAAGTGAGTGATGCACTTGATTTAAGGGGGCTAATGCGGATTTATTCTTTGCAGAGTACGAAATGATGTGACATAAGAAGAATATATTTTCATCTTTGCAATTGTTCTGATTTCGTTGATTGTTATGTAAATTAAATGAGGGTGAAAATTAAATTAGTATTTTTTTTTAATATTCCTTTCAATACTACTAAGTTAGATAATACAGATCAAATAGACGTAAGTTATAAATAAATAAAATGAAAATCCCTAATATTGTCTGATATATACTTATATCTATATAATTTGATCCTTAATTTAAAAGTAAATAAGTTGACCTGTGGCCAGGTCCGAACCGACCGACGGTTTAAAGTAAATTAATTTCCAGCTACAGAAACAATTTCAAATAATTTTAATATATCTATTAATGTAATAAAAATCAGATATGGATACATAAATAATAAATATAAACATTTTTAATTTTATTTTATTTATAATATATATGTAAGACCAGGCTGTGACGTCATGAATGACTGGATGACGTCATATAATTTTAAATCAAGAAAAAACTAATAAATATGATTTTTCTCGAGGATAAAACCAATACAAAGTGCATGATTCGTGGTGATATATAAAAAAATCTCCTTTGGTGTGAAAATAACCCTTTCCTTCCTATCGTCGATCGCTAATACTACCACTTCCGGTTTCCGGATTTGCACCAAAAGTTGATCAATTCATCCCACTGATGCATTAAGTAAATATACCAAATTTCATCAAAATCCGTTGAGCCGTTCAGGCTGTACACATCTATACGGACGGACAGACGGACAGACATCATGATAAAAATACTTTTTTCTGTTAAGAAAATGCATGATTCGTGGAGATATGTAAAAATCTCCACATGTAAAATTTGGTGTGAAAACAATACCTCCCTTACTATCGTCGGTCGGTAAAAATTATTAAGCAAAATATTTTATAAATATAGAGAAAGTAATAATGATTTATTAAGAATTCCAACCACAGATGTGATTTCAGTATTTCTTGGCAAATATCATGAATAAAGTCGTACCAAAATCTATATTTATATATTTATAATTTATTACAAAAAATAGTAAAATATCAATCAAGTCATCAAAAAGATGATTTATGAATACTTGAATCTTAAAATTAAAAACTAAAAAATAAAATAAGAACAAAGATATTTAATGTATAAAATCGTTATATAATATAATTTTATTTTATATATTAATATAATTTTTCAAGAAAGGATTAATGGAATGGCAATATGTCATTGTATGTCTGTGTGTGTGCGTCCAAAAAACTGGCTTCTGATATAGGCAAATCGTTAGAAAAAATATCCACAATAGAAATAAACTATAAATAGTTTTAAAAAATAATAAATAATAAGTAAAATTTTATAAATGAATATTCAAATATATAAACAATAGTTATATTTCATTTAAGTATTTATAGTATATTTAAATACCTACGATATATGTACTATATACTTTTCTGAAAATAATTAATTGAAGTGAAATTAACTAAAATGTAATTTTCTAATGGGTCGAAATAATTGTTTAATATTCAGTGGGAAATTTGCTCAAATTAGAATCGGAGGAAATTATTGGCTTTATCTCTCGTATGTCTGACTCGGTTTGTAATATTCAAATTGCATATTAGATTGATGAAGTAATGAAATGAGAATAAGCGAATATTAATAGAATCGATTTAGCAATTGGGTTTGAGTGATACGTAAAACTTTCTTTCCTTTTGGAGTCAAAAGAGAAAAAAAAAGGATTAGGATCACTAAAAAATGGATAGCCCCTTTGGTTGGTTGTTGGGCTTAGCGATTCGGTCCGCGTCCACAATATACCAATACAGATTGAGCAAATAAGCAGAGTACAGAGGATGAGAGAGAAACGTGCCTGTATAGCCCCGATCGGGAAGATATTGGCCGATGCTTTCTTTCTTTGTCCGCGACCCTTTTCGTTTATACTCGGGATATTGAAAAAGCCCCCGGCAATTTGGCGATGAGGCTGCTGCTGCTACCAACCGACGACATCAGGCCATACCATAAAATTAGAGTCACCTAGTGTCAATGGTCTAATAAACTTTACCATCGCGACACTTGCAAATTTTAACCAAAAAATAAAACAAATAAAAATAAAAATAAAACAACTGAAAAAGTTAGTCACATTTTTGTGTGTTCTTCGTTTTTTTTTTCTTAAAAAAATGAATCAAAGAATATGTATTAAATTTTGCCGTAAAAATGAAATTAAAGTGCCCCAACGCCTTAAAATGCTGACTGTGGCATTCGACGAGCTTTGTCTCAAAAACATGTTTATAAGTGGTTTAAGCACTTTAAAAAAGCTCGCCAAGTTCGATCAAATGTGAAGGTTTTGCTCATTGTTTTCTTCGATTTTAATGGCGTGGTGCATCATGAGTTCTTGCCTACAGATCGAGCTGTTAATGAGGAATACTACAAGGAAGTTTTACAACGTTTGCGTGAAGCAATACAACTCAAAGGATCGAAATTGAGGAATAACAAATCATGGATTCTGCATCAAGATAATACATCAGCTCACACATCATGTTCGTGATTTTTTGTCTAAAAACAACACCGTAATTTTTCGTCAACCACCATATTCACCAAATTTGGCTCCTTGAGAATTTTTCCTATTCCCAAAACTGAAGAGACCAATGTTTTGCCACAATTGATGAGCTAAAGTCGGAATCGAAGAACGAGCTGATAGCCATTCCAAGCGAATTTCACAATTGGTTGAAGAGCTGGGATAAGTGCATTATATCTGAGAGGAATTACTTTGAAGGGAACGAAATGGATATTGATGAATAGATAAATACTTTTCGAAATAATTCAAAATATATATATATATATATAATAAGGTAAGAATACTTTAAATATACCTGTATTTCTAAGCACTTTTAAATTAGATAATCAATATATTGTTTTGTAATGAAAAAACATCATAATCATTCATAATCCATTTGATATTATAGTTAGATACGATCAAAGTCACATATTGATATTTTCAAGGATTCTATATTAATAATCCTTTTAGAATTATTAATGCCTATTAATAATCCCAAATCAGCGTCAAATTCTACGTATTCCCATAATTCCATCCATCTATATCAGTGAGCTCAAAAGTTCTTGGCCCTCTCACAACACAAAGTTTTAAAAATCATTTTCATCCTTTTTTTCAAGTCAAGACCAATTAATAACAAATTAATAGAACAAGTTTTATTCGAGATATCACCAAAGTACAACTTTTTATTTATAAAAATATTAACTGAAATTTAATATATTAAATTAAAAAAATATATATATATTGGTTATTTGTGGTTTATACAATTTCGAATAGACATAGCCTTATTGCGTGAGAAGAAACGTGCACATGACAAACAATGCAAGACAACGTGTCTAGAATTTTCTCCAATAGAGTAACGGCTTAATTCTTTATCTTATCTATTTGTGAGGTAAGCTCACAGACCAACTGCAAACAAATAATTTAATTAATAAAAAAAAAAGAAAATTTGTTTGGCAAATTATCTTATAAATTTATAATGAAAATGAAGACATTCCAATTAACAATAAATTCCTTTATTATTTTATTTATCTACTAATATATTAATATTATAATAATTAAAGATGAAAAATAATATATATAATGAATGCCAGCCAGTTGTTACCGACCGACGATAGTAAGGGAGGTATTGTTTTCACACCAAATTTCAGATGATGAGATTTTTACATATCTCCACGAATCAAGCATTTTCTTAACAGAAAAAAGTATTTTTATCATGATGTCCGTCTGTCCGTCTGTCCGTCCGTACAAAGTATTAATTTTATATTCATTGTCCCAAAATATTTGACTTAAAATATTGTAGTAATTAATAATTGATTAATTAAACTAAAAATAAAAACTAAGATAATATAATTTAGTCATTTTAATTCAAGTTTTATTAATATTTTTTAATATACTTTAGAAATTTAATTAAATGTACTATGAAAGATTTTGTTCAATTTTCATTTTACATATATTATGTTTTAATTTTGTTTTTAATTAAACATTTACCACCATTGGAATATCTTAAAAGTACTTAAGTTTCAATATTATCTATTGATCATTTTTTTTTTATTTTAAATATTTTAATTTCACAAATTTATCTTTATTTATTTTTTAATAATTAAATTTTAAATAAATTTTTTTAAGGTTATCTAATTATAAGTTAATTTTAGACTTGCTAGGTATTTTACATACCTAAATATTTTTATTTTTCACTTTAACATTTTATTTTTCTCAAATTTCGCAGTTCAGAATTATGCCATTCATTCTCCCCTTGGATAAATAAATCTTCTTTTGTATAAATAAAATTTAACAAATGTATAAGTTTAAGAGAAATCTAGAATATTTGCAAAAACTCCTTAAAACGTACTCTAATTAGCTGATAAGTGATTTAAAAAAAAAACAATTTACAATTTTCTCTACCAAAATTAAGTTGTTGATGTTATTTCATTCCTGAATGAATGATCAAATTTTGCTAACATTGAATATTTTCTGTGTGTGATTTGTTAAACGCTGTTGGTGTTTCAAAGGGCGATTGATAATTTATGACTCTTTGTTTTAAGTGAATCAATATCTCGCTCAGTTGAACAGAGATCTGTATATAATGTTATATTTATAAGGTGGTGGCTGGGGTTGTTCGTTTGGGGGAAGCTGAGGTTTATTAATGAAAGCCATATCTCGGTGCACAGCGGAAGAGGAGGACGCCGTTGCTTTAACCCCTGAGTTTCGTGGACGAATCAATAGCAATAAACCGAGCCTCCTGATTGCAGTGCAGCAGACAAGACAACAAAATTAGATCCCCGGCCGCGTCTGTGTTTTTTATTTCATTAGTAAAGGATTTCTTTTGTCGATTCGAATCAATCCTTTCATCCTTCCACCCACACCCCCACCCCATCCACCCCGATGCCACGTTTCATATCGTCTACCACAAGATCACTTCGCACTTTTGCTATCTTAAATTTCTCCCTCTTTTATATTTTTGTATCAACCCTCTCTTTTTCTCTCTGCAAAAGACAATTTTATTTGAAATGCAATAAACCTGTCTCCTTTATCAATTAATTTCTCTGCTTGGAAGACCATCTGTATGCAAACTATGTTAGCTACAAAAAAAAATTTTGATTGTAATAACATAATTGAATAATTATTATGTAAATTTATAATAAAAAGAAGGGAGAAAAATATTGTATTTTTGTTTCAAATTGAATTTATGCCTTCCAAAGGTTCTTAGGCTTAAAATCTTATTTCAATTAAAAAACTCAAATGGATTATTATTATAAAATTATGTTCTATTTTATACAAAACATTCTTTTAATTAAAAAAATTTTAAATTCATAAATATATATAAATAAAATTTTTAATTAAATTTCATTTGAATCCGAATAAAAATCAATTAATTTTACTTCATCACGAAAGAGGAGAATTAAAAATGACTGATAAAATAATACAACAAAATAAAAATAAAAACAAATCTCCAAAATATTTTACTATTTATTATATAATCTACTTATTTATATACTTAATAATTATAGCGCATAAAATAAGCTGTTTTTGATAGGTATAATATTTCTTTTATATAACGTTCTAAATTTAACTCTTAAATTTTTAAACTACTTCTACTACAATTTCATCAGACTCTTAGAGAGAGTAATTTTAAAAGTAATTTTTTCACTAATTGTAGATGGTTCGTATGTAATTAATTGTTTACATGATTTTACTCTTTTTTCACTTAACATTCTCCTTCCATTAACCAAGTTGTGTCTTTTATTTTTCACAGACATGTCACCAACCCAGACTAAACTTAAAACTCATTATTCTTTTTTAAAATTAGAAGAGATACAAATCCTGTTACTCTAAAATTATCTTAAAACATTTTAATAATTGATTCAATAAAATTTTAAATGTAATATAATGTATATAATTATTTTTAATTAACTAAAAAGGAGTAAAAAGAAAATTATAAAAAATACTTAAAAGTTTGTGTAACAACCATTCAATTATTTTGTTAGTCCCCAATTCAAATAGTTTTACGAGGGCATATCAATAAGTCCGTGACATTTTCAATTTCCTGTCTCTTAAATTAAATGACAACACTGCTCCTGTCAGCAGACTCTTGTCGAAATTTGAATCAGCTGGGTCTTTTAGTTTTTGTTTGACATTCATTAATAACAGACTAGCTCGTGAGTTGAAAATGGAAAAAAGTAAATTTCCATGAAAATCCTTGAATTGGGATACGAATTGCTCCCTTATCTGCCCTATTCTCCGGATTTAGCCACGAGTGACTATTTTTTGTTTTCAAATCTGAAGAAATAGTTTGGCGGAAAGAGATTTGATGCCAACGATGAGAGAAATCATCTCATAAACAAACTTATTTTGATGTCCTCGACAAATCTTATTTTTTGAAAGAGATAAAAAAATTGAAGAAACTTCCAACGAACTCAAAGGAGACTACTTTGAAAAATATAATAATTTTTATCCAAAAACCAGTTTTTCATTCTAAAAGTCACGGACTTATTGACCTGCTCTCGTATTTATACTAGGATTGAGCAACCCGCCGCCCGCCAAATACATGAAAATATATGAAAATACAATAAATTACACAAAATATATGGTAGAGGTACTTTTATATATATTATAAACTATAAGTAAAATAATGGATTTGATTTAATTAATTTTGGCTATTTGTGTATATAAGACAAATAGTTGTAAAATTTTCGGTATAGGTATATACACACCTAGGGACACTGTTAGAGCAAGAATTAGATAGACACTACATTGTAGGCATAAATGATATCTCTTTTTCGTTTCTTACAGATATCGCCCTTTTCTCTGCTTGCCATTTACGAAAGCGGCTTTTTACTCCATTCATGTTACATTTTATTATCGGGTGTATCCATATGAATGTGCTCTATCTTATTCCCAAGAGTTCACGGCCTAGACTCGGGGATATGACCTGAGCTCTCAGATCTAGAGGAGAACAGAATAAGTAAAGAAAAAAAAAACTCAAGAGGGTTATATTAAAAACAAATTGTCTCTTTTAAGGGCGCACCCTCTATATGGAACTATAAATACTCCAAGCACGAAACATGCCGTGTATGTTGCCTTCCCTCCCCCTTGGCACCTTTTACAGGTATTTGGGGGAGATACAAGTTTCGAGTTCTCTTAATCAATTTCACTATCATTTGAATATCTCCCCTATGCGTAGTTACATTTCTATAGAAAAATAAATATTATAGACATTTCACGCAATGGATAAAAAAAAAGTAAATAAATAAATAAGTAAATACAACCGGTGACAAATCATTTAAATTAATAGGGTCTTTAAGGAATGCCGGATAATAATTGCTTATTTCTATTCTTAGAGGGGCAAAAGATCCCCCTGGGAAAGATTACCTGGTAAAAGTGACAGGTAGAGAAGTAAAAGATGGATTTTGGGTAGTGGGGTTGAGAGAGTGATGGAGGGAGAAAGAAAAACAGGAGATGTTGAAATTTTTGATCGAACTGCTTTTCATTAAATTTACTAAATTATATTTCTTAAAGAACTTCTTATTTATAAAATAATAATAAAAATATTAAATCTTAAATTAAAAAACTAAAATGAAGTTTAAAAAGTTTTTTTTTCCATTATTTTCTAGACATGTGGTTTAGTGCATGATTCATTACATATTTATATGAATATTTAAAAAAAAATGAATATAAAAAAGATTGATTAAAAAATCTTATTTTGAGATTGAAGTGAAAATATAAAAATATAAATCATGTTATGTATCATTTTAAACTTTTTTTTTTAAATACTAAGAATATTCAATTTTTAATATATCTTTAATAAGGTAATAAATTTATGTATATTTTGTAGTTTATTTCTTCAATTTTAGATCAATTTTTTTTTCTCCAAAAAGTTTATAGCCCTTATTAAATTGATTATCTTTCACAGGTTTTAAATATTTTTATAAACGATTTAAAAGAGTTATTTTCCTCATGAAAAGAGCTTGCTTATCTTATTTTTTTAGTATTTTCAAATATCAACAATCATAAATCCTTTTTTTATAGATAACCAATTTTTATAAGATAAGGTAAACGCCAGACATTATTATAATAAAGATTAGATTGACTTGAGGAGAATTGGTTGACATGAAATGAGCAAGTGACTTTCCCCATTTTTTGGGTGACCAGTTAAGGGGATGTTCAAGACGAGACGAATAACTTTTTAGCCCTGACAGGAAATTGAATCTCAGCATCTTGTAAGTACGTTCGATCAGACAAGAAAATACCCAAAGGAACTAAAGGGCATGAATCGGTGTGCGTGCATTTAAGAATAGCGGTGGGGGAAGAAAAGTGCGAAATGTCGTTGATATCGCTCAATAGTATTTGTCTGTCTGTGTGATAAGAGGGTCAGTTAGTGGCCAGGCGAAACTTGATTTGGATTTGACAGAAAGAGGGAAAAACCAGAAGGGGGGGGGGAGTGAGAGGTTGATTTCTCTGAAAAACGAAATCAAAGTATTCTTTCATTTCATCGAAACATCGTATTTCATTTGCAAAAATCATAAAACTTTGAATGAATGAAATTAAAATCATTAATTTTTCTTTCTATATGACCAGAATTTTACAAATTTAATTCTTAGCTTCCACACAACAGAATAAATAGATTAATAATTGAGAATGTGCTTATGTCCAAAAAACATCCCAAATATAGTGAGATTTATTTAATTTAGAATTAATTAAAGTGTTTTGGTGTAACTCTTATTGTAAAGTTGTTTTTAAAATATAAAATTTAAGTTTTGTTAATACCTTAAAAACTTTTTTACTCAATTTAATCTATAAAATCTGGAGTGTCTCCACTCGATTAGCTCGCAAATTTGAATGGCATTAAATAACATATATTATATTTATATTAAAATTAATTAATTATAAATTATAAATTAAAATTAATAAATAATATTTATTAAACCAGTGCGTATTTGGCTCTTTGTTGATGGCACCAAGTCACGTGATAGCGCGTAATTTGCAGTTTCAGCGATTTAATCAAGCTGAAATACTATATATATAGCAGTTTTATACAATTTTTAATCATGTGAAAAATTATCAAACATATATCTTTATTTTTACGGTCACTTTAGAGGAAAAAAATCAAAACGTGGTAGGTAATGACCCATTTCCGAATGAGCTACATTTCTCAAAAGTTGATAAAATAATACGAATTTTGAATAATGTTCGTGTATCAAATTTCATTATTCTAGTTCAAACCGTTTTTGCGTAATCTTGTCTACATACACATACACAGACATTTTTCTCAACCTTAGTGAAAATGACGCAGGGACCTTCAAAACATAAAAACATCAAAATATCGACATCGAAAATTTCGTGATCGCAATACTATCTCTGGCGAGATACTAAAAATCAGAGAAAAATAAGTATCTCTTTGAACCCCTTCCCCTATATTTCAATCACTTATTAATTAAATTTTTTAAAAAATTAACAAAACGAATCATAAGATAGATTAGATAAAAATCAACTTCATTAATCAACAAAGCATTGAAAATTCTTTTTTATTAATTTCTGAATGATCAAGAAATAACGATGAGCTGGGATGATGTCATCATCTCTGTTATCCTTCCTTGTTTATTATTTATCAATGACATACCACTTCTACAATATTCCGATTAATTTATAACCTAACATTTGGTTTCAGATCAGTCATTAAACTCAACACATCACTGTCATCTTTAGATACAAGATTCTTTTATTCTTTTAGCTAGCGGGCTTATTTTACTTTCAAGTCATAAAACAAATTCAAAATAAAAACTGATTAAAAACTCAATAACATGCAGATGCTCTAGTATTAATTTTTTTGGAATGGAAATAAAATGCAGTCTAAAAAAAATTCAATATTGACATAAATAAAACTGGTTTATTGTTATGTTAATGTATATTAGTGATAATAATAAAAATCTTTTATTTTTTATGTACAAAAAATGAAATAATAAAAATATGAATAGGAATAAAAAAAAATAAAAAAAATAAAAAAAAGAAGAAATTTCTCTAAATATATATGTATACTACTATTATATTAATATATATATATATATATATATAATTACAACTATTTAATATTAATATATCAATTATTTAAAAGATAAATAAATAAATTTTATAATTAACATTAACATTAACATTTTATTACACTCATTTGAGACTAATTATTACTCTTGTAAAATAACTAATTATCTTATATATATATATAAGAGGTATTACTTATATTGTTATTTTAATTTTTAAACTGAATAATTAATGAACGGTAGAAAGATAATAATTATATATCACAATATAATCTATTTTCTTATAATAATTATTTATAATTATAATTAAATTTATAAAAAGATATCTAATTCTAAAAATTTCTAAATGAGTTAATATAAAATAATTCGATTATTTTAAAATTAAAAAAAACTTTTAAGTTTATCATAAAATATTAAATTGTTTAAATATAACCTAATTATAATATATTATGATTATTTTCTTTAAATACTATTTATATTGATATTATGTCAATTATTTAAGTATAATAAGTTATAATTATAATAATAATACAATGATATTTAAATTATAAATAATACTGTATCGTTGAAATGTTGAGATAAATAAAATATTGTATTTTGGTTGCCTAACCATTAAAATTTAAGGAGCTTGCAAGATTACCATATAATATATTATAATAAGTTATATATATATATAAATTAAATATAAATCATTATATTTTTATGTTATCGTTAAATTGAAATAATAAACAATTTCCATAATTTTTTATTTTTATAAATTAATTAATCATAAATAGCTAAAATCTATTGAAAAATATATTTTATCCCTGTTATTTGAAACCTTAATTATTTCAATAGAATACGTAGTTAATTGAATTCAATAATTTAATCTTTAACTGATTTGATTAGTTATTCTATCAAACTTTAATAATAACAATAGGCATATAATACCTACCTACCTACCATATATAATATAATCTTAGCTATTTCTCTTGATATAATATCGTTTCACATTGATATTAAATTATTAATTAAAAAAAAATACTAAATTTTAATTTCTATTTTATTTTAAAAAAATGTCATACATTTAAAAGAATTGAGGGAAAAAAATAGCCAACCAAGCAAAGTTTTCAAGTTGATTTACGAACCAATTCGTTCGGCCACCCTTTTCAATTTCTCTTTACAAATTAAATTCTTTATTCAAAGAAATGAGAAAGGATTGAGATGTCATAGAAAACACGTGGATTGCGGATTCGACAAAGCTTTAATTAGACCGACTTTATGCGCCCATCCCCTGCTCTTGAAAAGGAAAAAAAAAAAGATAATTATTTTGGATGTATTTTTTGGTAAATGTAATAGTCGTCGTCGAGGGCTGAAAAAGAACGGGGAACATTATCCTCCCCAAAAAAGTCTCTTCGCTTCGACATGAATGAGAATATATATATATATATATATATAACCCTTTCCTTGTGTCGATGTATTTTTTATTTATTTATCAGCTGGTTCAGGGACATTTCCATAACATGTTTCAATTAGCCGCCAGTGGCCAATGGTCGAGGCTAAACACAAGCGGGACATAGAAAAAATAATGCTCCACCCACGCCCGGAATTGTTTGATTCAGTTGAGGGTTTTGCGGCGGCGGGACATGATACAATTCATCGCACCCCCTCACAAAACATCCAAACACAACGACGCCATACAACAGAGGTTCCGTGTCCGAGTTTTTTTTTATTCGCCTCCTAACGGATCCAGCGGTTGGAAATTGATTAAAATAGTTATGATATAGAAACGATAGATTGAATCCAAACGGAATAAAAAAAAAGATTATTATTTTATAAAAGAATTGAATGAAATATATTCAAATCTTATAAATATAAAAAATATTAATTAGTGAGAAAAGTGCTTAACTAATCTTATAACTCTAATTATAATCATTTATAGAAATATTTTATTATTTATATTTAAAAAAAAAAAATAAAATTTATTAATAAATATAGTATATTTATTATTTAAAAAATCTATTATTATTTTATAAAAAAAAATCTGGAGTGTCTCCACTAGACTATCTCGCAAATTTGAATTAGATTAATTGACATATATTATATTTAAATTAAAATTAATTAATTAAATTATAAATTAAGTTTAATTGAATTTGATTAATTAAATTATAAATTAAGACTAATTTAATTTGATTAATTAATTAATTAATTAATTTAAAAAATTTAAATTTACAGAGTAGTATTGTTATACAATTAAATTAATTAATTAACATATATTAAATTTATATTTAAAAACTTTACCTTCATTTTTAAATCAAAATTTAAAAAATTCATTTTTTAAATTTTTTAACACATTGACTGTCAATCACGTGCTAGCAAGTGACTTGGTGTCATCAACAAAGAATTAATTCCGGTACTTTAAGAGAGATTTAATCAAGCTGAAATTCTATATATAGCAGTTTTATACAATTTTTAATCATGTAAAACTATCAAACCTTTATCTTTATATTTACGGTCAGTTTAAAGGGAAATTAGCTGGAGTGTCTCCACTCGACTATCTCGTAATTTGAATTGGATTAAATAACATAATATATTATATTTAAATTAAATTTAATTAATTATAAATTATAAATAATAAATAATAAATATTAAACCAGCGCATGTTTGGCTTTTTGTTGATGGCACCACGTCACGTGTTGGCGCGTGAGATTTGCAGTGTTAAAAAATTAATTCTGGTAATTTCAGCGAATCAATCAAGCTGAAATTCTATATATAGCAGTTTTATACAATTATTAATCATGTGAAAAATTATCAAACATATATTTTTATTTTTACGGTCACTTTAGAGGAAAAAAAATCAAAACGTTGTAGGTAATGACCCTCTTCCGGTTGAGCTACATTTCTCAAAAGTTGATAGAAAACTATGAATTTTGAATAATGTCCATGTACCAAATTTCATCATTCTAGCTCAAACCGTTTTTGCGTAATCTTGCCTACATACATACACACACACATACACACATACACACACACACAGACATTTTTCTCAACCTTAGTGAAAATGATTCAGGAACCTTCAAAACGTATAAAAACATCAAAATCTCAACATCGAAAATTTTCGTGATCGCAATACTATCTCTGGCGAGATAGTAAAAAGAATGAAAACCCTCTTCCGAAAGAGGGGACATGAATAGGAAGTGATTTATAATTTTTATTCTACATCTACCTAATGGGACGATTTTTTTTTAAATTTTAATAATAAAATTTCTATGAAAAAAATAAATAATAAATTATACATTATAATAATATATACATATATTCTATAGAAATATATATTATAATTATTATATTTAAAATATTAAACTCGTTATTATATCTTTAATAATAAAATGACCATTAAAATGTAAAAAAAAAATTATGTACCTTTAAAATTGATATATAGTATACCTCAGAAATAGATCGATTTCATAATTTTAATTGATTTTTAAATTAATTTAAATATTTTTTTCAGTGAATAATATATGTTTTATTTTATCTTTCAATATGGTTATTGTATTTTGGAGAAAAGTTTAAATTCACTGCATTTAACCATATCGAAATTCAATTGGAGTATATAAATTTACGGATATTCATTCAGTGGAATTTATTGATTTTTTTTTATTTAATGAAATATATTATATATATATATATGGTTGATTTTATTGAAAATCTTTGCAAAATCCACTGGACCAAAAACCAATCAAGAAGGGTTTATATTGGAATATTGTTTTGAACTATGCGTATCGCTGATGGGGTTGGGGCAGGTATTTTAGGTAAATAATACGAAGGTAGAAAGTCAAGTGGGGCTAATAACTTAGCATATATATCATTTGAATGTGCAGTAGATCGAGGTTAAGCAATTTTTCAACGGAATCCAGGTAAGCCGGGTAAGAGAAATAGATCCTCTAATGAATAGGTCCTGTTCTATTCCATTTATACCTTTCTAAGGTTAAGGTGATTTATTTTCTAAACAATCCAATAAGCCCTATTGCTGTGTATTTAAAATACCCTTTTGGACAAAAAAAAAGAATGTTATTGATTTGTTTTTTCATTAAAGGAACAAAATCATTTTATCAAATCGATCATGATTAATTTACGAGTTCATTTAATTCTAATAAGAAATAACAATTAATAAATATATTTTTTCTTAAAAATTAATACATACTCTCTTTTGATAAACATTAATAGTTGTATTCATTAATT
This sequence comes from Labia minor, assembly GCA_963082975.1. NCBI lineage: Eukaryota > Metazoa > Arthropoda > Insecta > Dermaptera > Spongiphoridae > Labia > Labia minor. Next base: position 32,873,814 of record OY720349.1, read on the forward strand.
TTTATTTCATTATATAAGTACTTATACTTTTCAAAAATTATTCTTTGTAGGGAAAAATATTTGAAATTTTGATATATGCTGCCTAAATACACCTATAAAGTATATTCAGAGGCGGATTAAACGCCGGGCGGACCGTGCGGCCGCCCGGGGCCCACCAGCCCGAATGGGGGCCCACCGAAACCTAAATAAAAATATTTCCTTAAAAATAATTTAAAAAAACTGTTGAGTTTATAGATAATCGGAGTTTAAATAATACAAATTATTCTTGATACAGATCTTTATTCGGTCGAGTTTGAACCCCGACTAACATAAGAAAAAATAAGTTGAACTGTGGCCAGGTCCGAACCGACCGACTGTTTGAAGAAAATTAATTTCCAGCTACAGAAACAATTTCAAATAATTTTAATATAACTATTAATGTAATAAAAAACAGATATGGATACATAAATAATAAATATAAACATTTTTAATTTTATTTTATTTATAATATATATGCAAGACCAGGCTGTGACGTCATATAATTTTAAATCAGGAAAAAACTAATAAATATGATTTTTCTCGAGGGTAAAACCAATACAAAGAGCATGATTCGTGGTGATATGTAAAAAATCTCCTCATGTGAAATTTGGTGTGAAAATAACCCTTCCCTTCCTATCGTCGATCGCTAATACTACCACTTCCGGTTTCCGGATTTGCACCAAAAGTTGATCAATTCATCCCACTGATGTATTAAGTTTATATACCAAATTTCATCAAAATCGGTTGAACCGTTCAGGCTGTACACATCTATACGGACGGACGGACGGATAGACGGACTGACGAACAGACATCATGCTAAAAATACTTTTTACCGACCGACAATAGTAAGGGAGGTATTGTTTTCACGCCAAATTTCACATGTGGAGATTTTTACATATCTCCACGAATCATGCATTTTCTAAACAGAAAAAAGTATTTTTAGCATGATGTCTGTCCGTCCGTCTGTCCGTCTGTCCGTATAGATGTGTACAGCCTGAACGGCTCAACCGATTTTGATGAAATTTGGTATATTTACTTAATGCATCAGTGGGATGAATTGATCAACTTTTGGTGCAAATCCGGAAACCGGAAGTGGTAGTATTAGCGATCGACGATAGGAAGGAAAGGGTTATTTTCACACCAAATTTCACATGAGGAGATTTTTTTACATATTATCACGAATCATTCACTTTGTATTTGTTTTATCTTCGAGAAAAATCTTCTTTATTTTTTTTTTCTTAATTTAAAATTATATGACGTCATCCAGCCATTCATGACGTCACAGCCTGGTTTTACATATATATTCTAAATAAAATAAAATTAAAAATATTTATGTTATATCCTATCTGTTTTTTATTACATTAATAGATATATTAAAATTATTTGAAATTGTTTCTGTAGCTGGAAATTAATTTATTTCAAACTGTCGGTCGGTTCAGACCTGGCCACAGGTCAACTTATTTCTGTTAAGAAAATGCATGATTCGTGGAGATATGTAAAAATCTCCACATGTGAAATTTGGTGTGAAAACAATACCTCCCTTACTATCGTCGGTCGGTAATATTCAATTTTGGGTCTCGGCGACCACAGTAAAAATTATATATTTTTTACATAAATACTATATATGTAAGTATAAAACAGCCTAAATTATAATATAAACAAAATTTGTCTTTCATTTATAATTGTAAATAACAGAGGGCCCATTTCAATTTTACCGCCCGGGGCCCCCAATCAACTTAATCTGCCACTGCGTATATTTTTTTACTTCTGTATTTTAGATTTTCTTTGCCCTGCTTCAACTTAAATTTTTCAATCTCTTTTATAAATTCTACTAGTTAAGTTAGATATTTTTCTATTGAATAGAATCATCTTATATATTTTATTATAATAGGTCAATAAGTCGGTGACTTTTTGAATTTCCAGTCTCTCAAATGAAATGGCAACACTGCTGCTTAATTACATGTAATTAATTAATTGATTTTTATTAAAATCAATCTTTTAGATTCGTTTTTGTTTTTTGTTTTTTTTTGTTTCTTTATTTTATGTAATTTCTCATATTCTTTTTCCAACATTTTCTCCACTCTCTCCGTTCCTCATTTTATTCTATTCATGTTCATTTAAATTAAAACTAAAAATCTTTCAATTCTTTTTTGTAGAGAGCACGATTGCCAGCCTTTGATATTATTTTATACAAGAGAATCATTTTGAAATATTAAAATATAAAAAAAAAATCTCTCAATAAAAAATATCACACAATGAAAAATATATTCTCATGAATAGATGTTTCATATTAATAAGGGAACGTCATTGCTAACATTTACTCTTCTTTTATTAGAAGAGAGAAAAATCTGAATAAAAAAAAACTAAAGATTAAATTAACATTTTCATAGAATGAAAATTAAAATAAAATTTACAAAATAAATATATTTTTAGATTTAAAATTTAAATTTTTAAAATCATTAAATATAGAATAATTTCATATTAAATTTTTTATTTATTTAAGCATTTTTATTTATAATAGCTTGCAATAAATGAATATTTGTTTCCATATATAATATATGGTATATATAATTATATATAATAGGGTAGCACAAAATCAAAATAATACTGCAATAATGACTTGAATTGTAATTTAAATATAAGAATGAAATATAATTTAATAATAATTAAAAGCCAGTTTTGAGTAAATTATATCAAAATTAAATAAATAAAATTTTGGGATATAAAATAAATTTTTATAATTTAAAATAATCAAGGTATTTTTTTTCATTTTCATTTATTTTTGATAATTGTTTTGTTGTTTTTTTGATTTCTATAAAAATCTATTTGTCAACGGTTTTATTGTAATATCATTTGATTTGAAGATGAAAGGATGAAATGTAATTGGTTGGGCTGGAATGCAGGCTGCCTACCCTCCTGAAGCAGTAATTCTAATTCAATCCCAGTATATCCCTTATCTGTGGGCTATATCTTTTACTTTCATTACTACTTCCGTCTTATTATCGTTTTAATTTAAATTAGTAGAATTTATTGATTGTAAAAATTTATAAATTAATTAATTTTCTAAATATAAATTAAATATCAAAAATTAAAATTACCCTAAAATTTAAATATTAATAAAATAATGTATTTCTAAAGTGTATAATAAACTAAAATAATTGTTTCTTGAAGTATATCATATATATATATATAAATATTTAATTATTTTTTTTTCAAATAATAGTAAAATTTAGACATTCAAAAGAAAAACAAACACATAACTTACCAGTTCATATTAAAATATAGATCGAAAGGAATTTTTTTTTAATAAGATTAAAATTCATTGTTTTTTTTCGCCATTATTTTTCTACTTCATTATCGCTCTTGAAAATCTATTAAAGTGCCGAGACAGCTGGGGACCTTCTCAATAATTATGTGAAAGGGTCCACCATTTGAGCTCTTTTGGAAAAGGGTGTAAATAATTAAAGATGCCGTTACGATAAACTAACTTTTATTTTGCTATAAATTCTTCTTTCTTCTCATATTTTAATTAGGTAATAAACTTTTTAAGAGAAAATTACGGTTATTTAGGAAGCGTTCATCTTAAAAAAAAAAGAAAAGAAATTTGTGGACTTTTTCTCACCATTTTTTCTTAAATATGAGAAAATCGAAAGGTAGAGGTGGATTTTCAATCTCTTCAATCGGAACGTGGTATATTGATGCTGGAAGAACACTGATCGGAGTAATTCATAAGAGAATCCTTCTCAGACCAAGGGTCGCTTATTAAAAGGAGAGGAAAGTCCTTAGCCCTTCTAATTGGGATGCGGTCGCTGTGTCATATCGATTTGCAGATGCTCACCTCGAATAGCTCGGGTATTAATATCTTAATGCACTTAATGTGTTATGACATAGCCACTTGTCCAGAAAGATTAACTTGATAAAATTGTTGGTAATTATCTTGGTTGGAAATCACTTTCTTAATTTCATTTCCACCCTTCGTTTCACTCGTGCGTCTTTTTTCATATGTTTAAAAGTTACATTTAATGTGACTTTTCGAGTTTATTACTCAGTTTTTATTGAGCAATCATAAAAGCGTTGAGAAAATTAAAGAATGTATGACTGGTAGATGACGTCAAGGAAATTATTAACCCCTTTAAACAAAATTGCCTAAAATTATAGAAGATAAGAAAAATGTTGAAGTTAAAAACCCAAATGTGCCTTAAGAAAATAAATGCGATTGAAAAATAATAAAAATTCAACGCCTATTGAAATTAAATGCTATCATGATTAGTAATAAAATACTCCTTTCTTATTTACAGCATCCATTGCCATTTAAATTTATAAAAATTATAAATCTCCTTTAATTTTAACAAAAGAAAAAAATATATATTTTACATTGATGTAGAAAAATAAATTATCTAATTGAAAAATCAAAAGACTATTTATTAAAAAAATTCCAAAATTTTTTAAAACTTATTTTTAAATTATTTAATATATAAAATAAATCCAGTCACTATTGATAAAATTTCTATTAATTATTATTTATTTTACAAATTTTTTATAATAATATTTTGGTACATATATACATTTATATAATTTCCAAATTATTTTATTTAGAAAAATTGTTAGATATAATAAAATATTCAGAAGGGGTTTGACTTTTTAAAAAGGAAAATTTATTTATTCTCTGGAAATATATAAGAATCTAGCTATAAAGGGTTATAGAGAAATTTACAGAATAGATCGACGGATAGATAATTATTTGAAAAATATTAATAAAATACACTGATCAACCCCCTCCCCCAAAAAAAAAAGTGTTTAAGAGTTCATTAATTTCAAGTGATACAGATAATTGCGATTCCACTGACCATTAGAATGAAAAATATATATATCTACAAAATTGTTAAATTTAGGGATATTTTTTTGCATTTAGACCTCACTATATATCCATCAATCAGCATTAGGTAGAGTTTTAATTATTTATTTTCCAAAAGGTAAAAGTGGGATTTGAAACGAAGTGTAATCAATCATTGGTATAATCCAGTTCTTCCCTCTTTCGTAATTGTCAATATGTAAATAGTACGATCCCAAAAGACTTTTTGATTAATGCATTTGCTGGTCCAATTCAACAAAGTCATCTATTCAATCATATATATATATATATATATATAATATTATTTATTTATTTAATTATAAAAAAGTAAAATTTCTGCAAATTTATTATGTAATTAGAAATTTTCTAACTGAATTATTTTAATATCCTTATTATTAAGAGCTTTAGGGCACAGTAACAGCTCGGCCCATTAGTCGGAATAAATTCAATAGATCATTGAAAGGAACTAAAGTGAACGGGTTACTGAGTTGCAATGTTATTTGTTGCACCTTATTTTACAATGAATGCAATCCGTTGAGATCATGCAAGTCAATAGCAAAGACCAATCAGTCCTTTCTATTGAATTACAAATTGCTTGAACAGGACAATAAAGTTTCCTAACTTACAATTTGTATACGAAAGAAAAACTTTTTATTATCCAAAATTAATAAGTCTAATATTGTATTGTGATGAAAATTACAAATATAAAAATAAAATATAATTTTTTTTCTTTATTAATTTTTAATCTTAAAATATACATAAATTATCTTTTAAACATTAAATATCTTCAGGGCAGAATTTAAAATGGATAAATAAATCGACGTTTTTGTTCTGTATCAAAACCTTCTTCATAACTTTGATTTTGATGAATAAAAAAAAAACTGTTATAGAGAGTTTTATTTCAAACATTCTGCTGGCTGCTCACTGACTCATAAACCATTATACATTTTTATACCATCCCCCCCTCCATTATCAGTTTAAAAAATATAAATATCTCTTTTTAAACCAGGTGCCTACCATGTTGGTTCATTGAAAGGAATTTTTCAAAGCGATTTGGAGTTAATGGTTAAAAAAGTTCTTCGATATATAACTATAATTTACCTATCATATAACAATTTCTATTAATTTCTATTAATTAATAGAATAATTAATATAATATTCTTTTTAATTTAAGATGATTTAAAAAGAGATTTAGTTATATTTATTATATAATAAAACTCCTTATTCTGATAATTATTTTGATTTTCTCGCCAGAGATAGTATTGCGATAACGAAAATTTTTGATGTTGAGATTTTGATGTTTTTATACGTTTTGAAGGTTCCTGAATCATTTTCACTAAGGTTGAGAAAAATGTCTGTGTGTGTGTTTGTGTGTGTGTATGTATGTAACAAAGATTACGCAAAAACGGTTTGAGCTAGAATGATGAAATTTGGTTTACATGGGCATTATTCAAAATTCATAGTTTTCTATCAACTTTTGAGAAATGTAGCTCAACCCGAGGGTCATTACTTACAACGTTTTGATTTGTTTTCCTCTAAAGTGACTGTAAAAAAAAGATATATGTTTGATAGTTTTTCCCATGATTAAAAATTGTTTAAAAGTGCTATCTATTGAATTTCAGCTTGATTGAATCGCTGAAAGTACCAGAATTAATTTTTTAACACTGCAAATCACGCGTGTGGTGCCATCAACAAAGACCCAAACATGCGCTGATTTAATTAATATTATTTATTAATTTTAATTTATAATTTATAATTAATTAAATTTAATTTAAATATAATATATTATGTTATTTAATCCAATTCAAATTGCGAGATAGTCGAGTGGATACACTCCAGATTGTTTTAATTAAGTACATTCAGGTTTTAATTCAAATTTCGTTAAAAGATTATTCTTTTATCTCTGATATTTTATAATTGAAGAATCAAGCATCCATATTTCATTGTACAAAGATTAGTTTTATTCTATTTTCTGATAATAATAATAAAAACAAATCATTAATTAAAAGTAATGAACTTAGGAAAATTTAAGAGGTAGAAAAAAAAACATTTTAACAGGAGAAAAAATTTATTAACTAATGAAATCTTAGTATTTTGTAATCTAATTTGTATTTTGTCTTAACAAGTGTAATAATCTTAAGAACAACGCATTTAATGAGACTAATAAATGTAAAGAGACCTTTGCTACATTTTCTCATCAACTTAATAATTACTTTTATAAAGATTTTGTTCTTGGTGAAAATAAATTCGGATATTAAAAGAGACAAAATAGTTGGAGGGAATCTTTGGTGAGTAACAACTTGGAAATGAGTATTCCATTTGGCCTATTGTCTCTGTCTTCTGAAATAAACTGGCCACACGATGTCTACTGTCAACCATATAAAGACCATCCTCGTAGCTGGTTGCCGGGTTGGATAATGGAAACAATTTGGATTTTAGTACTCGCTCACTACAGATGCAAAAATCTCTTACTGGAGACATACTTAGCGAGTTGTTGCAAGGGTAAGAGATGCGAGTTGGCTTTAACGACACTTTTATTACAAACTTGCTATGTTTCTAAATCCCGCCTCTGTTTTTATGTAGTGAAAATCTATTTCCATAAAACAAAGCAAAAGAAATTTTTTATTGAAGAATAAATTATTTGTCTGAAAACACAGACATCATGAATGTTTTTTTTTTAATTAATATTTGAAAATTAATATTCACAATATAAATCAATTTAAATAGACTATTTTCTTTTTAAAAACATTCGAAAACTTATTTATATTGTGGTATAATAAATACAATATGTATCATTAGGAAAGAAATTATTATATTTTGATCAAAATGATTGAGATGAAATAAAATTGTAACAAGATGATTTTCTTAAAATATTAGGTCCTATTAAAAGAAAAGGTGAATTTTTAATTATTTGAATTATGAAAGTATTTATTTATTAATCAATATTCATTTTGTCCCCTTCAAAGTAAAGAACACACAAAACGTGACTAACTTTTCAGTTGTCAAAAACAAACTACTAATCCAAAATGGCTGATAATGTCAACATATGACAAACATATGTGTACCAACATAACAAAAAAAAATTTCGTTAACAGACATATTAGACAGTATTATTAAAATCTTAAATTTTTTTTTATATTAAAAATTCATACTAAATATTAATTATTTATATTTATATTTATACTAATTTAAAAGACTTCTATCTCTAAAGGATTTTATGTAATCACAAGTTTATGACCGTAGCAATTACAGACCTTCTCTATCAATCTCCCCCAAGTCAATTTTGATATTATTCCCCCATCTGTCTTTCAGACTCCTATCATTTGGCTTACCTCTGAATATCCACCCTTTTTTTTTTGCTAATCTTTGCTCCCCTTTAGGTTCTATTCATTCTATTCTTTGATTTAATAAATCTAATTATAGTATATTTAGAATAGCAGAAAGCCATAAAATTTCTTCAATAATTACTTTTGATTTTTAATGTATAAACAGTTTAATGAGACTTTTATGATTTTCTAAGTGAATTCAACTCTTTGAATTACTAATATATTACAATACAAGAATAATTTTCATATATACATTTTAACAAAATATTTTAATATTTATTTTGTAACATACGAGATTTGTTCAAAAGAAAAGGTGAATTTTGAATTATTTGTAAAAGTGTATCTATTCATCAATATCCATTTTGTCCTCTTCAAAGTAATTCCCCACAGATTTAATGCATTCTTCCAATAGTCGAAGAATTTCTGAAATGTACTTTTCGGTATGGTCATCAGCTCATTATTCGATTCCGACTTTATCTTATCAATTGTGGCAATTTTAACGCAAAATTTAGTACAGTTTCTTTGATCCATTTTTTTAAGTAAAAAATCGAAGAGCACACAAAAACATGGCTAACTATTTCAGTTGTAAAAATAAAAAAAAATAAAAACTAATCCAAAATGGCTGATAATGTCAACATATGAGAAACATATGAGTACCAACATAATAATAAAAAAAAAATAGATAATCGAATGTACTCAGCCCGGTAAAATTCAAAATTCACCTTTTCTTTTGAACAAATATCGTATTGTAAAATGTATATTTAAAAAATAAACATATTTGAATGAAACTTCCTGACATATTTTAATAATATGAAAATAAAATATAAAAATACAAAAAAACATTATAAAGAGAGTGTGATTTACAAATTATAATAAAAAAAAATTCTCAAAATAGATATTAAAGAATTAAAATACTTATTCTGTAAATAAAAAAAACTACTACTAACTATAATAACTAAAAAAAATTAAGTGAAATACAAAAAAAATATTCATTAATCCATTAATGTATTATTCTATATATTTACAAATAATGTCGACTAAATATTTTTAGTGGAAGTATTATTAGAAATGAATGGTATTTTTTTTTTGTGTAAGGATCTATCTTTGATCTATCTTTGAAAAGGTTGAGTAGTTTAGTCCACCATCAGCCCAAAGTACTGGATCTAACGACTGTCAGAGTTTAGAAGGGTGGTTCTAAATTAAAAGCGATGTAGCGAAGCCATTGGCAATTAGTTAGGAGCACGGAGGAGCAGGTGGCGAGGCGGCAGGCGCGAGAGTGTTTCCGTGTACCTCCGCCCTCAAAAATATTTATAATAAAAAGAACCCTGCAAGGAAAGAAACCACTTATGCTTGTTTAAACATTAGATACTTACCAACAAGCAAGATGAATCCACTTAAAAAGTTTGCACAAATTGATGCTTGTAGCAGTAGATGTTTCGACTTGACGAGCCACGAATCGGTAGATGGAAAAAATGGGTGGAAGGGACGGGAAAAAGCATTTTTGATTGTTATACCAGATTTCAGAGAAATGAATTATAAGTTAGGATTAGATTTTGTAAGGTCAATTATATTTTATTATATCATTAGTTTGAAATTTAATAGAGTAATTGACAAAACTATTTTTAGTTTTTTTCTGAATAAATAATTTTAAATTAGAATATATATTTGACCTTATATTAAATAAATAAGACTAATAATATTAAATTTCATCAATTTGGAAGTATTTTATGTTAAACTACTCTTTCAGAAATACTGACGTATTATCAAAAAAAGAAAAATAAATTAATTATTTCCACTACCATGTATATTTATAGTTGTTTTCCTATGTATTTAATTATCTAGCATGTACCCACTTCCACTAAAATATTATTTTTATTATTTTACATAAAAATATAAATTATTATTATCATTTAGGAGAAGAGTAATAAAGAAAAGGGTGTTGAGTGAAAGGTAAAGGTAATGAGCAATAGTCGCTACACTATGAAAAATATATTTCATTATTACTTTCATTTATTTTCAATTGATCAAAATAATTAATAGTTAATTTTTTTTATTTTTTGTTAAAAATGAACTTTCAATTTATGAACTTTTATTTTACTCATAAATATATTCGAGAAACTCGTTAAAAATACTTCTCAGACAGACACAAGTTCCAGACCTGGATTTAGGCGTTTGTTTGTGGTAACCAAACAAAAATATATTTTCACATTTTCTAAAAAACAAAAACCAAAAGATAATTTCACTAAGTTTCTTAAGCATTGTATAACAATAGATTGACATTTTAAAAAATTCTTTATCAAAACACGTTCTTTAATTTTATAAATTTTTCATAAAATGTGAATATTTGATAACTTCATTCGATCATTTCAAAGAAACAACTAAATATATGTGTTTGCAACATTGCAAGACGCCATTTAAGGAATCTATGTTGATAAATAAAAACGTTCATGAAAACTTGTATTATCAACGCTTCGAACAATTCATGTTTAAACAAATAATTTTAAATGTAAGCGCCCAGAAAGTTCGAATTTATGCTATACTCGTTTTAATGAACATAAACAACACTGAAAGGATAGTCTGCATGTGAGTCTAATATGAAACATAAGAATTCAAAATAAATTTGTTTTGATTTTACATTATTTTAAGATAATATTTTATTCATTTTTCATTATGATTATTTACATTAAATATGAACTAGCTGCTTGGCCCCGAAAGTCTTTATGTAAAAAGGTTTTCATCCATTTTGTTTCAATCAGTATAAGTAGATAAGACATGTATTTGTTTTCTTGTAAAATATATTTTAATTTAATCAGTAAATTAATGATATATTATTATTGTATTTATCTAACTCTGTGTCTCTACAGTTTTCGAAAGTTCTTAGCCGCAGCATCCACATTTCTCTAAGCGTCCCTATCCTGAGCTACAACCAAATCCTACCCTGTCCCATCTCTCCCAAGTCCCTTCCTTCATTGTCCACCCACCTTGGTCCTTGGTCTTCCACCGGATGTTTCCCAATCGGTTTCTCCCAATTTCTAGTTTCTCCAATTCCAACCACGTCCCCTTCCCATCCCAGCCTTCTCGATTTTATAACCTTAACTATATCTGGAGATTATTTCTCGTTATGCCATCTCCGCCATCCCCCTGTGACCTCATCTTCTTTTGGCCTATAAATGCTGCGAACAATATTAATCTCACAAATACTCCAAATCTACTCTCGTCTCCCAGAGTCATCGATAGGGTGACCAAACTTCCCGTCTTTAGGTGCTCTGTCCCAAAAATGTCTTCGGGACACCCTACTGTTTTTTCAATATTTAGGACATTTCGTAATTTTTTTTTCAATTTAGTTGTAAAAAAAAGGTATACCGTTTGTCCCGGTTTGGTGTTTTCGAAATATGGTCACCCTAGTCATCGATCAACATGAAAAATAATTGTTTTATTTATTTTAATTTTGATCCTCTTTGATGAGATAAGCCCCTTTACTTCATAATAACAGGCGTTACTCAATTACAACGTCGATTTAAATTCTTCTCAAATATTATTATCTTTCGTGATTAAAGATTTAGAGTATTTGAAAATAGGATTATTAGCAGCATTTATGGATCAAAGAAAGATGAGGTTTATGATTAATAAATATAAAGTGTATGTAAAACAAATTATACTTATATTCAATTATTAATGTAAATATCTTATTAAATTAAAATGATGCTCGACATATTTCATAATATATATATTTAAGTTATTGTTTTTCTTGTTTCGAATACATTTAACTGGTTCTTACAATGACATATTGCCTTTTAAATGGAATGGAAAGGAAGCAATAAACAAATCTGTGCGGACGAGAGATGAAGACCATCATAACTTAATCTTATTAATTTTCTGCCTCGCTATTCAATGATGTAAGCATCTGGTCTGAAATTGAGCCCAGCAGCTTAAATTAAATAAATATGACATAATAGTGTATTTTGCCGCGTTTGGTGCCGCTTACCCTTCGGACATAAAGCGTCTTGAAGTCATTCCAGCCGTCTGTTCTGAAATGCCAGCTTCTCTCCCCTGCATCTCGCCGGTGCAACAGATGGATTTAACAACACTTCGCGTTACAGAATAACCGGCCGTTTTCTTTTGTAGCAGATAACTCTATTAGAATCATTCGAGGCGAGAATTTTCAAGCCAATCATTCCCCCTTTAGCATACTATTCTGATAGATACCTATATTTTCAATTGAATAAATATATTCTTTCAATGGAATTCAATTAGAAATTCAATTTAAATTTTTATTTATATAATAGTTATATATTTTATTATAGGAATTATTATATTATTATTTAATCACGATTTAATTTTAAATTAATTAATCAATGTTTCCTTTAAATATAGTAATTGTAGTAGTTACACCGACAACTTTAATTTTTTTGTTATGATAGTATAATTACTAAAATGTGCACAAAACAATCAAATAAAACTAAACCAAGTGGTTAATTTCTAAAATACTTTTTTAAAAAGTTGAACTTTTATGTTTAATTCCAACTAAAAAATCTTATCTTATTATGCTAGCTAAAATTGTATATATGTATTTATCTATATATCATGGTTCTCAAAAACCGCTCTAACGATTTTTTTCAAATTCACACTAGATATAGTATTTATAAAGAAAAATTAAGTTTTATTGATGATATCTCTTGAAACATACAGCTTCATTATTAATTTCTTAATTGAAAATTATATATTATATGGAAAACGTCAAAATTTTTAATACTGCCTGCTAAGACAGTAAAAAAATGACAATTTTTTATCTAAATACATATAGTCCAGCGGTTGGACTGATGTTTTAACGAGTGGATTTCGTCGGTTCGAAACTCGCCGGGTGAATCGTTATTTAAAAATGAAAATAATGATTTTGTTATTTTTTTTTCTTTTTATCTATTGTTTACTTTTTAATAAATTACTATTCTATATTTATTTATTCATTGTTCTTTTATTAATAAAGTTTTAGATAGTTTTATAAGTTTTAATATTTTTTCAATAAAATATTATTCAATATATTTATTAATATTATTTTATTTATTATTATTGAGTACCCGAAGTTCCATTCATTTTAATCAGATTGATGCAATGATGCAACAGTTAATAATTGTAATATTGTAATAAATTTCTATCTTGAAAATTGTTACATATTATTCAGGATATTTTAAAAACTATTTCTTTCTTTAATTAATATTCATTTTTTCTATAAGTCAGATATATTTCCAAATATTAAATAATTTTTGAAGTGAAAACTTCTTTAGCGGCGTTGAGCACTTTTGCGGGATGGGGAAAAAGTATAGAACTCGCGTGATCGTGACCAACACCATGAAACCATCTGCTTTCAAATTTCTTATAACAGAGCGCGAAATTTGAATTGTCATTAGAACTGTTTTATAAATTATCTCTAACATATAAATATATATTTATTATGTAAAGTTCATTTCATATATACATATATAATCAAAATTATACGAAATGAACTTCACATAATAAATATATATTTTATGTTAGAGATAAGAATTATAAAACAGTTCGTATTGCAATATTTTAAACAAAGTTGTGTATTTATATATATATAAATATAAGTTACAAATTTGTTTAAAATATATGTTTAAAATAATATATAAGTTATATATATATACATGCATATGAAATTCATCTTTCTCGTGAAATAGCGCGAATTTCGTCTGTTTTAAAATTTCTTACGCAGAAGTTTTCACTTCTGTCGGCCAGTCCCACGACTGCCAATTTTGCTTTTTTAATTCCGAAAAGCTGCAAAGCACGTTTTTTTGTCTTTAGTTTGTTTTATAACCACTTGGGGCGCTAAACAGTTTTTCAAAAAAACACTATAGAAAAAAAATATATGTACCTATATATTATATATTTATGTATTATTGAGGAGCACAAGTTAATTAATTTTAATCAGATTGATGCAAATGTGTAACATTTAATAATTGTAATAAATAATTAAAGAATTGTGTATCAATATTTTTTAAAGGGTAGAGCGAGAGCTCGGTGTCCCAGGTATTAATATTACCAGCCAAATCCAATAATAATGAATCATTTTTTTTAACTTAAGTACCGAGCCGAGGCTCGGGGTCCCGGTACTAAAATAAAATATTTCAAAGTGTTCTTAATATCAAAACTTTGTCTTTTTAATGAGTAATTAAATAATTAGAAGAATATGAACTTAATTTGTTGTTATTATTATTATTAATAATAATAATTTTGAAAAAATAAGTTTTATGATGATGTGCATAAAATAAATACGATTAAATGAACTAATATAATATGTATAAATAAATAATAATATAAATTGAGTGATATATTTTTACATGGGATATTTTGTTTTATTTAATTGTTTTTTATTAATTAAAGAAGAGAATCATGAAAAATGTTTTCGAAATCAAGAAACAATAATAAATGAAAATATTTTTCTTTTAATTTTCCAGACAAGAATTTTTATGATAAATGATACCGATTATACATTATCACAACCGTCTTTTTTTTATAGAAAGCCTTTGAATATATGTGAGAAGTAAAGAGTTTATTCTAAGAGTCAATTAATAAATGGATGTCCTGTTTTTGTACAGGTTTTTCTGGTGATCTTCCTTCATCATGGCTATAAAGACACCGCACCCTTCCTTCATCATCTAGAGACATTTAAGTGGAACCGAAGAATTATATTGAAACATTTATAACCAATTAGATACAAACTAGTTGTGATTTATGATCAAAATTTTCATTTTTTTTTTTATTCTCTATTTTATAGAAATCTTGAGTATGATAAATGAATAAATATTGTGTTCGTTAAGATATAAGTAATTTTAATTTTGAAATATAGTAATTCAATGAAAAATTAATTTTTTTAATAAGTTTTATTGATATTTTTTTCATCATTGTAAAATAAAAACCTCAAAAGTATTTTATTAATTATATAGGTAGAATTATAATATTTTTTTTTTAATTTTCAAATTCTTGACTGATATATACATTCAAATAAAAACATAATATTAAAATTTGGATATCATGATTATCAGGAGATATCAGAAGTGTCTTTATAATTTTAGATGAATATTTCGGAATATGCAAGTTGTTTTGATATGGGTGCCGTGTTTGCTGAAACTGTATCAGAAAATACATAGAATTCGACGTTTTGAAGCTGTTCAAGCAATATAAAAAGAACTTCTTGTGTCGGTGTGTGACAATGGATGAAACATGGATATACCATTACACGCTTGAATCAGCTGAGTGGACAATAACCGGTGAAAGTCCCCTATAGCGACCAAAAACTTAAAAGACGGCAGCGCCCATTTTATCATTTATGGCACCCCCACGTCAATAGAATAAATTGCCGTCCCTATATTCGTAAAATAAATTATATTCATAACCAAAATGCCGCCTTTCAGATTTGCCGCCCCGGACAAATGCCCGGTTTGCCGCCCTCTAGAGCGGGCTCTGAAGTTGACTTGCAAGATTAATGCTGTCTTACATATATATTATTATTTTATTTATAATATAATTTATATTTTTATTTTTTTTTTTTTCAAATTAAAAAATTTAAAAATTGTTTAATATTCTTTATTGGAATATTTTACATTTATATATTCTATTCTATTTAATTATGATCATTAGTTAGAATACTATGTTAGAATGAGTATGTAGGTAAGAGTATTATATTATTGATAAAATACTTTATTACCTATATTACAATACAAAGTTTTGAAATTAAACTTTCATTTTCTGAATCATTTAAATAATTTCAGGTTTGCCTGTTTGTCTTTCGACAGAGTTTCTTTAAGCATACATTTTCTATTGTAATGCAATTTGAAATGTTGACTTGATTTTATATGAATATATTATTATATATCATTTTTTAATTAATTGGAAGTTATGAAAACTTTTTTATTAATATTTAATAAAAATATAATATTTGTTTGTTACAAAGAGGGTTATAAATAGATAAATGTACAGGTGAAATGGTATTGGACAGGGAACATGGAATCCAGCAGATTCTCTTCAGAGGATCGATTCTTCGGCTCCAGATAGCCCCTCTAGAGAATGGTTCGGCTCAGGTGTCCGGAGGCGCCTAATTCGTTATAAATCATGAGCCACGTGACACTTAAAAAGCTTTTTCGGCTTAAAATAGATGGTACTTTATCCAGGGAGCGGGTAGGGTTGGTTTGAAGGGAGGCAAATAACAACACCCAGGGAAACAAGCACGCAGCTTTCAAATACAAATCGTGACCCATATGTCGATCGATTCATCTATTATATTTATTAACAATAGCATATTATAAAAAATAAATATTAAATAAATAAATTTATTAAAAACATTATTAAAATATATAATTTATTTCAATAAAATTTAGTTTAATTTTTTTTATCTATTTTCAAAAAAAATAAATATTTTTTTTATAATAAATTTAAAATAATTCATTTTATTTTAGTTTCATTAATATTTTTTTATTTTTTTTGTTTTATTGCCTCTAGGGGTGAAAGTTAATATCAGACAATCTACACATTAATTTATTTTTATTTTATTATATCAAATATTATATTTTAAGTTTTTTTGTTCATTTGATGAAGTTTGAAATATCGTCCTTTAGTTCAGATGATTAAATACATCAAACATTTTTTTAAATTAGAAATACTAAAACTAAAAATGTTTAAATAAAATAATTCCTGATTTTAAATATAAATTCATGCACAATTTTAATTCTTTGTTTTTAATACTAAAATTTACTATTAAATTTTAAATTTTAGTGAGAAAATTGCTTTAAATTGAATTAAAGAAATTGTTTTCTATTTTTAATTAATTTTAATTAAATATTAAAATAAGTTGACCTGTGGCCAGGCACAGAACCGACCGACGGTTTGAAGTAAATTAATTTCCAGCTACAGAAACAATTTCAAATAATTTAAATGTATCTATTAATGCAATAAAAAACAGATATGGATATAACATAAATATTTTTAATTTTATTTTATTTATAATATATAAGAGCTGGCTGGGACATCATGAAAGGCTGGGTGACGTCATATAATTTTAAATTAAGAAAAAACTAATGAAGATGATTTTCCCGAAAATAAAACCAATACAAAGTGCATGATTTGTGAAGATATATAAAAAAAATCTCCACGTGTGAAATTTGGTGTGAAAATAACCCTTCCCTTCCTATCGTCGATCGCTAATACTACCACTTCCGGTTTTCCGATTTGCACCAAAAGTACATACATTAAGCAAATATACTAAATCTCATAAAAAACCGTTGAGCCGTTCAAGCTGTACACATCTATACAGACGTACGGACGGACAGACATCATGCTAAAAATACTTTTTTCTGATAAGAAAATGCATGATTCGTGAAGATATGTAATAATCTCCACATGTGAAATTTGGTGTAAAAACAATACCTCCTTTACTATCGTCGGTCGGTAAAAATAATAAATTTAAAAGTTAATTGAAAGCAATATTGATCTAATAAATGTTTAAAAATATCAAAATCTAAATAAATTTCATTTTTTAAAGTTTTTTTTTCCTAAACCGGGCGAAAAATCATTATAATAATCTATATTATATCCATATATATATTAGCATAATTTAACAAGGCAATTTCCAAATTAGAAATACCGTGACACACGGAATGTCAAATAATACTTTTTTATCCTTTATATATATATATATATATATATATGTTTATTTTAAAAATAAATCATTAATTTTATCTTTTTATAAAGTTTATTTTATTATTTTCAAATAACGGAGTGGTTATTATAAAAAAATAATCATTCATCACATAATACTCATATCGATTTTAAATCCAAAAATAAATATTACTTAATTGATATTTAATTGTTGTTGCCCTAGATTATTAGAAATGCATGCTTCAACATAATGAGGTTTTCAAACCAAAAATTATAATTATCAAATTAAAATAAATTAATATTTACTTACTAATATTAATTTATGATTCGTTGATGTATAAATTGTATCTTTGAATAATGGTATAATGAATGAAATAAGCTGGAGTGTCTCCACTCGACTATCGCGCAAATATGAATTGGATTAATTAACACATATATTATATTTAAATTCAATTCAATTAATAAAATTATAATTAATAAATAATATTTATCAAACCAGCGAGTGTTTGGCTCTTTGTTGATGGCACCACATCACGTGCTTGCGCTTGATTTGCAGTCTACGTGTTAAAAAAATTATTTCCGGTATTTTCAGCGATTCATTCAAGCTGAAATTCTATATATAACAGTTTTATACAATTTTTAATCATATGAAAAACTATCAAACATATATCATTATATTTACGGTCTTAAAGGAAAAAAATCAAAACGTGGTAATGATCCACTTCCGGTTGAGCTACATTTCTCAGAAGTTGATAGAAAACTACGAATTTTGAATAATGCCCGTTCACCAAATTTCATGATTCTAGTTTTTGCGTAATCTTGTCTACATACACACACACACACAGACAGACACATACAGACAACCTCAACCTTAGTGAAAATGATTCAGGGACCTTCAAAACATAAAAACATCAAAATCTCGACTGGCGAGTTAGTAAAAATGATGATATAATGAAAATTATATTCTATATCTGAACTTAGAAAGTATAGAAATTTTAGCAGAAAAGTTTAGAAAGAAGAAAAATAAGGAATATAGATTATGAAACAAAAGATGACAATAAAATGACAAAAAAATTTATGTCGATTACATTTATATTAATTTTCTGTTACTCTCAAATTTTAATAAATTCTTTAGTCTCATAAAAATAAACTGATGGAGTAAACATTTAAAGGTTCATTCAAAAAAAAAAAAAAATTATTTATTGATTACTTTACGAATAAAAAAATCACTCCTTTAAAAGAAAATTGGGGAGAAAGCAGAGGGTGAAATAGAGAGGGCGCCGACTAGTCATTTTATTAAAAACGTAATTCATTGAATATTCCATTAGTTGTTTTAAGTGGCCCGGGGGGTGATTGTATCGACATTTAATGAACATATTGGATTGCAGAGGTAGCCGATGTCAGCCAGTTAGCGTGACTGACATTGGAGATGCCCCGAGAGATGGTCTAGAGCTATAGTTTGCGACAGTGGCTAAAGCCTCCCGGGATGGGTGGCTATAACCACACATCCATCACCGCCATGTCACCTACTTTCACAACCCCTCCTCTACACTGTTCGTCAAACTTATACCTATTTCTTATCTTAGAAAACTTCACCTTCTCATGCTGTAGAAACTCTTACGCGATCGACTACAAGTTGAGTCCCGTCCCCCTCCCTCCATTCCCTCCCTCTAGCCAACTCTTCTTCTCACACTTCGTTACTCTAGCGCCTTTCAATTCCCAATAGACTTGACGAATATTGATATTTTTATATCGAACTTCAATATACCATTTTGCTTTTAAGTAAAAAGAGAATGAGAGATGGAGGAGGAGGAGGATGGGAATCGTCCCTCCAATTTGGTTAGATAGATTAATGAGAATATGGCGAATCATTAAAGACATTATTGATTTTATTTTAAATTCCATAAAAAAAGCTAATATTTTATTAAAGTTGAAAGACCTCAAGTATATATATTTTAAAATATTAAATATGTATTTTGATTTTTTTTTATTGTAAAATTTATATTTTAAACTTTGTAGATTGATAAAATTAACAATTTCACAAAATTATAAAGTATAAACATATATATACATAAATAATGATTTATGAAAATAGTTTAACTTATAGTTCAATTGTCAGGGCCGCCCTAACCACAGGGCTAATTGGGCTATACCCCTAGGGCGCAATCCTTCTGGGGGCGGCATTTTTTGTTGGTTTATATATTTTTTCTTATTGTTAAATAGTAGTTTTATAGTAACCTCCTACCTGGAGTGACATCATTTCAAAAATTTTAATCATGCACATTCAAAATACATATCTATTTTTCTTATTCATTATATCCGTATAAGCATTGAATAAATAATTTTAATAAGAATCCTAACAGCAGCGATAATTGTGCTGTTTGAAAATGTTGACATATAACATTTTCAACACAAATGACACTGTTTCAAATTTTATTGAAAAGTGTCTTTATTTTACGTGAATTTATTAGAAAATTTCTTATGAAAAGGGGCGCAAAATTTTAGAAGCCCACGGGCGCCGAAAATCTTAGGACGGCTCTGCCACACAAATGTTAAAATCTTATTTTAAATATAACAATTCATTTCATATAAAATTATTATTAAACAACAAACTGAGTTTTTTATTTCTTTTTTTTAATGATTGCTGAATGTTTTTTATTCTAGTCAAGATTAAAATTACCGTCAATATCACTAATATAATTACTATTCCGCCAGAGTTATTATTGCGATCACGAAAATTTTCGATGTCGAGATTTTGATGTTGTTATACGTTTTGAAGGTCCCTGAGTCATTTTCATTAAGGTTGAGAAAAATGTCTGTGTGTGTGAGAATGTAGACAAGATTACACATAAACGGTTTGAACTATAATAATGAAATTTGGTACATTATTCAAAATTCGTAGTATTCTATCAACTTTTGAGAAATGTAGCTCATCCGAAAGTGGGTCATTAACTACTACGTTTTGATTTTTTTCCTCTAAACTGACCGTAAAAATAAAGATATAAGTTTGATAGTTTTTCATATGATTAAAAATTGTATAAAACTGCTATATATAGAATTTCAGCTTAATTAAATGCCTGAAAGTACCGGAATTAATTTTTTAACTCTGCAAATCACGTGCCAGCACGTGACGTGGTGCCATCAACAAATAGTCAAACATGCGCTGGTTTAATAAATATTATTTATTAATTTTAATTTATAATTTAAGTAATTAAATTTAATTTAAATATAATATGTTATTTAATCCAATTCAAATTGCGAGATACTCGAGTGGAGACACTCCAGTTTTTTTTTATCTTGTGTACAAGAGGGAGTTAATTTTAAAGTTAGTTTTCTAGTTCCCCTAATCAATAATAGTATATAAGTAATACATATTTAAATTACTAAAAATTGATCAATTAATTTTAATCAACTAATGGTGATTAAAAGGAGATAGTATTTGATAAAATATTGTATTATATTATTATTCACAATAAATAAAGAAGAATTTTTTCTTTATCTACGGTATTTTTTTAAAATCTTCTTAATTTACTTTACTAATTATATTTATTAATTAATTTTAATTCAAAAATAGACTTAGTATCTGTATATATATATATAAATATATTAATAAGTGAAATTATTTTATTTTCAAATTTATTATTTCAAATTGAGTAAAAAAGAAAGAAGTTGCTTCTTTTTAAGTTGAAAAATATTTCTTTCAATCAATGATTCATTCTGATTTGTGGATTGGAATCCTAAGCTTTTAAGTGTTGTGTCCTAAACTCAAGTAAGCCTGAGTAGTTTGTCCGTCTTTGCTCTTCGAAACCAATTTGACGGCAAACAGGCCGATTCCCTTAAGAGATTTCAACAGGGCCGGCCACCCGTCTCTGTTAAGCCAATTTGAGTTGAAAACTTTTGTTTGTCGCCCCTCCCCCCCCCCTCCTATCGTACACACACAGTATGTGGCTAGACAAAGGGCATGTGCCCAATTGGCCGCCCCTTCGGGAAACTTCAATTTTAAATCGTTAGCTCCCTTTTATATCGCTACTTAAATTAACTAAATTGATTGGGCATAGACACCAATCAGCTACTTACACAACACAATTAATTATATTCTACTATTTTCATTCATATCTCCACTTTATTGTATAAATAATCTTTCTTTTTCTATTTATGTGTGTGTGCTTATGGTTTTATTTAAATAAATTGAATTCGAACTTATAATAAGTACTTACTATTATATTTCAGAAAATGTAAGCTTGTCATGTTGCAGCTGTCAAACAAATGTTCGTGTTTGTGAGTAAACTTTGAGTTGTTTTAATGGTTAATAACAACGAGTTAAGGAGAAGAAGATGGAGAGGGATATCAAAAAAGTTTTTAAGAAAAAAAAAAAAAAAATAAAGATGTCATCTTTATTTTGGAAATTCAACCAAAAGAAAACTTTTTTTTTTGTCTAATATTAATATTCCAATTTAGTTTGTAGAGTTTAGACAGTGAAGAGAAAACAGTAGACAGTATATAATCATCAACTGACAATTCAATTTATATATATATATATATATATTAGATTAAGATGCATATATTAGACGTTTTATTTTTTGAGTTGTAAAAATAACTTTAATTCAATTCTAATAAATGAATTCAAGACTGTCAAAAAAAATTTATATTAGTTTAAGTAATTGACCCCTAGTGTGAAATATTAACAATAAATTTTGTATATAATATATTTATAATTGCAATTACTAGGTATATATTTTCTTGTAAGATTTGAGATTGATATTTGAATTTAAAATTAAATATGAGCTGTGGCCAGGTACACAACCGACCGACGATTTGAAATAAATTAATTTCCAAACAACATTATATATATATTTAAAGTATCAAAAAAAAAAATATTTTTAAAATTTCAATTAAAATGACTAAATTATATTATTTTGGTTTTTATTTTTAGTTTAATTACTCATTAATGTATTACTACTATATTTTATTTTGGGATAATGAATATAAAATTAATACTTTGTAAACTACCACTTCCGGTTTCCAGATATACATCAAAAGTTGATGAATTCATGCTACTGATGCATTAAGTAAATATACCAGATTTTATCAAAATCTGTTGAGCCGTTCAAGCTGCTATATGGACACACAGACGAACTCACAAACGGACGGACAGACATCATGCTAAAAATACTTTTTTCTGTTAACAAAATGCATGATTCGTGGAGATATATAAAAATCTCCACATGTGAAATTTAGCGTGAAAACAATACCTCCCTTACTATCGTCGGTAGGTAAAAATATTCATATAAGTATATGTATTTTCTTTAATATATAAATACCATTTTTATTTTAGTGGAAACGTGTAAATACTTTAGCTAGCATATGGAAATAACACTAAATTTAATTAAAAGATTTAAATGCTTGCTTGGCCAAGGAATCTCAGCGAACATTTCAAGATAAGGTAATGAACGCGTTTGTAGAAAGCGAAAATAGAGTAAAAGCGGGCGTTCTAGTGCTACAGAGTGATGGGGTGGGGGTTTTAGACACTACCAAGATTTGGAGGGGCAACTGTAATTTGGTCAAGTAAGCAAGCGCGAATCCAAGCAACACATTCCTTCAGTAAGAGCTAAGAAGCTCGAGCCTCGAGTAATTATGTCGAGAGGGAGAAGGGCGGTTTGGACACTCGTCGTCGTGATGAGTGTCTCTAGCAATGGATTGCAGACATTCCTATCCTCCTCCTCCCCCCTCCTCCCTCTCATCCCAACATCCATTAAACATCCCCAACCTCCAAAGAAGTTAGAAAGGGTGCAATGCAAGATTCAAGTAAAGGAGCACTGAGGCGTTCATTCACCAAATTATTCTAAGGTTTTACAGCTATTTCACAATTATACATCCACACACTGTACTAAAACGAAATCCATAAATACTTCTCCAAATTCAACATACCCCGCAATTAAATACTTTGACTCGGAATAATAAATATTTAATTGGATTATATATTTAAACTTTTACGGCACTTGATATTATTTCCGGGAAATTCTTGATTTATAGCGAAATTAGAATAGGGATTATATTCATATATGTTATCTCATATATTTCATAAAATTATAATTATATTTAAACAATTTAAAGGATATTATATGATAATTTATTATTAAATAAATACATTGTATCAAAAGAAATAAAAATAATAATTAATTTATTTCAATTTTCCACAAAATATAAGGAATTTATATTAAAAAGTTTTTGAAGGGTATGCAATAAAAAATATAATATGATTGGCTAATGAAAGTAATGCTTGAAAAATTCAAAGTGGAGGTTTATTGCAAATACAAGTGGTTCAGCAGTAAAGTAAAAAGATGGAAATTAAATATGAAATAAAACGTTATTGTATTTTTTTCAGGCGAAGATATAAACACAAAAAAAAAAATAATAAATAAATAAACTGGGAAAACAAATCTCAATTAAATTTTATTAAAAATACCTTATTAAAATATTAGTACAAAATATCTAGATAAATAAGTAAACAGTTAATTAGTAGTGAGTTTAAATAAAATTATATAATAATATAAAATATAATATTAAATGAAATTGGGGGGGGGGGGAATGACGAAGAGTAACATAAGGAGTAATTGTATGACTTCTATGCATTTCCAAATATATTGTCATAAAATCTTGACTCGTGATTAGACTAGTACAAAATTTTATTTATAAGAATTCCAATTGGGAAGCAATAGAGATAGAAAAATTTTAATTAGGTGCATTGTAAAATACATTACAACTATGTATATACTGCTAAAGCTAATTTAACATTACTATTACCCACTACTACTACTAATCTATTATATGTATATAAATTAAATGATTACATATACAAAATTTTATATATGGAAAAAGTTTAAAATTAAAAAAAAAAGTATTTTTGTATATTTGAAATTCTAAAAATTCTATATTTAATCTATGAAATAAAAACAAATAAAATAATATCTTTGTGTCAGTATTACATTTATAATTTAAATACACAAATTGAATTATCAATATAAAAAATATTTTTATCTATATGTGAGTATTTATATGGTATATGGAATAGAATATAAAAAAATATTAAAATAAAACAAACCATAATGAAATAATCCAAGTACAATTCAAGTGGGATCAAAATATCTGTTTGCAATAACCGTCAATATTATTGTCACTCATATTTGAATAAAAATATATACATATATATGTATGTATATATTTTTTAAAAAAAGACAAACAATTAAACGTATAAAATAAAAGTAAAAAACAAACAAGTGGATCAGATAAAATATAGATTGATTTAATATTATTTTTTATTATATATTATATTTTGAAAAAATGACAGAGAGATAGATATATTCATTCTATATTTTTTATATTCCTAAAAGAAGATTTTATCTTCTTAATTTAATTATTAATTATAACATACACTTTTGAAAGACATAAACTGATTAATTCATTGATACACTCTTGAAAAATATATTATTGCATATATAAAGATGTTTTTTGGTTTAATCGAATTTATTTTATATTCGGCTTCCAAGTTGAAATTATATAGTAATTAATATAGTGTATTATTATTAATATCAATCAATTTTTTTAAAATTAATTTATATCTTTATCTCTATAGTATTTATATGATTTAAAAGTTTAAAATTATGATGATAAAATACTGTTTTTGCTAGGAAAAACTGAAGTTTTTTTTGGGGGGAAAATTAAATTTAAACAATTCATTAAAACATCTTCATACAAAAATATATATATTAAATTGATCTTTAAAATAAAAGAAAAAAAAAGTAATTAAATATTATTTTGGTGGCATAGATATATTAATATTGTATATTTTGATATTAAATGATGACTTTTCCATTTTATTTATTATATTGTCTTAAAAGGAATCTTTGCAAACGATTTAAAATTAATTTCGGCTGTCAAATAAACCAATAAATAACCACTAATGATTGGACCCGACTGGACCCTAGACGATTTTGACTTTAGAAGCGTGAAATGCGATACCTTTTGACCTGGGTGGTTTTTTCTTTGGCATTTTAGAACCAATTTCCTTGATAAGCATAAAATAATACCAAATCAGTAGGGCATAATGGCCGCGTGGACCTGGTTCATATAACTCGGGATCGTAAATGGACGATGACGAATCCAAGTTCTGCACCCTGTCCAGATGGGCTAATTGCCTCGAGCACTGAACGGTCCCTCAATCAGCTTTCCGGACCCTTTCAGTCACGGGGACCTAAACCAATCGGGAATTTCAGCTTCTTATTGTAGACCGGATCCTTTCGATATGTTGCAAAGTCAAAAGGCTTTGATGTCCATTCTTTTACGCATGCGACCCTTGCAGATGGTTGCCTATTCTACGTGTGTGAGTGTTGGAAAAAGAGCTTTAAAGCCATCAACAAAAGTCAGATTAACCCCGTTCCCCCAGGATTTTATTTTTGAATTGGGAATCTAGAATTTTTTTACCTGATCGCATTCAATCAATTACCTCGAGAAGCCAATAAACCCTAAAGATGAAAATATTACTTCCATTCAGAAATTTAATGTACACAGAGATTATTTATTCAATGGCAAGAGGCATTTACATCATTCAACCAGGTTTATCATGCCCCGGAGAGGAGAGATCCAATTTAATGTCGAAAATTCCCCAAACTCTCTCTCTCTCTATCTCGTGCGTTTAAACATAATAAATAATAACAATAACATGCGTTCATAACTAATACAAACTTAAAATCTTAATTAATCTTTTTAATTATAATATTTATTTATTTCTTATAAATATAAAATGAAATATAACTGTAAGTACATTAAATATTAATTTTATTTTATTTCATATTTAGGTATTCTTGGATATTGCAAAAGGACAGCGTCTATCAGGTCGTAGTACATAAATAAAAGTAAGCTGGAGTGTCTCCACTCGACTATCTCGCAATTTGAATTGGATTAAATAACATATATTATATTTAAATTAAAATTAATAAATAATATTTATTAAACCAGCGCGTGTTTGGCTATTTGTTGATGAAACCACGCCACGTGCTGGCGCGTGATTTGCAGTGTTAAAAGATTAATTCCGGTAATTTCAGCCATTCAATCAAGCAGAAATTCTATATATAGCAGTTTTATACAATCATGTGAAAAACTATCAAACATATATCTTTATTTTTACGGTCAGTTTAGATGGAAAAAAATCCCAACATGGTAAGTAATGACCCTCTTCTGAAAGAGCTACATTTCTCAAAAGATGAAAGAAAACTACGAATTTTGAATAATGCCCGTATACCAAATTTCATAATTTTAGCTCAAACCATTTTTGCGCAATCTTGTCTACACACACACATACACATACACACACACACAGACATTTTTATCAAACTTAGTGAAAATGACTCAGGGACCTTCAAAAGGTATAAAAACATCAAAACCTCGACATCGAAAATTTTCATGATCGCAATACTCTTTCTGGCGAGATAGTAAAAATGGATTGAAATTGTAATGTTTATTTGTTTATGATTTTATTACATTTATTTTATTCACTCAAAAGACTACTAAAATACAATTGTATTAGATATTATTACAATTCTTAATTACATTAAAATAATTTCCTGAATGAATTCTTTATTTAAGTTTTCACCGTCGAAAACCGTTGATTCATTTGTTGATTTACATTTATAGACACTATTCATTGATTCATAAATTTCCCTTTTTACAACATAAGGGTATTTGCTATAAAGGGAAGGAGAGAATGGAAAATTGTTCAATGACCATAGAAGACGAGTGTCCCGGTGTGTGGTCCTTCTAAAGGCGTTATCATTATTCAAAGGGCCGAAACTTTGAAGGATTCCTTGTAAGTTATTTCTTTTATGAATAAAGTAATAATGTCATTGAACCACTTGCTTTTAGTTTTAGATATACATACAAAATGAGAAGGAAAAAAACACACACTCACATACCATTCACGCAGGATTTTAAAAGGCGAAATAAACTATCTGTGTAGCTTGTTAATGTTGCCTGTTTAATTGATGTTCAAGTGTGAGAGATTTTTGTGAAAAAAACATCTCTATTGGAATAAAAATTACTGAATTATTCTAATGAGCCGGTCCTTTTTTTTTATTTTCTTCATCAAAGATCATGAAAATGCAGAACTAACAAAATTTCACTTCCTTAATTTATTTAATTTTTATACAAGTATGTATAAGAAATAAATTATATTTTTTTTTTATAAAAAAAAAAAATATTTAATTGAAAAATTTATAATTTAGTTTATTTTTGTTTTTATATATCTAATGAGAATTGTTTTTTTTAAAAGTAATTATTAATTAATAAGATCAAATTTCTTTATTAAAAATGTATATTCTTTATAAATTATTCGATAGCTTAAAATATTTTATAAAAAAAAAACAAAATAATAAAAATTTTCATTAGATATTGGAAAAAATATTATTAAGAGAATGAATGAATGCAACTATCAAGTTAATCCAGTTAAAGTTAATAAATATATATATCTTTTTTAAGGATTCTATATTTGAAACATATGATTCCTTAGATTTATTGCCTTTTATATCTATATGTTATGTGCTTCATCTATTTAAAACTAAATGTCACCAACAATCATTTAATACAAAAAATTACACTAGGTACGATTTAGGCAACCAGCCTGCATTAGGAAACTCCCCTATAGATTTGAAAAATAATTAATTTTTTTTTTTTTAATTTTTATAGCATATATCTTATATTTATATATATAAAAGCCAATGTCTGTGTGTGTGTCTCGCCTAAACTCAAAAACTACCCGTCCGATTGCGATGAAACTTCTAGGGATTGTTGTGGGCATCTCATGGAAGGTTTTAGTGTAGCTAAATCCAAAATTAATTTAATTAGTAATATTTTGGTAAAAAGTCTATTCATGGTTACCATGGTTACATTGGTTACTTATAAGTAGGTATATACATAAAATTACAATACAATATTTATATATATATAATATATTATGTGTTTGAATTTTCATTTTAAATTCAATAATAATAATAATTCTAATTAATAAATGATTCTACCTAAATAATAAAATCTTTAAAATGTAAAAATGATTAAATTATATATTGAATATTTCAAAAAGAAAATAAAAAATTAAAGAAAATAATCACGATATTCAATTATTTTTTTTTAATTCATAATATAATAAAAAACAATTGAATATTTAATAGGGCCTCCTCCTATCCCCATAAATTAGCCCCTCCAAGCCTCTCCTTACGGAATTTGGAAAAAGTAATGAAAAAGAAAGTTCGCCTTAAAAAAATGTGCAGCATCGTACACGTGGCGGAAGTGAAACTTCTTAGAATCTAGAGAATAAGAGAAATTTTAGTTGAGAGTGTGAGTGAGAGAGAAATAGAGAAAAAGAAAGGGATCATTTCGAAAGACATATAACAGTATAAAATTTTCGTAACAAATATTCGCTTTATTATTATTATTATCTACTCTATCATCATATCTACATTGCCTGTACTATTGTCGGTTGGTGCTTCAATTGGTAATACTGATATTAATGGCTTGTGATAACTAAAATAAGATATATATGTTCGTGATTCGATATTTTCTATATAACGTGTAAAAACAGCATCTATTGTAGTTCCAGATTTTGTTGTTGATTCCTTGGGATCGTTATTTATAAGCAGACCAAATGTTTCTCGAAGAAAGTTGATCAACGGCAACGAATCATCAGATCCAAAATTTACATTAAAATCTCCCCCGAGAATTAGAGGGATTTTATCTTCGCCTCGTTCAAGTGCATTAGCACCTGTGTGGCTATAAACCAGTAGTGAACGGTGTATGAAATAAATAATATCGTCTAAATTTTGGTCGTTATTTTTTTTCGGCATAGTGAAATCTGTGGAGTAGAGAAAAGCAGTTTTAAATGCAATAATAATTTTAAATTTATTTAGTAGTGTTAAAGTAATGTTGAGATTCGGATAAATAACGTGAATGGTCATCGACGCACATAACTGTATGTGTTGGCGTGTGAATCGCCGACCATGTTCACACACACAATTACATGCGTCGGTATGCGTGCACGCTGTATATTTGACTTGAGAATTTTAATTATTTCACGATATATATATATATATATAAATATCAATTTTTACTGACCAATTTGACAATTTTGACCCAGTAGAGGCTGAGAAATATTATTTTTGATAATATTTTAAATTTGAATATACTTACATATTAGCGGATCAAGGATATTATCAATAATTTCACAAAATCACTTTCTTAGGTCAATCAGCTTATGCGGCCTTTCTTGTTGATGCCTAATTTAAAGTGGTCTCAACGTACTCGCGCGCATGCGCGTCATGGACTTTATAGCTCTTTCTCATTCTCACTCGTTATACCTATATCTTTTTTCTCGCTTGCGTTACGAAATCTCAATTTTTCAATTCACTCTCCATTCTCAACCAAATGTCAGGACGCCGCTAAAGAAGTTTCACTTCAAAAAAATATTAAAAAAATAAGGCGTTTGGTCTGTACGCCTTTTTGAATCAGCTGAGAATGCCTTTGATTTTTTAGATTTCGAAATGAAACCGCCACATTCGGGGCAACCTGAAATAAAACCTGCCTACCTAAGAAGATGCATGGTCTCCACTATTAGGAGTGGATCGCCCATGCTAATCGAATCTATCCTACGCTCAAAAGGTATCCAACAATTTGTTCCTATTCAGGCTATTCCCATTTCGGAACTATGCTGAATTACCTTCCCGAATGCTCGTTCATTCGATCCACCTCAAATACATTCTCAGCAATACAAAAAGGCACAATTCAGACATGGCATGCAATTAATACAACCCTTCTCTTATAATATTGGCATGGCACTTGCTTTATCCATCCACACTTTTCTATTTAATAATTCTAAACTAATCTATGGATTAGTAGGATGAGAACCAGCATCCTTCGATGGAAGTAGGAAGCAACCTCCTGAAAATCTCTAACAACAAAATATAAGTATATTCCAATGATTAGCCCCCCTCCCCTCAGTGTAACGCAATTCTAATTACCTTTCTCTCTTCTGCTTCCTTTATCAATGATACTCATTCTTGAGAGATGTAATCTGAAATCCCCTAATCTCACTAAGTTCTAGAATATATTTCCCTATAATTTTCTAATTAATATTATCAAAATAAAGAAAATCAAGCAATCATAAATCAAATTTAATTACTGTTATGTATATTAAATTTTACTTGAAATATTTTATTTAGAAATTGAAAGTAAAAAAATTATTCCTATTTGAATTTGTGCCATGCTAAATAAATAAATTACGATGATTACTTACATTTGGTGAGCTATATGAAGTCATTTCATCATCATCAGAGATGGAGAAGAAATCAAGAATTTGAATCAACATCCAGTAGAAGGAACGAAGATTGAATCATGAAATGGAAGAAAAAAATAACATATTAGATTATAAAATTTTAAAATAGATAATTATAAATTGAATAAAAATCAAATTAATAATAAATACTGACCTCGAAGTTAATAAAATTTGATATAACTCGCAGATTAAATTCGAAGACTTCTATTGATATTCCATCTCACTCGATTGGATAAAAAAGAAATTAAATAAGATTAGTTATGTCATTTAAAAAAAAGAAAAATATAATAGATATAAAAATAAAATAAATAACATTATAATGATTGAAGAGGTGTAAGTTTTAAAACAATATTATTTTATTTTTTCAGTAATATTACATTAAAATACTAAAATTATTATTCTAGAATTATCCTAGAGCCACTCCATTTTATGAATGGATGAATAAATTCATAAGTGTTTGAGTGGATTTGAATAGAAATACTTACAAGTTATTATATTCAAGTAATAGTCATTAAAAAATTTCCTACAAAACACCACAAAACTAAAAATCTCTCCTTTCTTAAATATTAAAAACATGATGGGATGCCATAGTGGAAATAAATTACATTTTTCTTATTAATTTCATGAAGATATTGTTCTGTGTAATTGACATATAATAGAAATACCCTTTATTTACTTTCCAAAAGTGTTATATTATAATAATAATAAATTGACAAAATAATATTCATTTTTCATTTGGATATTTCTATTCATATTTATTTATTTTAAGAAATTTTATGAGAATTGTTTTTTTTAATGATGTTATTAAGTATGTGTGTGTGTGTGTGTGTGTGTGAATAGGTATATAAATGCCCTTTAAAGTAGTATTGTATATTTTTTTTTTGATAATGTTATTCTAATCACCTGAGTCAATCAATGACAATCAATGATAAAGGTTTATTTATACTATTTCACTTTATTTTTATATGATATTTATTTTATTATTATATTGATTACAAATTGAATATCATTTTATATTGAAACATTGAAAGCAATGTTGTTCTTTAATATATTCATAAAATTTAAATTTTGAAAATTGCAAAGATATTTCAAAAATGTTAAAATAAATAAATCTATTTAAATATCTATAATAGATTTAAAATGTTTTATTTTCAAATTAAAAAAAATATTTTAATTATTCGAAGTATTTTCATCGAACAAAGTCTGTGATAAAGCCACTGGAATAAATTGAGATTAAATAAAACTAATTTGAGAAATTTTTAATTTAATTTATCCAAAATTTGTTTTGTTTTTTTTTTAATAGAAACTCCAATAAAATAATAATACGAGAATCGTAGAACAAAATGATTATTAAAGATGAGATGTTGGTAAGTGAAAATATTAACTTGATTCAAATTGAATGGTAATTTACCAACTGATTGATTGATTGATGTTGCAGAGTTATATTCATGGATTCAACACGAAGAAATTGATTTCCACACTGAAGAGCGATGTATTAATGAGATTAGAAATAATAAATAAAATATTTTAAATTTATTTTTTATATTAGTTTTAAAAATAAATAGCGAAAGATTTAATAATTATTACAAAATTTAAAAATAATTCTAACATTTTAAAGATGATTTTAATTTAAAAAAATATTTAATAAATATATTTAAAGAAAATTATATCTTATAATTGATTTTAAATCTATTCAAAGAATTTGATTAAAAATTTATAATTATATACATATATAATTTTTCAATGAAAAATATTGAAATTTTTTTTTTTTGAAAGTTTACTAATAAAATCTTGGTTTTAATTAATAAAATAAATAAATCTTCAATTAATTCTTGATTAGTGAATGATTCAAGGGATGATTTCGGTGAATAGGACGGCGAGCGTCTTGCACTGCAAGAGGAATGAGAACTGACTGCGTTCGAGGCAGCAGCGCATCGGCCGGCAGGCATGCAGGTGGGGTCAGGCGGAGAAGACAGGAGAGGGGCGGGCGGGGTCGAGCGGAGGTGAACGTTTTTCAGAAAGCTTTTCTTGCAATTTATTACAAATAAATATAATATTAATTAAAGAAAAACATATATATTAATTTTTTTATAATTAATGGTGTTTTTATATAGATTTTAAATCGAACCGATAGAAACAATATTTAAATTTAATTCTTTAAAGATTTTAATGAAAAATTTATAAAATTTATAAATATAATTAATATATCAGTAAAAAGTTATATAAAATGCATTTTATAAAATGTAATTTTTAATAAAATATTTTTTTTAAGTTCATTATGGAAATGAATATATTTTCAAAAAAACATGGAGGTGGAGGGTGAGATATAAATTGTTAAAATTATCAATTGATTAACGATATAACATAAATTTAATGAAAATACCTATAATAACAAAAAAGAGGATAAATGGTGAGAGTTAAATCTTATCTTGGTTGTGTTTTTGGGATGTTGCAGGTTGATATTTCATTTGGAAGCAATCGTTACATTTTGCTGATTTTTGTGTGTGTTCACTGCGTTTTAACATCAATAATAGATATCTATCTATCTATAGACTTGTGAGATAAATAAGAATCTCTATAATAAGAGAATATACTCATTCCGAAAACTATTAATTAAAATGTAATAACTATTAACAATTAACAATTTTTTCTTAATTTAAAATTATTTGACGTCATCCAGCCATTCATGACGTCACAGCCTGGTCTTACATAATATATATTATAAATAAAATAAAAATTAAAAATATTTATGTTATATCCATATCTGTTTTTTATTACATTAATAGATATATTAAAATTATTTGAAATTGTTCTGTAGCTGGAAATTAATTTACTTCAAACCGTCGGTCGGTTCGGACCTGGCCACAGGTCAACTTATTTAATTATCAGTTAATATTTATTTTATTAATTATTAGTCTCTTTAAAATTGTTTTCATTGAAGCAAATCTGCTTTATATAAAAGGAAAGAATTGTATTTTTAGTTGACATGGTTGTCATGGTTACGATATAGCATACTGTAATAAATAATTTTTTTGTTAATAAAATTGTAAAGATTCTAATTTGATTAATTATTAATTAATATTTAAGTTATTATTAGTCTATTGGTTATTTTGATGTATAAGCTATATTATTGTAAAATTTCATTAAAACCTATTCTCAATATTTTTATTTTAAGAGTAACAAACATCCTCGCAAACCTTCGCCTTTATACTATATATAAGATTAGATATTAGATTAGATTAGATTAGATGTTTTTATATTTAAAAATTAATTAGGATAAGGGAAATATATATATATATATATATATATGTAGATAGAGAGAGAGGGAAAGAAAGATTCCTCTAGAACTCATAACCCGAAATCCTTAAAACTCAAAATATTTTTTTCAATAAGAAGTAATGGAAATGCAATTAATTCGTTCCATACATAAAATATTACTAGGAAAAAATTATATTCAATAATAAAGAATATTATTTATTAATGACCATAATAACGTAATATATGTATAAAATATTAAAGCAATTATTTTCTCATCGAACTTTATTCGGAAGGTGCCATTGTGGTGCCAAGTCCGAAGGAGGATTAGTCGCTGATACTGTCTAATTGGATCTACTGTATCTCGAAAGAGCACACAAAAGATTTACTCTCATTTTCACTAAAAGTAACTTTTCTCGATGATGTTCGCTCACATTCATCACTATCCCTTGTTTTTCTTTTAAAGAACTTTGTAATCGGCACCTGATTTTGTCGACTTTTTCACAAGTTGTTGTTTGATTTTATGTTACAAATTTTTTTAGCTGTAACCACATTGAACTATAAACTTGAATCTCTACTATTGAAATTTTTTTTTCTCTTTCTTATTTCCCTCCACTCTCGATAGACCCTCGACTATGCGACTCGAAATTTTGTTCATAAACCAAAACAGAAGATTGAGCTCGTAACCTGGGGAATTCGTAGCCCGAGGTCCCACATATAAAGAATTTTTATTAATTAAAACAATTAATTAAATTTATAAAAATTACCTATCTAATAATTCAATATTGTAATTTTTTGAATTTGGTGTAAAAAACATAAGAAAGATAGTATTTTGTTAAAATGTATTAAACTCAAAGAAAAATGATGCAAAAAATTATCTTTGAGGAGATGAATATCGTTTTGAAGAGACGAATATCAACTTGAAGACAAGCCCATATGGGCGTTTTACTATTACTACAACATTTGTATGTATATCTACGTCTTATCATTATACGCGACTTCACAAGACAGACGTCCCGTTTAATCACCTCGAAGATGGATGATCGTTTCCAAGAAACAGCACAGAACATTGATCAGTTTGTTACAAATAATACAAGTGACTAAGAAATTGTTCCCTTCTGAAATGACGTAACTAATATTTTTTTTTTTAATATAGTCAACTAAATGATCTATTGATATATTGCATAGACCTTATATAAGTATTATATCTTTAGTCGACGATTTCATTTTATTTTTTAATCTATTTTTAATATATATCTAATATATGACAACCCTCATCGTTGAACAACATGTTTCTATTATCATACATATCATTTGTCATTTTGGTAACTAATCAAAATGTAATTATAAATATTAATCAAACTATTCATATAATGTCGCTGACCAAAAGACTACTCCATAATTGAATTACCAAAATGACAACTAAATATCACATATTATAGGTTATGTTATTAAGTATAAAAAATAATAAAAATTGATAAATTACCATGACTTTACTGTATTCTAACAATGTTATATTTTCAATAAAAAAACAGTGACTTTTTGTACGTCCTACGCAAGGACAGTAGTGCCTATCAAGTCGGTTATACAATATATATATATATATATATATATTTGATGTCCTATTTGATGTCCTAGAAGGGGTCCAATCAACCTAAACCTTGTTTTTTCTAATCGGAGCCCCTACTTTTTTTACCAAGTAGCTTCCCAATTTTGGTCCCGAAGACATGAGTGACTTCATCCCATATCAGCTAGTTGGTGTCATTTCAAATAAATCCGAGGTCTGTTCAAAAAAAAAGATGAATTTTGAATTTTCGTGGGCTGTATACATTCGATTATTGAAATTTTTTTGTTATGTTGGTACACATATGTTTCTTATATGTTGACATTATTAGTCATTTTGGATTAGTAGTTTGTTTTTGAGAACTGAAAAAGTTAGTCACGTTTTTGTTTTTAGATTTTTCAAAGAATCTGCATAAAATTTTGCGTTAAAAATGGACGCACTTAAAATGTTGACTGGCATACAGCAAGTCTACTTTGTCTCAACAAAATGTTTATAAGTGGTAGAAGCGCTTTAAAAAAGTATACCATGTTCGATACAATGTGAAGGTGTCACTGTTTTCTTCGATTACAATGGCGTGGTGCATGGTTTTTGCCAACAGATCGAACTGTTAATAAATAAATACTTTTCAAAATAATTCAAAATTCACCTATTCTTTTGAATGAGTTTAAAAGAAAAGAAGATATGAAATAGTATTTAACTCATACTATCTCACTATATTACCTACATTAAATTATTATTAGTTTTATTGTTTAAATCTCTTTTCTTTTATATTAAAGTAATACATGTTATTTGGAGTGTAAAATCAATGGTTTTGAATATGAAAAGTAAAATGTTGAATTGGAATTTAATCTTTTTTTTTGAATTTGTCATCAATAAGAAAAGGAAGCCATCGATATTTGAGAAATATAAATTTTCAACATATACGATATTTTATATAATAAAAAATGAAAAAAAAAATTCAATAAGAATTTAACAAAATTCACCATCATCTTCTATCACCTTTTGAATAATATGTTTTCTTGTGAGTCAACCTGTTTGTTGAATGTCTTTTGTTGAAGACAAGGTGAAAAAGCCGGCTATTGATACACGTATAAAAGTCTATTTAAAAAAAACCTCCATACATATACATTCAGCTTTTTTGACTTTCATGCTTCCCAAGAGAGTTCTTTTTTCTTTCAATCTGACGTTTATAACCAAATAAGATTCAAAAAAACATCGAACAAGATCAATAATATAAATAAAAATTAAGTATAATGAGTATATGAATAGAAAATACCAATTTATTTTATTTATTAATTTAATAAATAAACTTTAAACATGTTTAAACTTATAAATAATCCAATAATATTTGTTTATATAATTAAAACAAATGTAACTCAATTATTTTTTATGCTGAGTTAAGAAATCTAAGGATGAGGGTGAAGGATGAATACTTATCAAATTTAAAAAAAAAAAAATTTTTAATGCTAAGGTGCAGTGGGGTAAGTGCGTAAACCGTTGTATAAGTTGTATAAGTTAAATACAACATTTTTCACAGCATGATAATAAAATGCATGGAAAATACAGGGTGGACCAAAAGTCCAGTAACATTTGAATCGAGCGCTGCTTCGAATTGCGGGGGATAGGGGGGGGGGGAGCGGGGCGTTACGAAACGCAAGGGCGGCTAGTTGGAATTCAGTGCCATGGTGTCGTTTAGCGGAGCACAACGCGCGTTTTGCGTACGCGAGTACTATCCCAACAACGATTCTGCGACTGAAGCGCGACGAAAATTTGAAGAAGAATTTGAGAATAAGAATTTGAGTATAAGTAATATTTTTTCCCAATTATTTTGTTTATATCTTTTTTTTTTAAAATATTCGTTTCCTTATTAAATTATTTTAATTGATTAAAAGATATTTTGAAAAGAAATAATATTTGGGTATTTTTTTGTTTCTTCCCTCCCACTTTTTGTTCCAGGTTTGCTACTTTTACTAAGGACGGAATACAAAGAAGTCAGACGAATACACTGATTGTGTGTCTTGTTCATCTGTCATCTGTCCAATATATGTCCGATATTTTCTGAGCTATTTTCCTAGTCAAATTGAAATGAAATAATAGTTGAAGCTAGTTGAAAAGGCAAATGACTTTTGCCTAGGTAAATACTATTTTCCTAAAATTGCCATATGCTTACGACATAGAAACTACTGAAATAAAATGTGTTTAACAAAACTTATTTTCTCCCTGATTTTGGTTTATTAATACAAAAAAACATAAGACATGTGCATATTCTGCATCTGTGTTAATAAAAGAACAAACTCTTTCAATACTCGCATTTTTAAAAATCGGGACGATTCGGGTGTCCCAAAGCAATGCTTAAGACCTGTTGTTGTTCTTAAACAACAGGTCAGTTGAGTCCAAAACGAGGCTTATCGTTACGTTATGGATTAGTGATTACAACTAAAATTGGTTTTCATTTCATCTCTTTACTATAATTATTAAAATTTCTGCTTCTTGGGAGAGAGATGACAATTTATGTCTCTACTCTTTACTGAACATAAAATATATTAAATGAAAAAAAAACTTAACTGGCTGAAATGAGTTAAGATTCCAAGAGACTCAAATACTAATTGCATTTTATGATAAATAATTATGATTTGTAATTATTACAATGAGTCACAAATGAAGAACTCTTTAAATCTTTTAAATAAGCAAAGAGTATGTAAAGTAAGTAGAAAAGGAGATATTCAAATTTTATTTTATTTTTTTTATCTAAAGTTTTTTATTTTCAATTTCAAACTTTTTACAGGGTTTACATTTTAAAACATTTATATATATATATATAAAGAAAGACGCATTATATCATGTATGACATAAAAAAAGAGTAATAATATATAAAACTATACTTGCCCTAAAGGGACACATAAGGTAGGTAAGAAGATGGAGGTAATCTTTTATTCTTTCTTTATTTATGAATAACATACCGTAAAAATTCAAGTTGAATAAAAAGAAACAATTCTTTAAAAACAAAGTAAAAAAAACAAAGACCAGATTTTAATAGCATTAATGGAAATACTTTTTCATTTTATCAGTGGCGTACCTAAGGGGGCGGTGGGTGCGGTCCGCACCGGGCGGCAATTATCTTGGGGCGGCATTTTTTATATTTAGTTATAGTTGTAAAAAGCAACTTATTCATTTCATATTTATTTTTTTTCTTTCTTGAATAATAAATGATTATTATGATTATTATAAGTTTACTATTTGATTTATATAAATTATGATCAACTATATGATTTCGAATATTATTCCTCGGTGTATATAAATGCATTTTAGTGTAAATTTTGAATTCTAATTCCAAGAACAGGATAATAATTTTATTTTATTGTATTCATTAAAATTCGTTGAATTCGTAAACGCATCTTTAAGATTTTGTTCGGCAAAATTATCTTCGTTCTACAATGAGTCAATTAGGACTACAAAATCTTGCAAAATTGTCAATAGAACAAGAAATTACAAATAATATAAATTTTGAGAGCATTATACACGATTTTTCTAGTATGAAAGCTAGAACAGTAAATATTATATAAATATGTTTACGAGTGCATACAAATATGTGTAAAAAAATTACTCTGTGTATTAATTAATATTGATTAAATAACTTAATAATTTATTTATGTGTATTAATTTATAAAAACCACTATTTAATTGACTTATAATAGAAAGGGCGGCAAACTGGAGATCGCCCGGGCGGCAAAAGTTCTAGGTACGCCACTGCATTTTATTATTATTATTTTTAATAATAATATTATTATTAATCAAAATATATAATAATAAAATAATTAGTAAATGGTTTAAAAAATAAATTTGACATTATTATTAATTTGAAAATCATTATTACTTATTCATAATTAATTGTTTTCATTAAAATGGCAGATATTTTTTATGTCCAGCTCTCTATATGCCTACATTAAGGTTTCGAAATTAATTTAGTTTCTTTTAGAGAGAAAAAAATAATAACCGACCCATACTATTGGTTAAAGATCAAACGTTGTGGAGTAATACTAGCAATAGAGTCATTATACTAATAAATTTTCCATTTTCCACACCTAGGGAAGGCCGTATTCGAGTTGTGGTTTGTGCCTAGACTTAACGAGAACAGTTGGTGACCTCATGAGCACTTCCATCCATAGTTTCAGCCATGTACCTCTGCAGCACAACGAAACATAATAAGCTAACCTCAACCGTAATGGTTACTGGTGTGTGCTCTAGCTTTGTGGCGGCTGTCACTCGCACACATTCAGGCACCCTTCTGTCCCTAGACCACCCCTTGGGTCCCAAGGCCTACGCTAGAGTTAGCAAGCAACAGGGGGAGCTGCACAACCCTCTCTCTCTCTCTCTCTCCATATATATATAGACTTATTGGAGCGCAGATCTCACCCATACGTCACGAACATCCATATGAAGCCATACATCCCGTTGCACACATTCACTCTGAATAGGCTTAAGTTCAGTTCATTGAGATCATTTCTATGAATATTAATGAAGCTCAGTACCTTTGCTTCCTTTATAGAAAATTAAGATGTCATTTATTGTTAAAGAAAGAGAAATAAAATATTAATTAAAATTTTTTTATTTCTATCTTACAAAAAAATTATTTATTTATTAAACAAATTATTTAAAAACAAAAAACAAAAGATAATAAAATAAATCCAAATTAATTAATTGAA
Source organism: Labia minor (assembly GCA_963082975.1). Classification (NCBI taxonomy): domain Eukaryota; kingdom Metazoa; phylum Arthropoda; class Insecta; order Dermaptera; family Spongiphoridae; genus Labia; species Labia minor. The sequence continues at coordinate 32,914,576 of OY720349.1, forward strand.
ATGGATTGAAATATAGAAATTAAACGACTACGCAATCCTAAACTCCTTCTAAACGGCTTTGTGGATCTTAATGGTTCGGGTATCATTAGAATCGTCATGACCCAAGGATAAGGTATAAGGTATAAGGTTGAAAATTTCAAAAAAGTTGATTCGTTCCAAAGTTATGGGCAAAAACCGACCCAAATAAACAACGCACCATATGGCGCCTCTGATGGCTCAGTTAAGAAGTTGATACTCAAAATAAAAATAATAATTCTAGAAATTTCCATACAAAGAAGTTTATAATTTTTACCGACCGACGATAGTAAGGGAGGTATTGTTAAATTCTAATATTCTATAATATTAAAAGTAAAATTAAATTAAATTAAATTAAATATTACTCCTAATTGATTAATATTTTCTAAAACTGAGAAGCTAGTATTTATTAAACACACATACCTAATGGAATAAAATATGTTTTCTTTATCATTATTCTGGCCCAAAATTTATAAATATCCATTTAATTTAAAGATTATACTAAAGTACTGATAAGATTTGAAATCTTGAAGTAATTGGGTTAAAATATAACTTCTAAAGTTTAATGAATAGTGAAGTAAAATAGACCTAGGTCGTTAATGTAAGTAATATAAGGGTAGTAGGATTATAAATGGACATATAAGTTATATATATCGTAAGTCATTAATAGATTAATAGAAGGAAATAAATCTTTGATTTTATGAGGAGTATATAATGTATCAAGTAGATAATATTCATACCAACGTCTTTATTTCATGTGGAATTAACCATTAATATAAATTTGACCAATTTTGCAATTTCAAATAGAAATTATAAAATTATTTTATTAAGTTAGCAAAAATTATATATATATAATATAGGTTCAAATATTTTATCAAGTAAATTTGAATATATTTTTCATCTTCAAATGAAAAAATCAAGTTATTTTAATTAATTTTACCATTTTAAGAAAAAAATTTTTGATGGGTTATTTTTAGACAACCCATTTAACAATTGTAATAAATAATTAAAAAATTATAAAATTTTTAAAGTTTATATTAATAAATTGTATAAATTTATTAAAGAGTCGAGTGATAGTTCGGTGTTCCAGGTACTCTCTATTATATATATATATATATAATTAAAAATGTTATTCCATTTATTATTAATAAATTTATTGTATAATAAAAAAAAATCGAAAAATTACAATTTTTGATTTAATAATCTATCAATTCAATTGATAAAGTAACATTTTAATATTATCTACTATAAAGGGGCATGTACCCTTCATGGAGACTAGGGTAGCTTATAGAATGTCCTCCCCTCTAATGTTTTGAAAGCCAATCCACTATATTGTATTAGATCGCCCGCAGGCGTAGATGTCTCTTTAAACAGCAAGAGCAATTTTTCCTATTGACTATTACAGGGATTTTATTGCATTTCAAATTGTTTCAAGATTGTTTAATATAAAAAAAAGACCAAAATTAAAATTATAAAAAAAAAAGAGTCCAACAAGCGTTTTTCAGTGGGGGGTCATATGAACCCTTTGTACAAATAACCGCCTCTCCAGGGAACAATAGATGTCAACATGGACGGTCCATAGACAAATAAACGCAAACCATTTGTTTTATTAATTTGTAAAATTAAGTCCGACTATTTGCCCTTTGGACACGGCTTGGTCAGCTAACCAAACCAAGAGTTTAGTAATAGACTGAATCAATTTGTATCTTTTATTCCATTCCAATTGGGTTTTCATGTCTTTTGTGTCCATTGCCTGTGATGAATTTTATTATAATAAAGAGTGAGAGAGAGAGAAACGTCATTGAAATATATATCTCGACTATTCATATAGAAAAGACTTTACCGATTTACCACAATCCAACGTGTATATATATATATATATATCTTTTATTTACATCGTATATATATGTATACATATTTCAAAATCAATTGAACATAGTGATTGATTTTGGTCTTTTTTCCAGTCGAATACACGCATGGTGTAATTAGAAAATTAATTGAATTTTAATTAGCTACATGCAGTTTCGGCTCCAATTTTCAACGCCTTTTTCAATCAATGATTGTAATGCAAATTAATCAATTAACTTAAACTCCATTTTTCATTGCATTTGAACATTCATTAATTCCACAAGCAACATATTCTATAGACCTACCAGAACGAATTCGAAAAATTACAAATTAAAATTGTTATTGAAATGATTATTAAATATGCCGCACAGTACAGATATAAATATATTTCAAAATATTTTATTTAATTATAGAATTTTACATTTTATATTTAAAATAAAAATAATTTATTATAATTATTTCAAATGATTTAAAAATGAAGATTGGTGAAATTAATAGATTTAATCGTAGGTTGTCAGGTAAACTAAAATTAAATTTTATTAACAATATTAAACTTAATCAGAATAAATTTTAATTAATACACTCGGAGTGAAGTTTCAGGTTGGTTTATAAATAAATAATAATAATAAATATGCTTTCTGTGCATTTCGGTTGTTACACCACTCTCAGAAACATTCTTTTTTCCAATTGATGTTCGTATATATATTCTAATGGGTTCATATGAAGTCGTATAAAAAAACTTGTAGAAGAATTAAAAGATATAGTCGACATGATTCGTCTTGATTTAGATAAAAAGAATATGAACTTACGAGGTGCTACAACTTTAATTAGATATTTATCTGTTTTGAATAATCTACTCGTTAATCACTTTCGAAACTTAAAATTATTTTAAAATTAATTTATAAAAATAGAGAGCAGAAAAATTAAATATAGATATTTGAGAATATACATATTTTATAACATTAATTAATTAATATTAGAAAATTTAATAAAATGTAGTATAATATTAGTAATAAATATTTGTAAAAAGATTATAAAGGATATCAAATTATAAGAAGACTCAATTCACCTGGGTATATTTATTTATCTATTTAAAGAAAAGTTCTGGTTGATTTATAAATAAATAATAATAATAAATATGCTTTCTGTACATTTCGGTTGTTACACCACTCTCAGAAACATTCATCTTCCCAATTGATGTTCGTATATATATTCTAATGGGTTCATATAAAGTCGTATAAAAAAACTTGTAGAAGAATTAAAAGATATAGTCGACATGAGATTCGTCTTGATTTAGATAAAAAGAATATGAGACATTAATTAATTAATATTATAAAATTTAATAAAATGTAGTATAATATTAGTAAAAAATATATTTGTAAAAAGATTATAAAGGATATCAAAATATAAGAAGACTCAATTCACCTGGGTATATTTATTTATCTATTTAAAGAAAAGTTAAACAACTTTAAATCGATAATAATTCTTGTCGGTTAAAAAAAAAACTTAACACATTTCCTTCTTAAAGGTACAATCAATTAAAATCAGTTTTCAATGTTTTACATTTTCACTCAAGTCTTCTAACTATTATACCTTCAGTTCAACGTATATAATGGCTTCGATTGAAAGACACCGCCTGCCATTCAAAAGGTTTTTATAGGCTAAAAGAGATTGGGAAGGCCTTTGTCGATTTTTATATGACTTCACTTTTGATTTGGAATTTAATAAAAAAAATCTCCCTTAATCAGACATCTTCGACAGAAATGATTGACTCTTTTTATATTAAATCGATATAGAATCAAGATTTTATTTCTTGTTAAGACAGAAGACGAATATCTATAAAAAAAATTGTTACAATTACTCTCGTTTTATCCGTTATTCTAATATCGATATTAAAATATATATTTGAATCAGATTAGACTCTAATTGAATTGATTTTCAAGTAAAAAAATATCTATGCTTGGATTATATATATAAAAAAATAATAATAATTCTTAAGCTAAGATATTGACAGATAATTTTATTATTTATCTCTTTTCTGACTCGTTGAGATAAGAAACCATTAATGATAAAGTAAATCTATTAAAACAAGCAGGAAAAGATGATGATGATCATGTTTAATAAATTCCAGAAGATATTAAATTGTCCGTTAAACGTACTTTTATTTATAATAATTTATTTATTTATTTATTCAGTTTTTTAAACATTTATTATATTTATTTATTTATCTATTTTTACGAGAGTGGGACAAATATATATATATATTTCGGATATAATTACTATCATAAAAAGATCGAGGTCTAGTTGAGAACTTTTCACCTTCTGCCCTTTGAAAACCAAAACTCATCTCTAAGTTGTTTTTGCAACGAATTTTTTTTTATTGATTTTCTTCATGATCAACGAAAATGAATCCTGCTTTACTATTACTATTTAACCATGTATCACACTCAAAGCTTATATTTCTTAAAATACCTATATATTTATTTGATTTATTTTTCGGTCCTTAATAAACCTTAATCCTTAATAGACAATATTAATTTATTATGCCTAATTATTACTATCTCGCTAGAGATAGTACGATCACGAAAATTTTCGATTTCGAGATTTTGATGATTTTATACGTTTTGAAGGTCCTTGAGTCATTTTCACTAAGGTTGAGTAAAATATGTTGTATGTAGACAAGATTACGCAAAAACGGTTTGAGCTAGAATAATGAAATTTGGAATACGGACATTATTCAAAATTCGTAGTTTTCTATCAACTTTTGAGAAATGTAGCTCAAACGGAAGTGGGTCATTACCTACCACGTTTCTTGTGAAAAACTATCAAACATATATCATTATATTTACGGTCTTAAAGGAAAAATAGTTTTTCACATGATTAACAATTGTATAAAACTGCTATATATTGAATTTCAGCTTGATTGAATCGCTGAAAGTACCGGAATTAATTTTTTAACACCACTGCAAATCACGCGCCAGCACGTGGTGTGGTGTCATCAACAAAGAGCCCAACACACACTGATTTTATAAATATTATTTATTAATATTATAATTTAATTAATTAAATTTAATTTAAATATAATATATGTTATTTAATCCAATTCAAATTGCGTGATAGCCGAGTGGAGACACTCCAGCTTATTTTTATTTAACCTCTCTTATAATATTATGTAGTTATTCTCAATGATTATGTGTTACAGAAATTGGGAACGAAGGTACAAACCTCATTAAAAATTTTAATTATTAAATAAAACTAATATTAGGCATAAAAAATTAAAATTGTAATTTTTTAGAAACAATGTAAAAATATATAACTTAGTATTATAATAAAAAAAAATCATTTGGTTGAAAGAATGTAAAAATATTTAACTTAGTATTATAATAAGAAAAAAATCAATTGGTTGTCCCATAATAAATAATGTAGTACAAAAGGCAAAGTTTGCAAATTATTTTCATAGAAAACCATATATAGGGGATTTTAAGAATCAGACTTGAATGAATTATCTTGGCGTTTTGCTGTCTTCAAAGTGAAAGATTGTAGGGGTAATTAGCATTACCGAGACAATTACGCTGTGGATAAATAAAGCCCCTTGCGCATTTGTCAGATCCATTAAAAATAATAGTTGGAGGAGGAATTACCGTGCACTTTTAACGACAGAGCCCTTTATCTCTGTTCAATCTTTCAGTAATTTTCGTATAATACACATCCCTGTTTTATGACTAGATGTATTGTTCTAACCAATAATGAAATGACGATTAGTTCAGTTGGGAACTTCTTTCCTTAGATGACCCTCCTTTATTGATCTCTCCCGGATAAATATATATTAAATAAATAAACTCTTCTCCCTATTTTGAACGCTTTTGAAAGTCAAGTTTTAAACTTGCTAAACGTCATAGCTGGTGGCGCGTTGTTTGTTCCCGGATTGCATGAATGCATTGTATTCGAAACAGTGCAGATCAAAGCCTCTCTAAAAGGAATGAATAGAAAATGAATTCCAAGAAAAAAAAAAAAGAACATTTTTCTCTTTTAAGAAAAGTTGAAAAACCGGAAAAAGTGTAGGCGTTGAAGGGAGAAAAGTGTAGATTCTGTACAAGGCATTCAAGCAAACCCTCCATGTTTGTTTTTGCTTTGTAAAAAATTCATAGAGGGAATTTCACTCAATCTTTAACTACTGGACGCTATTGTATACGGTTAATGGTGAATCGTGAATCCCTGAAGCTCTGTTGTTTCGGGATCTTTGAAGGGCTCTTGAATTGGTAGTAAACTCGTGTGCCCTATAGAGTGAGCTCACAACAGACGAAATACACACGTAATCCCACTGCATACTATATAAAAAATAAATAAAAGCAGAACAGAACGCTTTTGAGTATTTATTTGTCTTTTTAATTTGCTCGTAACAGAGGAGGCACTCCAATGAATACTGGAGTAAGGGTATTAACTGCAGGCCTTCCGACCTTGCAAGCTCCTAGGGGTTCTCTTAATCCCTGACCCCGTGACAACAAACCGCCCTTTTGCCTAGTTGAGAGTCAAATAACCACAAAAGTAGTTGGGGGGCTTAAAACATTCAGTCCCCTAAAACAAAAAGGGGATCAGACTGCACCCACATTACACCACAATAGTCGGCATAAACAGACATGAGATGACCTATGAATGAATGAATATTATTGAATTTTCGGCATGGTAGATTGTATTGTTTAAATTCATCGAGCGGTCTGTTGTTTTGGGTATTAATTTGCACCCTGCGACCGCCAAGTGCGTGCTTAGTACCAGTAAAAAAAGGCTTTATTTACAAGCATGGACACAACGGATGATAATCTCATCTTTATTGGCACGTGCCAGTTAATGAACGTGCTTTGGCTGAATAAACTGAAAGGTAAAATATTTCTTCAATGAATAGAAGTTTCTTCAAAGATTGAATATCAATTTAATTAAATTTAATTAATTCAATGAAAATAGTATATAATGAAAATAGTGAAAAAAATTAATAAATATTTTTAATTAAATTAATTTGTAAAGATTATTTATTCTATTATTTTTAAGTTGAGTTAATTATTATACATACCTATATAAGATGTTATAAATTAATTGTAAATTTTTTAATTAAATGTTTAATAACTTATTTCATTTATTATAATGATGAAGTCATAATAAATATTTATTATAGTGGCTGTATACAATGTATGTATATTATTTTCGATTTGAAATGCATATTCTATTTAATGTTTCTTAAAATAATTGTATAAAAATCAATAATTTTTAATATTTTGTTTTGAAATTAAAAAAAAAGCTTTAATTTTCCTCCATATCATAAAATATTATGGAAATATATGTCAATATATATATTAAATGAGAATTATTAATTCCCCTTCAATATTATTTCACTTTTTACTAAACTAAAGTGTGATACAAATGAATAATTTTATTTTAATTTGTAATACCCATTAATCTTAGATATTTGGTTTAAAAAACACATTTAAACATAAATAATTTTAAAATTTAATTTTAATTTTACAACATTTGATCTAAATTGATATTTTTTATTTTATATATCTGTGATATTTATATATATTCCGATGTGCAAGCTGCCGTTGAAAATGAATGAAAAGGGCTTAAACGATCGTTTTTTTTTTTATAATTTAACATCAAAAATTGAAATTCATAAAACTACAAAACAATTTTTAAATAGATTGTTTGAAAAGTGTAATAGAGATAGGTAAAATGAAAATGGATAATTAGAAAAATAATTAGAATTAACTATGGAAGCAAACCTGTAAGGATTTAACGAAGAAGAAATTAATTTCTAAAGTTGCAAGAGAATACAGTAAATTTTTGATATCTTATATATAAAATTCTCGTGTCACAAAACTTTGACAGAATACTCCTCCGAAACGGCTGGACCGATTCTTATGAAATTTTTTATGTATATTCAGTAGGTCTCAGGGCATGTCAGACTTCCTTTAGAAAACCGCTAATTGGTAAGGTGTGTCCAGGAGATGCTAATTAATTAAAGATAGTTTAGTTACCATACTAGATCATAGAGGCGCTGGTGGCGAAAATTTGACATGTATATAAATTCTAATAGAAGACTCGCAAACAAAAGTGGTTCGTGGGTGAACTGTTTAAGGCGTTATCTTATGACTTTGGACTCACAGTTCGAAACTCGCAAAGGCACATTTTTTTAAGTATTATATATTTTTTTTACAAATTTATTAATTTTTATTATTTTTATATTTTTTTAAATAATTTTATTTTTTTAAATAATTTTATTTTATTAAATTAAATTTTATTATTAAATTTTATTTTATTAAATTTTATTTTATTAAATTTTATTTTATTAAATTAATAATTATGTCAATTAATTTTTTCTGCATAAATAAACATATATAAAAAAAATATAGAGATGGGACAGAGTAGGAGTTAGATGGTTGTAGCTCAGAATAGGGACACTCGGGGGGTACAGAAGGCGCTCGGAGCAGCTAGTATTTATATATACCAACTTCCACCTAATATAATGTAAGTAGTCCACCTAGTATAATATAAGGGTTTTTTCAATAGTCAAAAAGAACTAGATATAGGTACTATGTAGTTGTAGATATTTATTTATTGAATATAATTAAAATATTTTAATAAACATGTATCATAAAAAAAACTTTAATGATACAAATAGCTGGGTAATTGTATATGTGCTACCTATACTAGTTATTTTGTTTTTAATTTTGTTTTTAACTAAACTTTTATAATATTTATATTTAATTAATAATAAAAAAAAATAAGTTTTAAAAAAATGTAAATAAAAACAAAAATTATCTAAAATATTATTGTATTTATATTAAAATCAACTGCTTAAGAAATTATTGAATTTTCGCCAAAAGCTTTTTCGTGAAGATTTTCTAATTTAAATAAGAATTAAAAGTAGAAAAAAAAAATAATAACGATTTTAATTAAATTGGAAAATTCCGCAAAGTCTAATCATATTGTTACTATTCTACATATATATATATATATATATATATAAGTTTTTGTTGCTCAAATTAGATCTAGGCCTACAAAAGCAGATTATCTTCCCTCGGGAATGTTTATTATCTGGAGATGCGACTGAACTAACGCCAAACCTACTGGCCATTTAGAAATCGGCCGGCCATGGAGGTAATTCAGTTATGCGCCGCTAATCCAAATTAATTACATCGCACAGTGTACATTTTAATCGAAGTCAACCCACCCTAAGGCATGTAACCAGACATATTTCCTTTATACCGATAGTTTAATTTCGACCCTTCCCACCAATCCCGCCATTGATATGTAACTGAATAAACACACATATTGATTGAACAGGTATGTAACCAGCAGCTCCCAGGGGTGTAACCCTCCTAACAATATAACATGAACATATTCATATCCCAGCTGCATACATCACGGTTCGAATATAATCCCTCAATTTATTTCCGGTTTTTAATTATTCTTCAATGTCAAACGGATTAAATTCCCTTTCCTAGGGTTTTTGATAATCGAAAATATATATTTAATTAATTAATTATTAAAATATAAACTTGTCCTTTTTTTTCAAATGACATTTTCATTATATTAAAACGGTAAAACAGATTTTCATTGAATCAATACGCTTGGATTTATAAATAATCCTTTCATAATTATTTAATTAATATCGGTGACCTGGGAAAAGTTGGAAATAGATAGCGATGTTTAGGACATTGTTGCCGGTTATATTCAGAGACTGTCACTCAATTTGGATATTAAGTATAATTATTCCGACACTTTGGCTTTGTCGACAGAGGCCTTGATCCAGGTCGTTTTTGGGATAAAAATAGCCGGGCAACCTATTTTTATTAAAAAAAAAACATTATAATTATTTCAATTTCATAAAGATAAAAATTATGAATAAATAAAATATAAAAAAAGCTGAACATTATTTTAAATACTTAAAAGTTAATAAAAGATAAAATTTTAAAATATACTTACGAGAGCAGATCAATAAGTTGGTTACTTTTAGACTCGTCTTTTAAGTGAAATGTCAACACTGATCCTGTCAACAAGCAACTATCAGCTGACCCCTGTCGAAATTTGAATCAGATGGGGTCATGTAGTTTTTATTTGACATTCAATAATAGCAGATTACCTCCTGATTTGAGAAGAAAATGGAAAAAAAGAATTTATATGAAAATCAATGAATTGGGATACGAATTGCTTCCTCATCCGCCTTATTCTTCGGATTTAGCTCCGAGTGACTATTTCTTGTTATCAAACCTGAAGAAATGATTCGGTGGAAAGAGATTTCACTCCAACGATGAAATCATCTCACAAAGAATTCTATTTAGATGTTAGATCTTATTTTTTGAAAGAGATATAAAATTTGGAGAAACATTGGACGACGTGAAAAATAAAATAATTTTTTATCCAAAAACATGTGTTTCATTCAAAAAGTCACGGACTTATTTTAATAACAAGAATTTATTAAAATATAATATAAATCTATATTATATCTATATTATTATACATATTAGGATAATTATTTGTTTTTTAAATTTTAGAAATTTTGAAATTTTAACGAATTTTTTTTCTATTATAAAAAAAAGCATTTTAATATTTAATAGAATATAATTTTATAGAATGAAGTCCGTCATGACTTAAAATAACTTAATTTAATATTATTTACCTAAAATTACATTCTATTATTAATAATTAATATTTGTACCGATATAACTTTCCACTCTTATTAGTCTTAAAAATATTCCAATTTTAGAAGTTAAATTATTTTGTATTTCTGATTGCTTAAATTGAATTAGATATATTTTTTTAGTCCATCCTATTTATATTTATAAATTATTATTAATTATTAATAACATAAATTTATCAAAAATATCAATTATTTAACTAATATACATTTACATACTTAAATCTCTATCTAAGTTCTAAATTTAATATTCCTATTTAAAGAGATTGAAAGAATTTATTTAAAATATAAATATCACACATATTTTGATTTATTTTTAATTAAAAATTGTTTAATTTTGTTTTTAATTCTATTATTCTGAATGAGTGTGTAAAGAGGGGGTTAATTAGAGCGGTGGTGTGCATTCTGCAAACCATATCTACTTTCTTTTTGGGAATTTTTTTTTTTAAATCAATCCAAGTTCTTCTTCCAAAGAATGAAGGAGAAGAGTGAATTCTCTTGAACTCTTTACTTTATTATTATTACTAATAGCTTAGAGCTTAGCAGTCAAATTCAATATAATACGATAATATAAAGCAATCCCTATAAAAATTTACTATTACCAACATATTTTTTTATATTGTTTCTATGCGCACGGCAGTGCGCCGGCCAAGTTCCAGCAAGCCGCGCGCATGCCGTAAGTATATTTACACGAATGGTTTGGAGTCACTTTTGACCCCCCTGTATCTCAGTGCCTATTGCAAGTACAGAGATAAAATTTTATCTACGTAGTCATATACTAGAACTAAAGCAGTATGCCAAATTTCATAGTTATAGCTTCAGTAGATCCTGAAATATGACCCTGTGAAAATAGCTTATTTTGGAACTGATTCACTGATTGGTCAACAAAATTCTTAGGGTATTTCCAATTGTCCTAGCGCTATGAAATTTGGCATACAGGTCGTGTGTTATAAGTAGGTTAACAAAAAATTATGAAATTTAAGAAATCGGTCAAGCTTGAGTTGTTATAATCGAATATCAATGCGATTTTAACGAATTCAAACGAATTCATTGGTTTTGTAAGAAACTAATCAAGCTAGGACTTCGAAATTTGGTACACCGATATTATTCACAGTTTGTAGATTTCCTTTAAAATTTCGTCAAAATCGGTTAACCGGAAGTGGTACTTTACCTACACTGGTTGCGTTTACCTTTCAAGTAAAGTACCAGTTTGCTTCGAGATATTTGCTTCATATTTTGTATATAGATTTAAAAATATGAAAAAAATTCAGATACCAAATTTCATCATGATCTGACTACCGGAAGTGACATTTTACCTATACAAGTAGCGTTAGGTGTAAATTATAAATATATATAATAGTGTTAAACCATTTTACTTTATAATTTAAATTAATTAGTTTGTTTATTTTTATTGTTATAACTTAACAGTTTCTATATAATTTTCAATGAATTAATTAATAGTTCTAATTATTTATTATTCAATACAAGTTGGAAATTCAGAACTATAAAATAAAAGAACAAATAAAATTATTATATTTAATATATAAACAAATATAATTTTAATTTAAAAAAATTTGCAATTTTTTTAAACACAAAATTACTTCAAAGGCTAAGAATGGACGCGGGCGCGGCACAAAAAGGAAAAAATAGGAAGCTTTCTTAAAAAAAAGTATTGAAATCTAATCAAAAACATACCTGTTAAAAAGGGGGCCAAGTTCCTATCGGCTATTTGTTTGCCTAAAAAAGGGTTCAAATCCATCCCAAAGCCAAGTTTAGATGCACTTCAAAATCATTCATAATCATTTTTATCAACAGCCTGATCCACTGGTAAACATTTGGCATTCCAAAGAATCGCCACCACACCCAGTCCTCCGCCTCCTGCATCCAGGCACGCCACTTTATTCACGTCAACGGTCCATCTGGCCGAAATTCACTTTACCATACACCCAACTTAAAATATGGTATAGTTGTTAAAATACGTAGGTACATGGTTTAAAATATCTAAAATTATAATACTTAGAAATTTGAACTTGGCAGGTTTTCGTACTGTACGTAACACTAGATTAATTGTATAATTATATTTATTATTTAAATATATAAATTAACCCGCTAATTCTAAGTATTAAAATTGTAGATATTTTAAACCAAGTACCTACGTATTTAACAACTATACCATATTTTAAGTTGGGTATATGGTAAAGTGAATTTCGGCCAGATGAACCGTTGACGTGAATAAAGTGGCGTGTAGTGTGCCTGGATGCAGGAAGCGGAGGACTTGGTGTGGGACTGAGTGTTTTGTACAGCATGAAAACCTGCCAAGTTCATATTTCTAAGTATTATAATTTTAGATATTTTAAACCATGTACCTACGTATTTTAACAACTATACCATATTTTAAGTTGGGTGTATGGTAAAGTGAATTTCGGCCAGATGGACCGTTGACGTGAATAAAGTGGCGTGCCTGGATGCAGGAGGCGGAGGACTGGGTGTGGTGGCGATTCTTTGGAATGCCAAATGTTTACCAGTGGATCAGGCTGTTGATAAAAATGATTATGAATGATTTTGAAGTGCATCTAAACTTGGCTTTGGGATGGATTTGAACCCTTTTTTAGGCAAACAAATAGCCGATAGGAACTTGGCCCCCTTTTTAACAGGTATGTTTTTGATTAGATTTAAATTTACAAGATTTTTTGAATTTTAAAGATTAAAAAAATAATTAAGAATTTATTTATATCAATACCCGTTTATAAAAATAGATAATAAATAATAGGATTTTGAAGGGAAATATAAAAAAAAGTATATATGTTGAATGTACACATCTTTTTGTAAATCTAAATGGAAATATTGTCAAAGGGGAGAGAATCTTTAATATTAATAGCAGTAAGATAACTGGAAATTTTGCAGGAATCACGTGATAATGCATAGATATTCGGTAATGGGATCGCTATAATATTGTATCACATCAGAGAGAGAGAAGCCTGAGTCATCGCCAAAGTGAACACGTTCAGCCACCATTTTATAACAACTATAAATATCTTATCTGATGCAAACGTTAATAGCGGAAATTGAAGCGGGAAACCGGGCGATCGGAGCTTGACATCCCTGGATGGGAATTCGGAGCCGATGGGAACTCAATGGAAGGGCCCAAATAGGGATCAAGGGCGAAGCGGTGTCTACCTTCTGGAAACAAAGACCCTCCACTCTCCCCAATTTACTTTTTATGCATTCACGCCTTTTTGATTAAATGCATTTCCTATACAAAGAACCCTTCAAAAGTTAGACATGACAATCTTACAAATTTTTGACTTCAATGCTATTTAAAAAAAAAAACAAATTGATTGAAAGATTTATTTTTTTACCTTTATTATCATAGTTGACAGATTTTATCCATTAGAGTTGTAGAAAATTTGAATTATCTTTATTTAAACTTGCATATATTAAGTTTAAATGAGAAAGGTATGAAAATGTTTATCATTACTTTATAGAATTATAATGAATATTGAAATTACAAACCGGTCTATGAATGCATCATTCACTCTTATTTAGTAAGGTAACAAAATAATTAAAGGAAAAGGACAATTTTTTTGATAATCCCTTCCATTCCTGAACAAATAATCAATAGTATGAACAGAATAGCAATATAAAATTAGCTGGAGTGTCTCCACTCGACTAACTCGCAATTTGTATAGGATTAAATAACATAATATATTATATTTCAATTTAATTTAATTAATTATAAATTATAAATAATAAATATTAACTCAGCGCATGTTTGGCTTTTTGTTGATGGCACCATGTCACGTGTTGGCGCGTGAGATTAGCAGTGTTAAAAAAATTAATTCTGGTAATTTCAGCGAATCAATCAAGCTGAAATTCTATATATAGCAGTTTTATACAATTATTAATCATGTGAAAAATTATCAAACATATATCTTTATTTTTACGGTCACTTTAGAGGAAAAAAAATCAAAACGTTGTAGGTAATGACCCTCTTCCGGTTGAGCTACATTTCTCAAAAGTTGATAGAAAACTATGAATTTTGAATAATGCCCATGTACCAAATTTCATCATTCTAGCTCAAACCTCTTTTGCGTAATCTTGGTTACATACATACACACACACTCATATATTTTTCTCAACCTTAGTGAAATATATATTTTTCTCAACCTTAGTGAAAATGATTCAGGAACCTTCAAAACGTATAAAAACATCAAAATCTCAACATCGAAAATTTTCGTGATCGCAATACTATCTCTTACGAGATAGTAAAAATATAATAATTATTTTTATTCTAACATTATTTATGTTTTATATTAATCCATTTAATTTTATTCCTATTTATTAATATATAAAAATAATAATATAAAATTACTCACTATGCACATACAATCTCGTATGTAGCAAATTATAAATAAAAAAATGATTTAATATAAAAATAAAATCTCATTTATTTTTCATTTTATTCCAACATTAATTATTCATTTTTTTTATTATAATGATAATTGAAAGTGTTAAATATTATTAGTTTGATAATATAAATATTTTTATTATAATTAAAATTTCCATCATGTTAATAAATTTTTAAAAAATATGTATTTCTATTCATTTCTATGACACGTGCCCCCCCCCCCTCCCCCAAATATTGTGCAAAAAATAAATTGAAAAGTGATTAGTTTTGTAACTGAGAACCCAAAAGTAAAAAAATATCTTTAAATTACGTATAAGTATAGTCTAAACGTTATGAATAATTAAATAATTTATTTTGTTCAAATTTTTACTTTCCCGCATACTTCGTATAAGGAAGGGAAATATTGGAATCGTCAAAAATTTCGACTTCGAGATTTCGATAGATCTTGACGTTTTAGACCTCCCTGAGTCGGAAAATACCATTTTTTGAATTATGTCTGTGTGTGTGTATGGATGTATGGATGTATGTAATGTTTGTCAGTGAGCAAATTTACTCAGAAACTAATCAAGCTAGGACTTCGAAATTTGGTACACCGATATTATTCACAGTTTGTAGATTTCTATCAAAATTTCGTCAAAATCGGTTAACCGAAAGTGGTACTTTACCTACACTGGTTGCGTTTACCTTTCAAGTAAAGTACCAGTTTGCTTCGAGATATTTGCTTCCTAAAAAATTCAGATACCAAATTTCATCATGATCTGACTACCGGAAGTGACATTTTACCTATACAAGTAGCGTTAGGTGTAAATTATAAATATATATAATAGTGTTAAACCATTTTACTTCATAATTTAAATTAATTAGTTTGTTTATTTTTATTGTTGTTAAAACATAATAATAATAACCTAATTACCTATTTATATGTGGGAAAGTATGGGGAGGACACTCCCGATTTTTTCCTGGGAAGACCCCCGGACCTCCCAACATAATAGACGCCACTGATATAAAGTATGATATATTTTATATATAATATTCTTATAAATATATATATATATATATATATTATATTAAAAGTTCAATCATTATATTTATTATTATAATTTAAAATTCTTTAAATATCATATTTATATACAAATGGTCAATATTTATTGAAAAAATTGTAAAAATAGTTTGTTGTAATAATAATAATTTAATAATAATACAAAAAAAAATTTTAATTTATTTAAGTATTTCGAAACTTAATTTTATCTGTAATGGCGAGCCTTTTATTTTATATACCATACTATTACAAGTAATTATAATATATCTATATTTAAACAAGTCATTTGAAATATCTTGTTTGCTAACTTTAATTAAAATAATTTTGAATGTTACTTTAAATTTTTTTTTGAGATTTTTCTCATTTGCCAATTTTGATTTTATTTGAAAATAAACATCTCTAGTTTATGATTTCAGTTATAAAACTTGATGAAAATGACAAGACAAGCGATAAAAAAGATTAATCGTACTTCTGCCTGATGGTAAAGTGTAATGAAAATCCTTTTAATTACTCTGTCAAGCTGTTTTAGAATTCCATCAAGGGTTCTTTTTGTGTTCATTCTATCTCTGATAATTCGTTCATTAGATATGTTATTTTTGATCAGCACAACTTTACTCACTTTTCCCTTTGGATCATTTGCAAATCCTCTCGAACGATATGTTGTTGCAAATATTCAAGTGGACTCGAAAGGGTTAATCAAAATATAATGCAATTATAATTTATACAAAATAATTCAAGTACTTGGCTATGAATGAATTGAGTAATTAATGCTACGAGTTGAGTTTGATTTCCGTTTATTTTGACCACGTTCCTTCCCATTCCAAATAGCATTCTACATGAAACTTGTAGCCCACTCATGACTACAAAACTTCATTGTGCATTGGCACAAATTTCCCCAGCCGCCGCCCTCCTCGCCAGGTTAGAGCACGTTTCCAACTTAATCAGAGCTTATTAGCTCTCAAGCCACTCGTGCATACCTACCAGGTTCACTCTCCTTGTCTTTGCATTATTAATTTTAATAACGTCTTCTATGCTACGATGTCATTTGAATTAAACTTCTATATTCGTTCGCTTATTTATAAATCATGATGAGTAGTTCATCATACAGTTCAAATAAAGTTGTTATAATAGCAAAATAATAAAGAATTGAGATTCTAAAGTTATTATTCTTAGCTGACTTGAGCAAGAACCCTAAATTATGTCTCCGTCGCAGATGTCTGACAAGATGGCATAACAAGCTGCCTCTTCGCTTTGCTATAATAAATTCGTTTGAGTGTAATTAATCAAATCACAATAACTGTCAACAGAGATACGCGGATCGCACAAAGATACATGATAACAACCACCACGTCTGGCTTTTGCCAATCTCTAGAGACTCCAACTTGAGATATTTTGATGTTATGTTACTTTGTTAAAAGGAGAGGTTGTTGGTCCTTTTTAAAACCCCCCACCTGATTTCTCATTGTCCGATAGTCTAATTCCTTATATTGACTTTCCCTTATACTATTCACCGAATGGGCGCAATTAATTAATGCGGTTTTCCTATTAGTGTCAGACCATATTGAAGCAAGGGTTACTAATGGCTCACGCCTTATATTAGCTAAATCGTTCTTCAAGCTAGAGAGGGATCGTAGACAACAACATAACACATTTATTTTAGGGTAAACCTTCGAGGGTGAGCGAGCTCTTACAAAATATTATCTTTCCATTAATTTATTAGATTCGGAAGAATAATTAATCATTTTGATTAGCTATCATCTTATATTTGTAGAAATGTATTAATCTAAATTCCACTATACTATATTACATATTATTCCATATCATTATGACATAAGATTTTTCCTTCAATAAACATAAAATTCAATGAATATAGACATAGGCATCGGGTCAGGGGGCACGTGCCCACCCCCCTCCCCCAAACATTGTGCAAAAAATATATTTAAGTGATTAGTTTTGTAACTGAGAATCCAAAAGTAAAAAAAACATCTTTGAATTATGTATAAGTATAGTTTAAACCAGGGGCGGCCAACCCGTGGCCCGCGGGCCGCATGCGGCCCGCGAGATTCATCACACTTTTATATTCTGCGCCCTCATGAAACAAATATCGCACTAGTGAAATAAATATGATTTCATTTTTTTTATTTCGTCGTTTCTTTTTTTATTTTTAGTATTATATATTTTTTACAATGTGCATTCAGTATCATTATTATTATATTATATATGTTTATATGTAAAAATAATAGTAAACATAATAAAAATTCATTATTTTTCAATTTGTCACACCAAACAATATCTATAATGGGTCTAAATCTAATATGGGTATGTATAATTATATGCGGCCCGCGAAGTTATGATGCATTTCCAAAGTGGCCCGCAAGATCATTTGGGTTGGCCACCTCTGGTCTAAAAGTTATGAATAAATAAATAATTGTCAAATTTTTTTTCGGATCCCCCCCAACATAATAGATCACGCTACGCCAATGAATATAGGTATTGTATATAGATTAGAAAAATGTAGTTCAAGTTTTTTAAGAAATTTCAAATATTTGTTTTTTTTTTTAATTAAACACAAGAAAATAATCGAATGGAATTGAATAGAAATCTTGATGTAATTATCCAAAATTAATTGAATTTAAGTCACAAAAAATAAACATGTTTTAATTATTACTACAATTGGTTAAGATTTTATAATTATACATATATAATATTTCTATTCAGTTAATGATTTTATTTCAAATTTCCATCTTGACAGTTCGCTTGACAAAGATTTTAAAATTTTGACAAATGTTTATTTAATGGACAACTTTTTTCTATTAAGGACAATGAGTTTTCAAAAATAAATAATCAAAAAAAAAAAAGAAAAAAAAATAGAATTTGTGATGAAATGTAATAAGAGTATTTGATACCAGATGGAAGATATTCGCCATAAATTATCAAAATATTTTCCGGTAAGTTGACGTTCAAGATGAAATCTGAAATAACTTCTTCTCTGTGGAGGGTTCCTAATTTCCCTTTTGCTAATGCGTACCTTAATGGAGTCTTAACAAAACTTTGCTTATTATTTCTTAGATGAAAATTGAAAACGTCATTAAATACACATATATAAATTTCGAATAGTTTATTCTTAAATTGATAACTGAGTTTTTGAAATTCAACATGGCTATTAAATTTTAATGAAAGCGTGAATCTATTCGAAAATGTTGGTATTCTTGTAAGGAAACAATAAGGAATCAGTCACGTAAGTTTTTTATGGGATGTAAAAAATATACATTTATAAATTGTAAATAAAAGAAAAGAGGGTGGTGAATGAATGCAGAACAAATCACAAAAGAAATACTCATGAGATCAAACAACATAATACAAAACGTTGCTTGTTGTCTTTCTTATCTTTTGTTCACAGACGAGTAAACTTTATGATTCCCTTTGCATTGAACAGACGTCGCAGCTCTCGAGTTAAGATCGGATAGGCTACGAACTACTTTTGCCAAAGATCTTCAGGTGATCGCTCTCCATTAGAAGCCAAAAAAAAAACATCCCCTATTGGGGCCAGCTAAATAATTAGGATATCCATGGATTTAATGATTGTTTTTATTCTGAAAACAGCCGGTAATTTAGATAAATCAATGTCATTCAACGGAGTGGATTTACATTTCCGTTTAATTAAAAGCCCCCTTGCAAGTGAACTTCAAATCAAGCGTATAGAGATGAAACCGAAAGAGCAAAAGAGCGAGACACAACTCAACAGGGAAGAATCGTCCGCTTCTCCATCTCATCCCTCTCTTTCATCCTACTTTTAATTCATTTGATGTAATAGACGTTATTTCGGATAAAAACTTTTCCATTTCGAGTTTCGATTGCAATTTAAGCTTTATTACTTTCCTTCTGAGAGTGTAGTTCTCATTCCTTTTGGATGCTTAAAATTTACAAAGAAACCAAACATATTATTTAATAATTCTTATTATCATACGTATTGCTAAAAGAAAGAAGATGCTTTATGATAATGTATTATCTTCAATTTAATAAATTAATATTCACATTGAAAACTTTGAAAACTTCCATGAGTTGGAGAAATTCAAAATTTAAGTATCTAATAAGTATATTATATGAACAATATAAATTTAAATACTTCTAGAGTATAAATTTGAAAACAGCCATTTTCTGGATTCGAGTATAGTCATGAAACAAGCTTTCTTTGATTTTACGAGTATATCCATGTTTTAAATTAAAGTAATTTTTTAAATATGTATATATTCTATATAAATAAAAAATTCCTAGATTTTTCTTGGAAAAGATTTAAAAAAAAATAATACTTTTAAAACATAAGTTAATGAATATTTCAATTTTTAAAGTAAAAAAGAATGGAGAAAAAATATTTTCTTTGTATATCGATTTGAGTTTATATATATATACTAGCTGCTCAGAGCGCCTTCGGCGCTCTTCACACCTAGACGGGGGCTCCGCCCCCTGTACCCCCGAGTTGTACATAGTATTTGGTGGTTGAAAGTATTAAAAGGTTTTCATCCATTTTGTTTCAATCAGTATATTACATAAAACATTCATTTCTTTTTGTGTTCTTATTTAAAAAATATATTTTAATTTAATCACTATATTAATTATATATATTATTATTGTATATGTTATATCTATCTACCTATGTGGCTCAAAGATACTCTA
This sequence comes from Labia minor, assembly GCA_963082975.1. NCBI lineage: Eukaryota > Metazoa > Arthropoda > Insecta > Dermaptera > Spongiphoridae > Labia > Labia minor. Next base: position 32,935,249 of record OY720349.1, read on the forward strand.
AAGTTCTTAGCCGCAACAACCACATTTCTCCAAGTGTCCCTATCCTGAGCCCTTATTCCATCTCTCTTACGTCCCTTCCTACGCGTCATTGGTTTTCCAAGCGGACGTTTTCCAATCGGTCTTCCCACCAATATCTTTTTCCTCTCCCATTCTTGCCACGTGCCCTGCCTATCGCAGCTTTTTCCCTTTTATAACCCTAACTATTTCTGAAGATGCAGAGAGGCCATGCAATTTCTTGTTAGACAGTCTCCCTCATACCCGGTGACCTCATCTTTCTTTGGCCAATAAATGCAGGGAAGAATCCTATTCTCAAATACTCTGAATCTACTCTCATCTCCAAGGATCATAGACCATGCCTCCCACCCATATAATGCAACAGGCAAAATAATCTTTTTATATATTCCCTTTGATAATAATTTTGAAGAGATAAGCCTCTTTATTGCAGATAACAGGCGTTTCCCGATTGCAACCCCGATTTAAATTCTTCTCAAATATTATTATCCTTCGTGATTACATTCAATTTTTCTACATATTCAAATTCTACATTTTGTATATTAAGATTTTGTATGTTAATACTCTTCCTCTTTGTTACTAAATATTTTTTCTTATCACTATTAATTTCAAACCTCCATTAAATTTTCCTCGCTATCTGTAATTGCAATTGCCGAATCTCCTATTATATTTAAGTCGTCTGAGTAACCTAATATTTTACAATTGATTTCCGCATCTTATTCTTTCTTTACTACCTTCAAGAGAAATTTGAAGATTGAAAATTTGAAAAAGTTTATCCGGATCTATTGAGTTATGCGTATGTTTTACTAAAGTCTACAAATAATTAGTGAACAGAAATATTGAATTCGCGGTTTTGTTCCTAATATCTGTCATAATGAAAATATCTTAATTAATGTTGGTCGATTTGGCCTGAACCCGCAATGATATCTCCTAATATTTCCTCCGCCTATAGTTTATAAGTATTGTATATGTTATAATAGAGTATAATATTTCTTGATCATTACATTTTGGTATTTTATTTTCATTGCTAGATTATTATTGAATATTTTTAATTATAATGAAACTTGAGAAAATGCAAAAATAGAGACTTGAGACAATTTATAAAAATTAACGGTATAAAACTATAGATAAATGACCAATATATACATTCATTAATAGTATTAATTTAAATTAATTGATTTATTTGTTTTTTTTATTATTAAGTTCATTTATTAATTTTTTTAGATCATAGTTATTTTCCTTAAAAGAAACTTAAATTCTGTGGTGCTAGGGGATTTGAAAATTATTCGTCGCAATATGAAGATTTCGCTTACAGTTTCTGTCATGTCCGACCTCCATCCAACAGTTATTTTCTGTTAAGTTTTTTGCTTCTCTTAATCATGTGATCTATATATTTAATTTTTTTTGATTCATTATAATAAAATTTAAAAAAATAAAAATTTTTACTTTGTTAATTTATATAAATTTCAATATAAACTGATTGTGAGTGATACGCTTAGCCAATACTCTGAATATTTTGTGTACAAAAATATTGAATGTTCTTAGCGAGATTTGATATAATGTTGTACGATTTGTCCTAAATCTGAATTAGAAGAAAATTATAAATTGCCTCCTCTTCCAGCCCAATTCATTTACCCACCCATGTTGCATATGGCATCTAAATTTCTTAAAACTCCGTTTTTTTAATTTAAAATAGAAGGAGAGAAAGAGTTTTAAATTATATTCGAATAGTCTATATATTCTATATATCAGTATTTTTTTTCTGAATTTAATAGCAAGTTGATTTTAAAAATTTTCCATTCTTAATGCATATGATTGATTACATGTGTTAAAATTTAAAAAAATTCAAATATTCTAATTTTTATATTTATATATACAATTTAATATTATTTTTTATTAATATCATATCAAAAAAAGAGAATTTATTAAAAATTAAAAATAAAAAAAGAAGCCTATTAATAAAAAATTGAATGGTGATTTAAATATTTTATTAAATTAATTAAAATGAGACCTTTTAGAATAAATTATTTAATTGAAATGATATTTAAATATAAGAATTTAAAAAAATATTATATTCTTTGTTTGGCAATTGTTATTTAATTATGTGCAACATGATTCGACTTGCACAGAGCATCGTTATTTTTTATTAATATCACATAATAAAAATGAATCTTTTAAACATAATAAATAAAAAAGACATTTTAATAAATTTAAAAAATATACCCAATTTAAAAATGTCAAAAATTTAAAACAACTTTATATCATCATATTTTAATTTTATATATAATATATATATATATTTAGTAATTAATAATAGAGTAATTAAATTAAAATAAAAAACAAAGATAATATAATTCAGTCATTTTAATTCAGGTTAAATAATATTTTTTTTTATTATTCAATGATAAAATTTATATATTATTATATATATATTATAGAAAAGAAGAAATATTCAATTAAATAAAAAATAATTTAAGATAAAAATATGATCTAATAAATATTTTAATTAAATTGAGAACTTTTAGAATAAATTATTTAATTGAATTGATATTTGTATATTAGAATTTAAAATAAAAAGGGAAATATTATAATAATTCTTCGATTGGGAAACTCTATGATAATTCATTGTTTGAAATGATTCCGCTAGGCCGACAGTGAGCCGCGAGCTGCTCTTGAATGAACAACACGGAGAATTATATAAACTTTAAAAAATTAATTTCTGCGGTTATTGATAAGATATTAATAAAATGTATAGCCTATGTTACTCTAGAGGTATATAAGAATATTGTGATGTAATTTCAAAGAAATCGGTTCAGCCAATTCTGAGTCTATAAAATAGTAATTTTCCGGACAGACAGACAGACAGACAGACAGACAGACAGACAGACAGACAGACAGACAGACAGACAGACAGACGTGAAAAATTCTAAAGTCACTTTTGGATTCTAGAGGTCATGAAACGCGAAGATATGCAAAAATTTTTAAATTCTGAGCAATGTGCAGACAAAAACCTTTTTTTATATATATAGAAGATATACATCAATGAAAAAAATAAATAAAATAAAATTAGATATTTACAAGATAGTGATGAATGTTGTTTGTTTATTATTTGTTTTCTCGGAAACAAATTACTAGGAATCTCTTGAAAAAATTAATTAATTAAATTTGTGGAATGAAGAACAAAAAATATAATAATATCAGTTGTATATATATATCAAAAAAGAATAATAAAAAAAAATCAAGACACAAGGAAAAAAAAAAGAATTGGGGAAATCGAGAGATCCGTTCCCATCAGCCATTAAATTAACATTTTCCGCATTATTCATGGTCATGTATAGCAAAATGTTCTATTTTCTTTTTCTTAAACATGGAACGTCTTTGAATTTTTATAAGGGTGCCCGCATTGAAATATTCGGGGGTTGCAGTAGGGGACTGGGCTGGACCACTCAGACCAATATGCGAATCAGTCAATTTCCCGCTAGGCGTATTACTTTTAAGGCTTCGTTGCGTTTTTATTTTTATTTTTATTATTATATGCTTCTGGAATATTCTCGTTGTGTTTCGATCGGAAACGTGTCAGAATCGGGATTTCGGTGAGTAGGGAATGGGAATTACGCTTAGTGTAGCAAATGAAAGATGCTCAAAGGTATTAATCCTAAACTGGTACGGTAAATCCTATAGTCAAGATGCGAGTGTGAAAGTAACAACAGGTGTAAAAAACCCACCCTTTTCTCACTTCAATCCTCTTCGATCACCACCAACCACATTGCTCGCAATATTTTTTCTACTTCGTTTATTTAATTCTTCAATCTGATTAAAAACCTCGCAACATGGGCTTTTTTATATATTAAAAGTTTTATCTTACTACAAAACAAATGTATATATATTATAAATATAAAATAAATTGAAGTTTCTTCTTAAATTTATATGAATATCTGAAAATTAAAGAAAAATAACAAAATTAAAATCAACTAAGAAAGAAAGAAATCTGTTATTTAATTTTGTTTTTTTAATAACAATAAAAAGAATTTAAAATTTATTTGGAAATTGGTCATATTCCTTAAAAACAACAATAATTTTTCCCTCCTTGTCTATGTAGTTGCATAGACCAGGGCTTCTTAAACTTTTTTATATAGCGACCCCCTTCAAGCTTAGGAAATTTTAAACGGCCCCCTCCTCCATATAATGAAATACACCTATCCCCCGATTTACACGGTACTTGTTTTACACGTTTTCGCTTTTACACGGTTTTCCAAATAAGTTTTTTTTTTTTTGTTTTTACCGCACTCTACTAAATGCTACTGTGTTTGAACACGTGTGCTGTGTACACATCTCACGGGGAATCCCGAGCTTATGTGCTGACTTGCTGCACATGCACACTGTGTCTGTATTTCTTCGCATAAAATTAAAGTTTTATCTACGGAAAATTGTATTTGAGTGAAAGTTTCACAGTTTCAGAAAGATTTAATTTTCCATATTCGTAAATTACAAGTGAGTGCATAATTTATATTAAATTAAAATAAATTAAAAAAAATTATAGGCTTATAATGTCGAAAGAAGTTAAAAGAAAAGTTATTTCTTTAGAAACTAAAATCGAAATTTTGGATCGCTTACGAAAGGGAGATAGAATAGTAGTGTTGCAAAATCATATAGCATGAACGAAGCTACAATAAGAACTATTAGAACAAATGAAAACATAATTTGAAAAAGTGTTGCAGCTGGCAATACCACGAGTATGAGCACAATTGTTAATAACCGATTTTATTACCACCTCTCAGAATGTAAATATTTCTGCTTCAAACATCGAATCGGCACAAATAACTTCGAGTGATGAAAGTGAATTCCAACCTTCGATTCCGAAAAAAAGAATGAGAGTAATTTCTGATAGTGATGAAGGATAATAAAACACCTTTGGTTTTATTTTTTGTTCTTCTGTTTAATGTATTGTAATTAAATAAAAAACAATGTTTCCGTAATATATTTTACATATTTTAACCTGTCAATGCATTTTATTTTTATTTCTGTGTACACCTAAAAATATTGAAAAAAATCACAACTGTTAAATAGCAAAATTGTGCATTTTCTGCAAACTTTTCGATTTACACGGTTTTGACTTGAAAATTTTTAATTTTCGATTTACACGTTTTTCTCAGGAACGTATCTACCGTGTAAATCGGGGGATAGGTGTATATATTAACCGTAGATGTAGATGTAATATCGCACTATTTTACAATGTAAATAAAATAAGGATTAAAGAATACATACCTATTCATTTCACATATATATAATTTAATAATTTTAAAATTTTATTTATAATGATTCAAAAGTATCAGATCTTTGCGACCCCCTTTCAGTAGTTTCGCGACCCCCCCGTTTAAGAACCCCTGCCATAGACTAAAAATTTATTTATATTACTTTAAAATCGAATTTATTTGTTTATTTTTTAAAGATTTTTTGACATCTTGAAAGAGTTATGTATTACGATATGTATGTGTATTGTTCATAAATATTTAAGGTATAATAATTTATTAATTTTTTTTTTATCTGTCAACATTCATTTGGCCATTTGATAAAAAAAAGTTGCTCAACCCTAATAAATAGTATAGTAAAATATATTTTAAATTTAAACTAATAAATTTATAACCCTTCAAGTGAAGAAAATATTATGAAATAAATTGAATGTGCATGAAAATAATTTTAATGAGGATCTTTTGAACAATTTACTAATTTGTCGAGAATCTCAAAATAAAATAAAGTAGATTTATATTATAAATATATAGATTCTTAAAATTATTTGTTTCCTTTTTGTTTTTTGTTCTGTATGTTTGAATCTATTTATATTGATATATTTGTAAAGATGGCTCAGAACTAAAATAAAAATTAAATAATAAATAATTGATAATAATTAAAATAAATAAATAAATTGAAATTGATAAATAATTAAATTGATTTCAAGTGATAAGTGATTAGAAGAAATGTGATAAGACTTTTCAAATTAATATTTTCTAATTTTGTGCTTGATTATTCTTTATTTATAATCCTTGGCATTGTTAAGCCTAATAAGCACCTAAAAAAGGAAATTATAACGATTAATAAACACAGCTAAGATTAAATAATAAAATATTTTGAAAATGATCTATTTCAGTAAAATAAAAGTTAGTTTGGCATATCTTGGGATTCATGATGGACGAATTCAACTTGTACCAAGGTGAAACAATCACAAATTTGGAAACTTTAGAATGCCATACTGTTAGACTTAGCACAAGAACAATTATTATGAGATCGTTTTAAAGAAAAAATTTGAAATTTAATTATAGTACATTTTATTTCATATAATATATCTATTAAAAATTTACTATATAACTTAACAAAAAATTATATTAAAATTACTAGGCATGTTCTAAAAAGGAAAAACTTAAAAAATTCAAACCTGCTTTTACAATTGAATCAAAACACATCTGACAATTGGACTGTGCTACCTTTTCTCTACATATGCAAGAATGAATTTAAGCAAAAGTAAAGTATCTCAAGATGCGGCACTCTTCACTATAAATAAAAATTAAATGCACCACTAGATCAGATGAATATTTTCAAATTGTTATTCCTTCCTATACAAATAATGTCTATTAAATAAAATGAAATAATTATTCTTTATATAATATAAAATATAAATACTTTACTCACCTTTTCTTATGTCTATAATTTCTATTTATATATTTATAAAGTATTCATTCTTCAAAAATAAATGATGATCAATAATAATTGATTTTATTTAAAAATAAATTGAAAATAAAATAAATAAATAATACATATGCCTGCAAATAAAAATAGAATAAAGATTAAGGTTGTTGCGATGTACAATACATACATATACATGTAGGAATATAATATATATATATATGACAATTTTATTGATAACCTCATCTGTGGGTGAATTGTATTATACTTCCATTGTATCTAATAGGTTCATCTGTAGACGAGAGATATTGAAAAATTATATCTTGATAGGTCCATAAATCCATAAAGATACATTTGATAATTAAATATCTTTTGAAAATTTTAAGTGAAATTCAATGAAAATCTTGAAAAATTAATGGACCCTTCAAGTATAGAACCTTTACCGCTAAAGAGTGAAAGTCTAGGAGAGGGAGAGAGAGAGAGAGTAAGAGGGTGTGCGCACAAACTACCTAATATTTAAACGATTATGCGCACCATATTTAATATTTATTATTAAATTGGAGGAGTTTGGATTAATTAAATATTATTTAAATATAATCTCTTACATATATAACAATTACATTAAAAATTAAATAATTGTTAAGAGAAAAATATTTTATTTGTAATAAAAATAATTCCCATAGTCATTTTATAAACATTTAATATAAAGTAAAACTGGGGGATATGGCGCGTTTTCTATATCTCGAAAATTAAGCCTTCTGGCGTGGAAAATTGTTTACTATTTGCAAGTATTTATCTAAAATTGTGTCGAAGGAGTCATATGACTCTGACACATTGTGCGTGCGAGGGATATGGGATGTGTTTTACCGTGTAAATATAGTGAAAAAATAAACCCCCTAAACAATTTAATAAGTTGAGGGAAATATTCTTAGTCCCAGACTTAATAAATAATTTATTATTTAACTTTAATACTCTTTCAATTTAAAATTTTTAACACCGGCTGCGTCATATCAACACCTCCGTTAGGGATATGACGCAAAAGCTAACTTTTTTTATTATTGTAAATTTTAGCAGTTCTTATTTTAAGAATAAAGCTGTAATTTTTGGCCTGATAGTCCTAGTTACTATTAATACCAATAATCATGTCATAATAGGCATTAGTGTTTGAGATTTTTCAGAAACTCAAATTGTGCGTCATATGTCATATCCTTCAGTTTCTTATATCTCTTGAATATTTATATTATAAATTAAAACTAGTAACTAAATAATTATTAGATACATTAGAAATGTGTTTTATATATTCTACTAATAAAATCATATTTTTTTTTCATTATCTACCTGCCTACAAATCGAAATACTGGTATGTCAAAGAAATAATTCTATCAATAAAGATCGTCGTCGTCTAACATAGAATGTACCCAAAAACATTTATGTTCCTCTGATAAGTAAATGAATAGGGGATTATTATTGAACCATTCCAATTGGATGCATTATTTAAAACAGTATTATTTATTAGGATTATATATATAAAATATAAATAAATTCTCTAAATTAAACCTCTTTGATGTGGATTTAGAATCATTTGCAAATAATTACAAATATGCTTTATTTATTATTGGTTGAATTTAAGGGAAGAGGAACTTGAATTAATTCTATTAAATACTAAATAATTACTTTTTTCTATCGTTGGCACTAACAAATAGAAATAGAAATTAATAAATTAGTTTTATTTATTATATAACCCTTAAGTTATAAATCATATGTATTATATATGTATATGAAATAATATATATGTTAATTTAAATTGGAAAATAATTGGTTATGGAAATGAATTTATTCAATCTTTTTCTTTTAAAAATTTTTAATTTACCTTTCTTAATTTTTCATATAAATTATTGATCTCCTCTTCTAATTTTTTTACATTTTCATATTTTCAAAGAAAAAACAATTTATATATATATAAATATTTAATAGATTTTCTTTTAAAAACAAAAGCTATCTCTACTCTCAAGACGATTAATTCATAAGATTCTTAATTAGAATTTATTAATATGGGTAATCAAAATGTAATTTTTATTAAATTAAAATAAATAAAAAATACTTATGATATGATAGATTACATATATTTGAAATTTTTTTGTGAGATTTCTAAATAATCTTAAGAATTTTTAATAAAATGTATAATTACCCAATATTGGATGAAAAAATGAACTTATTTTTCTATAATAAAAAATTAATTATGATCAATTTTAAAATCTGGTAATTACTATCTCGCCAGAGATAGTATTGCGATCACGAAAATTTTCGATGTTGAGATTTTGATGTTTTTATACGTTTTGAAGGTTCCTGAATCATTTTCACTAAGGTTGAGAAAAATGTCTGTGTGTGTGTGTGTGCATGTGTGTATGTGTGTATGTGTGTGTGTATGTATGTATGTAGGCAAGATTACGCAAAAACGGTTTGAGCTAGAATGATGAAATTTGATACATGGACATTATTCAAAATTCATAGTTTTCTATCAATTTTTGAGAAATGTAGCTCAACCGGAAGAGGGTCATTACCTACAACGTTTTGATTGATTTTCCTCTAAAGTGCCCGTAAAAATAAAGATATATGTTTGATAATTTTTCACATGATTAATAATTGTATAAAACTGCTATATATAGAATTTCAGCTTGATTGATTCGCTGAAATTACCAGAATTAATTTTTTAACACTGCAAATCTCACGCGCCAACACGTGCCATGGTGCCATCAATAAAAAACCAAACATGCGCTGGTTTAATATTTATTATTTATAATTTATAATTAATTAAATTTAATTTAAATATAATATATTATGTTATTTAATCCAATTCAAATTGCGAGATAGTCGAGTGGAGACACTCCAGCTAATTTTTATTATATATCCATTGATCCTAGTTATCGATTCACTAAGTTAAAACTTAATATCTATTACTAAAGGAATTTTATAAAAAATATCATAATATGTATTTATTAAAGCTTTTGTGGTTATTTTGATAATTATTAAGGGAATTTTTATTAAAAGACCACATTGTTTGTATAAAATTATTTATTAAATTAAAATAACTGTACAACGTTTAGACTGTTTATTCAAGCGGACTGCTTGAATCGGAGCAAGCGTACGGTTACTTGAAAACGACTGAGGAATAAGCAGTCGAAACGTTGTACAGTTATTTTAATTTAATAAATATTTTTATACAAACAATGTGGTCTTTTAATAAAAATTCCCTTAATAAATATCATAATATTTTTATATTTTATTGAAATCTGTTGAGGTCTTGACAGTGGAATTGCTTGATAACTATTGCAGAAAGTGCAATCGATCCATCGTACAATTTTTTAATAAAATATAAATATGTGGTATTATTTATAAAATTTCTTTATAAATATAAATAACCATCTAAGTTTTAATAATTTAATATCTATCACTAAATATTACAATATTATTAATATATATGTATATTTTCTCTTTTTCTATAGTCTTATTCTAATTTAATTTTCTTAAGATGTCATCTATACAGTGGTATCGGGCTGGGGGGACCTGCCCCCCCCCCCTAACATTATGCAAAAAATAAATTTAAAAGTGATTAGTTTTGTAACTGAGAACCCAAAAGTAAAAAAAAACATCTTTAAATTACGTATAAGTATAGTCTAAACGTTATGAACGAAATGAATAATTTATTTTGTGAAAAATTTTTTCGGGGGAGACCCCCGGTCCCCCTGCCCCCCAATATAACCGATCACGCTACGCCACTGCATCTATGTAAATAAATATTTTCTTCTAAAAATATATGCTTTCATTAAGGTAATTTTATTATTTCTATTGCTAAAAGTGTATAGGCATGTATTTATAGAAAAAATGAAGGTAGGAGAAGGAGACATGGTCGTTTGCAAAAATGTATTTGGATTCCCAATTAATGAAGATCGATTATGTGTTAATTTCGGAATCCAGAATACAATCCCTTAATGGCATGTTATAAAAAGAGACGTGTTTTTTTTTTTTTTTTTGAAAGGCAATGTCGAGCAGAGAGTTGTGTATTTATGTAAATGCCAATCGAGAGTGTTGCTTTTCTGTCGGAAAAATAAAATACATAAAAAATGGAAAAAAAAAGAAAACTTGTCTGTTATTCGTTTTGAGACAGCCTGTCGAAATAGTGTGAATGGAAACGTATGTGTATATAACAGTGTTTGTGTGACGATGAGCATGTGAGGAGGGTTTGGGTGAGTGGGTGTGTTTACTTAAAACGAGAAGAGAGCCATCCGAGGACGGTAATCGAGGCTTCAGCGAAGATTCTCACGTCAGAGCAAACAATAGGCTATCCTTCGACATGGAATCGTGCTCAGGCTCCGATTTTGGCATCAAGTCTGCATTAAGGTGTTAACCGTTTAGGAAACGTACTTACGGGTCACGTCGCGTCTCCAAAATGTTTTCCATTACGAAATAAGAAACATTTTCAATTGAAGAAAGAATTCATCCCCATTTACTTAATTATAAAATCATCATTGATTTTTAGCATTAGTAGTATTGATCATCAAAAGTATTTATATACATTTTATAAATTTAATACACTAATAAATTTTGAAAATACAAAATTACAAATAAATAATGATTTCTAAAAGAAAAAACACTTTTTTTTCTAATAAAACTCTCTTTTCAAATCAGTAATATTTGATTTAAAACTAAAAAAAATATGAAAAATATAATAAAAAATTCAAAATTTATTGTGTTAGTTTAAATTAATTAGCAACATTTTTTTCTTTATTTAATTATGACTTTTAAATACATTTAAGAGAAAAGGCCATGCTAACAGAGGGTGATATAAAATACAAAAATATTAGGTTAAAAATAATATAAATAATTTTATTCTTATGGCAAAATCAAAAATATTATTGACGTTTTTACACTAAATAAATAATCTAATTTTTTAATTATGTATATTTTGTAGAAAGAAAGTAAAATATTCTCTATCAATGAGGAATAAAAATATTAAACTTTTGATTCTAATAAAAATATCAAATTTTAAAACTAAAACTTGTTTTCGAAATTAAACAAATTAAATTAAATTATTTTACAATAATAATAATAATACAATATTTTACATATCAATACATCAATATTCGCTGGGAGCGAAGACATGGTAGGGAGAGCTAAATCGACACGAGCGTCCGCAGCGGTTAATGTAGACAATAAAGGACGCTCTTTTTATAAGTCTGTCGGATAAATACACGTGAACATTTTTAATTCATTGTAATTAACAATATTTAACAAAATGAGAAACCGTAGTTGCTGTGTTGTCGATTTCAAAAATACTAGTTGAAAAAGTAAATGTAAGTTTTACAAATTTTCAAGTGCGAAATGGAAAATAAATCAAAGACAAAAGTAGATAGTTCCAATAAGAAGGCGAAAGTAAGTAATACCACCCCTATTTCAGTAATAATAATAATAATAATAACAGAGAACATTTTTAATTCATTGTAATTAACAATATTTAACAAAATGAGAAACCGTAGTTGCTGTGTTGTCGATTTCAAAAATACTAGTTGAAAAAGTAAATGTAAGTTTTACAAATTTTCAAGTGCGAAATGGAAAATAAATCAAAGACAAAAGTAGATAGTTCCAATAAGAAGGCGAAAGTAAGTAATACCACCCCTATTTCAGTAATAATAATAATAATAACAGAGAATAATATTTAAAGACAAATTGAAAAATTTGATAATTTCGTATAGACCAGTGTTTCTCAACCTTTTTGGACCAAACGCCCCCTTTGTAAGACCCGCTTCTTAATTCACCCCCCTATAAATTTTTACAGATAAAAATTGCATGATAATCCCTAATATAAGGAAGGTACTTGGTGATACTTAGAGCCATATTGAAAAATCGAGTTTCAGAACCTGATTGCAAAATCATCTGAACATTTTTTTTTTTTTTTTTGAACCATATTGAAAAAAAATTGAAAAAATAAGGAAATCTTTAAAAAGCCTTTTTATTATTGAAAATGATTTCGCCCCCCAAAATCGTATAGTCAAATAATCGCCCCCTGTAAGCTGTCGATCGCCCCCAGGGGGCGATATCGCCCAGGTTGAGAATCACTGGTATAGACAATAATATTTTATTTAAATTAGTAATAGAAAAATTGAATTATTTTATTTTTAATATTAAATTTAAAAAATGTTTAGTATTTCCCATATTTGTAATTTTTCGTGTGCATTTAATTCAAAAATATTTATTTACAGTATTTCATTTATTTTGTAGTGTTGATAGATCACCGTGGGTTCCAAAGACATATGATTATATTTGTAGGGAACATTTCATAGGAGGCAAAAAGTCAGAAGCAGAGTCAAGTCCGAGTTTTGCTCCAACTATATTCCCTTCTATCTACAAGTATCAAAAAATTAATGAAACATCAGCTATAAATAGGTAAAAAATTGTCCGCAAATAATAATAAAAATATTCAATGACATTAATGATTTGAATTTTTTTCAGATTCGAACGTGTAATGAACCGTCGATTAAAAAAACATAAGCAATAAATTCTGAATCTATTATTATTGAAGAAATTACTGCAAATCCTCAAGCTATGGTTACTGAACAGAAAATTGATTGTCAAGTTAATTTTTACTCCGAGTCCGATGTCAACTCGCAAACATTTATTTACAATCGATTTGTCAAAGAGGAAATGACTTAACCACTTCACAGTTTCAAATAATTTATTTATTTTTTATACTTACATTTTTTTGTATTCAAGTAAATATAAACAAGCAACTAATTTTATTTATCACTGACGATTTTTTACATATTTTATATCTTTTTTATTTTTACAATAATAAATTTCTTATTGCTAAGTCCCCTAAGGGTACTGAGTGTAAACAGCGTCCTTTAATTCATACTTCTGGTGGCGCTACCGTAACGCACAGAGCGAATATGTATACCAGTAATTCTCAACCTTTTTTTTAGAGCGGCACACTTTTAACGGTTTAAAAATTTGGCGGCACACAAAGAAAAAGATTAGGGTAAAAGTTTACTATATTGAAAAAAAGTGGTACCAAAAACGGTTTACCTTTTTTTACTAACTCGTCAGAGAAAGTATTGCGATCACGAAAATGTTGAGATTTTGATGTTTTTATACGTTTTGAAGGTTCCTGAATCATTTTCACTAAGGTTGAGAAAAATGTCTGTATGTAACCAAGATTACGCAAAAACGGTTTGAGCTAGAATGATGAAATTTGGTACATGGACATAATTCAAAATTCGTAGTTTTCTACCAACTTTTGAGAAATGTAGCTCAACCGGAAGACAACGTTTTGATTTTTTTCCTCTAAAGTGAACATAATAATAAAGATATATGTTTGATAATTTTTCACATGATTAATAATTGTATAAAACTGCTATATATAGAATTTCAGCTTGATTTTTTAACACTGCAAATCTCACGCGCCAACACGTGACGTGGTGCCATCAATTAAAAGCCAAACACGCGCTGGTTTAATATATATTTATTAATTTATAATTAACTAAATTTAATTTAAATATAATATATATTAATTCATCCAATTCAAGTTTGCAAGATAGAAGAGTGGAAACACTCCAGTTAATTTTAGAACCAAATTGAAAAAATTTGGAAAAAAAGTTGGAAATGTTTAAGAACCTAGTCCCAAAAACGTTTGACCCTTTTTTAGAAGGAAATTGAAAAAATTTAGAAGAAAAAGTTTAAAAGCCTCGTAATCTCGCGGCACACTAAAGTGCCGCAGCACAGTGGTTGAGAATCACTGATGTATACCAATCTATTATCTAGGTCAGTGGTTCTTAAACTGTGGTCCGCGGACCCCTGGGGGTCCGCGAAGCCTTTACTGGGGGTCCGCGGTCCTCGGAAAAAAATCATCGTAAAAATATATACATATATAAATATTTAAAGTTCATTGTTTAACTATATCCTCCTAGAGAATTAGGGCTATAATTTAATACTATTAATAATACTATTTTATTTTATTAAATTGATAATTATGTCAATTAATTTTTTGTGAATAAATAAACATATATAAAAAACTATATATAAAATTTGAATTTTCATCCATTCATTCATTTAAAATCATTTTTCGATTGTTCCTTTAAAATAACCCCTCTTAGGGGCTCGGAAGGGGAGGCATATAAGGGAATTTTCTTTCACTTTGTTATTGGGGAAAACCAGGGGAGGGGACAGTCTTACCCGGAAAAACCCAAATTGTCAGCGTCCACTCTGGGGTTTTAAACAGTTTTAAAGCAAATGTTAATTATAAGTTCATTTCTCAACGAGTTGTATCTTTAAATTATTTTTATTAATGTTAATTATAAGTTCATTTCTCAACGAGTTGTATCTTTAAATTATTTTTATTAATTTAATTAATTATAATTAAATTATAGCTAATAATAGTTTATTATAGCTAATAATTTTTTTTAATTTTTAGTGTAATTTGCATGATCATTATTTTATAAAAACACTAAACACATTTTGCAATTTCCCAGAAAGGCTGTTTTTGAGAGTAAGTATAAGTTAGTTTTATGAATAAAAAATATTTATTTTAATAATATTTTAGAATCAAATTACGAAATTAATAATATTTTAGAATCAAATTACGAAATTAATAATATTTTAGAATCAAATTACGAAATATATTTATTATATAAATTAATATTCATTTAAAATGATATTAAATCATTTATTTAAAATGATTTAAAACATTTATTTAAAATGATTTAAAACATTTATTAAAATGATTTAAAACATTCATTTAAAATGATATTAAAACATTCATTTAAAATCATATTAAAACATAGCTAGTAAATAATAATTCGTTATATTTATATTATATTTATATCATATTTATATTATTGTAGTTCAATGTTAATAAATTACTCCATAAAATGGATCGTTGGCTACAAACTGGTTCAACACAGAAACGGAAAGAATCAGATGATGAGGCATCAACAGCAAACTCTACCAAGAAACGAAAATATTCGGATGATTATTTATCATTTGGATTTACTTATATTTGCAACAATGATGTGGAAAGACCAGTCTGCGTTCTATGTCAGGAAAGTTTATCCAATGAAAGTATGAAACCTGCTAATCTCAGACGTCATTTACAAACAAAGCACAGCGAGCATGTTAGTAAGTCTATCGAATTTTTTAAAATGAAAAAAGAAGAACTTAATTCAAGTCAGAAATTGATGGTAAAGACGGGATCTGGTGGTATGAGTAAGAAAGCAGTAATGGCATCATATGAAGTAGCTCTACTTATTGCTAAAGCAGGAAAGCCGCATAATATAGCAGAGCAATTAATTCTTCCTGCTACAAAAGTAATTACAAATATAATGTTAGGAACTAAAGCAGCAAACGATATAAATTTGATTTCATTATCAAATGATACGGTTAAGAATAGGATTGAAGACATGTCATGTAATATAAAAGAAGAATTAATATCGAGAGTGCGCAAAAGTCACTATTACTCATTACAATTGGATGAAAGTACTGATGTCACTAATAATGCCAATTTGTTAGCTTTCATTAGATATGAGTTTGAAAATCAAATACAAGAAGATGTATTGTTTTGTGATTCACTACCTTCACGAACGACAGCTAATGACATATTTAACAGTTTGAATAATTTTATAACCGAAAATGAAATAGAGTGGCCAAAATGTGTTGGAATTTGCACTGATGGTGCTCGTGCAATGTCAGGTACAAGAACTGGATTGATTGCTCTTATTAAAAATGTTGCGCCTCAGGTTGTTTGGAATCATTGCTGCATTCACAGAGAATCATTAGCAGCCAAAAATATGTCACCAGATTTGAAAAGAACATTAGACGAAGTTGTTAAAATTGTCAATTTCACTAAGGCTCGTCCACTTAATTCCAGAGTTTTTAAAATTTTGTGTGAGGAAATGGGTAGTCAACATACACATTTATTATTACATACAGATGTACGTTGGTTGTCCCGCGGGAAAGTACTCATTCGCCTTTTTGAGCTTCGAGATGAAATACGATTGTTTTTAATAGATGCGCATTTTGAACTGACCGAATGTTTCAATGATTTTATCTGGTTAGCTAAGGTGGCTTACTTGACTGATATTTTTACAAAATTGAACGAACTTAATTTGAGCCTGCAAGGTACTGTTGTAAATATATTTAAAGTTGAAGATAAAATAGAAGCAATGATTAAAAAAATCGACTTGTGGTCGAAACGCATCCAGAACGGTGTATATGAGTCTTTTCCAACTCTCAATGATTTCATAGAAAGCTCCAGTGAAAAATTGCTTAATCAAACGCGTCAATTATTTGTTGAACATTTAATTACTTTGAAAAGCAACTTCAGGAAGTATTTTTCTACTCCTGATCCTTGCAATAACTGGATCAGAGATCCATTTAATATGGAAATTACAAATGCTAAACATTTATCTGCACCTGAACAAGATATTCTCGTGGAATTATCATGTGATACAACTTATAAACTAAAATTTAACAAAACTGAATTGAGCAACTTTTGGTTACTTCTCAGGTCAGATTATCCTGCGCTTGCAAATAAAGCACTTCAACACTTGATTCCATTCTGCACAACATATTTATGCGAACAAGCTTTTTCGGTACTATTTTATATTAAGTCTAAATATAGAAACAAATTAAATGTAGAGCCGGATCTTAGATTAAAAGTTTCCAATATTAAGCCAGATATTGAGATTCTTGTTTCAAGAAAACAACTGCATACATCTCATTAAATATGTAAGTTATATTTAATGAGATAGATGCAGTTATTTTTTAAAATATTTCTTATTTAATATTTTCTGAAAAAAATTATAAAATATTTATATGAATTTAATGTAAGTACCCATTATAATTTGTGAGATTTGTTGCTATGACAATGTTTGTATTTTCTTTCTTCAATATTATAATTTCTAATAAAATGTGTTCTACAATATGCAAAAAAATCGTTATTCACCAATCACTGTTAGAAATATTCATCATATATCCTTGTCCTTATGAGATCGTAAGCCAGAAATTAATTAATAAAATGACGAAAAGTACCTAAAGTTGTGATGGGGGTCCGTCAAAAAAAATTTTTTCAAGTGGGGGTCCGTGGAGTACATAAGTTTAAGAACCTATGATCTAGGTATAGTTTAAATAGTAATCTTGAGCTATCAGTTAAAAATTATAAAATATAAAATTGAATAATAAATACAAATCTAAAAATACAAATACTTCGCTGAAATATCTAATATATTTTTTTTAATAAATTCATGTATCACATTTAATTCATTTGAAGGGAGTGAAAAATTAATTTTAAGATTTAATTTTTTAAATAAAAAGAATCATATCTCATAAATTTAACTAAAAAATACTAATATATGTAATAATTCTCGTATTATAATTATCATTGTAATTTCAATCTCTTTTTTTCTTTTGTTTAATTACCTTTCGTATATAAGACATTGCAAGTATATTTTTTTAGAATTTTAGAAAAGTTCAAAAAACTTTCACCCCAAAGGGACTTTAATTAGTAAGATAAAAGTTATTCACATTTAATGTTCCGATGAAATTCTTTCCATTTCTTCTATTAATTCATTTTAAGGTTAGTAAAAAGTTGAACAATTCTTTAAATTGAATCTGGAACTTTATATGGTTAATTATTACTCTGTGTGAAACTAATCCCACCTGTACTAAATTAAAGACCTCCGAAATAATTCATTCAAAATTCAGAGATTTTTATCCCTTAATCATTTTTTTTCTCTCTCAATTTTTTTCATTAAAAAAATAGTTATTTTTACTTTTCATTAATTAGATAGATATATTTTTTTTAATTTATTGAATAAAAAGAGTTGGATAATTATATTTGGTTTAGACTTAAGACTAATCCTGGATTAAGAATGTGAAATTAAAAATTTAATTCCATGAAAATTAAAAAAAATAAAATTGAATAAAAATCAGTTAATCTATTTTTTTTAACAAGAAAAAAAAATTGCAATTCAAATAAATAAAAAAAAATATTCATTTTTTATGAAGAAAAAATGACATAAAAATTTTAAAACCAACTATCAAAGATTGTCATGAGTTTAAAAGATATATGAATTTTTACTTTAGTTAATGCTTAATTAGTTAATACTCGTAAATAGATACGCTTTAACTTATTAATTAATTGTTATATAATTTTTATTTATAGAAGGTACTTATCCCTAAAGTGAAGGAATAAATTTAAAATAAATTTTTGATTACAAAAATTTTTAAATCTTTCAAACGATAATTCTTAAATGAATTATTACATTGTAATTTATTTATTGATTTTTACTATCTAGCCAGAGAAAATTTTCGATGTCGAGATTTTGATGTTTTTATACGTTTTGAAGGTTCCCGAATCATTTCCACTAAGGTTGAGAAAAATCTCTTCCTTTCACTCTCTCTCTCTCTGTGTGTGTGTGTGTGTGTGTGTGTGTGTGTGTGTGTGTGTGTGTGTGTGTGTGTGTGTGCAAGTTTACGCAAAAACGTTTGAGCTAGAATAATTAATTTTGGCATTATTCAAAATTCGTAGTTTTCTAATCAACTTTTGAGAAATCTAGCTCATTCGGAACAGGGACATTACCTATCACGTTTTGATTTTTTTTCCTCTAAAGTGGCCGTAAAAATAAAGATATATGTTTGATAGTTTTTCACATGATTAAAAATTGTATACAACTGCTATATATAGAATTTCAGCTTGATTGAATCGCTAAAAGTACCGGAATTAATTTTTAACAATGCAAATCACGCGCCAGCACGTGACGTGGTGCCATCAATAAAAAGCCAAACACGCGCTGGTTTAATATATATTTATTCATTTATAATTAACTAAATTTAATTTAAATATAATATATATTAATTAATCTAATTCAAATTTGCAAGATAGAAGAGTGGGAAACACTCCAGATTTATTTTAATTTCAATGACAATGTTTTGTATGTTCCCAATATCAAAGTGTTAATGTATCTCTAGAGGGTTTTAAATTGTAATTAGTATTAATAGTAAAAGTAATTAATAAATAAATAAATTAAATATATTAATTATTTTAGCTTTCCAATTTCCTCTTTTTATTACTCTTATTTTTTTTACCACCGAATTGATTGTTTATAAACATTTCATATATATTTCTATATAAATATATATTATTATCTAGTTACTAATTATTTTGTTGAAGTTATATTCTCTCAGGGAATATATATATACATATATAGGCTCAAAATAAGCACCATTATAACTAAGGCAGGCAGTCATTTGGTTACACCGGTGAGGCTTCAAGTTTATACATTTCAAGAAGTTGCCTGATTTATATTTACATTAATATAAATTGAATCATTTGAAAGTAAAGTAACATTAGCTCGCTAGTTTCATATTCGAGAAAACGTTAATAAGCCCCTAGCATATTTATGTTCATTAAAGTGAACCTGATGGGTGTGCGTTAATGAATATATATTCTGCTTTATTATATAACGTTCATATATATATATATATATATATATAATCAAATTAACATCAACAAATTTTAAATTTAATCTTTAAAACAAGTTGAGTATATTGAAGAAGTAATGAAAAACTTTAATAATTATCATACAAATAAGTTTAGTTTTCATTTCTATGTTAGCAAGTAATGAAGGAGTTTATAAAATAAATAAAAAAATGTGAAAAAAAAAGAAAAAAGAATGTCTGAAAATCAATTAAGAAATTTTAGAGGAGTGGTATCTTCTTCAACCCTTGGGTTAATTGTAATCTTGGTCAGTCACACCCTCCGTCTTTGTTCATTACTAATCCAGTTTGTAGCCCAAAGAAAGATGACCACCGAGAAGGCCTCTGACCCTGTCCAACCCTCGAAAAGAAGGGTCTTGGCACGTCGAGGTCTCCCGGAGGTAATGTTCCTTAATCAAATTATCGGCCACACTGTTCATTATAACGTGCAAGAGATGACTTCAATAGAAGAGGGTGAGGGATCCTCCTGCTCATTAATGTTCTCAAACCTCTTGCTTATCCATCGATCTTCCTTAATAATATTATTGAATTAATTATAATATAAATTATATATTTACCTTCCCCACGGGTTTAATGGGTAATTAAACGGTAAAGAAATAAAAGGCAATTTTATTTAAGAAAGAGTAAGAAATTTATTATGAGTTTGAAGATACAAATTCAATCATACATAGGGACACACTCCCGTCTAGTCTAAAATATCTCTCGTCACTGCTTACATCTAGTCATTACATCTCTTCGCTAGTCATGCTTTTTTTCTTTTATATCACCGAAATAAGGGAAGGAGAAAGGTAGGGGTGAGGGATGAAATGAAGAGTGTTCAAACAATAAACCACACTGCCCTCTCCTACAAAGAATATTTCATTTAACAAGTGCACCCTTGCAATTTTCAATTGAATGAGCCTTGCCATGTGTTTTACCTGCTAAATGCTTAATTTTAAGAGGTTGATTGACACATTGTAAACTATGTCGAATCATAAACCCATCTTTCAATTGTAACGTTCACATGTGGAAGCATGAACGTGACTAGCATAACTTACTTATTCTTAATTGTAATGGACACATGTGGGAACTTGACATTATATATACTTAAATTTATTTCTTGTTAAAATTTATTGTGGATAGAGATTTAAAAAAATAATTTACTGAATCTGAAATAATTCATTTATTATAAAAATTAAAATAATCAAATATTTATGTTGTTGATGATAATAAAATTAAAATTAATAAAATAATTTAATATTTAAAAATTGATTAATAAAAACGATTAATTTTCATCATTAACATTCAATAAATATAAGACAAAATTTATATTTATTTATTTATTTATTTTTTGAGCAAAAGCGCCACAGGGTGAGAGGTTAGCTGTCAAGGAAATTTCTCTAGCTGGGGTATATGGGACGGAACCAACCCAGCCTCCGGGATCAACATTGGGAAAGCTACTTGATAGCGCCTCCGATCAAGAAAATCAATGTAAAGGTTGATAGGACCCGTTCTATTAATCATAGGACTCTTAATTGATATATCCGACTTGTAGGCGTTGTCCTTGCGTAGGACGTACGAAGTTAGGGGTTATTTATTTTTTTGAATTTGGTGATATTGGAACTGTAATCCTTAATATCATTTAGGGAGAGTTATATCACTGAGATAGGCACATTTGAATGCAATTTATTTTTATTGTTACTCGGCTCGGTGCTTAAGTTAAAAAAAATGATTCATTATTATTGGATTTGGCTGGTAATATTAATACCTGGGACACCGAGCTCTCGCTCTACCCTTTAAAAAATATTGATATACAATTCTTTAATTATTTATTACAATTATTAAATGTATTAAATAATATTTTATTGAAAAAATATTAAAAATTATAAAACTATCTAAAACTTAATTAATAAAAGAACAATGAATAAATAAATCACGAAAATAGATAAAAAAAATGCTCGCGGCGAGTTTCGATCCTTCGAACTCGGGGAGTAAAAACAAATGTTCTAACCACTGGTCTAAGATATTTTGATAATAAAAAACATATTTTTACCATCTTTCGAAGACATTTATTTGTTTTGTTGTTTTTTTTTTGAGAGAGATTAATAAATATATATATATTTTATTAAAAATAAATATTTTTAATTTTATTTCGAAATTAAATAATAAATTTTAAAATATTTTAAATAAAAAAAAAATATTAATACAATTTCAGTTAAAAAATAAAAATGGATGTCATGTGACGTCACCCATATATAATTTTAAATTAAGAAATAAATAATGAAAATGTACGTTTCCTGAGATGTGATCAATAAAACTTAATTTTTCTTTATAAATACTATATCTAGTGTGAATTTGAAAAAAATCGTTAGAGCGGTTTTTGAGAACCCATGGCTATATATATATATATATACAATTTTAGCTAGCATAATAAGATAAGATATCATTTAGGCAGAGTTATATCACTGAGATAGGCACATTTGAATGCAATTTATTTTTATTGTTACTTTTCTTGTTTTTCTAAAATAATCAAAATGTAATTGTAGATTTGTGATTTTATAGGACAATAAACAAAAGTTTAATTTTTTCTAACTTCTTTTATTTATTTAAATATTAAATAAATAAATATATATTTAAAGAAAAAGTTAAATAAAATGTCTACAATTTAATATCACAAGTTTAGTTTATGAGAAGTATAGATACGATATATAAATATATATAATGAAAAAAAATATTATTGGATAAATAACTTGCTTGCTCTAAATGGCTAATAAATGTTGATATTTGTTTTATGAAACGTTTTGTTTACTTGTAACTGAGTTTGTTTGAATCTATAAAAATTGTTTTGTCGTATTCGATCGTATTTGTTTTAAATTAAATTGACTTTATATTTCCACAGTTAAAAAGAAAGTTAGACAATGTTTAAATTCGGAAAGAAAATGCTGCTCCATGGAATGAGTGTGGGAGATAGAGAATGGAAAAGGAGAGGTGGGGTAGACGCCATCTATTGGATATTTTATTTTTAAAGTTTTTATCATGAAATATTCATAAAAAACAATTTTAATAAGAAACACAGTAAAAATAAATGATTTTAATAGACTCTAAAAGGAAATTGAAAGTTTTCCAGGGTCACATTTCAATCATATATCTTAAAAATGGTTAATAAATTTTCATTCTATTTATAAATAATGTTATTAAAAAAAGATACATATTAATATATTTCTTTATCAGCAACAAAAAATTATTTACTAAAATTTTGCTGTTTATAATAATTAATTTAGATACCTCAAAATGCACTAGTTACTAACAATATTTATTTTAATAAATATAGAAAAAATTTTTTTTTATTTAATATAATTATAATATACCGTTCACAACTTATATAAGTAAATCATCATTGAACATTTTATTTTTCATCATACACCTTTAATAATATTTTATTTAATATATAAAAATTGATAGGTTTTTTCAATAACATTCAATTTTAAAATCCCTGATAGTTGTTTTCGTGCTAACATGCTTATTTTTTTTTTATTTTATTTTTTTTCTATCTCTTTCGCTCTCCCTTTCTTCTTTTAAATTTTATTCTCGTTTCTGCAGGTGTGTTGTGTATTGTCAAAATATATAACAATAAAGGCGGAAAAAATCCTGCATATTAAAATACATATTTTTTTCCTATACAGAAGGGTCAGGACAATAAGTGGGGCGAAGCTATTGTTCGTGGATCGTTGCAGGGGTGCGGACAGATGTGGTTCAGAATTTTAGACGTTTTGGGGATTTTAGAGGGATAGGGAAAATACAGACACGGGATGACCTGTAATTGTTGTTCAATTGGCCGCGAAATTCGACGGATTCGCGTGGCGAGGGGCGGTAATTGAAGTATTTCGACGGCTCAGCAAACCGACATGGCCCTATCCAGGAAATCAAGTTTGCAGTTAATTAATACTTGATTGCAGAGTTGGAATCGCCTTCAACACCAGACAGACAAATGATCTTTTTTTTAACTTGGAGAAAAAGGGGTTTCACGGTTGACGGGGTTTTTATTAAAAACAGAATATGAACTCGTTTTAATAAGAAAATACATTTCTGACAACCTGCAAGTTAAATCTGATTCCAATTAAAAAATAACATACCACCAACTACTAAAATACTGATTTTTTTTAAAAAAAAAACTTATTTTTTTCATACATTAAAAAATATTAAAATATCGATTAAAAAAATTATTTAAATAAACCAACAATTCACATATTTAGAAAAAATATATAAATTTAAATACTAAAGTTATAGTACCAATAATAGTATTTTTTTATTTATGAATTTCTTATCAAATTAAAAAAACTACCTTGATCACATAGAAGGTTTATTTATACAAGATTTTGATATTCAGGAATTGACTAAAATTAAGTTAATCAAGAATTAATGCATCTTAATATTTCTTTGTTATATATATATAATTGTATGTATAATGGTAATAATAATAAATCACAAATATGAGTTTTCCAACAGTAATATTGAGAATTTATCATAATAATAATAATAATAATAATAATAAATACAAGTACCTCTGGTTTTTGGACATCCATCAAGAAGTACAAACTGGTTGCTATCTCAGAGGTGTTATATGATCAGAACAACGGATTCTCTCAACCTTTATCTTGATTTTGTTGAGGTCGCTACTTTTTGTCCCAAGTAGCTTCCTAATTTAAAACCCTTAGGCTCGGTGCACATTGTTCCCCTAGAACCCAATTAGGTCTGGGATTTTATAATATAATATAATATTAATAATAAGAAAGTGCAATATTTTTTCAAAATCATTGGATCATTGTAATATTATACCTGTTATATTTATTTTGATTAAAAAATATAATATGTGTGTGATTATACACATCAATCCTTAACCTCACAAAACTCTTAATATATTTTCAATTTCAGAACACATAACAACACATAAGTATATAGCTTATAATTTTTTGGTTAGTATATAAAATGACTTTTTTAAAATAAATTGATAAAATAATTATTTTGTTTTATTAATTATTAGAGAAAAAAAGATATTAATTGGACTCTTATTAAAAAATTAATTGAATGGGGAATTTAAATAAAAAGTTATTATTAAGTAGACTTTATTATATCATTGAAATTTATTGAAATCAAAGAAACATTAAAATAATTTATTTTATAAAAAACATATAATTTAAATAATTATTATAAAGATTATAATATTAAAATCTAAATAATTCATCATTTCATTCATAATCCAACTCTTCTTTAATATGTTTCAAGTTATTAAAATCTTAATTTATTTTCTTTCTTTTGTTTATGGCAGGTATTTAAAATGTCAACCAGTAAAATGGCAATTAGTAATGAAATATAGGATACGAATAAATCCAGATTGCCAGTCACAGCCATTAAATCTCCCCTTTCTATTCACTTGATTCTATTTGAAATTCGAAAAGGATCATATCATACTCTCTTTTATGAAATTAAAATTTTATATTATTATTATTATTATTATTATATCTACTACTCTACTACTTTACATTTTATTTATATTTAATTAATTTCTCGAACTTATTGTATAATCAGTTAAAACAATATATTTCGTTTTTTGTTAATTTACATTTTTGTTTTATGATATTTTGATAGTAATTAATTAATAAAATAAATAGAAAATAAACCCAACTGGTTTTTTAGATTATAAGGGATCGAAGGGAATTTTACTTACTTAAAAAAAAATTTAACATTAACCTCAATATATAATTATCATTTGTTAAAAATTTAAAATCTAATTTCATTTTAAACTAATAAAATAATAATAATAATAATAATAATAATAATAATAATAAATAAAATATAATCTTTCAATTTCAATATTTCAATATCTTTAGACTGATTATG
Source organism: Labia minor (assembly GCA_963082975.1). NCBI lineage: Eukaryota > Metazoa > Arthropoda > Insecta > Dermaptera > Spongiphoridae > Labia > Labia minor. Next base: position 32,961,361 of record OY720349.1, read on the forward strand.
TGAATAGACAGAGACCAATACAAATTAATAGTATTGATAATATTCTTACAACTAAAGTTTGGTTGGTTGCCAAATCACAAATATGATGTATTGAACCGAAATGAGTGTTTAATTGTTAAACCGAATATTGATGGAATAAAATCGATATTCGTTTTTAGTTGGTGTTAAAATTAGAATTTGAGGTTCTAGAAAATAAAATACTTTTAATATTTTAATTTAATATGGTTTATAAGAAATAATTTCATTTTTTACTTATTATTATTATTAAAATTGTTCAATTTTTTTCATATCGTTAAATTTATAATTTTATTGTAAATATTTATTTATAGATATATTTAAGTTTAAATTAAAAATACTTGAATTTGGTTAATAATAATTTGTTATCTTTCATTGGTTTGAAATTGAAATGGTACTTTCTTGTAAAAATATTAATCTTATCCCTTGTATCACTCTTCCCTTGTGATCCCTCCCTAAATAGGAGGGCTGACTGACTATATAAAAACTAAGTGTAAATGCATTTCAGACTATATGTTAACGTCAACTCGTTGGAATACTATAATTCTTTTTCTCTGGGCTGCAATAAGTTTGTTTAGCTCCTGGCTGACAGATGACGAACAAACAAATAAAAGTCAAAAAGGTGGCGGACTTAAAAGGATGGGGACTTAAGGAAACGCACCCGGATTGCCCAACGACGAGATAGACGAGGTGAAAGGACAAACAGATGAAACTGGAACCGTGAAGGATGAATGAGCAAAGGGACCACATCAAAATGTCAGACGTCTTTTACAAATCACTGGCGAATTGAGCTCGAAACCGATACTTTGCCAATGTACAATTGATGAACTGACATTCAGAAGAGTTTATTAAGAAAACGCTGCCATATGCTGAACATACGTGAAAGACAAGCCCCTCGGGTATATCTATATCATCCATTTCTCTTTAGGGAATTAAAAACTCTTAATTATTTAAAAAAAAGAAACAGGATAAAAAATAAAAATATTTTTTTAGTTAAACAAGAAAGTGTTTTTTTTTTCAAGTTGTTTAAAATGCATTGTTTATTGTTACAAAAGGTCTTTTTCAAGTATTTTAGATTTATTTATATCTTTTGTTTATTCTAGTGATTTAGAATATACTAATACCAAATGATATAATATATTGTATTTTTAAATTTAAAAAAATAAAATTTTTTTTAATTAAATGAATATTTGATGAATTTGATGCTTACATTTTTAAATGAAATTTTTAAAGATTTCATAATATTTTTAATATTGATTCTTAATTTATTTATTATAATTTTTTAGATAGTATAATGATATTAAGAAGACGCCATTGGGTGAAAGGCCAACCTCGCTGTCTCACATTCACATGGTCCCGGGTTCAAGTCCCGGGCCTGGCAAGGGAATATCTCTAGCTGGGGTCTATGGGACGGAGTCAACCCAGCCTCCGGGATCAACATTGGGGAATAGCTACTTGATAAAAAGTAGCGCCTCCGATCAAGAAAATCAAGGTAAAGTTTTAGAGGACCCGTTCTGCTGATCACAGGACACCACATTGATATAACCGACTTGATAGGCGTTGTCCTTGCGTAGGTCGTACAAAAGTTAGAGGTTTTTGTTTTATTGATATTGTGCTTAAAGATATGAAAAAAATGTGAGATAATTTTTTTCCACCTAAATGTCGATTATATTTTTTATTTTTCTAATACACACATATATAATCCCAATGACAAGCAATGTGTATCAATAGTCATATCAACATTATTATATCTGAGCAAATATATTTAGAGCTATTAATCATATTATACAAGCTCTTCATGAAAGGCTAAGTAAGATCAGTATGAAGACCTGTTGATATTCCAAAAGATAGCATGATAGTTCAGTCAGTTATCACTACAACAAGAGTGCTTACATAAAATAATCATACTGCTTTGTTTAGATACATAAACAAATCGTTAACTCCAAATCTCAACCCGATTTTGTTTATATTTAATAAAAGAAGATAAAAGGCTAGGCGCCAAGCCTCAGGGGATCCTGGATAGGAAGTGTGGCATGCAAGAGTCAAAGGAAATGAATTCCTACATTGGCACCCCCACACCCACAATCACCCCTGTCAATGGACCCTTTCGGAAAATATCGCCTTCAGGGGGTTGGTGATGTCGCGGTGGCAATGGCCACTTTCACAACTAAATCAAAAGCAATAACTAATTTCTCCCCTAGAAACTAAACAGGGAGCGGTTTTTTCCCCGGGAGAAACAACACAGATCTAGTTCAAATGTTGTTTGCTTTGAGTTTGGTTTCCCTTGAAACCCTCTTATATCTAACCCCCAAACTTGCACACCCTATAGTCAGTCACTCCATTTCCAAACAGTAAGCTCAACTTCCAAGACAAAATTACTATTGGACAAATTTCTGATGGATACTATTGGTTCTACTGCGAAAGTCAAACAGTAACATTCAAACAGGATTGTTAATTCACCATCATTATATATATTTTCTTAATCCTCACTTGAAAATATTTTTGATTTTTATTAAAAGATTAAAAATATTATTTAAATAAAGATGGAAAATTAAAAGTAATTATACATGTGTAAATATTTTAGAAAATTTTAGTTGTACTAGAAATAGGTATGCAACCGAAAAGAAATAAAATTTAATATTTTTGCACATCATCCTTTTTCAATAACAATTCAATAATTTCAACTGTAATCGTTCTCACACTTGTCACAAAATATCTTCGAAATAGATTCAAAATTTAATTAAATTTCATCTTTCAATCATAAACTATAAAATTTTAATATTAATATTTTTATTTTATGTAATTTAGCAATGAATAATAATAAAAAACTAAAATTTCTTTATGTGTTCATTATTTGTAAGAGAGAGAGAGCAAGAGAGAGTGCTTAGTTTTATAATAATTGATTTATCAAATATTGACAACATTTTTAAACTTTGCTGATTTATTTAGAACAGAGGTTCTCATACTTTTTGTAGTTGATACCACAAAAACTTACTTCAATAAGTTTCAATAATTTAGTAAAAGTAACTGTTCTATAGGTACTACATCCAAGTTATAAGGTACCACTTGTGACAGTTTGAGAATCTCTGTTTTAGAGATTGTTATTCCTAAAAAAAATGAAAAATTTGATTTTTTTCCCAATTTAGTCATTTTTGTGTTTCATTAATTTTAAAAGACACATATGATCTAAAAAAAGTATTATTTTGGATTCGATTGTTCATTGATCACGAACGAATTGCATTTGGTTGAGTTCGTTGATTAGTTGTATTCGGGGGTGTCCAACGCACCGGGTTTCCTCTGACGGCCGGAAATAGCACGTCAATGGATGTCGTCCATAAATCAGCACCCACCCTCTCCAACTCTAACCCTTTCACTCCCACCTCAACCACTTTGTATCCCCGTCTCTAGCATGCAATCCCTTTCCCTTGTGAATCCAGCCTCCGGTAAAGGTAACGGACACTGACCAGCCTCCTGGGTTCTATGCCACTTCTGAATGTATCTAATGGTAAATCCCATCTATAACCTTCTCACCCTGTTCAATCACTTTGATTTAAATCATCAAATGAAAGATGCCTATTTTTTTTTAATTCACTGTCACTATTCATAATAACCAATATTAAATAAATATTATATATCATACACACACACACATTATTACACCGTTAGTGAGTATAAAACTGAAATTATTTTATTTTAATGTAATTTAAGTGTTAGTTTATTTTTTCTTATTTTTATTTTCAGTTATATGGATATCTGTTTTTAGTCAACTAAACATCAAATGATGTTAAGTTTTTTTTTATTTTAATTGACTATAAATGGACCCTCTTGAAAATTTGTTGAAATCTCATCAGACAAGACTATCAATTATAAATAATCACCAATCATTTTTTTAATCATTTTTTTTAATAATATCATTTGGGTTTAGAGATGTCTAAAGCAGATCTTTATTTTTTTTTATTCAAATTTATAGTATAATGTATAACATTGAAATAAATAAAGTTAAAATTTGTTAAGAAAATGAAAAAATAAATGTATATAATTTTTCAAATTATTTTATCGTATTTAAAGAACCTTCGGTCAGAAATAATGCATTTATACCAATATTTTTTTCCTATTCCGAAAAAGGCAAACAAATCTTTTCAGGAATAGTCAATTTATTTACTATTATTTTTTTAATTTATTAAATAAATATACTAATTTACTTGGATATGATTTCTTTAATAATCACTTGCAATTGAAATGCATATACATTTTCAAAATGAAAAAGAAATAATATATTTTATAATATATATATATATATATATATATATATATATATATATATTTAAATATAGTCTGTTAAGAGAATTTTTATTAAAAGATCACATTATTTGTATAAAATTATTTATTAAATTAAAATAATTGTACAACGTTTCAACTGCTTATTCTGCAGTCGTTTTCAAGTAACCGTACGCTTGCTCCGATTCAAGCGGACTGATGCATGTCGGGACACGTCACCTCTTATATAGGCAGTGATATTGGCGCCAATTTTTGGTTCCAATTTTTACCGCCAATTCTTAATCTCAACATGAAGTCAGCAGCAATTGTCAAAGCAAGCGTTTACAATCAAGAAGTATGATAGTGCATTATGTCTCTAAAATGAAGATACTAAATTATTTCCATAATCAAGATATATACACAAATACACATTAGATTAATTATATTTAATTTAATTTGACAAATTTTACTCATCCAACACTATGTTCCACATCTTATTAAGTCTATATCCATCCTCTTTGTTAATATTATTGGGATGATTATCAATTTCTATAGATTCTTTTATTTTTCTTTTCCACCAATTATTTTCAATATGAAGTGTTTCTACATTATCTAAATTTATTTTATGTCCTGTTGTTAAGGCATGTTCTGCAATTGCTGATTGATTTGGATGTTTCAATCTAATGGCTCTCTCATGTTCAGACAGTCTTGTAGAAATCTTTCTACTTGTTTCACCAATGTATACTTTTTTGCATTCACAAGTTACCTTATAAACTCCATTATTTTCGTTTTTAATTTTGTCTTTTATATTTGAGGTGAGAGAAGACATTTGTTTATGAGGTTTATATGTTACTCTGATGTTGTGTTTCCTCAATTTTGACGCTATTTTTTCTGTTGTTCCTTTTATATAAGGTAATGTTATTTGTGATCTGTATATTGGTTTTTCATTTTCATTTTTGATTTCTGTCTTTTTTGTTTTACTGAATTTTCTAATTTCATATTCCGAGAAGCCATTGTTTATGAAAGCTTCCTTCAATCGTTGTTTTTCTTTTTTAATGTTTTCATTTGAGCATATCTCTTCGGCTCTTTTGTGCAGTGTTTTTATCACTCCATATTTTTGTGATGGATGGTGGTGGGAATCTGCGTGGATATATCTGTTGGTGTGAGTTGTTTTCCTGAAAATATCAAACCTTAATCTATTCTGTTTCTTTTTAATTAATACATCAAGAAACGGTAACTCTTCATTTATTTCCCATTCAACGCTTAGTTTTATATTTTTATGTAAATTATTTGCTGCTTCTACAAATTTAACTAAAGAATCCTTACCATGAGGCCAAATCATCAAAATATCATCCACATATCTAAGAAACAGTTTTGGTTTCTTTATTGCATTATTGACCAATTTTGATTCAAATTCTTCCATGAATATGTTAGCGAATACTGGGCTTAGTGGACTACCCATAGCACATCCTTCTTTTTGCTTATAAATCTTTTTATCATAAATAAAGTATGTAGATTTTTGGCAAAATTCTATTAATTCGAGAGTATTTTTATCTAATGTAATGTTTGATTTTATAATCTCAATGGTCTCGTCAATAGGAACATTTGTGTACAAGGAGTCCACATCCAGACTCACCAATATATCATTTTTTGTAATTTCTACTTTTGATAACATTTCTACTAAGTGGGTGGAATTTTTAACGTATGAAAAATTAGTACCTGTAAATGGTTTTAACAAATGTGCTAGATATTTTGATGAGTTGTAAGTCACTGAATTGATTTGACTAACTATTGGTCTTAAAGGTTTGTTGGTTTTATGGATTTTGGGATTACCGTATATTTTTGGTATTTGTGGATCTTTCGGTTTTAATTTATCTTTATCTTTTTCCTCAATAGGTGCTCTGAAGGAAATTAGAAACGATGACTCTCTAAAGATTATCCCTGCCGACAAAGGTAACGCCACTGTTGTAATGAATACAGCGGATTATAAACAAAAAATGGAAAATATTTTGAATTCTTCTACCTACGAAATACAGAAAAAAGATCCAACGGATAAATTCTGTAGAAAACTAAAATCAATAATAAAGAATCTACCTATTGAGGAAAAAGATAAAGATAAATTAAAACCGAAAGATCCACAAATACCAAAAATATACGGTAATCCCAAAATCCATAAAACCAACAAACCTTTAAGACCAATAGTTAGTCAAATCAATTCAGTGACTTACAACTCATCAAAATATCTAGCACATTTGTTAAAACCATTTACAGGTACTAATTTTTCATACGTTAAAAATTCCACCCACTTAGTAGAAATGTTATCAAAAGTAGAAATTACAAAAAATGATATATTGGTGAGTCTGGATGTGGACTCCTTGTACACAAATGTTCCTATTGACGAGACCATTGAGATTATAAAATCAAACATTACATTAGATAAAAATACTCTCGAATTAATAGAATTTTGCCAAAAATCTACATACTTTATTTATGATAAAAAGATTTATAAGCAAAAAGAAGGATGTGCTATGGGTAGTCCACTAAGCCCAGTATTCGCTAACATATTCATGGAAGAATTTGAATCAAAATTGGTCAATAATGCAATAAAGAAACCAAAACTGTTTCTTAGATATGTGGATGATATTTTGATGATTTGGCCTCATGGTAAGGATTCTTTAGTTAAATTTGTAGAAGCAGCAAATAATTTACATAAAAATATAAAACTAAGCGTTGAATGGGAAATAAATGAAGAGTTACCGTTTCTTGATGTATTAATTAAAAAGAAACAGAATAGATTAAGGTTTGATATTTTCAGGAAAACAACTCACACCAACAGATATATCCACGCAGATTCCCACCACCATCCATCACAAAAATATGGAGTGATAAAAACACTGCACAAAAGAGCCGAAGAGATATGCTCAAATGAAAACATTAAAAAAGAAAAACAACGATTGAAGGAAGCTTTCATAAACAATGGCTTCTCGGAATATGAAATTAGAAAATTCAGTAAAACAAAAAAGACAGAAATCAAAAATGAAAATGAAAAACCAATATACAGATCACAAATAACATTACCTTATATAAAAGGAACAACAGAAAAAATAGCGTCAAAATTGAGGAAACACAACATCAGAGTAACATATAAACCTCATAAACAAATGTCTTCTCTCACCTCAAATATAAAAGACAAAATTAAAAACGAAAATAATGGAGTTTATAAGGTAACTTGTGAATGCAAAAAAGTATACATTGGTGAAACAAGTAGAAAGATTTCTACAAGACTGTCTGAACATGAGAGAGCCATTAGATTGAAACATCCAAATCAATCAGCAATTGCAGAACATGCCTTAACAACAGGACATAAAATAAATTTAGATAATGTAGAAACACTTCATATTGAAAATAATTGGTGGAAAAGAAAAATAAAAGAATCTATAGAAATTGATAATCATCCCAATAATATTAACAAAGAGGATGGATATAGACTTAATAAGATGTGGAACATAGTGTTGGATGAGTAAAATTTGTCAAATTAAATTAAATATAATTAATCTAATGTGTATTTGTGTATATATCTTGATTATGGAAATAATTTAGTATCTTCATTTTAGAGACATAATGCACTATCATACTTCTTGATTGTAAACGCTTGCTTTGACAATTGCTGCTGACTTCATGTTGAGATTAAGAATTGGCGGTAAAAATTGGAACCAAAAATTGGCGCCAATATCACTGCCTATATAAGAGGTGACGTGTCCCGACATGCATCAGTCCGCTTGAATCGGAGCAAGCGTACGGTTACTTGAAAACGACTGCAGAATAAGCAGTTGAAACGTTGTACAATTATTTTAATTTAATAAATAATTTTATACAAATAATGTGGTCTTTTAATAAAAATTCTCTTAATAATTATCAAAATAACCACAAAAGCTTTAATAAATACATTTATGAGAAATATAACCTAAAAATTCAAAAGCAGGTAAGGAGTTATGATGGATTAATTGTTAAAAAAGCAAAATTATTAAGTTCTTTGAATTTCTTAAAAAGATGTCGTGATCAAGATATTATACCAAAAGGCTTTTATATTAAGCGAGTTGTATACACAAAAAGAGCGACTAGCATATATAATAATGCTAGTTTGGCTCTGTTACGAGAACGCATCACAAATATCAGGCAAGTTTTATTTACATTAGACACTGATTTATTCAATATATATAATAATCTAAAATCTGTTTTAACCCAGGAAGAAATTTCTTATTTGCAGCACGTATCCCAGACACACTTTAAATTTACACATAAAAAACAAACCGATATTCAAAAATCAAAATTTGATAAACTTTCATTCAATAAGACTAAAACATCTATTCAGAATTTTGATAATAACAAATTAGTAGTCAATCTATCAAATAAAAGTCTTGACAAAAATACCATCTCAGTGTTAGCAAAAGGACCAAAGTTCTCCATAGCACCGAATAAAATTCCAAAAATTGAGATAGTTAGTTCAATTGAATCATCCTTATATAACTTACCAAACAACATTGCAGAGGAAATTAGATTTGATACGATTAACATACTGAAAAATGCTAAACCACCCAAACCAAATTTGACCAAATCTGAGATGCGTGCTCTGAAGGAAATTAGAAACGATGACTCTCTAAAGATTATCCCTGCCGACAAAGGTAACGCCACTGTTGTAATGAATACAGCGGATTATAAACAAAAAATGGAAAATATTTTGAATTCTTCTACCTACGAAATACAGAAAAAAGATCCAACGGATAAATTCTGTAGAAAACTAAAATCAATAATAAAGAATCTACCTATTGAGGAAAAAGATAAAGATAAATTAAAACCGAAAGATCCACAAATACCAAAAATATACGGTAATCCCAAAATCCATAAAACCAACAAACCTTTAAGACCAATAGTTAGTCAAATCAATTCAGTGACTTACAACTCATCAAAATATCTAGCACATTTGTTAAAACCATTTACAGGTACTAATTTTTCATACGTTAAAAATTCCACCCACTTAGTAGAAATGTTATCAAAAGTAGAAATTACAAAAAATGATATATTGGTGAGTCTGGATGTGGACTCCTTGTACACAAATGTTCCTATTGACGAGACCATTGAGATTATAAAATCAAACATTACATTAGATAAAAATACTCTCGAATTAATAGAATTTTGCCAAAAATCTACATACTTTATTTATGATAAAAAGATTTATAAGCAAAAAGAAGGATGTGCTATGGGTAGTCCACTAAGCCCAGTATTCGCTAACATATTCATGGAAGAATTTGAATCAAAATTGGTCAATAATGCAATAAAGAAACCAAAACTGTTTCTTAGATATGTGGATGATATTTTGATGATTTGGCCTCATGGTAAGGATTCTTTAGTTAAATTTGTAGAAGCAGCAAATAATTTACATAAAAATATAAAACTAAGCGTTGAATGGGAAATAAATGAAGAGTTACCGTTTCTTGATGTATTAATTAAAAAGAAACAGAATAGATTAAGGTTTGATATTTTCAGGAAAACAACTCACACCAACAGATATATCCACGCAGATTCCCACCACCATCCATCACAAAAATATGGAGTGATAAAAACACTGCACAAAAGAGCCGAAGAGATATGCTCAAATGAAAACATTAAAAAAGAAAAACAACGATTGAAGGAAGCTTTCATAAACAATGGCTTCTCGGAATATGAAATTAGAAAATTCAGTAAAACAAAAAAGACAGAAATCAAAAATGAAAATGAAAAACCAATATACAGATCACAAATAACATTACCTTATATAAAAGGAACAACAGAAAAAATAGCGTCAAAATTGAGGAAACACAACATCAGAGTAACATATAAACCTCATAAACAAATGTCTTCTCTCACCTCAAATATAAAAGACAAAATTAAAAACGAAAATAATGGAGTTTATAAGGTAACTTGTGAATGCAAAAAAGTATACATTGGTGAAACAAGTAGAAAGATTTCTACAAGACTGTCTGAACATGAGAGAGCCATTAGATTGAAACATCCAAATCAATCAGCAATTGCAGAACATGCCTTAACAACAGGACATAAAATAAATTTAGATAATGTAGAAACACTTCATATTGAAAATAATTGGTGGAAAAGAAAAATAAAAGAATCTATAGAAATTGATAATCATCCCAATAATATTAACAAAGAGGATGGATATAGACTTAATAAGATGTGGAACATAGTGTTGGATGAGTAAAATTTGTCAAATTAAATTAAATATAATTAATCTAATGTGTATTTGTGTATATATCTTGATTATGGAAATAATTTAGTATCTTCATTTTAGAGACATAATGCACTATCATACTTCTTGATTGTAAACGCTTGCTTTGACAATTGCTGCTGACTTCATGTTGAGATTAAGAATTGGCGGTAAAAATTGGAACCAAAAATTGGCGCCAATATCACTGCCTATATAAGAGGTGACGTGTCCCGACATGCATCAGTCCGCTTGAATCGGAGCAAGCGTACGGTTACTTGAAAACGACTGCAGAATAAGCAGTTGAAACGTTGTACAATTATTTTAATTTAATAAATAATTTTATACAAATAATGTGGTCTTTTAATAAAAATTCTCTTAATAATTATCAAAATAACCACAAAAGCTTTAATAAATAAATATAGTCTGTCTTTGAGAAGATTAAGAGGTATGTACGGAAACTCGTGGTAAACAATTTGAACACTTTCTTTTGAAGTGAAGTGACGTAAGCAAACCACACTTTGACGTACACAGGCAAATTGCTTACTGTGCGCACTGTATTATATACATTTATTCTAATAAATTCAATTCAATTTCATATTCAATATATATATATATATAAACATAATAAAACAATTTAAAATATATATTTGAAATGATCGAAATGTAAATAATTATTCCTATTATATAATATTTTATTATAAATGAAAATGTTTTATAATCGATTAACATTAGAGTACACGACAATATGTCATTTGAGGCGAACATTAATGGTTCAAGTTAACCACCATTAGAGCTAATCAATAAATATGGAAATAAATATAATGGGCTTTTGTATTTGGCTGCGTTCCCTTGGATACTAGCACTCTCAAATGACTCAAATTACGGATTTTATTACCACATTTTAGGATAATTAATTTTTAGATCCTCTTTTTAAAATTTAAAACAATCCAAATGTGTGTATAGAAATATGTATTATAGTTAATAATTATTTATTTTTGTTTTAATTTAGATTTTTCTTCTTAATGTTTAATTTATGTAAGAATTATTAAAAATTTCGCATATCAAATAATTTTTATTTGAAAAAGAAATTTATTTTGATTACTTACATATTATTAGAAAAATATTATTGTTTAATTCTCCAACAGATTTTAATATAACACAAAATATAAAAAAACTTCAATTTGGTTTATATTTATAATCTACTTTTAACAACTATGTTAATTAAATTTTTGAGATTTAATAAGGACCAGACGTGTTTTAATGTTAATGCTTGTGCCGAGAATACTTCAGAGCTCCAGAACGCTGTAAGTAAACAAACCCATTCAACCTAAAATCCTAACATTAACTCTTGGTCAGGGATTAATACCCAGAAAAAATTCCCTCTTAAAAAACTATTTTGAAAATGGCGCTGAAATGAGCGCCAAATCGCCGATACTCAAATCTTAAAATAAAACCTAAAAATATCCCTGAAGTAACTTCTCATTATAATAAAAACTTTATATATATATATATATATATATATATAGGATCTGAAAAAAATGAAATTTATTTTATTATTTTCTCATGAAGATGTTCTCGGAGCGACTAAGCAAATGCATGTTGCGCTGGGACATATATTTAAAACCTCGCTACCCTCTCTTAGAAGCCTACGATTGGCAATAATAAGCGAGCCATCTATTGGGTCTTCGTTCAGCGCCTAACACGCGATTGGTCCTCGAGAGCCCCCACCACTCCGCTTAGATGTCACCAGCAGGGTATAAAAAGCCGTGAAGCAGGCTAGCCGGGGCAGTTGCCAGTAGCAGTTGAGCAGTTGCCATTTGAGATTCAAGAAGTCAACAAGAACGACGAACATATCCGAAAAACGACGAAAATATCCCAAGAACGAAGAACCGAAGATTTCCAAGACGTTTATTTTTACCTGTGTATATATTTCTAAACAAAAACGATATTATTTTGCTAATACTTTTTCATTAAAAACGATATTATTTTTGCTACACTTTTCAACAAAAACGATATTTTTTAATACATCTGCTTCACTATCGAAGGCACCAACCCTACATATGTATACCCAAACAATTTAACATTTAATATTTGGAAAAAATTATTATTTAATAAAAAAATTGAATCTATTATGATATTACACATGTTTGGTAAAATTTTTCGGGCATCATCTTGGGCTAATTCAACTATAATTCAAGTATAAACAAAAATTTATTTGAAATTATTTTTTAAATTTTATTTCCAGAAGATATTTTTTCATTTATTTCAAATGAATGTTAGTACTTTTATTGGAAGATAATTATTTAAATAAATCTATAGGTATATACAAAAAACATTGTTGTTAAAAGGGTTGTTTCGAAAATCCTCGCGTGTTATTAAAAATCGGTAGTCCTTTGTAATAGCCCCAGTCTCGTTCTGGATGCCATCTTGATGGGCGGTTCAAACAAAACAACATTTTGATTAATGGCATTCGTTCGTGGTATGTTTGTCGACAAAGTCAAATGAATTAGTAAGGTTAGTCAGGGGGGCGTTGTAGGGGCGTGGGGTTCTTTTTTGAAGGGCGGCACATCCACGTGTTAAGCATGCATCAGGCAAAATAGTCGATGGAAAAAAAGTCTCGCGCGCCCCACACCCCGGCGGTCTTCTTCCGACTATGCACCCCCTCCCCTTGTCTCCCGCCCCCACCCTAAAACCATCCTGAAAAAAACGCTAAGGATCTTGTTACGTCTAAAACAAACACACCACAAGTTGTAACGTCTTGTGAAAAATGTCAAAAAAGTTTATGCGTAACGCCTGTGCCGGGTTTTGGTAAGTTTTTTTAGGCCAATCCGCTTGTTTCAGTCCCCTGAAAGTTCACTGTTTCCGACAGGGAGAGGTCACTTCATCTCAACTGTCACCCGTTCGATTCCCAGACGTTGCAAAAGGACCGTTACATCTTGGCCCGCTCTTCCTCTTCCTTCATTCATTCACCCACACATTTCCTGAGTTTTAAATACACACCACCAACAATTTTTTTTTTACTATTCTAATTTGGGCGATTTATTTAGACATTGAGCTGACACTTATCTCCCAAATAACATTATTCAAAATATATCATAATTTTTCAATCTCAAAGAGAGAGTTCATATTTATTTTAATTTTCTCTCTCAAAATAAAAACATTAAATTTCTTTTATAAAGAATAAATTAAATTAAAATTTTTAAAAAGACATATCTATATCATATATAAAAACATATATAAAAAAATTAATGATATTAATATAAATATTTAATTTAATATATATACATATGTAGCAATATTATTGAGAAGGGTTAGAGTTGAATTTATAAATATAAATAAATATGCCTTGGGAATTTTGTAGTTAGAATTTCTATATTATGGGTGTCTAAACTATGACCAATCGAGGGCCACATTGCAAAAAAAGTGTGCTGGGCCGCACATAAATATTTTTTCAACAAATGGAAACAAAATTAATTACAGTAAAACCTCTCTATAAGGACACGTCTAATAGTTACTTCATTCATTTCAATTCCTTATACAGAGGTTTTACTGTATATCTAGTTTTATTAAAATCAAATAACTTCTTTTTATTATAATTTTTTTATTTGAATTAGATATATGTATAAAATTATAAATGTGCATGAAAAATATTCCAAACATTAATTTTTTATTAGTAGAAATGAGTAAATTTAAATATTTCATAATTTGCGTTTGGGCCGCATGCGGCCCGTGGACCGCATTCTATACCAGGGTTGGCGAACCTATGGCACGCGTGCCAAAAGTGTCACGTTTGAAAAATTTCATGACACGCATAAAGACAAAATTATTTTTTTAATAATTATAACTTTTTACAATAGAAATAAATTAAAAAAAAATCTGGAGTGTCTCCACTCGACTATCTCGCAATTTGGATTGGATTAAATTACATATATTATATTTAAATTAAATTTAGTTTAGCGAGATAGTAATAAATAGATCACATTAAAATTAAAATTTATGAAATTTGAAGTACTGAATATTTATTTATCTATATTTTTACCAAAAATAAATTCCAAATTTTTTAATAATCATTTTATTTTTTTGGAATAAAGTTTAATATTTTAAATTATAACACTTTTATACAAGATAGTTAGAAGTTATACAAAAATATTCGACTATATATTCAAGCTAAGCTGGTAGAGAAAAAAATCACTCTTGTGGCACGTTAGTTACTTCAAAAAGATTTTTTATAATTTTGTGGCACGGACATTGAAAAAGGTTCGCCACCGTGTTCTATACGATATACGTAAATAAGACTATTTTTATTATAAAAATTATTTTTTAAAGAGGAAAACGATTTTTATGAATTTTATACATTTTAATGATAGTCTTCAACCGCCCTTTTCACTATCTCAGACAAACACTTGACTACTTAATCTGCCTATCTCAATCAACAAGTTTAAGTAATTTATAACCACCAAGAACGGTATAAGTTTTAATTAGATAATTTTAAAAAATACCAAGTAACGTTTGAAATTGACTTATCTTAACTTAAATATATTGTTTATTGGAATATTGCATGTAAAGATAAGACCCTCCTGTATGGTTAGTGTACACTTAATAGAATGATCTGTTAAAAAAATTATATTTTCATTAATAACAAAAAAAAAAAAAAATTACAGGATGTCATCCTTTAAATAACATCTATTTGAACTCTGTTAGTCGACAGTACAAATAGATATTTTTCCATTTATCATAATAGTAATTTTTTACTCATTATATATGTTGATGATATGTTATTAGAGAAAAAGAGATGAAGAAAAAAACTATACTAAACGAAACTAGAGGTAATTAAAATAGCATCTGTTGCTTGTCACCAAATTCATTAATCACCTAATCCAACAGTCATACACTCTTTCATCCACATTTTATGCAATTGAATATTTCCTATTCTTTTTTGTTATTTCATTTATTTATGTATTTATTTTTTAATAAAATGAGATTTAAAAAAAAAAAAATTCCATTTACTCTATTTGGAAAAAAAAGCTAAGTGGTATTTTTTCCTTCTCATTTAGTGTTTATAATATATTGCTATTTGGGTTTTTTTTTTAAACATTTAAACAAATTAAAAGCCAAAAACCCTTTGAAATGGGCGTTAAGCTGTTTGCCTATTTAAATGCATATGATTTATTCGAGATTTAAAAAAAAAGCTACTAAGCAGAAAGGAAGGAAGATCAAACAGTTTTATTTCGTAATTTGGAATGTATATACATTTACAGAGACTCGCTCATACACATACCTACCGAGAACCATGAGTTGAAACACATTAAACTCAGCGGATAATTTTTAATATGGATCGTGAAAGTGGAGAGATAAAACAATATATACTATATATAATCAAAATATTAATTAAAAGATGTTATCACACTTATATTAAAATTATATTTTTTATAAAAAAAAAATTTAAAAAAGGAATATATATATATACTAGCTGCTCCGAGCGCCTTCGGCGCTCTACACACCTAGACGCGCGGGGGCTCCGCCCCCTGTACCCCCCCGTGTGTCCCTATTCTGAGCTATAACCATCTAACTCCTACCCTGTCCCATCTCTATAGTTTTTTATATATGTTTATTTATGCAGAAAAAATTAATTGACATAATTATTAATTTAATAAAATAAAATTTAATAATAAAATTTAATTTAATAAAATAAAATTATTTAATAAAATAATAAAAATTAATAAATTTGTAAAAAAAAATATATAATACTTAAAAAAAATGTGCCTTTGCGAGTTTCGAACTGAGGGGGCAGTCATAAGATGACGCGCTAGCTGGTTTACCCAGGAACCAGTATTGTTTGCAAGTCTCCTATCAGGATATATATAAGATTTCAATTTTTTGCCACCAGCGCCTCTATGAGCTAGTATGGTAACTAAACTATTTTTAATTAATTAGCATTTCCTGGACACACCTTACCAATTAGCGGTTTTCTAAAGGAAGTCTGACATGCCCTGAGACCTACTGAATATACATAAAAAATTTCATAAGAATCGGTCAAGCCGTTTCGGAGGAGTATGATTTCAAAGTTTTGTGACACGAGAATTTTATATATAAGATATATATAATTTTTTTTTTCATTTAAGGTTGAGTTTTTAATTTATGTAATCATTGTATATTTATATATTAACAAATATTGAAGTAAGTATATCTTACCATTAAGAATTGGTGAAAAGATAAAACTTATAAATAAATCAATAAAAAATAACTTTTATTTATAAAAGATTGGAATGAAAAGTAACAGATGACTTATTTATTAAATAAATTGATTTATGTATAAATTTTTTTTCTTTTTATTTAATTAATAACTAAATATCAAAATAATCTGAATCACTTTTAAAAATAAATAGATAAAATTTCTTAAGTCGCTCTTGTTTTTTTTTTATAATTTTACTTTAATAAAAATAAATGAATATGAAAGAGAAAATAAATAAACTAAAAACGAATATCTAAAAAAAAAAAAAAGTGTTCGAGTTGGAAATTCCAGAGAATCCTATTAATATAGTATATGATTTAATAGGTATCTGGTTGAGTTGAGGCAACATATTTGAAAGCGATCGGCTGTCGTTGATCGTTATGAATAATTTACGTTAACGGTTAGCATATCGGCGAAGCGTTTTATCGTGGGTGAATTTAGAGCTATAGACTCGGTATCCTAACCCAACCGTTTGTTAATAAAGGCAAAACATACAGCCAAGCCTCTGAAATGTCTGATTGCTATTCATCCTGGAAATTTATGGGCTGAGAAAAGCAACTATAGAAATTTAATCAATGGAAATAGATGTCAAAGGGAGAGTAATAAATAGAATGTAACTATTTATCCATTTCAAATCCAACTTATATCCTAAATATTAACATATTATATTTTATTAAAAAAATGAAAATTTATTTGATATATGTTTTGTGTTATGTATGTATGCTTCGTCGAATTATTTGAATAAAGCTTCTTGTATGAAACCGGAATTTCCCTATAGATGGTGCTCGCTATCAGTTTAAAGACCGTAAGACCGCTTCTGTAGCGCCATCTTCTCCCTGCTGACAACACACAAGTTTCATACACCAGCATATATTTCTATAACCTCAAACATGTCGAGTTTTGGGCCTACGATTTAGGGACAGCATTAGTTTTCTGCTATCATTTTAAGACAACTGATGTCGAAGCATAAGGTGAACATGCTCTTGGCAAAATTCAATGCTTTGAGTGGTTTAAAAAATTTAAAAGTGGTGATTTTGACGTGCGAAACAGTTAACAGTGATCGCTACCAAATGATCGATGAATGGACTAAGAATTCCTATTCAAGATGTTTCAATATCAAGGAGCTATTATGGACATGCAATGAAATTAGTGGACTATGGTGTCCCAAGCAAGTTGATTTAATGTCATGTGAGCACGTCTCGCAGAAGCATTCCTTTATCCCTCTGCTGGCGTGGAAGACGGTGCATTTCAGCTCAAGAAGCACAAATCTGTATCAGTGTTTGAAGAATTATTACAGATTTGTGCTTCTCCAATAATATTAGTTACTCAATTATAACAGTTTTTAAAAAGGTTATATTGCATGCGCTGATATAGATAAGTTCGGATTATTTTTTTTGCTTTACAAATGTCTTTTGTATACTGGTTTTAAAAAAATGTATCTATAAAATTATAAGTTTTTCAAAAATGTGTTTATTTCTATTACTTTAGATAGTTATGAATATCCTCAATTAAGGGCATTTATGGCCAACGTTTATAGAGTATTTTTTATTTTGTATATACTTATATATAAATATTTTATTCATTTATTTGATTGTTTTCTAATTGTGATTGTTACCATCCAAAATGGTGGATTAAAAATAACATGTAAATATATTTCTTAAATAAATAATAATAACTTATTTATATATTTTAATGTGACTTTCATCCTTGCAATTTTAGAAATTTTTTATTTTTTTTAATAGGATATACAAATAAAGAAGAGTTTATTTTTCAATTTTTAAATGAAAATACATTTACATAAATCGATGGAAATATCAATCTAGGCAAAGAAGTTTCATAAATTATAAGAGAAAATAAAGGTATTCCTCAAAATGAGTCATAAAGATTAATTGAAAATTTAAAGAAAAATGGAAAATTTAATGAAGAAATTTGGTTTAAAAGGTTTTATTCCTGTATTTATTAAATAAAATTCTAATATAAAATTTATTAGTTATTACAAATATGTATTTCTAACAGTCGATTTAACAATTTTTATTTATACATATTTTAATAAAATATTTTCAGTAAAAAATGTATATTTATCTATCTCTATCTATCTCTGTGACTCTACGGAACTCGAAAGTTCTTGGCCACAGCAACCACACTTCTCCAAGTATTACTAGTCTGAGCCACAACCTTCCAGTCCCTATCCTCTCCCATCTCTCTCACATCCTTTCCCACATTAACCACCCATCCTTGGTCTTCCAAGAGGCCGTTTCCCACTCGGTCTCCCTACCAATATATTTTTTGCCATTCTATCTTCTCCCATTCTAGCCACATGTCCCGCCCACCGAAGCCTTTTCGATTTTATAATTCTAACTATAAGATGCATAGAGGTCATGCAATTCCTCGTTATGCAATCTTCGCCATTCCCCGGTGACCTCATTTTTCTTTGGCCCATAAATGCTTCGCAGAATCCTATTCTCAAATACTCTAAATCTACTCTCGTCACCTAAGGTCATAGACCATGCATCACATCCATATAATACAACCGGTAAAATAATTGTTTTATATATTTTAACTTGTATCCCCTTTGATAATAATTTTGATGCAATAAACCCCTTTCTATCTTTAATTGCAATTGCCGAATCTCCTATTATATTTAGGACGTCTGCGTAACCTAATACCTTTGGTTTAATTCGATTCCGTTTGACGTCTCCCCAATTTGTCTAATTACATATTCCAGAACTAAATGAAATAAAATTGGTTAGAAAATGTATATTTATATGAAATATTTTATAGAAATGTCAATTTTAAATATGTATAAAGAAAAAGATAAGAAAATAAAATTGTCAATGTACTACGAAAATTTAATTAAAATCAATATTTGGTTTTCGAATATATAATAATTTGCATCAATTTTATTTTGTTTACATTGTTTCATCATTTGTATTTATAGTTTGGAATAATTTTAAACTAATTTTTATAAAATAATTAATTAAAAAAAATAATATTTATTAAAATATGGATAGATAAAAAAACTAGGATGCTATTTTTTCTTTCAAAATATGGAGTAAATAATAAATAGCTATATTCCTTTTTAACTAATTAAGAATTAATAAATCAAACAAGAAGACAGTTTTTCATTCAAAAAGTGAAAATGAAATATAAATTCAATATTTTTTTCTTTCATAGATTATATCTTTGATTTTACCAAAATAATATTTATAATTACTTTAATTAAAAAAAATTGATGAAATAGTTGTTGATGTTGGATTATTATTTTATAAAAACTACAAATAGTATTAAGTATATATTAATTTTCCTACTTTTAATGCAATTTAATAATTAAAGTATTTTTTAAAATAAAGACAAAATGACAATTAACATTCTGTTACTAGTTTTTAAAATAAAAACCACTCTGAAATAAAACACTAATACTTTGAAAAGAATTATAAATTGGTAAGAATGAAGTACATATTATTATAATAAACAAAACTTCTTGATAAATATGTAATAAACCAGATTATAGCTATCAAACTAATAGTTTAATAAAAAAAAAAGTTTGCATTGTAAAATAAATGTTGTTTTTAGTACAAAATAGTAGAGAAAATAAAAAAATGATATATCCTACTTGGTGGGAATAAGTGAAATTGAATGTAGAGTAATGGCGCTCGTTTTGGCAAAGCAAATGGGGGGTTGGGTTATTTTTAGATGGACTTTTTTTCTTTTCCCGAGAGGATCATAAACTCAAACCCATTTTCTCAATAAACTCTAGCTATACTGTAGTCAGCCAACGCCTGCATGTTAAGGTATTTGCAACAAGGTAGGTAGGTATACTCGTTTTAGTAATTTGAAACATGCTACCACCAAACAAATAAAGATATAAAATATGCACAAAGCTTTTCCATTTAAATAGTATTAGTTTTATTGTTTTTCATTTTTATTCTATTCAATAAAAAAATTTACCTATTCTTATATGTCCCATAAAATTTTAATTAGTAATAAAAAAATATTTTAAAATGTAAAATTTAGATAATAATTCCATTAAATAAATATATGTTTTATTATTTTGTCTGTTCAAAATGATTTCATTTAATGCAAATTTTATTATATTATATAATAATTAAATTACCTATAATCTATTCATTAATTTCTTAAACATGAAAATGTATATATTTGGTTTTTGAAATGAATTATAAATTTAGATTTATAATTATATAGTAAATACGAGTAAAAAAGCATAAATTTAAATCTGTACATTTATTTGTATTATTAGTAATTTTTATCGTTCAAAGATCCTATTCCTATTTATAAATTAACACCAACTCTAAAATCTAAATTAAATTATTTTTAAGTAATCAAAAAATATAATATAAATTGATTTATGAACACATAAAATAATACACATGTTAATATGAGTATATTTTTAATATTTTATTATTTATTTCAATGTAATTTAGTGAGTCCTTACGTATTGAATTATTAGGATTGACTAATACCCCCTAAAATTGAAAATAAAATTAATTTTCAATTAATAAGAATATATATGCGAAGGTTTTTATTATTAATTATATTTATTTTATCATTGTCATTAATTAATTCATTGAAAATATTATATATTTATTCCTGAATTTTATTTTTTTATCAGTAAATATAATTATTTATTATACTTTTCTATTTAAATAATGTATTGATATATATAACAAATAAATTCAAATATTGGTTATTATATTATTAATCATTTTGACGTGTGCCCCTTGAAATTATGCAACCACTATATTCAATTTCATACAGCTTGATGAAAGTAATTATTATTATTATTATTATTATTACTATTAAACTTCCATAAGACATTTCGAATGATTCAATTAGTAGAGATCATAGTCTGCAAATATTTATTATGTTTAAGGAGTTGTATCGTTATAATTTAAATGGATATTCATGAATAGGTTCTCATTAATTCTAATAGCGAATTAGATCCTTACATCTTACAAATCTTATAATAATAGAATTAAATCTTTTTTAATATAAATATTTCAATTTAAAAAACAAATTGTGATTTTGACACAAACTGTATGAATATTCAATTATTATATATTAAATTGAACACAAATGAATATTATTTATTATTTACAAAATGCTAGATTTATTGGTAACCATATCAATTAAGCGATTAAATCTAGCATTTAATCATCGACCAAGAGGAATTAATTGAATTTAAACTGTTTGCGTTCTAGCCGCTATTAATAATAATAACTGCACATTCAGATAAACGAAACGATTAGACGGCAAGACAAGAGGGCGCGTACGCTATCCACGTGATGCTAGTCATTAAAGTGATGATGGTATTGGGGAGGTGTACCATTGTCAACCTTATAATCAATTACGTGCATTCCGAAACAATGGCTGGCCTGTGATTAATCGAGCAACAACTCCGAGTGTCAAGGGTGGTCCGCGAGGAGAGGACGAGACGGTAACAGATGCAATGCCATTAATCAGCTGTTTGCAACCGTTGATGTTGGACACCCTG
This sequence comes from Labia minor, assembly GCA_963082975.1. Taxonomy (NCBI): domain Eukaryota; kingdom Metazoa; phylum Arthropoda; class Insecta; order Dermaptera; family Spongiphoridae; genus Labia; species Labia minor. The sequence goes on from OY720349.1 coordinate 32,983,636, forward strand.
CTTCCAACATTCCTTCAACAAGCCACGGATGGCTAGTTTAAGTAAGGATTCAGTCCCAAAAAAAGATCAAATCAAATTTAACAAAACATCTCAATGAAAAAGAAAACAAATCAATTTGTTATTAATATTTGTTTCTTTATTTATATATTTTTAGATTGAAATATTATATTTATTGTTTAAGTAAGAATAGATTTCGTTACAATACAGCATTCATTTACTAATAATAAGTTGTATTTATAAGTTGTATGTTAAGAAAAAAACGTCGAGGATTTTTTTGGAATTCATGTATTAAAGAAATTTTGATATAGCATATTCTAAATTGATCTACAAAGAAAGATATATATACAAAGTAAAACGATCAATTCTGAATATTATTGCCAACTCTTGGATCAGTTAGATACAAAAGTTCATTAGAAAAGACCTGGTTTAAACAAGAAGAAAATTATTTTTCATCAAGACAATGCACGTGTTCACACAAGTTTTAACGATGGCTCTAAATTCAACGAATTAAAGTACGAATTGCTTGATCATCCACCGTATTAACCAGATTTTGCTCCGTGAGACTTCTATCACTTGATAAACCTCAAACAATTCCTTCGTTTTGTCGAATGAAGAAGCTATTACAGCCGTAGAGGGGTATTTTGTTGAGATTCTGGAAAATCATTATGGGGATGTAATAAAATCATTGAAGGATCATTGGAATAAGTGCATTGAAGTTGAGATAGATTATATTGAATATAAAAACTAATTTCATTTAAAAATCCACATTATTTCATTTGTGCTTATAAAACTTTTCAACCAACCTATAAATTATAAACATTTATGAAGAGTTTGTCTATCAAAACTGATTAAAAAAAATTGTAGTAAAAGTTTCTAATTAAATGAGAGAAAGACATAAAAACATATTATTATAAATTCTAAAATAGAATGAGATTATTTAATTATTACATTTAACAGTTGATACTTAATTAATTCAATTATTATAATAAATTAGTTTTAGATATTTTTAAAAATTTATTTAATTTACAGTCCCTTTCATGCTATTAGCATATGAGTGTAAAACATGTAAATATAGGTATATTTATTTTTATGAATTAATGTTAAAATTTGATATAAATTCATTTATAATGTTTATTTAATTATAATTGTGATTTGTCGACATGAAAAGTCTAATAGCATATAAAGGGACCTAGCCTATATGTATACATACCTATACCTACATATCCTATATTCCTATTCAAGTGCATAACATACAGAACTTGTAAACTATTGACGATGAAGGTACAAATCTCATAAAGTTTACAAATATTTATACTATACTCATATAATAAATTAATTATTTAATGAGATAACTTATAAACACATCAAATAGGCTTAGAGTAGGGGTTTCCAACAGGTCAATGGCGGTATTTGAGAGAGGGTATTTGTTCCCCCCCCCCCAAGGACTCTGACCCTTTTTTAATTTTATAATGATTAAAATCAATAAAATTTGATTTGATTTTTTTTTTAAATTTTTTATCTTATTCTAATTAAAGTATTAAAAATGATGATAAATAGATTCTACTTTGTTTCTACAAAGGTATTTTTTTACAAATTATATTTTTTGTAATTTTAAGAAAAAAAGTTTTCCTCCACCCCCCAGTGAATTTTTAATGATGGAGCTCTTGGGGGTCAATGGAGCTTTGAATAGGGTCGATATAGTTCTAAAAAAAAAAACAAAAGGTAAGATGATTTTGTGGGCAAACTTTTGAACATTTTCGATTAAGTATTCTCAATTTTTTTCAATATGGTTCTAAAAAAGGTCAGATGATTTTGCGATGCTCTGAAACATTTCCGATGGGGGGGGGGGGAATTAAAAAATTATGATTGTAAATTGGGCCGTGAATACTAAAAGGTTGAGAAACATTGCTGTACGAAATAAAAACTAAAAAGTAAATTCAAACAATTGCCAACGGATCCTGCTAATCCCCATAGTAGAATTATTTATTAATGTTTTATTTATTACACTTTTATATATTTATATTATCGTCCATGTTAAAAGGTATTTTTTAAGGAATTTTTTCTTATTGGAATTTTTGTTTTAAATTTTCAATCTAAATAAAATACCATTTAAATTATTTAGTTTTTTTGATTGAGTTTATTTTTTTGTAAATTAATATTTTCCAATAGTTTCAATATAATAAAATATTTGATAACATTTATTAGCTATATTATCGTATGGAAAAGCTTGGAAATTTATTTTTAATTAAAGTTTAATCAAAAACATTATCAAAAAATAAAAACGTCAACCGTCACATTAATTTTTTCAGTTAAATATGTCTATTAATAATTTATGAGATTATTAGTTTTTAAAATATTGAATTTTAAGTTTTGTTAAATAATACTACTACTATTAGCTCTACTACTACTACTAATGTAATAAACATGATTATTTTGGTTGTAAAATTGTTAAGAAAATATACCCTATAAAATACTCATAGTTCTCAGTCAAACTTTATTAATATACTTATATTATATATATAAAATAGGTCTGTCTATTAAATCAGAAGAAAGTTTAAAATTGGTCAAAGCAGAAAAAAGATTGAGAAACACTGGTTCTGAGCGCATTAAGTGCCAATAAAAAAAATGTTTTTCTTTTTAGATAAAGTTAAAGAATCTAATTAATTTATTTCTTTTATTTAATTATGTATTAATTAGAAAATCATTTAATTTTCAAAATATGTTTATTAAAAAGATACATATTAACCATAAATTTTACTTATTGTTAGTAAATATTTATAAATTATGTATCTTGTAGTTATGTATGTATATACATACATACTCGTACATATATTCATGACCCAATTCTAATATGTTGTTGTATAATTTCATAGTACTAAATTATGATTAATTTTTGGTAAATAATACTAACTCTGACTTTTTTTAATGCATACGTTTTTCAAATAAGAAATACATCTTTCTTTTAAGGAAAAATTCTATAGGTAAGTCATAATTCACTATTATCAATATTCAGGGGACCCTATAAATTCAACACACCCCTTTTCTTTTGGGGATTCCATTTAGAAACATACCCTCTGCTTAATAAATTTATGATAGAAATATTTAAAATGTACGACATTGGAACTTAAATGCGATATATTTACGAAAACCAAGCAAGAATAGATGGTGGGGTAAACAAAAAGGAGAGTGCAAAGTTTGTTGTTTTTTTTTTTTATTTATTTTTGAAGGAGGGAAGTATGCTTGTTTTATTCCGAGAGAAATTCAGATGAATATATTACATATTTTAAAAACAAATGAATCAGACGAATGATATATATTCTGGCAATATTCAGACAACGACGATAGATGTCGACCATGTCGCCCCATGTTTTATATTATTAATTTTTTTTTAACACGTGTATTTTTTCATCCTATTAAAATCTTCATGAATTATCGGTTGCACAAAAAATAAATAAATAAATAAATAAAAATAACATAGAAATAAAAAAAATATTTACTGATAAAAATGTTAATTTAAATTTTATATGAATTTTAAATTAAAATTAAATATAAGAAAATAATTTTTTTTTATTTATTTGTGTCAACAAGCACAAAACAGACACACGACATAACGTGACATCCTAAAAACGTTTTGTGTTCCAGCTTCCAGCGGGGGTTAAGGAAAACTGCTGCATTACAACTTTCTCAAATAAACGATTTATTTCTTATAACGTGTTATTATTAACTCCTATATTGGTGACCCCGAAATGATTAACTCCTATATATTTAATATGGTTTATATCTATCTCAGTGGCTCTACGGAACTCGAAAGTGTATGGTTTATATATATATCTACATATCTATGTATATAAAAGGCAATGTCTGTGTGTGTGTCTCGCCTAAACTCAAAAACTACCAGTCCGATTGCGATGAAACTTCCAGGGATTGTTGTGGGCATCCCATGGAAGGTTTTAGTGTAGCTAAATCCAAAATTAATTTAATTAGTAATATTTTGCTAAAAAATCTATACATGGTTACCATGGTAACATTGGTTACTTATAAGTAGGTATATACATAAAATTACAATACAATATTTATATATATATAATATATTATGTGTTTGAATTTTCATTTTAAATTCAATAATAATAATAATTCTAATTAATAAATGATTCTACCTAAATAGTAAAATCTTTAAAATGTAAAAATGATTAAATTATATATTGAATATTTCAAAAAGAAAATAAAAAATTAAAGAAAATAATCACGATATTCAATTTTTTTTTTTAATTCATAATATAATAAAAAACAATTGAATATTTAATAGGGCCTCCTCCTATCCCCATAAATTAGCCCCTCCAAGCCTCTCCTTACGGAATTTGGAAAAAGTAATGAAAAAGAAAGTTCGCCTTAAAAAAAAATATTAAAAAAATAAGGCGTTTGGTCTGTACGCCTTTTTGAATCAGCTGAGAATGCCTTTGATTTTTTAGATTTCGAAATGAAACCGCCACATTCGGGGCAATCTGAAATAAAACCTGCCTACCTAAGAAGATGCATGGTCTCCACTATTAGGAGTGGATCGCCCATGCTAATCGAATCTATCCTACGCTCAAAAGGTATCCAACAATTTGTTCCTATTCAGGCTATTCCCATTTCGGAACTATGCTGAATTACCTTCCCGAATGCTCGTTCATTCGATCCACCTCAAATACATTCTCAGCAATACAAAAAGGCACAATTCAGACATGGCATGCAATTAATACAACCCTTCTCTTATAATATTGGCATGGCACTTGCTTTATCCACCCACACTTTTCTATTTAATAATTCTAAACTAATCTATGGATTAGTAGGATGAGAACCAGCATCCTTCGATGGAAGTAGGAAGCAACCTCCTGAAAATCTCTAACAACAAAATATAAGTATATTCCAATAATTAGCCCCCTCCCCCCAGTGTAACGCAATTCTAATTACCTTTCTCTCTTCTGCTTCCTTTATCAATGATACTCATTCTTGAGAGATGTAATCTGAAATCCCCTAATCTCACTAAGTTCTAGAATATATTTCCCTATAATTTTCTAATTAATATTATCAAAATAAAGAAAATCAATCAATCATAAATCATATATAATTACTGTTATGTATGTTAAATTTTACTTGAAATATTTTATTTAGAAATTGAAAGTAAAAAAATTTATTCCTATTTGAATTTGTGCCATGCTAAATAAATAAATAACGATGATTACTTACATTTGGTGAGCTGTATGAAGGTCATTTCATCATCATCAGAGATGGAGAAGATAATCAAGAATTGGAATCAACATCCAGTAAAAGGAACGAAGATTGAATCATGAAATGGAAGAAAAAAAATAACATATTAGATTATAAAATTTTAAAATAGATAATTATAAATTGAATAAAAATCAAATTAATAATAAATACTGACCTCGAAGTTAATAAAATTTGATATAACTCGCAGATTAAACTCGAAGACTTGTATTGATATTCCATCTCACTCGACTGGATAAAAAAGAAATTCAATAAGATTAGTTATGTTATTTAAGAAAAAGAAAAATATAATAGATATAAAAATAAAATAAATAACATTATAATGATTGAAGAGGTGTAAGTTTTAAAAAAATATTATTTTATTTTTTCAGTAATATTACATTAATATACTAAAATTCTAGAATTATCCTAGAGTCACTCCATTTTATGAATGGATGAATAAATTCATAAGTGTTTGAGTGGATTTGAATAGAAATACTTACAAGTTATTATACTCAATTAATAGTCATTAAAAAATTTCCTACAAAACACGACAAAACTAAAAATCTCTTCTTTCTTAAATATTAAAAACATGATGGGATGCCATAGTGGAAATAAATTACATTTATCTTATTAATTTCATGAAGATATTCTTCTGTGTAATTGACATATAATAGAGATACCCTTAATTTACTTTCCAAAAGTGTTATATTATAATAATAATAAATTGACAAAATAATATTCATTTTTCATTTGGATATTTCTATTCTAATTTATTAAATATTGCTTTTATTTATTTATTTTAAGAAATTTTATTAGAATTGTTTTTTTAATGATGTTATTAAGTATGTGTGTGTGTGTGTGTGTGTGTGTGAATAGGTATATAAATGCCCTTTAAAGAAGTATTGTATATTTTTTTTTTGATAATGTTATTCTAATCACCTGTGTCAATCAATGACTATCAATGATAAAGGTTTATTTATACTATTTCACTTTATTTTTATATGATATTAATTTTATTATTATATTGATTACAAATTGAATATCATTTTATATTGAAACATTGAAAGCAATGTTGTTCTTTAATATATTCATAAAATTTAAATTTTGAAAATTGCAAAGATATTTCAAATGTTAAAATAAATAAATCTATTTAAATATCTATAATAGATTTAAAATGTTTTATTTTCAAATTAAAAAAAAAATATTTTAATTATTCGAAGCATTTTCATAGAACAAAGTCTGTGATAAAGCCACTGGAATAAATTGAGATTAAATAAAACTAATTTGAGAAATTTTTAATTTAATTTATCAAAAATTTGTTTTGTTTTTTTTAATAGAAACTTCAATAAAATAATAATACGAGAATCGTAGAACAAAATTATTATTAAAGAAGATGAGATGTTGGTAAGTGAAAATATTAACTTGATTCAAATTGAATGGTAATTTACCAACTGATTGATTGATTGATGTTGCAGTGTTATATTCATGGATTCAACACGAAGAAATTGATTTCCACACTGAAGAGCGATGTATTAATGAGATTAGAAATAATAAATAAAATATTTTAAATTTATTTTTTATATTAGTTTTAAAAATAAATAGCGAAAGATTTAATAATTATTACAAAATTTAAATTCAAATTCTAACATTTTAAAGATGATTTTAATTTAAAAAATATTTAATAAATATATTTAAAGAAAATTATATCTTATAATTGATTTTAAATCTTTTCAAAGAATTTGATTAAAAATTTATAATTATATATATAGATACATATATAATTTTTCAATAAAAAATATTGAAATATTGTTTTTTTTTTGTTTTTTTTTTGAAAGTTTACTAATAAAATCTTGGTTTTAATTAATAAAATAAATAAATCTTCAATTAATTCTTGATTAGTGAATGATTCAAGAGATGATTTCGGTGAATAGGACGGCGAGCGTCTTGCACTGCAAGGGGAATGAGAACTGACTGCGTTCGAGGCAGCAGCGCATCGGCCGGCAGGCATGCAGGTGGGGTCAGGCGGAGAAGACAGGAGAGGGGCGGGCGGGGTCGAGCGGAGGTGAACGTTTTACAGAAAGCTTTTCTTGCAATTTATTACAAATAAATATTATATTAATTAAAGAAAAACATATATATTAATTTTTTTTATAATTAATGGTGTTTTTATATAGATTTTAAATCGAACCGATAGAAACAATATTTAAATTTAATTCTTTAAAGATTTTAATAAAATATATAAATATAATTAATATATCAGTAAAAATTTATATAAAATGTAATTTTTAATAAAATAGTTTTTTTTTAAGTTTATTATGGAAATTAATATATTTTTAAAAAAACATGGAGGTGGAGGGTGAGATAGAAATTGTTCAATTTTAAATTATCAATTGATTAACGAGTGTGATATAACATAAATTTAATAAATTATTATTACTATTATTATTATTATTATTTTCACGTATTAAACGGTATATTATTATTATTATTATTATTATTTGTAATAATTCCAATAAAAATAAATAAAAATAAAAACCAAAAAAAAGTGCAATTAAAACTAAAATTTCAATTATATTCATTTAATTCATTATTATTATTATTATTATTATTAAGTGTTCAGTTATCACATAAGTATATATGAATACAGACACACATGCAAAAGCGAAGCTTTGCCGGGTCTGCTAGTATTAACTAAAATATGTAAATATGAATATAACTAATGTTTTATATTATAATAAAAACAGATTTAAATTATTAGTTATAATTGAATCTAAGACTACTACTAAGTTACAATGGATGCAAATTCTGAAGAATTTGTCAGTACAATCAAGCTGTGCATTGGCAATGAGAGTGTTTACACAAAATGATTCTGTTTCTTCAGGACACATCAGAACTTTTCTACCGTTTTTTTTTTAATTCATTCTATCGAAAAGTGAAGTAAACTTTGACCCCTTGTGGGGCAGTAGCATCCCTTTTTTTTGCTCTCGCTATTTGTATCTTTGTTGTGTTTGATTTGTTCGCTTTTAACATGGTAATTGTAAATTTGATTAGTCTCTGATTAGAACATCGAAAATGCAAGTATTTTGACAATTCCTTGAAATATATATATATTTATACGTTTCAAGACTCATATACTTCAAAATCTTTTGAGGATTGGTACACATATCTTTGCAATGGTACCCATTAAATAAATATCGTCACTACTCTTGTCCATTATGGCCAGAACACGAAGACATACAGATATTCAGAAATTCTATCCAGTATAATCGTAACCTAAGAAGTTATTTAAAAAAGTTATGTTTCATATACAAAGTTATCCTCAAAAATTGAATTGTAATTTTATAATTAAATATATTATTTTATTTTAAAATAAAAATTGTAAAAAAATTATATATTATATTCTGCTTGTTTATTTATTTTTCCTTGTATTTCAATTCGAAATGCAAATTAGATTTATTATTTTTATGCAAAACAATACTTAACTACTTTTAAGACTATATAATAATAAAAAATACGTAACAACTTAAAATTTTAGAAACGGTCAAATGATTTCTAATTGGAAATAATTACCGCTATGTTTATGGTGTATCAGGTTAATATTTCCGTGAAACATGAACGCGTATTGTTCTAGTTCTAGATCAATTAAATTCAAACAACGATAATTTTTTTTTTAGTTTTTAATGGTTTAATATTTCGTCCTTATTTAAGATATGAATCAATATTAGTATTAGCATATTTCAATTCGTCATTTGATAGTATAAATTCAAAAAATGAAATATCATATCACTATTACCTACCCAAATTCTAATTATTATTATACTTTTGATAAAAATCAAGTTAAAGTCTTTTTCTTAAAACTTGACATGCATTGTAAAACAATCTGAATAGCGTGATGGCCAAAGAAATGAAAGATTTCATTTAAATATTAAACATTAAGTGTAAAAATTATAATTAATCAATCTTTGATTTTGTTATTTTCAACCAATTAAGTTAAATTATCTATATATATTATAAAAAAAGGTTTTTGTCTACATATTGCTCAGAATTGAAAAATTTTTGCATATCTTCGCGTTTCATGCCCTCTAGAATCCAAAAGTCACTTTAGAATTTTTCATGTCTGTCTGTCTGTCCGGAAAATAAGGATGTTATAGACTCTAAATTGGCTCAACCGATTTTTATGAAATTACATCACAATATTCTTATATACCTCTATAGTAACATAAGCTATAAATTTTATTAAATTATATTATGATTTTAATTTTAATTTAAATACTAAACATTATATAAAAATTAAAATATGATGATATAAAAGAGTTTGTTTTAAATTTTTGACTTTTTTAAATTGGGTTTATATTTTAAATTTGTTTTAAATCCAGATGATTATATTATATTATAATTTATTAAAATGTTTTTTTTATTTAGTATGTTTAAAAGATTCTTTTTAATGATGTGATATTAATAAAAAATAACGGATGGTCTGTGCAAGTCGATTCATGTTACACATAATTAAATAATTGTAACAATTCCCAAACAAAGAATTAATATAATATTTTATTTTAAATTCTTATATTTAAATATCATTTCAATTAAATAATTTATTCTAAAAGTTCTCATTTTAATCAATTTAATAAAATATTTAGATTATATTTAACTTAATTTTTATTTATTCTTTCTATATACATATTTGAATATTTCTTCTTTTCTATTTAAAAGTGAAGGGTATAAAGTTTATCAATGTCTAATATAAAAAAACAGAAATTATTATTTTTAATGTTTTATGAATAACAAAATATTTTCAAAACATCAATTAAAATGACTAAATTATATTATTTTTGTTTTTGTTTCAATTATTAATTACAACTATATTTTAAGTGCAAAATGGACTTATTGATCTGCCCTCGTATATTTTAAAGAAATAATGGTATGTTATTTTATCAATTTGTGTGAGAATCATAATAACAATGAGTATAAATACAACACATATTAAAGAAATAATTGGCAATTTAATATTACATTAAGTAGGAAAAAATATTCAAAACAAACAATTCCCAAGACATTTATTTATAAAATTATTTTAATCTATAAGAATTTTCTCTTATTTATATGTGACACATGTGGTAATATTCTTTTGTTTTTTACTATTTTTTCTTTTTAATGTTGTTTTTCATAATATAATTCTTGTTTTTCTTATTATTTAATCATTAACAAGGATTATTTTACAAAAAAAGTGTCCCCTCGTGTTTAAGAAGAGCCCAGAAGGGAGAAGAAAAGGACTAGGTAGTGCAGTTAGCCATTATGTGTGGCCAAAGATTGGTTGTCTTCCTCTTAAACATCCCGAGGGATAATAACATCCAGGATTACCAGTGTAAGCTCTCAAGCAGACAACATTATTCTCAACAAACTTGGCTAATATCATTCATGTCTTTACCCTCGAAATGTACAAGCCATTTATGTAGAGATCTTTATGTAAATTATTTTCTTTTATTATTTGAATTAATTTTCTCGATTGTGTTAAAAAATCATACAATATTACTTTTGTAAAGAAGACGGACAAAAAATATAGCTTAGATTAAATTGAGGAAAAAATACTATTTAATTATTTAATATAATTCCAATTATTTTTTAAATAAATAAAATTAATAATTATATATATATAAATATATATTAATTAATTAGATTATATTAAATAAGAAAAGTAGAGTAAATCAAAACATATATTTCTATTTATTATTAAGAATATTTTGTTTAAAATTTAAAGTATTAATTTATAAATTTGTATGTATTAATATTAAAATTAAACATTTAAAATTAACATTTCAAGTCCCAGGCCTGGTAAGGGATTTTCTCTAGCTGGGGTCTATGGGACGGAGCCAATCCATCTTCCGGGATCAAAATTGGGAAGCTTGATAAAAAGTAGCGCCTCCGTTCAAGAAAATCAAGGTAAAGGTTTAAAGGACCCGTATTATTGATCATAGTACACCTAATTTATAAAACCGACTTCCGTAGAATATACAAAAGTCAGAGGTTTTTTTATATATCCTTATCATTTTATAAATTTTATTAATTCTCTATTGAATATAGTAAAATAAATGTATAATATTCAAAATAGATTTTTTTTTTAATATTTTCTTTCAGATTTTTTTATTTAAAAAAAAAGGCAAAAAAAAAAAAATAAAAGATGATAAAACATTTAAAAGTTGCCTTGTCAGCTCTTTTCCGTGCAAATGACGTTATCCACCAACAGGGCGTCCATTGATCCTAAAATGTGACGTGGAAAGCTACTTTGCCTGTTAATGAAATGCAAAATATATTCCGTTGTACTTTATTGCATGTAAGAGGAGATGAATATTGAGAAAAAGAGGTTTCTTTGGCCCTCGACTTACTCTCATCCCTACCCCGTCTTCTCCTCTCCTCAAAGTAAGTATTTCTGAAAACGCACGTCAACTTTGACAAGGGAGCATACATCTCGTTTCTTATTTTTGTTGAAAAGATAATTTGTTCACAAATTAACCTTCTCTAAATTAAAATATATTTATATATTTAAATATAATTTTCAAATAAAGAGAAAAGTGAAAGATGGAATTAAACAAGTATAAGAACAGAATGTTTTTAACAGTGATCACAAAACAGATTAGAAATATAATTTAAATATAATAATGAAAATGAAATTGAAAGCTCATTATAAAATGTTTAGTGAAAAGATAATAATTAACAATAAAATTTTCGTTTATATCAATATTTTTTTAGAATTTACATACCAATAAATTTAATATATAACAAGAAATTAAGTCTCTTTTAGTTTTTTTCAGATCTATATTTATTTATTATTGATTGTGGCTTCTTTTATCTTTAAATGAAATACTGAAAAAATGTTTATTTTATTTATAACCCTTTAGGAACTTTTATTTATTTATTCATTAAATATTATAGTATAATTTTAGGATAAATTTAATTTTGTTAACCTGATAAAGTTCAATCCCTTCAAGTCCAACACTATAAATTCAATAACTAGTTTAAATTAAAAAAATATTTTTATAATATATATATAAATTATATTATAATATTATATATTATTTTTAATTCTGTATTTAAAATATACTAAAAAATAGTCAATAGCTTGCACCTTATTAATTTGTTAAAAGAAATATTTAAGTATTTAGGGTAAGACTCCAGTGTATGACACTCATAACTTTTTGTCTATTCTCCAATATGTCGTTACATTAACTACAAATTCTAAGTTTTTCTAAGAAATAAATGAAACTGCTAAATACTGGAGTTTTTGCAATTTTTGAAGTCCAGTAAAAGAGATAACGAGAATAAATTAAATTTCTTCTCAAAATCAAGGCAATAAACTTGGAGCATAATTAAAAGAATACTTAACCTAAATATACGTGCAGATTTAAAACGAATCGAGTTAAAAATAAATATGTTGTGAACTGATAAAAATCTAATACAACTTATGAATATTGATAATAACTTACTAGCTTACAGTTTTTATTTTCTAATTCTTAAAAGCCTTCAATAATCTAGACGAATAGTCAGCCATTTCAGTTTGAAGATTATGATTTATGAAAAACAACAAGTCAAAAATATATTAGAGTATTATTTGGAGGGCATGGAGGGATTTTTAACCAATTGTCATACACTGGGGCCTTTGTCATAAATACATTTTTCTTAATAAGTAGGGAACTTGAATTAATAATGAGCGTTTTTTTCGAAATTTACGGATTTATTTTCAAATAATGGTTACAAATATATTAATCTGTCTATCTATCATTGTCTATCGCTGGCCACTACTTTTTCCCATCTTTCTGGTAATTTTTGGATACCTGCTCGAGGCAATCCAATCATCGACTCATTTTTTACATTGTTTATATGAAGTGAACTTCTGCTGGGACATACCATGTGTCATCGACAGGAGCAAGTAATAGTACGAAGGAGCAATGTTTGGAGAATACGGCGGGAGTGGTAGGACTTCTCATTTCAGTGTTTCTAGGTAGGTTTTCACCGGTTTTGCAACATGTGGTAGAGCGTTGTCATGCTGCAAAATCACTTTGTCATGTCTTTCTTCGAATTCCGGCCGTTTTTGCTTCAGTGCGCGGCTTAAACGCATTCCTTGGCATTGGTCTACATTGAGTAGTGATTCCAATTCTTCGTCTTAAAACTTTTTGGCTGACCCGGCCGTTCCTTGTCTTCGAACTCAAAATCAGCACTTTTAAAGCAACCAAAATATCTCCGACACGATTGTTCAGATAGAGCATATTCGCTGTAAACTTACACTAAGATTCGATGACTTTCGGCCGCACTTTTCTTCATTATTAAAAGAATGAAGAAGAACTCCCCGCAAAAACACTTTATCTGGTACGAAATTGGACATGTTCGAAACAATATTTAGTACTATTGTTTACGTTTCAACCAAATAATACAAGCTGTTCAAGACGACCATAGACTGTATGTTTTAGCGGGAAGACATTGCAAACTGGAATATTGAAACATACACCAGTGGCGGCCTCTTGTGCGAAACGCTCATTATTAATTCAAGTACCTTATACAATTAAAAATATTAATAAATAATTAAATTTAAGACTTTAAAATTATTTTTGATTTCAAAGAAGAAATTTATTAATCTATTTAAAAAAAAAAAATTAAGAGGGTTTAGATCATAGGTTCCCAAACTTTTTTGTGTCGTAGACTCCTTGTCATTTTGGGTAGACCCCTACTTAACCTGAAATTGATTTTTTGTAAAAAAAAAATTACCTTTATTATTAATACACTTTACTTAACTCACACTGTGTCCGTTTGTTTGTACGCGGTTTGTCCCCGGCATTTTATAATCGATATTTCAACAACTTCCCGTCATTCAATCAACTTGAAATTTTGCATACGCGCTTGCTCCTGCTAATAATACACGAATCAATTGAAAAATCCACTGAATTATTTATCTGTTAGTGGTAATTAATTAACTAAACTTTCATATGCGGAATATGGAATAGTTCACTATTTCAATCATAGGTGGCGATAACAGTTCTATTAAAATTAAATTAAATGTCAAACTATTCTGTGGTTGTAAAAAAATGTTACACATGTTATTAATAAGAAATATTTAAAATAACGACTACATTTATTTACGTCCGACTAAAAAGTATAAAATAAATTTAAGTAAAAAGAAATCTTTTTAAAAAACACACTTTACTTAAAATTGCACTAAAAAGTAACAAATAAAATCACTGTAAAGTGTGTGCGCTCAAATTATAATAACACCGTAAAACAGTAATATCTATACGTATATTTACCAATTTGAGCGCACACACTTTACAGTAATTTTATTTTTTACTTTTTAGTGCAATTTTAAGTAAAGTGTGTTTTTTAAAAAGATTTCTTTTTACTTAAATTTTTTTAAAGCCTTTTTTAGAGCCATATTAAATTAAATTATAAGATAGATAGTATAATGTAAGTAAATAGATCCACTATCGTAGATCCCCAAATTTTTTATTCCCTGGCGCAGACCCCTTGCAGGTACCCATAGACCCCTGGGGTCGATATAGACCACTTTGGGAATCACTAGTCTAGATGTTAAAAATCTAATAGTTGATTGTGTTTTTTAAATAGCAAATTGTCTGAAAATTCATAATGTTATAAATCGGCTTAGTAAATCTTATTCTCTTTTAGACATCCCCACTGACAGCAGACATTTAATTGTTGTACCATCAAAATTTCATATCTTGAACAAGTTGGGACGGCTCTGTTCATCTTGGCATGGCAGAAGGTCATTTTAAGGGAGAGTGAAAGTTGGGTGCTCAGAAAGGGAGAAAGATTCATTCATCTAAATGAAACAAAAGCATGGATTCAACTCAGCGCTCACCCTTTGGTAATACGTTAAAGTTGTACAGAATTCAAATGCGTGAATTTATAATTTCACTCAAGTATGATCTAAGGAGCTCTCACATGAATATACAATAAATATTAAAAATAATTAAGTTTATTCGATATTTTATTATTTATTCTCAATTCAAAATATAACCTATCTTAAACTTCAAAAAAAAAATAAGTTATATTATTTATTAGATAGAAAAAAATCGTTCAATAATTAAAAAATATAAATAAATAAAATAAATGGTTAAGATATAAAAAATAAAATTTTCTTAATGTAATATTGTAATAATGTAATAATGTAATATTGAAATGATTTTATTTATTTATTTATTTATTTATTTATAAAAATCATTATTTTAAAATATGAATATACTCGACAAATATATTATGCATTGTTGTGCTAAGAATTATTTTAAGCCTCTCTCTAGATTATAAATAATTTTCTCTAGATTATAAACTTGATTCGAGTAGATTTATTTATAATACATAAATTTTAATGTAATACAGTATAATTTGTAATCGATTGTATTAGCACCTTCTCATATTGGCTGCTAATATTAATCTCCCGCAAGCTCAGGATAAATTCAATAAAATAATCAATTAATTGATTACGATTTCTAATTAAATCAATTTATAAATATATGATTATATTTAATAATCTATCTCTATCTATCTCTGTGGCTCTACGGAACTCTAAAGTTCTTGGCCGCAACTACCACACTTCTCCAAGTATCCCTATTCTGTGTGTGTGTGTGTCCAATCCCAACCCTCTCCCATCTCTCTCAAGTCCCTTCTCACATTATCCACCCACCGCGTCCTTGGTCTTATAAGAGGACGTTTCTCACTTGTTCTCCCCGCCAATATATTTTTCGCCATTTTTTCTTCTCCCATTCTAGCCACGTGCCCTGCCCACCGCAGCCTTCTCGATTTTATAATTCTAACTATATCTGGAAATGCTTAGAGGTCATGCAATTCCTCCTTATGCAGTCTCCGTCATTCCCCGGTGACCTCATCTTTCTTTGGTCCATAAATGCTTCGCAGAATCCTATTCTCAAATACCCTCAGTGGCGTACCTAGGGGGGTGCGGTGGGTGCGGTCCGCACCGGGCGGCACTTATCTTGGGGCGGCATTTTTTAAATTTAGTTATAATTGTAAAAAGCAACCATTTCATATTTATTTTTTTTCTTTCTTGAATAATAAATGATTATTATGATTATTATAAGTTTACTATTTGATTTATATAGATTATGATTAACAATATGATTTCGAATATTATTAAAACCACTATTTGATTGACTTATAATAGAAAGGGCGGCAAAATGGAGATCGCCCCGGGAGGCAAAAGTTCTAGGTACGCCACTGAATACCCTAAATCTACTCTTGTCTCCTAAGGTCATAGACAAAGTCTTATATTAATATAATACAACCGGCAAAATAATTGTTTGATATATTTTAATTTTTGAATCATACGTACTAGTTTTTTTGGAATTCCCATTAAGATCAAGATTTGAAACAGATTTTTCCCGGTCTATATTATATCTAATAATGAAAATAGATATTCAAGTTTGAAATAAATAGATAGATATCAACTTTCTATTAGTAATTTTTAAAAATATTACTCCTATATAATATATACTATAATATAGTGATAAGAAATTGCTTGTTTCAAAACAAATAATATTCGAATGTGTATGTATATTATTGTTATAATAGTGTTGAACTTTCATATAATCATCGGATAAGTGCAAATAAAAACTTTTCTTATTGAGACAAAAGAGACATTTGGGACACATATAGTTCGAGGATATAATGTTAAAGAAGTTATACGTTTCAAAGTCCATTTTACAAGATATACCAAGAAATTTATTTGAAGTAGTTGTATAGCATAATCACGCGCTAGTTATTTTTTATTATATCATGTATTTTATATTAATAAAAAGTGTATTCAATTATTTGATAAAAAAATGCTTCTAAAGGAAATCTTAGAATTTATAGCTATTTGCATATGATAAGAAATTATTATGGTTTTTTTTTCATCATAAAGAATCTGAAACACCACCATCGCACTTTTAATCTACTCTCTAATAAATCCAGCTTCCTTTTCCCCTTTTAATGACTGGATCTTGTTTTAATATTGATTTAATACACAACTATAAAATAAATTCATTTAAACTTAAAAAAATAGATAAGATAGATTCTTCAAAAAAAATTCATAAGACCAAAAAAGAAATAAATAAATTTTAAAGTTGATAAAAATACGAGTGTAGGTCAATAAGTCCATGACTTTTAAAATTTCCTGTCTCTTAAATAAAATGGCAACACTGCTCATGAAAGCAAGAAATTATCAGGTGACTCATATCGAATTTTGAACCAGCTGTGTCTTTTAGTTTTTGTTTGACATCCATTAATAGCGGTCTACCTCGTGATTTGAGAAGAAAATGGAAAAACGTGAATTTTTCCATGAAAATTCATGAATTGGGTTACGAAGTGCTCCCTCATCCGCCCTATTCTCCGAATTTAGCCCCAAGAGACCATTTCTTGTTTCCAAACCTGAAGAAATGGCGCAGGAAAGAGATGAATCTAAAAAATTGAACGAAGTGTATAGAACTCAAAGGAGACTACTTTGAAAAATAAAATAATTTTTTATCCCAAAATCAGAGTTTCATTCTAAAAGTCACAGACTTATTGACCTGTACTCGTATTGTTTAAATAAATTAAAGTCTTAAGCTTGGTTATGTTCTTAAATTATTTTATATTTTTAGATATTTGATTAATTTTCGCTATTTTGAAGAAGTTTTAGAAAATCTTAATAATTTGTCAATTTAAAAATTTTCAAGTTCATAATTTGTCACATGTTATTGTTATGATATTTTCATTATTAAGATATAATTTTTTACATTAATTAATATCAATTTATTTCAATTAATAATAAATGGTACAATATTTTAATAGTATCTTTCGTAATGAATTTAACAAATTTCCATTAAATGAGAGAGGTGGAGGGAATAGTGTGGAGGAATTTAATTGCAATCGTTATGATAAGAATCTGCATATTATGGGCTATTAAAATAAATGGCAAGTAAATCGTTCGGAGTTTGCTCGAAGGGTTTGCTTTTGCAATAGAAAGCTAGCAAATTTAATTCGATTAGCTAGGACTGCACTTGAACGCTTGTTGAACAAACATACCAAGATGAACAATATTTAAACAAGGCTACTGCTCCGGTCTAATTGCCGTTCTGATTTTCTATGGACGCTGAAACTGTTAAACATTAGAGAGATTCAGATTCTCTATTTTAAACTTAATTTAATTTATTTAAAGATTTATCTAACATAACATTTTATTTTATTTTAATATACATAGATAATTTTATGAACTTGCAAATTAAATCCCTTAAATCTCTTAAAATAAAATTTAAAATCAAATAATTTGCATTGTAAGTTTTAAAACACTAAGCATTTTAACTACAAAATTTGAGAACGGAAATTCAAACTTTTCCATGCTCAAATTTTTTAAAGTATTTAATTATAATGAAAAAATGGAGATAAAGTTAAAACAATTAAAATGACTGAAAATTTTCCCCTGTTTATAATTATTTTTGAGTATGAAAAATTAGAATTTTTATATCATTTATAAAATATAGTCATAATAATTTTCATAATAATAATTAAAATATTTATTTAGTTGATAAAAACAAAAAAAAAGGTGGTTATGAAAAGAAATTATTTAAAATTTTGGTAATTGTTTACAAACCGGGAAACTTCAGGGATTTGGATGAAACTTTGCCAGTGGATTCCTTTTAAAATTCCAAAGAAACTTCCCTTATGCAATATTTCCCGGTCCTTTCAAGTTTCCGAGATAAAAATTATTAAAGTTTGACACATAAACTTTTATAGTTATGAATGAGCAACATTTAGTAATGTTTTATTGACTAATTATTTACTTTTTCACTAATTTTCGTTTTTTTCGGTTCGGTTTGAATATACAAAAATTATTTAATTAATTAATTTTTTAATTTTCATATATCCAAACCGAACTGAAAAAAAAACAGAAAATTAGTGAATCCATCTGCTGGCCAAATGAATAAAACTTGGTAGCTATATTTATATGCTAATTTTGATAATTTTTATCTCGGAAACTAGAAGCGTCCGAGAAATATTGCATAAGGAAAGTTTTTTTGGAATTTTAAAAGGAATCCACTGGCAAAGTTTCACCCAAATCCCTGAAGCTTCTCGGTTTGTAAACAATTACCAAAATTTTTTAAAACAAATAAGTGACGATTAAATCTAGAAACTAGTAAAAGGTACTTGGTTTCATTATAAAGAGTATTATATAGTATATAGTTTGAATTATAATTAAATTCTTACATTCTCATAAAAATTTGTGTCCAAGTGAGAATAGATTATATCACTTAATGATATTTTTATCAGATTTGTCTCCTTTTAAATTTCCATCATCACCCCTTTGAATAGAATGAAAAGGGTTTAGTGGTGAAGGTGAATCACCTTCCCTTAATGGATTAAATCTCTTTAGGAATTATCTCAATGTAGTCTACCTTTCTGTCGTAGTTGGATTAAAATGCTCCGGTCCCATTAACTTTTGAAATGGTTGAACGCGTACCATTCTGAGAGCAACCGGCCGGTAAATCTTCCCAACAATAGTTGGAATAATGACCATAGAACAGAATTGTCTGTTAGAAACAATTTGAAACTTCTCACCATTTACTTATTACAATATATTGAAATGGCATATTATATTATATAATCATATATTCAATAAAAATATTATACGTTTATTGTTTTACTAAATCAATTTTAAATTTATTTTAAATTAATATATTATAGTATTTTTTTTAGGGTTTTTAGATTATTATTCTATTTATCTACTCCTCCACCTCACCAATGTGCACCGCAATACATTTATTAATTATATTTTTTATAAGAAAATATAATAAGAGTATTCCAGAAAGAAACAGACTCTAATACAGTGATTCCCAACCTGTGGGGCGCGAGCATATCGAATAGAAAATTCCCGACTTTTTTTCAATATGGTTCTAAAATAAAATAAGTTGACCTGTGGCCGACGGTTTAAAGTAAATTAATTTCCAGCTACAGAAACAATTTCAAATAATTTTAATATATCTATTAATGTAATAAAAAACAGATATGGATACATAAATAATAAATATAAACATTTTTAATTTTATTTTATTTATAATATCTATGCAAGACCAGGATGTGACGTCATGAATGGCTGGATGATGTCATATAATTTTAAATTAAGAAAAAACTAATAAAGATGATTTTTCTCGAGGATAAAACCAATACAAAGTGCATGATTCGTGGTGATATATAAAAAATCTCCTCATGTGAAATTTGGTGTGAAAATAACCCTTCCCTTCCTATCGTCGATCGCTAATACTACCCCTTCCGGTTTCCAAAAGTTGTTCAATTCATCAAACTGATGCATTAAGTGAATATTCCAAATTTCATCAAAATCCGTTGAGCCGTTCAAGCTGTACATATCTATACGGACGAACGGACAGACATCATGCTAAAAATACTTTTTTTCTGTTAAGGAAATGCATGATTCGTGGAGATATGTAAAAATCTCCACATGTGAAATTTGGTGTGAAAACTATTCCTCCCTTACTATCGTCGGTCGGTAAAAATCAGATGATTTTGCGATGCTCTGAAACATTTCCGAGGGGGGGATGAAAATTATGATTGAAAATTGGGCCGTGAATCCTAAAAGGTTGAGAAACACTGCTCTAATAGATTTTAATTTTTTTAATTTTTCAAATTATTCAATGTTGATTTATAGGGTTTGAATGAAATAGGAGGGAATTTAATTCAAACTTGTTGTAAAGTGTAGCTTATTTAGGGATGACCGCCCAATTGAGAAAACGAGACCTGGGACGATTTGTCACCGGCCAAAGACAATATTGGCAGAGAAAGGGAGGCATTAGGTTGGCCCGAAGGAAAAAGAGAGAGAGAGAGACAGAGAAAGAGAGAGGGAGAGAGTTCTCCCTGCATTTATCGGTCCCTCGGCAGGGGCTGGTTTATCGCCTTCATTAGTTAGCCGAGCTCGCTTTCGCAAAGGCAAACACGCAAATTAGCAAACCTGAGCCTCATTGTATCTGAATAGGCTCTAAATATCTCCTACGATTCAACACTCCAACCGATACATTAATAAACCAAATCAGGGGTATATTTTTTCCCAAGATCTTAAACCTCCCAATCGAAATTAATTAAAAATAAAACTGGTATTAAAATTTGTATAAAATTATTTGGTCATTCAAATTCAAATTTAAATGAATATAAAGACATCCCTTAAATAAAAATTATTTTAAATAATATAAAAATTTATAAAAATTTTAGAGAATTTTTAATTTAATTTTTTTGTTTTTTTTTGTGTCTTAAAAATGATATATTGACCGTATATCTACCACTTTCAAATATAAAATTATTGCAATAAATTCTGTTTTTCTCTAGGTTTATTAATAAAGATATTTTAAACTAACGTAATTCAAATTTAAAGATTTTTCTTTCAATTTAGAATTAAATTTAAAATTTGAATGGAATTTTATAAGACATATTTAAGCTTTATAATTTACGAAACTTACTTAATTAATTTATTTATTTATTTTTAAGATAAATTATTTTAAAATTTGGGTAATTCTTCCGCTTGACTCCAGTAAGGTGCTGCCCTGCGAGACAGCCCCGTACTATGTAGGGATTCCCAAAAATGTGTGACCAACCCAACTCGTGGCCATGAGAACTTAGTCGAGATCAGACCTTTGCACTAATAACATTTAAGTCCGATCTCCTATTTTTTTCTTTTATTCTAAACCAATCCTACATAACTCAAACGAGTGGTTTATTTTGAATTATTTAACAAATCCTATTTTTTGTGTTTCTTTTATATATACATTCATCAATATCTTTAATTATTATCAAAATATTAAATTGACTGCTCAACGAGGGGCATTAATAATCAAAATATGATATCAGCACCCTACTTAGAATATTAATTATTCTTCTTCTTCTTCAAGTGCCTTGTCCGGTCTCCCTGACGTCGGGGATCACTCTGGCGAAAACGTCTCTATTTTCCGCCGTGCGGAACAGCTCTCCCACGCTCCTTATGCCGGTCCATTCCCTGATATTCCCTAACCAGGATTGGCGTCTTCTCCCGGGTCCACGTCGACCCTCAATTTTTCCTTTGAGGATCAATTGAAGGAGTTGGTATTTATTACCTCTCAAGATGTGGCCGAGGTAAGAGATTTTCCGGCATTTGACAGTGTTGAGGAGTTCTTGCTGTGTGTTTGCTCTCCTCAAGACATCGTTGTTGGTAACTCTCTCGACCCAGGGAATTCGCAGCATTCGCCTGAGGATCCACATCTCAAAAGCCTCCAGGCGATTCATCGTACTGACCTTGAGTGTCCATGCTTCCACACCATATAAGAGAATGGACCAAACATAGCATTTGGCCATTCTCTGTCGTAATTTAAGATTTAGGTTGTCATCACAGAAGAAGGATCTCATTTTATTGAAGGTGGACCTCGCAGCCTCAATTCTGGACTTAATTTCGATATCCGGGTCTAGCTGGTCATTTATGATACAACCAAGATATTTAAAAGATATTACTCGTTCAACTTGTTTGTTATCGAGGTGGAGGGAGGCGTTTCCATGTGGCTGGCGGCTAAAGACCATAAATTTTGTTTTGGCTATATTGATGTTTAAGCCCGCTTTAATTCCAATTTGAGAAATTTTATTCAGAAGTAGTTGAAGGTCTTCAATGTTTTCAGACAGGATCACAGTGTCGTCGGCATATTTAATTGTACTAATTGGTACGCCATTTACTTTCACCCCCATATCCAGTTCTTCCAAGGCCTCCTTAAAAATTCTGTCAGCCTAGAGATTAAATAAAAGGGGAGAGAGAATGCATCCTTGACGGACTCCTCTCTGGATCTCAATTCCCGGTGTTGTGGATTTTCCTACTCTGATTACGGCATATTGCCTCCAGTACAGATTTTTTATAATCCTGATATCTTTTTCGTCCACTCCAGCATCGCACAGAAGTTCAATCAGTCTAGTGTGTTTTATTCTGTCAAAGGCTTTTTCGTAGTCAACAAAACATGCAAATACATTCTTGTGTTGGTCACGACATTTTTGAAGCAAAACATTGAAGCCAAATAATGCTTCTCTTGTACCGAAGGCGTTTCTGAATCCAAACTGCGAGTCATCTAAGTCTAACTCACATTTTAATCGGATGCGGGCGTGTATTATTCGAAGAAAGGTCTTTAACATGTGGCTCATAAGACTAATGAGGCGATAGTCACTGCAATTCTTAGGGTATTATTTCTTTGGGATAGTAACAAATGTTGATTTCAGCCATTCCTCTGGAAGCACACCGCAGTTATAGATATTGTTAAATATTTTCAATACCAGGTCTATATTGTCTTCATTGATGAATTTGATTAATTCCATTGGAATTCCATCTGGTCCCGGCGCTTTCTTGTTCTTAGCAATTGAAATAGCGTGAATTAGCTCTGATTTTATTATTTTTGGCCCTTCAGGATCGCAATCATCAATTTCAACTTCCTCTCTGGAATCTTCAAAAAGTTTAGCTGCGTACAATTGCCAGGCTTTCATGAGTTCAGCTTCGTCCGTTACTAGTTTTTTGGCTTCATTTAGTATTGACATTGGTGGTCGACTCCTGAATTGTCCAGTTATTTCCTTTACCTTTACATGTATATTAAACATGTCATGTTTTGAGACTAATTCTTCTATTGTAATCTTGATGTATCAATAATATTAACGTTGCAGTTTTTTCTTTTTACAGACTTCAACGCTAGGCCCATGTCCGCAACCAAAGGGTTGTGATCTGAGCCTATGTCTGCACCAGGGTATGTTGTGACTCTTTTAACACAATTTCGGAAACGTCTGTTTATCAGAATGTAATCAATTTGGTTCCTACTTGGTTCTTGGTTGTCAATAGAGTCTCTGGGTGATTTCCATGTGTAAAGACGTCGCTTTGGAAGTTTAAAAAGCGTATTAGTTACTACCATCTCTGTAGTTTGGCAGAAATCATAGAGCCGGTCTCCTCTCTCATTACACTCACCTAAGCCGAAATCGCCGACCAAATCCCCCCGTCTGCCCTGACCGATTTTAGCATTAAAGTCTCCAAGTATCAAGTTTATGGTATTCTTCTTGAGAGAGTTTAGAGTGTTTTCTAAAGTGTCGTAGAATTTTTCCACTTCCTCATCGTATTTACTATCAGATGTAGGTGCGTAGACTTGTAAGATATTTATGTCAAATGGCTGTCCATGAATCTGTAGCAGCATCACTCTATCCGATATGGGCACAAAGTTCTTAACGTACCTCGTGAACTCCGAGTCAACTAGAATTCCGACACCGTTTCGATGAAACCTATCTCCACTCTCACTTCCTGAGTAATAGAGTGTTCCTCCTTCCTGAGAACAAGCACCGACACCAGGCCATCTGAGTTCGCTGATTCCCATGAACTTAACTTAAAGTCTTCTCATTTCTTTGATAGCGTTGTTTAATTTTCCGGCCATGAAGAGACTTCTGACATTCCATGTACACACTCGCAATCTGGTTTTCACTATTCTGAGCCGGGAGATTCTTCGCACCCCTTGCCCATTTAAGGGCTGCCCGAGACTGGGGGCCATTTGTATTTTGTTTTTCGTCATAGTGAATTTCCTGGGGATGGTATACCGAAGTGGTTTCCCGTTGCCTTCTTCGGTTTGATTCTCAGCCGCCCCTAACCTGGAGTACAGACGCTGTTCGTAGCCGCCCCTAACCTGGAGAACAGACGCTACTGGGTTTCGCCATAACTGGCTTAAGAGAAGAGAAAGTAAATAGTAAGAAATGAAAGACCCCTAGCCCTCGGACACCTAATAGCGTCGGGGTCGGAAGAAACAAGAGTTGGCCAAGAGAGGCCAGATAGGAAAGATAAAAGTAAGATATCTAGTACAAGTAAGTGGAAGCAATACTAGATATGGCTTGGAACCTCATGGATGCCAATCCATATGCTCATAAGCTATGAGCCCCTCAAGGGAATATGTAAGATCACCCAGCGCGCATACAAACCGCCCGCCACAAGCCACTGATAGGAAAAAGGAAATTGTTATTTATTTATTTTATAATATTAGTAAATATTAATCGGGATAAGTTATTAATAGGAATAAATAAATAAAGGATTTAAAACAGGAGTGGTAGAGGGGGGAGAAGGAGTGGAGTACTTGCTTGGTAGAACGTTGAACCCTGAATTGAACTCGGAATTAGATGACAAAAATAAAATTAGAACAATGATCATTATCATTATCACTAATTATACTTATTAATGGGTTCATATACCCATCAGTCTCAGTACCGAGAATTACCAATTAAGGATCCACCGCGCCCACCTTGGTAGCAATTGATCCCAGATGTGCCCCATTGTAAAGAGCACTTCAAGATCAGTAAAATGATGTAAAACTTACCACCAGTTTTAACAAATACCCCAAGGAAAAACGGATGGGAATCAGGAGCGATGCGACACACGTCCGACCAGCGCCGAGTTCACTCACACATTAATTATTAATCAACTTTATTATAATAATTAATTTTATTTGAAAAATATATTGTTTTACAATTTATTGATTAAATTAATTCTCAATTTATATATAAATATATAATATTCAAAAGATGTGTATATGTAAACTTTTGTAATCTTTTTTTTACAATAAGTAAGAAACATATTGAACAAACTTATTTTATAAAAATTTCCCTTGTTCTATTGAATAATGTTGATCTATCGCTTAAAAAATCCCATTTATATTTATTTTTTAAATATTATTTTACATATTGATTAAAAATTATAACAAATATTAATGAATTAATGGAAACTGTATCAAGAGTCACGAATCGACTTCCGTTGTTGTAAATTAGAAATAATTACAATTACATAATTATTATTTTAATATCTAATTGGAAAAGTTTGTTTAATAACCAGACAAATAATACAATAGCATGGGGGAAAGGGGTGCTTTTTGAATTTATACAAAAGAGATACCCTTTCTAATGAAAGTTCATTATAAATAATACTTGGAACGAATTAAACGATATAAATGGCTTCATTCATCGGATCATTTTTTTTTTACATCAAAACATTAAAAATATGTTGCTAATTGAAATTTTTCAAGTCCCCAACCGCCCTTATCAAGATTAATGATCAATACGCGCATATCTAGGTATTTAGTTAATGTTTGATGAACGCGATTCGATTGGTGGCTCTAAATTTCAATTGCCCAGGCAAAAACTCCCTCCGGATCTGGTCAGGCATCATTAACGTCAGCTATTAATCTGACAGGCTTCTAATTCAAAAAACCAAACCCGAAAGATACCCAGGCAGAGAGAAGAAGCCGCCTCCGGTTGCCTGATTGATGCCGTTAGGCGGACTACGCAGGCCGTAAAGGGCTGGAAAGAAGGGACGAAGGGCTGTTGGCAAGCATAATGAACACTAAAAACCAGCAGCCAACGAAATTAAATGCCATCCATCATTGAACTGTATTTACTCCTCTCTTGCATTTATTCTATCTCTTTTGTTTTTTGTTTTTTAAATGAACCTAATATATTTATTTACTTAAAATAAATACTTTTCGTTTTAATTCTCCCTCTATACAATAATATATTAAAACTTTTCAAATAATTTATTAAAAACAAATTATAATTATATACCATATACATTATATATATAAAATGAACCAATAATAGGAATGTAAATTTATATTGATATAAAATTTAGAAAATACAATTTAAGATTAATTAATAAAATAGTCATAGTGTGAAAAAAAATCTAAGTGTGGCTTATTATGATTATTAGTGAGAAGCTTTAATGAAAAATGGTAAAAAGTTGAGGAAAAAAATGTAATAATTGCTTTGTTTGTCAAGAATATCAGAGTATATGGAAATATGGACTAAATTCTACTAATGTCGAAATTTTAATTGGATTAAATAACATATATTATATTTTAATTAAATTTAATTAATTATAAATTAAAATTAATAAATAATATTTATTAAACCAGCGCGTGTTTGGCTCTTTGTTGATGGCACCATATCACGTGTTGGCGCGTGATTTAGTGTTAAAAAGTTAATTCCGGTACTTTCAGCGATTAAATTAAGCTGAAATTCTATATATAGAAGTTTTATACAATCTTTAATCATATGAAAAATTATCAAACATATATCTTTATTTTTACTGTCACTTTACAGGAAAACAAATCAAAACGTTGTCGGTAATGACCCTCTTCCGGTTGAGCTACATTTCTCAAAAGTTAATAGAAAACTACGAATTTTGAATAATACCGGTATACCAAATTTCTTTATTCTAGCTCAAACCGTTTTTGCGTAATCTTGTCTACATACACACACACTTACACACACGGAGAGAGAGAGAGAGAGAGAGAGACATACAGACATTTTTCTCAACTTTAGCGAAAATGATTCAGGATCCTTCAAAACGTATAAAAACATCAAAATCTCTAAATCGAAAATTTTCGTGAGAACGAGATAGTAAAAATGACAATAATTCCAACCGAATCGAAAGTAATTTTTCTTAAGTGCCTATAATCTACTCTTAAACATTCTTTGTAAAAAAATTAAACAAAAAAAATTTAGTAAAATTAATAAATTATAATATTTTTTAATTGATAAGAAGAAAAATCTTCGGTTTTATTTAAGATGGAAGGTGTTAAATATTAGAAGAAGAATTTTAATTATTATTAGAATGATGATTCTAATAATATTTTTTTCCCTAATTCTAGCGTGATAATAAATATGAAAATGGTTTAGAATTAAATTAAAAAAAATTATTAGATATGACATTATTATGATATTGATAACAATTACGTATATTTAAATATAAATAATTTTAAAATACCTCCTATTAAATCAATTGCTGGGTAAAAATAATTAAAAAGTAAGGATGCAAGATTTAGTTTTATAGTAGCTAGATATATTTTAATTAATTATTTAATAACCAATCATTTAATAAAAAAAACTTTTAATTAATTTTAATATTAAATAATTGCGACATCCATAAATCGATAATAAATCTGAAAATGTATGCAATAATTATTTTTTATTATGAATTATAATATATTCCCTTTTTTGGTAACTGTAATTAAAATATTAAGCTCATGTATTGCAATACGCGAATCCTGTTTATATTCTGACGGGCCATTAATCTAAAGGGGATAAAATCCTCTTTAAATCCTGGAGCTAATTTATGTATAATATGAAGTCTCGGCCAAGTCATAAGCAGTACGAGCAAAACAGATCCATTATAATGCTTTAAAACATTTCCAGAACAACTGTTTACTTGATTATCTGCACTTTTAATTAATTTGTTGTTTTTTTATAAGAAAGAGAACTTTTTTTGTTCAATTTTAACGTTGAGGAAAAAAAAACATAGATAATTACTTTTCTAAATGAATTCTTTTAATTTTTATTAAAATGAAAATTCTACTTTATATATATTTGTATTTTTTTTTTAATATGAATTCTGAACATTGATATTGATTTTTTAAAATTAATACTCAAGAAATTTATATTAAATTGTGTTTTGTGAGATATTTTTAAATTAATATA
Organism: Labia minor; assembly: GCA_963082975.1. Lineage (NCBI taxonomy): Eukaryota > Metazoa > Arthropoda > Insecta > Dermaptera > Spongiphoridae > Labia > Labia minor. The sequence goes on from OY720349.1 coordinate 33,012,415, forward strand.
TAAAGGTGTAAAGGAATACAATCAATGTGATCAGAGTAGGTATACTTCAAAATATTTTTTTCCATTTTTTGACGCGTTCAAGATAATTATAAATTTGAATTTAGAATATTATTAATTTTTATATTAAATTATATAACTTATCAAAATTCGAATCCTCGTTCATAACAATGACAATATTTATTTATTTATTAATGTGTTTATTAGCCAAACAAAAGAGAAAAATATACACAAATTTACAAATATAAAACTCTAAACAAGTTAATCTAAAGAGAAATTATAATAAAAAAAGATAATAAAAATAAGTTGACCTGTGGCCAGGTCCGAACCGACCGACGGTTTGAAGTAAATTAATTTCCAGCTACAGAAACAATTTCAAATAATTTTAATATATCTATTAATGTAATAAAAAACAGATATGGATAAAACATAAATATTTTTAATTTTATTTTATTTATAATATATAGCTGAAGTAGCCGGCGTTACCCGAGGCTGTGACGTCATGAAGGGCTGGGTGAGTCATATAATTTTAAATTAAGAAAAACATAATGAAGATGATTTTTCCCGAGGATAAAACCAATACATTCGTGGTGATATGTAAAAAAATCTCCTTATGTGAAATTTGGTGCGAAAATAACCCTTCCCTTCTTATCGTCGATCGCTAATACTACCACTTCCGGTTTCCGGATTTGTACCAAAAGTTGATCAATTCATCCCACTGATGCATTAAGTAAATATACCAAATTTCATCAAAATCGGTTGAGCCGTTCAGGCTGTACACATCTATACGGACGGACGGACGGACGGACGGACCACTTCCGGTTTCCGGATTTGCACCAAAAGTTGATCAATTCATCTCACTGATGCATTAAGTAAATATACCAAATTTCATCAAAATCGGTTGAGCCGTTCAGGCTGTACACATCTATACGGACGGACGGACAGACATCATGCTAAAAATACTTTTTTCTGTTAAGAAAATGCATGATTCGTGGAGATATGTAAAAATCTCCACATGTGAAATTTGGTGTGAAAACAATACCTCCCTTACTATCGTCGGTCGGTAAAAAGAATGTTATCTTTTCATGTTTATAATTATAAATATTTATTAATTATTTTTTGAATTTTACTTATTTTAAATATTATATTTACATTATTAAAAAGAAAATAGTATAAAGTTACCTTTATATAAAAATAAAAATTAATTTCTATCATGTTATATTTATTTATTTATTTATTTATTCTCAAATGTATTCAGCCACATTCGGCATTACATATCAATCAAAAAAAAAAAAAAAAAAAAATACAATGTTCACAAAATACATCTCTTTTTATGCTTAGAGCATTTACAGTCCCACATAACTCATCACAATCCTTCTCACACAATCAATCAGTATGATTTATCACTATTATACAATGTCAATTAAACTGGCCAAGTTGAGAATATCTGGCTATAAATTTGAATATTTCAATTAATATAAATTAATTCAAATTTTTACAAAACAAACAAAAACCCGCCCATCTTATTTCATTGCTCATCTTCGAGTATCATATAAACATAAATATGAAAAGAGAGAACTTCTGTGATGCCCTTTTCCTCCTCGCAGCCCATCCTCTCATTCGGGGTCTCGGTACAATCATCCGCCAGAAATCCTCTTCATAAACTAATAAGCAAATGAAGAAAGAAAGAAAGAAGGAAATACAAACAAACAAACAAACAAAAGAAGAAAGAAAGAAAGAAGGAAACAAAAACAAACAAACAAACAAACAAAGGAAGGAAGAAGAAAGAAGGGAACAAAAACAAATAAATAATCAAAAGAAGAAAGAAAGACCGAAGGAAACAAAAACAAACCTACAAACCCACAAACAACCAAGCAGACAAACACAAAAATAAACAAATAATATAGAAACACACCACAACATCCATCCCACCAGCCCCACCCACTCACTCATTCAGAACAAATGACCTCAATCTGAGGGAACCACCAATCATACAATATAATCTGTTCAACTCTCCCGTGTTTATGGGTCGCAGCAACTGTGTCCAAGGAATATTCCCGTCTATATTCAGGCCCTCTCGAATACCCCTATATAAAGGGCACTTGTAAATAATGTGCTCAAATGTTTCCAATTCTTTCAGGTTGCACATTGAGCAGATCACATTTGGGCTAATCCTGTGGGCACATCCATCCAACCAGAAGTAAATCGCATTTTGATTTGTTAAACGGGCCTGGTGGATAACTCTCTTCTTGTTGAACGAGACCTTCAACGCCAGAATACCACCCTGACCGAAATCAATAGTTTTATATACAGGCACAAAGGTTGACTCCCTAATTTTATCACTGTCAATTTTGTAGTAATAGAGCTTTAGGCTCTCCGTCAAAGAATTAATCCTCTTTTTTATCAGGTGGCTTTGTTGTGAATTCCAAAGCTCCCCTTCGTCGATTAGAAAAAAGAACCTTCTTAATTGCCCTGCCCAGTTGTAATCGTCCTGGCTGTTCGCCTCGTCGTTAATTAAACTAAACAATTTGTCATAACAGGCCCTAGGCAATCTATCGGATTCCATGTCTAACAGTTTACAGAGCCATAGGATGGCTCTTCTCACTACCTCTACAATTAGATTACACCTCTGAAATTCTCTCCTTAACGCATATCCTGGCGTGGATCTGTCCAAAAAAAATATCGATTTGAAAAAGCCTGTCTGGATCCTTTCGATAATGTCGTGGTATCGGAGTGCCCATATTTCCGCTCCATATAGGAGAACAGACAGGACCGTTGAATCGAAGAGCTTCACTCTGTTATCATGACACAAGTGCCTACTGTTCAAAGTGCTCTTCAGACAGCCGAGGGCACGACTGGTTTTGGACACTCTATCCAACGCTGCCTCTCTGAACAGTCCCGACGTACTCAATTTAATACCCAAATAGCTGACATTGTTCACAATCTCGAGAGGCTTGTCATTATACTTAAATGTCAGCCCACCCGAGACTCTCCCTCCCTTTCGGAAAACCATTACTTTAGTCTTTTCCTCGTTCACCTCAAGTCTATTGTTCTTACAATAGATCTTAAGGATCCCGAGGAGACTTTTCAATTTGATCGGGGTATCCGACATCAGTAGCAAGTCATCGGCGAAAAATAAAGCCGATAAACTTCGCGACCCATCCACATAGACGCCCTCCACTCCACGCTCCTCGATGCATGAATCAAAGTCGGAGAGAAACAAAGAGAACAGAATCGGGGACAATGTCTCTCCCTGCAGGACGCCACGGCCCACCTTAACCGGCAGTGATCTCTCGCCTTCAACCTCAATCACGAAATTAGCGTCCTTGTAAAGCGACCTAAGGATATTTATGAGCTTTCGGCTTAGACCCATATACAGTAGTTTGGACCACAATATGTTGTGGTCCACACTGTCAAAGGCACGTTTGAAATCAACGAAAGCTACATATAATTTCCCTCCACCCATCCTTAGCTTCATTCCTACCAACGAAGACAAAATAAACAAATTGTCTCGACATCCCCTTCCCCTTCTGAATCCCGTCTGACTTTCCGGGATCTTCTCTCCCTCCGACGCCCACAAACTCAGTCTCCCCTTTAAAATTTGGGTGAAGATTTTGCTAAGTGCATTAGTAAGGGCAATCCCCCTGTAATTACTCTCCACATTGTAGTCGCCCTTTTTGTGAATCAATTTTAATATTGACTTCGTCCATGAGGAGGGGACCCTCTCCTCTTCCATTATCTTATTAAAACATTTCAGCAGAAGGCTCCTCCCTTTCTTTGACATATTCTTAAAATATTCCGAAGGAATACCGTCTATACCTGGGGTTTTACCATTAGCACATCTACTTAAGGCTGTGTCAAGTTCCATGAGATCAATATCGTTATCCAAAAAGGGATCGTCAATGGTCCCAACATCATATGGGATGTCCCTCGCCATGTCACTGGATCCAAATATCTTATTAAAAAAAGTCACCCATCGGGTCAAGTCAATTGTGTTGACTCTGTTGGACTTAAATCTCATCCTGCTTATAGTCCTCCAAAAATCCGCGGGAGTACCAGGTTTTGAAAGCCATTTGTACCTCTTTTCATAATAAGTTTTCTTACACTTAGCTATGTACAATTTAAATTCCCGTTTGGATTTTAAGTACTTCCCAGCGTGAATGTCTTGGTACCCATTCCTTCTCATTGTCCAATACGACTCCTTTAGTTTCCTTTTCATCCTTAAACACCCATTATCAAACCAAGGCTTACTCTTTTTACCGGTCCAACCAGAAGAGTTCGACTCAACCACCGCCGCCCTTCTCACGCATTCAACCACATAGTCACACAACTCCTCCCCCGACAACCCCTCCACCCCACACTCATCCAGCAACCCATCCAACCTCTCAACATAAACACCTCCAGCACTCGAGCACCAACGCAGCCCCCCTCGCCCAAACCGACGCCGAACACCACCACCCCCAACATTTGAAGCGGCAGAAGCGCCATCCAGCAAAAGTCTATAGGGGACATGATCCGACCCCAAAATATTCCCCACCACGACCGCATCCTTAATCACCTCGATGTAAGCGGCATGCACCCAACATTGATCAATGACAGACTTACCCGAGCCGCTTATAAATGTATAATTCGCTGGGCGATCGCTTGGTGTACGCCCATTCAAAACAATGAACCCCCCTTCCTCCATAAATTTCACCAGCTCTCGACCTCTCCTGTTCAACACCGAATCCATCGACACACGTGAACCGACCAACCCAGTCCCGAGCACCGCTCCCTCCTCGAGTTGGTTCAAGTCACCAATCCTACCGTTGAAGTCTCCCATCACAATCATACAAGGAGTATTAGAGGCCTCAAGCGCAGCAATTGTCTCTCCCAGAAGACCCAAACAAACCCCAATGTCGCCGTCCGGAGGGAAGTAACACATTCCAAGAGAGACCCTAGAGCCACCCATCCACAGACTCACGAAGATCCACAAATTGGTCGACTCCACCAGGCTGGCCCTCAAATGCTTACCAACCAACAAAGCGATGCCTCCACTCGGTCTGCCTCTCGACCTCGCCTTGACAGCATCAGAAAAGAACAAGTCATATCGTCCATCGACCACACCATCCAACACCGGTGCACCAGTCCACCATGTCTCACAGAGACCAATGACGTCACACTCCCCCGACCGGAAGTGAGTCTCGTGGAACTCGCTCTCTAAGAAATTAGCAAATCCCTGACAGTTCCAGGTCCAGATAGAAATAGGCCGAGAAGAATCAACGAATTCCAACCCCGAGCAACTACCGCTACCCATAATCAATTAGTCTCGTCCTCGACTCAATCCGCCGCATGATTATCGGGCAACATTTATCTAAGGCCCTATGATTAACGTCTCCAAGACCCGCACTCTCACAATTAGCACATCTGACCGCCTTCACCCCCTTGCAGTCCTTGGCGTCGTGTCCCTCCGCGCAGCGTGAACACCTGGGGTCCCTGTCGCAGTTAGTCGATTTATGTCCGAACCCCAAGCATCTGTAGCATTGGACAATGTATACATGGTCGCTAATGGGGCAGGAGTACCATCCCACACACACTCTCTCCATTGCGAGTAATAACCTCCTAGCCACCGGAGAACACTCGATCACGCATGATGTTACCTCACGATCCCTAGCTGGGTAAATGTAAATCACCTTTACACTTTCATTAACTGCAAGATTACCAGCCAGGGATCTCTCCAGCTCCGGCCCCTTCAAATCCGCTGGGATGTTTCTCACCAGCAATCTGGGCCTCCTCTTCACACCTTCCTTAAATTCCAGGCCCAAGTCCTGCAAGGCCTTCGAACTCTTTACCTTGTCTATATTAACCGCTGTAGCTTCAATATGTATTGATCTATTAGGTGCATTCCTGATCCTATTCACTTTCAGGTCCAGATCAGAAGGGGAGATGGACTTCATCACAGCCGCCCTTGTATCCTCCGAGTTCTTGAACTTGTCTTCATTACCAACACTCGGTCCTATATATATGTCCACAGTCTTTTTAGGAGGCGATATGGTCAAATTGCGGTTCAAGACTATTCTCTCCCCACGGTTGGAACCAACAACGGAAGAGTACGTACGGGTCACAGGGGCTATAACCGGCCCATCCCCTCTCCCCGGAGTCATTCCCACAGAACTCAGCGTAGCACTCACTGTCTCTCCTATGATATCCTTTAAATTCTTGCCTTCCTTGACCAATAAGGCATAGGCATCTGTTATCCTCCCTATGGCTAATTTCAGTTCGGAAATCTCATTCTCGAATTGCGACTCCTTCGCCTTGTCCCGACAGCCAAGAGAAAACAAACTAGCCATGTTGTACACTATCCCAGCAATTTTCTGCGACAATAAATCAACATCTCCCAGGGTGAGAGAGGGGACAACAGCCGGGGCCAAATCAGCCTCAGCCTCAGACATCTCATAGTCCCCAACCGGACCAGGGCACACGATAATGTCGTTCCTTTTATTGACCGTCTTGTGGAGTCGACCGCAACTGGGATGGAAAAACTTAGAGCAGGGAACACATCTTACAACCCTTTGCTTAATAGGGTTCTTACATTGAGAACACTGCATAACAACAAACAAGCATATAAGCAAACAAATATATAAACAAATAAATAAACAAATAAAGGAAGAAAGAAGGAAAGAAGGAAATAAAAATAAAAAATAAATAAAGAAAGAAAGAAAGAACGAAGGAAATAAAAATAAAATAAATAGATAAATAAATAAATAAATGTATAAATAAATAAATAAGTGTATAAATAAATAAATAAAAAAACAAGTCAACAAATGTATAAAAATAAATAAATAAAAAATAAATAAAGAAGGAAGAAAGAAGAAAATAAATAAAAATAAATAAATAAAGGAAGAAAGAAAGAAGGAAGGAAATAAAATAAATAAATAAATAAATAAATAAACAAATGTATAAACAAATAAATAAATAAAGGAAGAAAGAAAGGAAGAAGAAAATAAATAAAAGACAAAAATAAATAAATAAAATTAATAACAACCACAACAACAACAAAACAAACAAACAAACAAAAAAACAGAACAACCAGCAGACACACAAACAGCAATTTCGTCAATCAACAAATGAATGAAGTCAACGAACAAGCAGACAGCACACAAAAAACCGACAAACCACCCACCAATCAAAGCCAGATAGGCAACCAGAAAAACAAGAAGCGAAACGAATCCCGAGATCCGCAACCAAACCGACACGGAGGAGCGGCGAAGGAGAGCAGACAGCACCCCCCAGAACCCACCAAGCCAAAGACAGACCCCCTCCAAATAGGACCCGCCTCCTCCCAAAAGTGGGAGTAAGGAGAGATGAATGACCCGAGTATAGTCAAAGGTCAAAACAAAGTTAATACCAAAAATATCGTCCAAAAATAACTCAATCCGAGATAATTAAAGAACGATTAAGAACAAACCAGGTCACTCAACCGCAAATGGGAGCTCCTGACAAAATACAAAATAAAACAAAAGGCGAGCACAGGCTTTGCGCATGGGACTCACCACAATGCAGCAAGAGGAGCGAGCAAAGAACGAACAAGCCCGCGAAAAAAGCCAGGCGCTAGCACAAAAATGACCAAAGAATTCCCGAAAACAGACAAGAGCTATCATAAGCACGTCCACACAGTTCAGAGAGCACTCGATCAATCATGTTATATTGAAAGAAATGTAACAATTTTTAAATATTGAATATATATTTAGATCAACTTTAAGAAATGGCAAAAAAAAATAAAAATACAATAATTTTTAAAGATTTACCTATTTATAGACCTAGAGTGCATGGGAGATGAAAGATTGGTGAAAAATATATTTGTGGGGAGATCGATTGAGAAACGTCCGCTTGGAAGACCAAGAACGCGGTGGGTGATCAATGTAGGAAGGGACGTGAGAGAGATTGGAGAGGGCAGGGGTTGGATGGTTGTGGCTCAGGATAGGGACACTTGGAGTAATGTGGTTGCTGCGATAGAGATAGATAGATGTAATATGAAGGAATTAATGGATTAAGTCGGCATCTCAGGCCATTAATTCCTCATCTGCTCTTTGTCATTATCAACTTCATCGATAAAATATAAATAAACAATATAAGAGTAAATAATAAACAAACAATTATAAATAAATATAAATATAAATGTAAAAACTATATAAATTTTTATTAAAATAATTGTATCTCTCTAGTCCAGGATTAGCCAACCCAAATGACTCCATGGGCCTCTTTGAATAGGAGCAATGCTACAGGAGCCGCATTTTAGGGAAATTTGATGTTAGAAATGAAAAAGAAATAAAACACGTAATTTACGAATAAACTCACTATTGTTTCAATTAAATTTGGAGTCCTATCTAAAGTGAAATTTGTTTTTCTTTATTAATTAGTTATAATTATTTCAATTATATTCTCTGTTTTTGAATATACAAACTAGAAATGAAAGTTACAAAAGAAATATAAAGTTAACTTGCGGGCCGCACAATTTTCCACAGTGGGCCGAATGCGGCCCGAGGGCCGCGGGTTGGCCAGGCCTGAGCTAAACTAATCTATGAAATATTTTTATAATTAAATATATATAATTAATGTTATTTATCTAATCCTTATTAACTAGAATAATAATTTTTAATTTTTAATTTATTATAGATTCATTTTTTATTAAATCAGTTTTCAAAACTTTGATGTTAGTGAGCTTTAACCCCTTGACCTTAGGTTGATCTCCAATATTTTATTATTTTTTTTTTCTATACCATATAAAAAGAAAAATTTTCATAAATTTCTTTAATTAAAGAAATCAAATATTTATGCTCTTTAAATTAGGTGAAATTTTAAATTATTAATATATTCTAAGTTTATACATAACTATTAATTTATTTTTAAAATTATATTTTAAAGAAAAAATATTTCATTCTATTAAAACAATTTCTTTTATACTTTCTTAAATAATATTGATAGAAAATCTTTCTTCTATCTATTCGTCGCCTTTCATTAACATTAATCATCAATAGGGCCTTAATGTAATATACTTTAATTTTCATTAAATGTCTTAAAATTAAGTATTCTTTAAGTAAGAAATTAACTAAAATAATAATAATCATCTTATTTAAATGCTAAACGCGATAGGGTAATTAATTACATCGAGTCATTTTGAATAAATGATAGATTACAAAGAATTTATAATATCGAGTAGCATATAATAATATTCACTGCACCTGTTCAATGATCCTTCAAAGGAAATAAGCCCTTGCAATGATTGAGGGCGACAGGCCTAAGTCCACTCCCTTTATTTTGCACCTGATACCGAGCTACGACTGTCGCGCTTAACAAAGGCGCCATTATTATTGGTTAAATATTAATAAGGACCCATTAGCAAGGGTGGAAAGCTCCTCGACCCTAATGTCTCTTCTTGGTCCGTGGGTAATAGGGTAATACCGGACAGAAACGGGGCGCCATCAATGTTTCTAAAAGCCTGGGCGTGTGCATTAGCTCCACGATGGTCTTGAATCGGTCTAAAATTCGCCACTTAGACGAAAGATTCGGCATCAAAGCAAAACGTTCTATTTCTTTTTTTGGCAAGTCTTAACTAAAATATATTTTAATATTTCAAAGAATTGATGTGAACATAAAACTTATATTCTAAGCTACTTTAATATCAAATAAAATAATATATTCTGTAAAATTATTCATTAACAGAATAAAATCATCTTAGAAAGTTTTATACTTATATTTATTTATAATTAATTTTCTTTTCACTTTAAACAGTAGGAAAAAAATTCTGGAGTGTCTCCACTCGACTTTCTCGAAAATTTGAATTGGATTAATTAACATATAATATATTTAAATTAAATTTAATTATAATTAAATTATAAATTAAGATTAATAAAATTAATCAAAAGTTGATAGAAAACTGCGAATTTTGAATAATGCCCGTGTACCAAATTTCATTATTCTAGCTCAAAAACAGACATTTTTCTCAACCTTAGTGACTCAGGGACCTTCAAAACATATAAAAACATCAAAATCTCGACTTCGAAAATTTTCGTTATCACAATACTAGATTTAAATTTTTTAATATATTGTAATATATAATCATAAAAAATACATTTTTTATGTATATAAGGGTTCGAAAGCTAGAACTTTCATTTTTGAACACGTGCTAAATTGAAGAAAAAGACGATTGGTCATGGGACATGTGTCTGCACATGTACAGAGACCCATCCATGTGTTCAAGGTGGGGGAAAGGAACGAAGTTTTCCTTATTAGTGAAAATGAATATTTAGTTAGTCTTGATCAAGGTTTGAGAGAAGTGAGACATTTTTCCTGGCAGGAAGGACATCCGCGGCCAACCCCTTTTGTTGAGAGATGCCGTTGCATACGAGGTGTTCCAGCTAAATCCGCAGGAAGACAATCAAGACTCAAAGTCTCCAATGAACTCTCCATTCCTTTCTTTCATGCTAAGTGTTAACACTTTTATACTTAACAATTAATTAATTAACATTGCAATTGCTTAAATATAAATTAAAGTTCTTTTAATTTATATTTATATTTTTTTTTACGGTACCATTCAATTATTCTATTTCATCTTAATTTCTTTTGTTATCAATTGGAACCTAAATTCTTATAGTTTTATTAAATAAATAATTTTAGTTGTAATTTTATATAAGCATTTTTCATATTGAACCTATTCAATTTTATATTTCCCATATCAACCTACGCGGATTCAATAACCCTTTTTAATTATACAAAATTCAATCCAGAGTGCTACCAATTAATTAAACTAATTTTATAATCCATATTTTCTTATAAAATACCAACCCCCTTATATTTTATATACGACAATATATATATATATATATATATATTATTAAAAACTATTATTTTTAATAAAAAACTAACATGAATTTCTAAAATATAATAAATCAGTATTTCATTTATTTTTTATTATTAACTATTTAAAATCTATTAAATTTTGAACAATATAAAAAAATACATTGAATAAATTTAACAATTTTTTTTTATGTATTTACCTACAATATATTTATTATTTAATATTATAAAATGTGTTCGCTTTTTGTTTATTTAATTTTAAAGTAAATTCATTTATTATTTATATATTTTTATTAAATTTTTCACATGTATTCATATTTATTAAACAAAAAAAAATCCATATTGTACTATAATAATTTTTGTTTACTTGGTATTATTTTTTTTATTTTTGAATTTATAACCTCTTTTTTAATTATAATATTTTATTAGGTCGGTGAAAAAAGTTTTCTTTCCAATTCAGCCAAAAGGCAAAAAACAGATGACCACGCTTATATGTTAATAAAGTTTAATTAATATTAATTCTTTTATATTTTATGATATCTCATATAGATATTGAAACATTTTAGAATAGAAAAGGTAATTAAAATCAAAATTTAGGAAAATAATATATAATTTTAAAGTAATTACAAAATAATTTTGTTTTGTTTTGTTTTATCACTTTATAACTATTATTAATATTGTTTCTGAAGAATGATGTGGGAGTATCAACACTGAAAAATATATAAATAAAAATTTTAAAGTGGAAAACTTAAATATAATAATAACATAATGTGATATAAGACTAGGGTGACCATACTTCGAAAACACCAAACCGGGACAAACGGTTGGTCTTTTTTTTAGAACCAGATTGAAAAAATTTTGAAAAATGTACAAAATGTCCCAAATATTTAAAAAAAAACGGGACGTTTGGTCACCCTATATATGACCAAACTAATCCAAAAACCAAGAGTTTTGAGTATACTATTTTTTATTTAACTTGAATTTTTCAAATTAATTTCTTCATTAAAGAAATTAGACATTTTACTTTTCAGTTCTTTTCTATTACATTGAAACTAAATGATCTATAAAATAACCAGAAATTCATTACTTTTTTAGATGGCATCCCTTCTTCTAATTCCTCAAATGAAACGAGAATTATTGGATAGAAATTAAACGAAAATCCATTGGTTGACTGTCTAATAACTCAGTCATCTTTTAAATTAAAAGAGAACATGTTGTTTAATGGTCGGTTGGTAACGTCAAGTAGTACTCTACTGTTTTGTTATCAGGAGGTCTTTAATATATTCCCTAATAGACAGAACTAGAGATATTGTTTAACAACGCCCAACAAATTCAATATATATTGCATCTATTATTCTTGTTGCTCTGGCAGCCCCGGGAGATGTAAAATAACCCAGGCCATAAACTAAGACATCTATTAAAAAATTTACAAGGACATTATTCTTAGCCCTTGGAAATTTACATGCTAAAATTAGTAACTATTTATTGGTTAAAGGGAATGCACGTGCAGGGGGGATTGAAATGAATCAGCTGTCACAAATGATGCGTCTTCTCCTTACCAAACAAAGATTCCTTTCTCTTCCAACATTAATAAACTGACATTAAATGACAAGAGCAATAATATTTTAAAATAAGAGCTGAATCATATTAGTAAATTGTAGAAGGTAAAATTATTGAATTATAAATTTTGTTTTATATTTATAAAGTAAACGACGGTAGTATCTGTGATATTCAGGTCATCACAGTTCTGTAATATGCTTCATTTATAAATAATCAAAAAGACGATTGACCGGTCTAATAAACTGTCTCTGACTTTTGAAAATGTCTAAACTTTCAACTATTTTTAATTCTGAGTTTCTACCAACTAGTCAATTTGACTTTTGGAGGACTGATGGTATATTTGAGATGATTTTGATTTGTATTTAAAATATAAAAATCGATTTCATAATTAAATAATTATAATATATTGATTGTAATTTCTTCACAAATAAAAATATTGGATTATTTTTATTTTTTTCAATATTTATATAATACAAATCCAAAAATTATTTCAGGAGAATGATAACAGTATTAATAGATTTGATAAGTTACATTCAAGTTCATTGGAAAAATAATCGCAGATTCAAGTTTTTAAATATTTATCTCAAGAACGTACAAAGAAATATATGTTTTTAATTAAATAAATTTATTTTATCATGTATGGTGATTCAATTAAATTCTAAATAAATTTTCTTTCTTGCAGCGTTGCGTGACGAATTAAGAAGTGACGGGTGTTTTATGAAATTTCTATACCCATGATATATAATTTATATGAATACACGCCTGTTTAGATTTCATAAAGCTTATTATAGCATATCTTGCAGGTTTTACGCCATGGTGGTCTCAATTTGAAAAAGAAAATACAATAAATAATACAAACTTGGTGTGCACGTTGGCAAAAGAGGACCATTCGGGAGTCTAAGCAAAACTAATATAACGAATAGCATGAGTTTTGCTCCCCTAACAGCAATCTGGATATGGATTTGAATAGATCCTTTTGTGAGTCTCCTCGATAAAGACACTGCTCTATTGTACGCGAGCAACAAATTTATCATTGCCACTAAATATAATATGTAATTGGAAGAGGGAGACCAGGCAGGTGGTTGTGGGGGTGCCTAGTTCCGATTCATTATCAATGGAACAAATGTAAGAATCACTATTTAGATTTGAACACCATCAATCTACTTATTCATCTGTCACGTTGACGTCTCACAACAGTTGACATGTATATGTGGTAGCAAAAGACTACCAATCAACGATAACATGTCACTATTCGGACAAGAAAACAGGGTATAGAAATCTTGAATCATTGAAGAGTTCTATTCTTTCGATATGATTTAACTTGATGTTTAATAAAATAATAATAAAATATAAAAGAGGTACAGTTATATGAAATATACCTTGATTTTTAACAATCGATAAACGTGGTAAAGTAAAAATAAACCTCATTTGTATTATATTATAATTTTTATACAAATATGTATTTTGGTATTTCTAAACACAACTTCAGAGTTCCTTAAAAAGATTAATTATTGTATTAATGATTCAAAAGAAATGTTTGGATTACTAAAGCAATAAATTTAGAATAATAAGTTATTGATAATTAACTGTGGATTGTTTTATGTGACTATCAATCATAGTCATTTAATTTATAGGTTTAAAATATCAAAAGAAATTTCTATGAAATTTTTATGAGGCAAAAATAAATAAGAATAGTGAAGAATGACAGGAATTTAAAAGGTTTTATACAATGAGCAAACCGAATAGAATTATTAATTCAATGAGGGAACGAAGGACAAGCAGTGAGGGGAAAGATTCACTTGGCAAAAGGGTATTCAGAGGTTTACCATGAAGACCAATAACACGATGGAGGGGTAACATATAAGTCTTAGGGGAAACTGAAAGAGATGGTTTAGAGTAGTTCAATATGTTAAAAGATGAGGATACTGACTTAGAATGATGTGTTTACTAAATATCTTTAAGAAAAGTACTGTTTTAATACTTAAAAAGATTAGACTTCAATTAATCGATTTTTTTCTATAATTGCAAAAAAACAAAACAAAACAAAAAAATGAATGGAAGGAAATCGTTAGTCAGACGATTACTTCACAACTCTACTATTAAGAACTAGAGAGATTACGCCAGGTAAGAGAACGGGCAGAATTAAAAAAAGGAAATCATCAGAACAAAGTCCGATCACACACTTCTATAATGACCCGTCAAAAATAGCAAGAGTTCCGTTGGTAAATCTTAATGTACCCTCCATATAATCCGGACATAGCAGCCTCTTACTATCATTTATTCCTATCTCTTCAAAACTCTCTTAATGGAATGAAACTAGATTCAAATTAAGTCTGTGAAAAGCACTTGATTCAGGTTTTCAAGCAGAAATCGCAAAAATTCTTTACCGATGGCGTCATGGTTCTGCCCAAAAAAATGGCTAAACATTGTTAATAATAATAATGTTACATATTTAGGTTAAATAAATTTATTTTCACATATTGAAAAATTTTACTAAAAAAAAAGGCTAAATTGACTACAATTTTGTTTATAAATAGGTTTCACACTAGAAGTTTAGAATAGTTTCTTATTTTAGAAATACTTATTGATCTAAAATAGTAATTAGCACTGCATAAATTATTTTTCAGTTTAATGGGAAATGAAAATTATTAATATATTATGTCAAATGGTTTGTGTAAGCTTGGTAGTGATGAATTTTCATGAAGGTTAAGGGACATCCCTACTACGGTATCTCATCCACCATTAAGCTGGACTAATTCTTTTTAAGTTTCCTGCTTTAATAAATTTGACGTGTGTCATAACGATGGCACTGAAATATTTCAATTTTCATATAGATATTTTTGCAGACTAATAATATATGAACATAAATAATGCATTTTATAACTCACCCATTTATCTGACATGAAATAAAATAAATAATAAATAAACAAAAATAATTTCATAAAATATATTTTCTAATAAAAAAAATAGGGGAAAAATATATATATTTATATTTAATATTATATATATTATATATGTAGATAAAATGTTTAACTAAAAAATAAATTTGTAAAATATATTTGTTATTAGTTAAAAAAAAATTAATTTAATCTTATAAATAAAAAATGTCAGATAAAGATTATTTGATGCTTAAAATAATAATATTTATTTTGTATTTAACACATGTGTGTAAGTACCTATATACGTCTATAAATAGGGGCCAGAGAATAATATTGTTGAAATTTTATATTGGTACATATTAAGTTTATATATTAATAGTTTTATTTTAAGTACAATTTTTATTAATAAATTGTGTTTTATTTTTTATCTGTAAACGTTGCCTGAAAAATTAATTAATTAATATTTCTATTTTTATTACTAATATCACGATTATTATTTAATATAACTATATTTAATTAATATTTTTAATATCATAGTTAATTTAATTAAAAAAGATATTATAAAATAAAATTTATTTCACTCCATTAAAGCAATTTACACCCACCAGAATACATTTATTCTAATGTATTTGCCAAACTTAAATATTAAAAAAAAATTACAGTTCCATTATCTAGAAGACAGTATTTTGTAGACAGTGTTTTTTTTTTAATTTTCAACAAAAATTTAAACTTTATTAACATTATAATAAACTTGTGAAAAAAAGAATCAAAATTTAATTAAAATTGTATACTTATCAGATTAAAAATTTGTAATATGAAATAAATTTTTTAAAAAAAGTTTTATTTTAGAGTAAATGGGGTAAATAAAATATTTATAAACACTCTCTATTTTTTTCATATATTAAATTTTATTAATTTATATGAAATATATTATATAATAAACTCAATTTTCTTTTTCACTTATTTTTTATTTAATATTTACTTAAATATATTTTATTATCTGATGAAGTAAGTTAATAACAAAGGTAATAAGTAATGATTATAATTACATATTGAGAAACTTTGAAAAATACACAGGATATTTAATAAAGATCCACGATAAGTGTTTTAAAAAAAAAATCACAAATTCTCATTAAAATTATATTATATTCTATAGAAACTTTTTTTTTTAAATTTAAAAGAAGCTTTTTATTATTTAAACTAAGTATAATTAATTACTTTGCTAGGCATAGATCAGGTGTTTTTTAATCAGTTTTTTTTTTCTTGATGGATGATAGAAGAAGAGGCTTTACCTTTTAAAATATGTCTTCTAATTCATAAGTAAAAAGTCTTTATTTAAAATTATAAAAGCATCAAAGAAAATTATTAATCGCATAACAACTTTATTCGTTTTCCTTTTATGATTAGATGTTATTAATGGTCGAAATGGAGGAAAGTCGTTGTCAAAAAAATATCAAAGTAATGGTTGGTTGTAGAGAATATTTCGATATGCCTATCCTCTTTGCGTTATTCACTTTCCCTCTTTCTCTTCCTTCACCCCCTTCTCCGTTCCATCTTTTTCTCTTTTACTCCTTCTTCATTTTCTTAAAGTTTATAAAAGAAACGGTTGAAAATTAAAAGCCAGACAAATTGGATCGCCCAAAATACTGTTAAGTTTGTGAAGAAGGTAGCTAACCAAAACGTCTTTTAGAATTAGTATCTAAGGGTGAGGTTAAAGAGGGGATGAGAAGCGTTATATATTCGCACTTGGGCTTCATTAACTTAATAACAGCTCGGAACTTTGGTCGATTCTCTATAGATTAGAGACTGTCTTGTGACACTCCTGGCCTTCTTTCTACCATTTTCGACCAAGTTTCATTTCCACTTCCGAAGCTCACTGAAACTTTTTTTTTCTTTATATTTTTATTATTATTATTATTATTATTATTTCTGCGACGTCGCGCCATTTCATTAGAAAATACTGCGATTAAATAGCGAGAGTTGGAAGTCACTTTAAGGGGGACCCTATCATGAAAGTTGGCGCCAACTTGAATTATTTTCTCACTAAGAAAATACTTATTATGAAAAAGGTTACCCTCCCTTCTCCTCTCCCTCATCTCTCTTTCGAAACTAATACACACATACTAATTACAACTAATGGCATCTTTCAATTTACAAATGAAATGGGGAGAGATCTTTAATTATATTACAAAAGAAATCTAGAAAAATACTTTTTTTTAGAAAAACAAAATATTTTTGAAACTAACAATAAATCCATTACATAAGAAAAAGCTAATCAATAAGATGTGAAATTTTAAATAAAAATATTGAAAAAATATCACTTAGAATAATTCATTTCAAATAATGTTAATAAAAATGGAAAATAAGTTGACCTGTGGCCAGGCACAGAACCGACTGACGGTTTGAAATAAATTAATTTCCAGCTACAGAAAAAATTTCAAATAATTTAAATGTATCTATGAATACAATAAAAATCTGATATGGATATAAAAAACATAAGTATTTTTAATTTTATTTTATTAATAATATATGAGGCGTGGGCTGTGATGTCATATAATTTTAAATGAAGAAAAAACTAATGAAGATTTTTTTTCCCGAAGATAAAACCAATACAAAGTGCATGATTCGTTCATGTAAAAAATCACCTCATGAGAAATTTCGTGTGAAAATAACCCTTCCCTTCCTATCGTCGATGGGTAATACTACCACCGGTTTCCAGATATACACCAAAAGTTGCTCAATTCATCATACTGATGCATTAAGTAAATGTACCAAATTTTATCAAAATCCGTTGACCCGTTCAAGCTGTACGGACGGATGGATGGAGAGACATCATGCTTTTTTCTGTTAAGAAAATGCATAATTCGTGGAGATATGTAAAAATCTTCACATCTGAAATTTGATGTGAAAACAATACCTCCCTTACTATCGTCGGTCGGTAAAAACAGTAATCTTCGAAATAGTTCTAAAATTCATTTAAGTTATTTTTGAGAAAATCACAAAATTCCTTATCAACAATTCAGAATTTAAGTAAAGTAATTTTTAACGTACTTATAAATATTTATCAATCTTTTATTTTTATTTATTTTATCTCAAATAAGTTATACATTTTATTTTTAATATATTTAAATTTTTTAATTAGTGATTAATTACGTCTATCTGTAAACATCTTTTCATTTTATTTTTTTATTAAAATATTTGTATGGAATATCTAATTAAAGATATGTTTAAAATGCATATGGTGTTTTCTAAAGAGAGAATAATGATAATCATAATAATTTTCTTCAGCACAGCGCCTTCATCGGTTAAATGTTAAATTAAAAAAATTAATTAATTTATATTTCAATCCTTTTTAAATACTTTCTTTATTTTATTATATCTTTGATAATATAGTTTAATGATTATTTTAAATTACCTAATTATTTTTAAAATGTTTAATAAACTTTACTTCAATATCAATTACATTTTGATTTTAGTTTTAATGTTTTTAATTTGTAGTTGTATTAAAACTATTGAATTTTCCAAAATATTGTCTAGAAATGAAATAAAACTATAATTTACAGTTTAACCAAGCGTTTTCCAACCTGTAACAAGGGGGCGCGAAGGATTAGAACCAATTCCAAGTGCTCCCTCGAAGGCAATTCATGTGCCCGCAAAATTGTGAAAATTTTCGATGTTTTTTTCAATATGGTTCTAAAAACAAGGTCAGATGATTTTGCGATGCTCTGAACCATGGCCCACCCCTGTTGTTATATTTTTTCAGAATTACAAAAATTAAGAGGGACCCAAGAATTTTTTTAACAAAAGGTTGGTAATCACTGGTTTAACCATTTAAATGTATTTAAAAAAAATACTCTTCATCCAACTTGAAAAATATATTCTATTTCTCGTTCTTGTTTCATGTTTCAAATTTTTACAGAAAACTATGATAAGTTCTCTTTTCATATTGATTAAGAGTAAAAATGGAACATAAAACGTAAACGTTTGATTTTCTCTTCGATATCATTGCTTTTATAATATCAAAAGTATTTAATAGTTCATAATTCAAAAGTATTTAATTTAATATTGATGATATATTTATATGAAGTTTGAATATTATAATACATTCGTAGTATATTAAATAATATTTTGTATCTATTTATTTATTTTTAGAACAATTAATTTGGTCTCACTCGATTTTCAACGAAAGAGGATTATAATGAAAAAAAAATATGGTAAAAAACATTTCAAAAAAAAAAAAAAATTTTTTTCATTCAATTTTTGAATGATTTAAATCCAAATTTTAGATTTTATTCAATTGAAAACGCTTTTTAATTATTCCATTTTTTTTTATTGTATATTTTAATCTTCATTATAAAAAATGGTTTGTTGGCAACTCAACTCTTTGTGTAAAACTCCATTCTAAATGATAAGAAATAATGCTAGTCAAGAAATGATTATGTAATGTCATTTTTATTCCATTCTTCACGCTTATATGAAGATAAATCCTTAACTTTATCCACCATCAAAAAATCATCATGGATAAAAAGGCAAACTTGTTAAGATTAAAATGATAGACAACGCGAGAAGAAAGAAAAGGAATGCCAAGTTTTACACCTGAGAACGAGAGCTAGCAAATGACAAACACACCTGAGACGTCACGACCACTTTCTAAATGATTCTTTTAACTTAATAATTTAAATCTTTTAAAAGATAATAGAAAACTTAAAGAAACGAAAAAAAAGAAAAACGTATAACGTATACCGCAGACAATCAATTAGCCATTAATTTTTTAATAGTAAGCCTTTTTGTTTATTTAACAAATTTTTTTTTTTTTATTTCCACTTCACGGTGAATTAAGATAGACAATTTTAATAAATTAACATGTTTACACTTAAATTAATATCTCTGACATTATCTAGACTCATTAGCTAAGGTGTTAATGGCAGGTTATTTATTATCAACAGAACGTCATAAGTTATTTGTTACTGAAAAACCTGAAATCTTTTACCTGACTTGAAATTTAAGAAACTAAAAAAATCTAATCTTAATATAATCAAATTTTTTATTTAATAATAAATCAATTTAAATAATCAATATTTTTATTTTAAAAAATAAACATTTTGTTTATTTACAAGAAAACTTTTGAGGAGCCATATGCGAGTATTTTTTTTTTCAATCTGGCCTATCAGGCATTTATTACTTTGTTAGTAATTAACATGATAAGCTTTGAAATTACCACGGTCGGACCAACTTGTTTACTGCTGCTGCCAATTTTCCGCCATTATGCAAATGAACTCCTACCAACTTCGAGTCCATTTGCATTCACAATTAATCTCCATGTATTTTTAATTTGCAGCTGATTCACAAACAATTTACGCTCAAGATTGATATTGAACGCACACTCATCAAGGGCCTAAAAGGAGAATGAATGTAACCCTAAAAGGGAGAATTTCAAGAAAAATAAGTGAGATCGAGTAAAATAAAAGTATAAGTAAATTAATAAATGCAAGTTGTCAACAATATTTTTAAATAAAATATGAAAAGTGTAAATAAAATAAATATAATACAAATTAATATAAAAATATTAAAAAATTTAATTAATATTGAATGAAAAGAGAAATAATTAACTAAGAAAAGGAATCTAAATCATCTTTCTCAACCTTTCAGTTTTCACTGCCCAGTTTTCAATTATAATTATTTTCGTTCCCTCTCTCCTCCGATTACAATATAATATACAACAATAATGTACATATATTGAGTGTTTTGAATTCTATACTGAAATTATATTTCATGGCAAGACAAGAGTGTATGTGTACAGTTAATCAATTTGTTTAAATAATATTTTCTCTTGGATATTCCAGTGTAAGTGTATAATCTTGTTTTATTGCAAATTAAGAATACATTTATAAATAATAAATATTTTAGTATTATTAAAAATTTAGTTATTTTTTGAAAATCCTGAAATTACAGATCGAATAAATTAGATACTAACTTGCAGCTTTGTATTGTTTTCTATCTCGCCAGAGATAGTATTGTGATCATTAAAATTTTCGATGTCGAGATTTTGATGTTTTTATACGTTTTGAGGGTCCCTGAGTCATTTTCACTAAGTTTGAGAAAAATGTCGGTGTGTGTTTGTATGTGTGTATATGTGTATGTAGACAAGATTACGCAAAAACTGTTTGAGCTAGAATAATGAAATTTTGTATACGGGCATTATTCAAAATTCGTAGTTTAGAGAAATATAGCTCAACCGGAAAAGGGTCATTACCTACAACGTTTTGATTTTTTTTTTCTCTAAAGTGACCGTAAAAATAAAGATAAATGTTTAATAGTTTTTTAAATGATTAAAAATTGTATAAAACTGCTATATATAGAATTTCAGCTTGATTGAATCGCTAAAAGTACCGGAATTAATTTTTTAACACTACAAATCACGCGCCAGCACGTGACGTGGTACCATTAACAAACACCCAAACACGCGTTGGTTTAATAAATATTATTTATTAATTAAATTAAATTTAAATATAATATAAGTTATTTAATCCAATTCAAATTGCGAGATAGTCGAGTGGAGACACTCCAGCTTTTTTTAAAATTTTCTAGTAGAAAGTTTTTGACCTCACCAATCACTTTTTTATATATCATCTCCATCCTACCCTAAACTTTTCAAATTCTCCACAATTTTGTGGACTAGAAATCTTTTTTAACATATATCACACAAATTTTTGTATTTGATATTTATTATTTCTTTATCTTTTAATCATAAATAAATAAATAAATAAAAAAGCACTTTTAATATGTAGGAGTATATATTTTTCACAAAGATATTAATTTTTATAATTTGTTTAACACAATATATGATATACAACAAATATATTGAACATACCATATCATATATGTATATACCACTTGTATATTCTAAAGATCAAACTAATTAATATTTTTTTTTAATTATTATATTAATAAAAAATATTTAAAATTTAAAATCCAATATTAAATTCGATATTAATAATTTTGACAATGACAAATGTTTTTGATGATAGTTTTAATTATTATCGATATTTCGATAGAAGAAAATTATACAATATTAACTAATTGGATTATAATATTATTTCTATGTTTATACCATAATTCAGTTCACATCCTCAACACATTGTAATGGATGAATTCAATTTACAATATTGTTGAATTTCTAGTATATCCAGTTCATTAATGTTCACGATTAACGAATACTCGAAATGGTGCCCCCAGCAATTCAGCCACTCTGTTGGGAATGCATACCATGATATAAACAAAATCAATGATGTTTATGAGAATCATTTGAATATTCTAAATACAATCCATTTGAAATGAATTGAATAAAATTGACAAAACACGAACAAGTTCACATACATTTTCGACAAATATGCTTCAGCTGCCATCATTCGATGAAATATTTTTTTTTTTTTAACAAAGGATTAAAACATGGGGATTGGGATGAAGGTGGGGGAAGTTTAGGGCTGGGGCGGCGATTTAGTCAGATTCAGGAGGTACATGCAGTATGCAGTGATGTGTGAGATTGAAATACACACGTCATTCATTCCTTTGAAATGAACATTTTATTCTTATAAAATATTTATGTAATAATTTCATGAGCATGGATATTTGTTTCAAAGGACATACGAGTGAAATTTAAAGTTTAATTAATTCTATAAAATGTCTATTTACAAAACATCAAATTGTGAATTTCACATTTCTCATATGCAAATCTATGAATTTAATTCTATATGAATACATAAATAAAATTTATATTTAACGCATCTCCTAGAAATAAGTTGAAATATATTTCTTAAATTTGTATTAATTTATTTTTGATTCAATATTTTTAAAGTTATTAAATTATTGATATTTCATTTTTATTTAAATAATTTCATTCATTTATATTATTTAAATTCATTTTCTATTGAAAAATTGATAAAAACATTTCAGATTTAATTCACGTCGAGTCAAGAGGTTAAAATGTTATCTTCTTTTAACCATTTAGGCGTGCGATTCTGAATCTGTGGGGCGCGGTCTCTTAAGGGGTCGCGAGGACACTTAAGGGGGGAAAATATCTACTAGATAAAATATTATTTAAAAAAATTGATTAACTGTCTGAAAGGAAAGCACACATTTTTTTTACTTTATTAAATATTTTTATATTTTTTTAACTTTTCAAATTTAGGTGAACTTAATTATAGTAAAAAATTATAATAGTTTATATAAAAGAACATTGGGAGAAATAGGTAATACACCCTTTCATTGTTGTTCTCTTTGATGCAATTAACGCACTGTTATTGAACTCTATAAGAATGTTATAGGGTTATTGAAGTTTTTCATAGCTTCACTTAAATATGAAAGTATTTAATTAACGACCGACGAAAGGAGGTATTGTTTTTATTTCAAGTTCATTTTAAAATAGAAACCTCTATAATTTTTATTTATTTCCAATTTTTACCGACCGACGATAGTAAGGGAGGTATTGTTTTCACACCAAATTTCACATGTGGAGATTTTTACATATCTCCACGAATCATGCATTTTCTTAACAGAAAAAAGTATTTTTAGCACGATGTCTGTCCGTACGTCCGTCTGTCCGTCCGTATAGATGTGTAGAGCCTGAACGGCTCAACGGATTTTGATGAAATTTGGTATATTTACTTAATGCATCAGTGGGATGAAATGATCAACTTTAGGTGCAATTCCGGAAACCGGAAGTGGTAGTATTAGCGATCGACGATAGGAAGGGAAGGGTTATTTTCACACCAAATATCACATGAGGAGATTTTTTTATATATCACCACGAATCATGCACTTTGTATTGGTTTTATTCTCGAGAAAAATCATTTTTATTAGTTTTTTCTTAATTTAAAATTATATGACGTCATCCAGCAATTCATGACGTCACAGCCTAGTCTGTACAGCTTGAACGACTCAACGGATTTTGATGAAATTTGGTATATTTACTTAATGCATCAGTATGATGAATTGATCAACTTTTAGTGCAAATCCGGAAACCGGAAGTGGTAGTATTAGCGATCGACGATAGGAGGGGAAGGGTTATTTTCACACTAAATTTCACATGAGGAGATTTTTTACATATCACCACGAATCATGCACTTTGTATTGGTTTTATTCTCGAGAAAAATCATCTTTATTAGTTTTTTCTTAATTTAAAATTATATGACTTCATCCAGCCATTCATGACGTCACAGCCTGGTCTTACATATATATTATAAATAAAATAAAATTAAAAATATTTATGTTATATCCATATCTGTTTTTTCTTTTTAATATTATGTTAGTACGACAGGATTATACATATCTGGTTCTATGAAATCTACAACATTCAGTTCACATTTATTCTCGATTTTATTTATTTTTTTTATAATTTCTCCTCTAATATAGTTTTTATTTTTCTTAATTCATCGATCTCTTGAGGCTATAATGTAATTTTATTCATAATATATTTCTGATATTAAATGATTTTATATACTTAAATATATAAAAATATTTCCAATTATATTTATTTAACATTTGTTTATTTTATAGAGTATATACTTTTTTATTAATTTATTAATTTAATAATACAGGAATGAATTAAAATGTTGAATCTTGACACATTTCAAATCAATTGATTTTATTATACAATTAATTATATAGTAATTATCCTATAATATAATTTATAAAATAGAAAATTAATATTTATTTAATTTTTATTGTCCTCGATTGGGGTGCATTGTCATTATGATTTTAGTTAATTCATATACTTAATACTTTATTAAGCAAATTTTACATATTATCCAGAAATACAATAATATATATAAAAAATAAGTATATTTATATAAATTTTCTTTTTATATAAAAGAATTGAAACTTGGTTTTTATTATTGTAGATTAGATTTAAAAGATCAGATATTGCTTATGTCCATCTTTATTCTTTTGGAATTAAAATAATTCCAAGTGGAATTTGAATACGAATACGTGTCGATACGCTCCCCTCATTCAGACAAAGTTTTTTCAACCTATCACAAATAACATCGCATTTTTGAGAAGCTATTTCCATAAAGTCAGGTCCGTTGCGTGACGGAGCACCACCGAAGGGGAGAATTCGTCATTTGGGCAGTTTTGATGAATGGACCCTGGGTCACAGACGCACGTGACACTCCAAGACCCTTTCGAATCAGCATGGACGCTGAGACAAGATGGCAAATGATCAATGATTAATTGCAATCGGATAATTAATTAATAACAATCCCAGTTATTATCATTTTTTATTTGATGTTGGTCATTTATCATAAAAAAAGTTTCCCATAGTATACATACACATACACACAATATTTGCAGCCCTAAAAATAAAATATTTCAATATTGAAAAAAAGAAAACAATTATATTTTATCCAAACAAATAAATCATCAATATAAATTTTTTGTCATTTTGAAATATTTTTATTTATTTATTTTGATAATTTTTTTTTTTTTTTGAAGATATGAATAACATAAAATACATATAATCCATATAAATACAATGTCATTTGATGAACTCATAAGTCTGTATAAAAAGAGATTTTAAAAGAACAGAGCATCAAGAATATCTATAAATATATTAATTAAAAAAAAAATATTTACAAATAATACACGCAGGTTAGAGTTAATGGCGTTAATCCACATCCTGGTGGTCCCAGGTCAAAGTCCTGGGCCTGGTAGGGAATTTCTCTAAGTGGGATCAACCCAGCCTCCGGAATCAAAATTGGGAAGTTCTTGATAAAAAGTAGCGCCACCAATCAAGAAAATCAAGGTAAAGGTTGATAGAACCCGTTTTACTGATCATAGGACACCTAATTTATAATATATAACTGACTGAGGCACTATACTTGCGTAGGATGTACAAAAGTCAGAGTTATATTTATATAATTGTTTAATAAAAAATAATAAGTTAAATTTTTGCATTTTCTAATATAATTGTCATTTTTCAAATCAAGATACTTACTTAATTTAGTACAAGATTTTTAAGAGTTTATGATAAAAGAACTTAATAAAAGTATGCTATGGTTAACAAATAAAATTGAAAACATTATTATTTGAATAGAAAGAATGAATCATCGTTATGCAAATAATTTTTCAAGTTTGTTACAAAGAAAGAATATTTGTTTATTTTTTGGGCAACATGCCACGTGTCATCGTTGTTGAGTGAGTGACATAGTCAACATAGTTGTTGGTGTGGCCACAAAAATGAGCCTTGCTTTTGAATTTTATTTTTTCAAAGCCTCCAGTGAATGGGGTCTCTTTGGGGGGTATGAAGCTATTTACCGATAGGGTGGAATGTGTTACAGAGCCACAGAGAAGCAAAGAGGAATTTTGCTCTTTGCATGACATCAGAGTAAATAATTACATAACCACCGATGAGGGAATCTCCAACTTGAATATCTTAGGGACGCATATTTTTAATTTTTCAAGTCTTTCGCTAGAATGTTAATTTATTATTAAATTCCCTTTGAGAATATTTTCATATTTTTTTTTATTTTTATAATTATATATTTTTTTTTTTTTCATTTGAAGTCATTCACATTTTTTTTGTTTTTTTTTTTTTTGTTTTTGTTATTTTGAAGGAGTGAATATTTCACTTCAGGAACTAAAAAATCCAAATATCATTGTGAGAGGGTTATGGTGAGAAAATTTATAAAATGTTCAAGTTATCACTTTCAATTTAAAAAGGAAGATTAAATTCTATGCTTTTCACTCAAGATTAAGATGGATCAGATCGTTTTGAAATTTCTCATTCTTAGTCATTTTTACTCGTTGAAACTAAATGAAAACATAAAATAATTATTAGTCAATTCATGTGTGAATATCTATTCAATTATAATATAATACTATTAACTTTTTGGGTGGAATATAAAATATATATCCAGTTCTTCAAAATTTGTATATTTGACATTTATAAGATAAAAGATAATTTTTAACTTGTAAAATTCCATTAAAAATAATTGATTATTTTCATTTTTAATATATATATATATAATATGGAGATTAGGATTATAAATTAAATAACCAAATCGATGTACCTTAAATACAAGCAAATTTTATTAATTAAAATAAGATAAAAAATATACAATTTTAAGAGCGATTTGCTTACCTTAAATACAAGCAAATCTATTTTTATAGTTATTTGTTTTCTAAATGAAATATAATATAACAAAATTTAATATTAAAAAGATTTATAAATTAGAATGAATTTTCTATGAAAAGAAAAATATATCATATTATAACATAAACGAATTTCAGTCCGGCAACTTAAAATATACAAGAAAATTAAATAACTAACTAATTAAATAATTCAAATTATACAAATGTTATTTACATATATATATATATATATAGTGGGAGAGCATTGTCCTTTAACATATCCCCCCCTCCATTCTTCTCTCTCATCAGTTTTTTTTTATACAATTACAACTTTTAAAAAGTATCATCTGTCCATTATCATTATCTTATCTTAATTCAACTTCAAATTAACAAAAATAATGTAATTTATGTATTGTATTTTCTTATTTATTAAAATTAATCAAAATTCACTTTTAGAAATTTTTAAGAAAAAAGTTGAATGATTTTCTCTTTTATAATTTTATTTAAATATAATAAAGTAAGGTAATGGCACCTATAGATGACATGGCACCTATAGATGACACTTTTGAATTTAAACTAAAAAAATAAGCAAATTTTAAAACATACGCGGAATTTTTTTTTTTTTAAATGATAGTTATGCTTTTCCACCACCTGAGATATCCTACAACAATACAATAAGTCGCCCTATTTTTTTTCTTTTAACTTGAAAAGCAGACCGAATCGTCAACAATTGATTTTTTCAACAAATCTTAAAGATAACCTTAAGCTAACTAATGTTCTTAATTAGTATTTTATATTTTTATATTCATATTTATCAAGAATTTAACAACTACATTATAAAATAGACTTAATATAGATATAAATCATTTCAATTTAAACACCTAATTTTTAAAAGTATCTTTTTTATCAACGGTGTTATCTATAGGTGCCCCTAAAAATTGTTTTTCCTATAGATGACAGCAATGTCAGCTATAAGTATGTTTTTAAAAAAATTGTCTATTATATTAATAGCTGTAAAGAGGAGATAATTTTATATAATTCCACCAAGTTGCATGTCTGAATTGATATAGGAACCTAAAGGTGACGCTGTGTTTCTCATTGTCAGAAAATTTTTTTCTGTTCCAGAACTTCATACACTATTTTTTTGAAATTTTTTTTAAATTACTCTGTTCTCAATGTATAATTAAAAATGC
Organism: Labia minor; assembly: GCA_963082975.1. Taxonomy (NCBI): domain Eukaryota; kingdom Metazoa; phylum Arthropoda; class Insecta; order Dermaptera; family Spongiphoridae; genus Labia; species Labia minor. Next base: position 33,041,009 of record OY720349.1, read on the forward strand.
ATAATTAAAAAAAGATTTGTTTAAAATCAATTTTTTATTTTATTATAATAATCAGCTAAAAATAAAATCAATCACAATAAATATATCGAATGTATCATTATATGAAACCTGATTTTTTTATTATAACTAAAGTTAAAGCAGCAACAAGGTGTTGGAAAGATGTTTTACTTTGTAAATAAATAAGTTGAAGATAAAGAGAGCAAGCGAAGTGAAAAAAAGTAGATGTCATCTTTGGGTTCCATAATTGTCATCATTAGGTTCCACCAAAATTTTTGGTGTCATCTATAGGTTCCATTTGATTACTTTGAAAAAAAATTATATTTCCTATTAAACTCATATAAAAGTTTAAAATATTTATCCTGGTGATAAAAGGTAAGATAAGCTTTATAATAACCAAAAGATTTTTTTGTGAGACGTATAGTTTCGGTTTTATAAAAGAAAATAGCGACAAGAGCGCTTAAAATGTCATCTATTGGTGCCATTACCTTATATATAATTAATTTTTGGTGAATTTTATTCTTTACCTTTCATTCTATGTTTGAATAAACTTTTCATCTAAACACAGAAGGAGATGATAAATATTATATTTAAATGTTATACAAATAACAATTATTCTTTATTTTTTAATTCTAATTTTAATAAATATTACTTTAAATTTATTATAAGTGAATGTAAAATAATACTAATATTTAAAATCTTCATAAAACTTTTAAAAATATATCAACTTAATTAAAATTAATATTAAATTTATATACTTGTGTTATATATTTATTAGCTTAATTTTTTAAAATAATAATCATAATACGGTGAAACGATGAGTGATTGATTTGTTTTAAAGTGCCAAAAAATAAACAAAAAAGTAGTAAATTATTGAAAAAAAAATTTATAAATAACGAATGTAAAATTTTAAGATTTATTTGTGAAATTACTCTCAAAAAAATGTCAATGTAAATTTGTTATCGTATTTTTTGAGAGTAATATTTATAAATAATTAAAATGGAAAATACATACGGATATTTTATTTGATACCAGACAATATTTTACAGCGAGGAATCAATTTATTTGATAGAACATGTTGCTTTTCTACCCCGTCCCTTTACCCATTAATTACATTCATTGAAAAGAGAGCGATCCAATATCAATTTTGAGAAGATAAAATATTAACTAACAAAGCCAGAGAAGTTAATTAAATTAAACTATAAAATACAATGCTAATCAATTTCTCAATGTAGATTGGTAACTATCAAATAAATTTATTATTTTATTTATTAAAAATATAATTGTACATACTTCTAAAATATTCAATACTAAACATCTCGGAATGCTAGGAAGCATTACTATCAACGAACTTTTATTCATATTTATCACAAAATTGCATAAATAATTCCAATTTATATGATCTTAATATATTGTGAGAATTAGATAAATAATGTAGAGAGCAAAAAATATTTAAAAATAGATATTTATTTAAATGAAATAAAATTATTTAATTATAAATCTTGAAAACATCTTATTTTGATTAAAATTACTTTTTTCTCATCACAAAAGTCCCAATCTTTCTCCATATTGAAAATATATTCAAAACACGTAAAAACACGTAAAAATAACGTAAGTAATAAATTAATATTTATTTTAATTTATAATAATTAATAATTAATAATAATTAATATAATTTATATAATTTATAATTATAATTATAATGATACGATCGAAGATGCGCTGAAAACAAGGTTTATTTATAATTATACGCTGAAAATATGGGAAATTTTCAACTTTGACCATATTCCCAACCCAATTTTAAAAAACCAAGACCACTTTACATTTTCACTTTTTTAAGCTCTACTCGAATCCAAAATCAAAATTCAAAAAATCGAAAATTTTTGGCGACAGACACACAGACATATATGTAGATTCTATAAAGGAACTAAAAGTTCGTTGAAAATCTTTTAATTATTTTCAACTGAGTTTTTTTTTTGTTCATTATTATTTTACTATAAAATAGAAGAATAAATATCCAAGATTTATTTTAAATATTTATTTAACCCCTAGGTACTTTAAGTTTTAAAAGTTTTCTAATATCTATCTATCTACCTATCTCTATAGAAGTTCTTGGCCGCAGCAACAATATTTCTCAAAATGTCCCTATACTGAGTTACACCCATCCATTCTCTCCCATCTCTCTTACGTTGCTTCCTAAATTGTCTGCAGCCCGCGTCATTGGTCTTCCAATCGGTCGCTTCCTAATTGATCTCCCCACAAATAGATGTTTCGCCAGTCTTTCCTCTCCCATTCTTGCCACGTGCCCTGTCCATTGATTTTATTACTCTATGTCTGGAGATGCATAGAGGTCATGCATTCTCCACCATTCCCCTGTGACCACATCTTTCTTTTGTCCAAAAATACTCTAAATATACTCTCATCTTCCATGGTCATAGACCATGCCTCACCCCCGTAAAAATAATTATTTTATTTAATTTAATTTTGATTCTCTTAAATAATAACTTAGGCGAGATAAGACCCTTTACTAATAATAATAATAGGTGTTACCCGATTGTAACCTCGATTTAAATTCTTCTCGAATATTATTTTTCCTATTTTTAATTTATATATTTATAATATATATACATATAATTTATTTTTGATTAATTTATGGTTTTTAAGTAAATAATATTTATATACATTTAAACTGATGATGTTTATAACTAATATTTTAAGTTTAGTTTCAATTGTACAAAAAAAGTAATTAATAAAACTTTGATAAATAATGTATATTAGGTTAAATTAAAAATATTAGAAAATAATAATTTAGTTAGTGAATATATTTTGAAGAAAGTATATTAATAATTATATACAATAAAAAATTACTACAATTTCATTAATAAAAATTGTATACTAATTGATTACTTTCCATGATATTAGTTACCAGCAACCAGTTAATGAATATTTAATAATTTATATTTTTTTTTTTTTTGTTTTAATGAAATGTTTGAATTTAATATTTGATAACGAAATGGCGTTTCCATTTTCATAATTTGCATTAATGAAAATCGTATGGCTCTCCATCATTGGCCATTCGCATTTGTTATGATAATGCATGTATTTCAGCTTTGTTCATTAATCTATTTGATTTCTACTAAAAGTGAAGATTATTATCATCAAAGTAGTAGCGAGGGGTGGAGGTCGATAAATTTAAAACTTTTTTTATGTATAATTATATCAAATGAAAGAAATGTTACAACATTTCTCTTTGTGTAATTTAAAATCATCGAATTTATTATTCGTCTTTAACAATTTTCAACAGGGTTAAAGAATTTATTATCAATCGTTTAAATGGAGGGTGGAAACTTGCTGTATCTAAGAAAGAAAATAGAGGCATATGCTTTGGATGGAAGTTGATTATTAAAATGTATCGTGGATGAATTATGTACCGAGTTAATGAAGCGTTGGCCGAAACGAAAAACCTGAGCCGAAAACTTGACTCACTTGGACGGCCAGGCAGGGTTAATTAGAGATATAGATTAATTTATTAGAGGGACACAAGGGGAAAACATCTTGCAAAAACGAAGGGGAGAGATGGAAATCCGTGCTACTTGTTACGCGGAATCATAATTGCGAAATGGCAAAACATTTGAAATCACTTGAAAACAGTATAATTCTGGAACGGCCTGTGCCACACAGAAAAGCCCTTCTCACACCACGATAAACCCCTCGAAACGACTTCACCTCTTCCATCTTGAAATTTAATTTGGTTAATCGTTGAAAGTTTGGAATCTGTCAGTTTTGAAAATAAATCTCAAGCAGGGGAGCCACGAATATTACCGCCGAAAAAATTATAATGACTAACAAGGTCGATTTATGGCTCCCAGGTCATTGAAATTATAAAATAAAAAAAAAAAAAAAAAAAAACATAAACACGCGAAAATAATTAGGCGTAATGTGTGTTTTATATATTTTTTCATAGCAGAATGGTGTGCCATGTCGCAACCGATTTAATAACAAGTGATGTATTACACCGCGGAGCCAAAGGGCGTACGATTTTCAGAAAAGAGAGGGTGGCTGTCAGATTCAGATGCGATCCACACCGGCTCGGCTTCTTTACTTGTAATTAATTTCTCAGTCATAAACAACCTTGAGACGTTCTTCAAAGTAGAAAAAAGAAGGGGCCTTTTCAATGGCGAACTCACTCGGGAGTTTATTTAATATTCAACTAATCAAGAAAACTGGAGGCAAAATTCTTAGTTTTGAGTTTCAATTTTAATTCAATTTAAAACTCTTTATCTGGTCAATCGCAATAAAGTTCGAAATTATCATTGAAATATCAATGAATAGCTGATGAGTACTTTCTGAAAGGAAATAATTATCTTTTAGAGCATTGCAAAAGTGCAGTGTATAATATACCTGGGTGGTCTGAAAAGTTTCCGACCTGGTCAAGAAAATCGATGTTTTTAAATTTTTTTTTTTTGCTATATTTTTCAACATAATCTCCATCAACACTGATACATTTCTCATAACGATGTTATTTAATTAATTAATTAAATTTGATTTAATTTAATTTAAATCTCATCAACAGTTATGAATCGACTCAAAAATTCGTTTGGGTTACGCCTACAGCGCCAAATTGTCGATAGTAATAGTTTTTCGAAACAATTTTTGGTCTAACGTTAGGAAATGCGACACCCACATTGCACATATCTTTCTATATTAAAATGGTTTTGCAAAATATTTCGCACACGTTCAGCTGACATCGTACAGGTCTCAGCTATCTTGAATTTTGAAAAATAAAACAAACAAAAAATTGAAAAACATCGTTTTTCTTGACCAGGTCGGAAACTTTTCAGACCTCCCTCGTAATACTGACACTTTAAAGATAATTTATGTATGCTAAAACATCTGTAACTTTTGTTTGATTAAGACTAAATCTTTAAAATTGCCAAAATCTGTCCTCTTATGGTTTTTGATAAAATTGAACTTTCTATTCTTTTGGCAAATGTTCATCTATTTCAGGGGTGAGCAACCTTTTTATCTCAATTTAAATTTTAAAATTTTGTGGCGGGCCGCACTTACTAATAATTTACAAAGCTTTATATATATACTAATAAACATTATAATATTGTTTATAAATAATCGAGACGAATAATAAAATTCTATTTTAGAAATGCTCGGCGGGCCGCAGAAAAATCTTTAAAGGGCCGCATGCGGCCCGCGGGCCGCGGGTTGCTCATCCCTGATCTATTTGTTTATGTTTATTTATTAATTAATTTTTTGTTATGAAATATAATATTAGATATATTAAGCGTATAATAAATATAAATATAAATAATATTTCCAAGCTGATAAATTATCTGAATTCAAATATTAAATATTTTATATAATAATAAATTTATTTTTTTTTTAAATTGTTTCTTTGGTATAAATTCAATTATAAATAGAAAAAAACAGAAGAAAATAGATAACATCATACAATTGAATTTTAAATTACTCAATTAATTAATTGAGTAGTGTGTGTGTTTGTGTGTGTGTTTAGTTTCAACTTATAATAAATTATTTATTTAAACTCTTTAAGTATTTATAATATAATAAATTATTTCAATGATTTAAAATAACCTAAGATTTTTTTTTTAGATAATAGTATTTTTAATATTTGATTGTGGGATTAACTTGGAAAAAATCCCCTTAAGTTCTATAGCGTTATTGAATATATATATTGATTGAATCTTTCTTTTGTGGAAATTAAGCAAAAGTCATTAATCACACAAACAATTGTTTAATAATATTTTATCCGAATTTATTGATTTGCAATCGGAACCCATTAGGAAATTGGTTATATTGTTTCGTATGAATGTGTGTTGTTTGGTGAGGGGGTGGGAGTCCATTTGGCTAAATGTATCCAGAGGGAAGTGACACTTGCCTTTGCAGGCACAGATGCGCGGGGTTTTATTACCCTGTACCCAACAACCACCTCCTGCCCTTCCAGAAACCAAAAGGTCTTACCAATTCACATCTATTTGCACTGAGCAAACACCCTCTCGTTGCTCCCGTAGTTACTATTCAAGCCAATTTGTCAATGATAAAAGCCGAATCAAAGATCAAATACTTCCTACTCCACCCTCATTGGGCCACCCCATATTCGAAGGAACTAATGTTATGCTAAAATGGAAAATCAGCACAAATGAATTTCAACACTTGAAAGGAAAATGGGAAATTTACTGGTTATTCTATCCCTTTCCGGGGTTGGTGATGTGGAATGGGTGCGTTATCAATAAAAGCGTCGTTAATCAGGACCGCATGATCGGTGATCAATCAGTGGCTGTGTCATTCACAGCGGAGTCCGATTTTAAAATCTTTCCCTATAATGCAAATAACCAAACCAGACTAAAAACACTACCAGCAATAAATCTCTTGGCTAACTTATTATTAGGTATGTTTTGCAGAATTTCAATTTTTTTAAAATTTATTTTTTTTTCATCTATTTTTAACCGAAAATTATTTATAAATATAAATATTTTTTAAATTATCTTTAACAGTGAAATATAACAATATCCAAATTAAAGTTTCCAAGACATTTAAAATAAACTCAAAAATAGAGAATTTCTCCATTATTTATTAGATACTTTTTTATAGTGATTTGCTTGGTTGTCTGTATGGTTCAAATCTAGTAACTCATTTTTAACACAGTTGCAGTTGACCAATCGAACTAAAACTTTGCACACTTTTCGGATTTGGATGACAAAACATGAATATGAAATAAAGTTTTCATTTTCTTAATTAATTAATTAATTAATAAATTTGAACCCATCATTAAATATCATTTATAATCTCAAAGTATATTCAAATAAAACTTAAAACCTTAAAAATTTATTTACTAAAAAATTAAAAATAAAATAAATAATTAAAAAAAAATTAAGTTACAGTGTTTTATTTATAAATGCACTAAAAACTAGAAAATAATTTTTCACTTCAACAACAATGGTCCAGATACTTTGAATAAAGAGCCTAATTAAAATGAATTAGTTAATTAATTTTCTAGGGATCTCTCAAATAAAACGCTTGCATTTAAATTAAAAATGGTGACAAAATTAAAAATTAAAAAGACCATTGTTGTTGAAGCGAAAAATTATTTTCTAGTTTTTAGTGCATTTATAAATAAAACACTATTACTTATTTTTTTTTTAATTATTTATTTTATCTAATTATAATATTTAAAAAGAAATTTAACTTCAATTTTTAAATCTTTTCAATATATTAAGTTTAAAAACCTAACCTATAACAATTTTTTAAAGGATGTATAAATACATTTTTGTATATTTATTATATATTAATAAAAATATAATATAAAAATATAAGAATTTATTTATACTATTATTTATTTTCCCCAATAACCATTTTTTTAAACAAATATAAATTAAAATAAAATTCAAATCCATCTCTATATCGCCTATATTACAACGTTGAATAATCTCTCATTAAGACGAACTCCGCTTTTCTGGTTTAATTTGTTTCTATTCAATGAATATTAAAAGGTGAGTGATAGACAGGTGGCTGGTTACCACCACTTCACCATCCTCTTTCTCCAACCCCACCCTGTTCAAAACACACCCACTATTCACCCAATTCTTTTTCATATCAGGTCAATTAATTTTGAATTAAAAATAAAATAAAATAAAAAAGAAATTGAGTAGAAATTATTATATATGTATATTTTTTTTACTTCTTTTAATATAAATCAATTTATTTGGGAAATGGTATTCATATTTATCAACGCCCCTTTGACTAAAAGCTTCATTCTCTACTGAATAAGAACAAAAATTTATTTGAATAAAGAATTACTTTTAATTTATATTTTTTTCCCTCATTTCTTTTAATTAAATCATTTATTAATATTTTAAAAATGGAATTCATGAAGTTGTTTTTTTTTCCTGGAAGTTTATAAGAACTTATTTGTATGAATCTTTAAAATATTAAAATGGAAATTCATTCATTTTCAAAAAAAAAAAAAAATCTTTTTCATTTGTTTTTCTTCTCATTATTATTATTATTATTATTTTGTTTTGTATTTTTAATTCAATAGAATCAATTTATTTCAGATGATTTAATATTTAAATAATTTTATTAGTAATCTAGCTATGTAAAATATCAATCAAGAGAATTTGGTAGAAATGATGGAAAATGAGGAAAATTGGATCACTTTAATGAAGGGTATAAAATCTATAATGAAAACAAAAAATAGTCAAACGTGTCGGCCTCTTCGTTGTAGCATTGCTCATTAGTGGTTCCGACAAGGTTCATATGAACAGAGGTGGGGATTTTTGTTTGTAGGACGTTCATGAGTATTTCACTCCTCTTATAAAAAAAGTATATAAAAGTAAAAATATTTATATCTATGTTAAGAGCCACTGAATAAAATATATGATTAATTTTATAAATCTTGATTTAAAAAGTCAGATAAAGAAGACAAATGAGATCTTTTTATAAAATTTATTTTATAATTATTCGATCATTTTAAAAATAAACTCGTGTTAAGAAAATGGTAGGAAGATAGTATATTATAAGACATTACAAAACTTTCTCAATTGCTTAAATTTCAAAAACTTCTCAATGTCAAATCTTTGGAGTTTTCATTTTTGTTTTTTGTGATGAACTTGGCTCTAATTAAGGGTTCATTAATAGGATTTTGCTTATCTAAGCGTAAACAATGGGAACGTGAATTAACTCGGCATTAACCTTAGCGGTTTGATGAAGAACTTGGCTTAACTGTGGTCAGCTCTAACTCCAATGACGAATTTCTCCCAAGGGAAGAAGAAGTTACTAGGAACTCTCAAGACGCCTTTCTTCTTCATAATCCACCCGCAACCCCTCAACTTTCGAGCCATTTCAAATGGAAACAGAGACATTCGTGTCCGACCCTTCGTTTTTAAGACCTGTAGACTAAAAAAATCTCCCCCACGTCAATCTCTCCCGTCACACCGATCTCGCTCATGTCATCAATCATAATCAAGATTAAACTTTTCGTTTAGGCCTTTATAAAGTGAATGATGCATTATTAATATTGTAAATGAATATAATTTATATTTCACCCTAATGAGGCTTAAAATTATTTAAAAGGTCACTCACCGTCAATCGCACCCTCATATACCATCGTATATTTCCTCATTGACTTTTAATAAACTTGTAATTATTTATAATTAAATTTTATTAAAATATTTTCAATAAATCTTTATTAGAGAATATTAATTTCACTATATTTTAACTTTCAATATTAAAATTAAACATCAAATGAAAGTATTTATATACTTCCTGTTTTGAGATATTATTATTTCCATATTTTAATTGTAATTTAAAAGGATATATATACGTTGGAAATTCTTTTCTCCTAATATAAAATAAAATCTGGACAATGGGCCAATACTCAATTCAAAATGATCCTTCCTGAATATTTAAGAGTGAAATATGATTTTATGCAATTACAATTTTAATATTTGATCATTTATAACATATCTTTTAGAAATTACTAATCGTATTTTAAGATTACTCTAGAAAACAGGTTTTATAAATACTTTTTAGTTGAAACTGACAACTATAAAAAATGAATTTCTAGTACTGGTAGTAATAACTTTTAAAAACTACAAAAAAAAAGAATATTAATTCATACAGAAAATGTTTAAATTGAGCCATCTATCTATCTATCTCTGGTTCTACGGAACTTGAGAGTTCTTTGCTGCAGCAACCACACTTCTCCAAGTATTCCTATCTAGAGCCACAACCACATCCAACTCTTACTTTCTCCCATCTCTCTCACGTCCATTCCTATATTGTCCACCCACCGCGTTCTTGGTCTTCCAAGCGGACGTTTCCCAATCGGCCTTCCCACCAATATATTTTTCGCTTCTCCTCCAATTCTAGCGATGTGTCGTCCCCATCGCAGCCTTCTCGATTTTATAACCCTAACTATATCTGGAGATGCATAGAGGTCATGCAATTTCTCGTTATGCAGTCTCCGCCAAATTCAGCCATAGCTATATGGGTAAACGTGTGGTCACATGCGGGCCTTTGTTTTAAAATTAACCAGCCCTGCAGTGTGGTGTAGCAACTTCACCAATGAACAATATAGACAAATATTTAACATTGGTTCATATTTGGATATTAATCGAGTAGTTCGACAAATAATGGCTAGTTTCCAGCCCAAATTAAAGATGCCGATGACATTTTGCAAATATATTTTCATTTTATTTCGCGAATATTTAAGTAAACTTCGAAGATCTATTCTTCATATTTTTATATTCTTGATTTTAAGCGGAAAATGAGACAAATAGGAAATTCAAATTTGAACTTATGCTGGATGAGTTGGCGTACGATATAAAACAAATGATTTCTTTAATTAGTCGAATCATTTTTCCTTTCTCTGCTTAAAAGCTTATTCTATTATGTAAAAAAAATGCCTCTTCACCTTTGCTGAATCGACATTCTTGTTGCAGGGATAATGAATGTCATTTAATTTAAATGATAATTTTCTAATGCAGCTTCTCCTTTTGACAGATGCTCTTCGGTCAGATATCAAATCCAACGCCTCAGCTCGGGAATGTAATGTATGATAAATTGATAGTAACCAAGCATTGACAAGCAACTGTTTAATGATTGAAAAGGTCAAGTCAGCCGACTCTCTCCTTTTCCATCCATCCCAAGTCAATTAGGTAAGTAGTGTTATAATTGTATGCTCTCCCTCCATCGCTTTTAGATCAGAAGGGATACGTGCCAAGCCCCACCAAATGAAAAAGGGCTGAATCAACGAAACTCCAACTAGTCAACAACGAATAACCTTAAGAGATTGCCTTTTTAAGGAGATAGGGACAAATAAACCAATTTCACTTGACAATCACTTTTATTATTTTGGACATTTTCTAGTCTACGAATTTAATTTAGAAAGTAATATATATATATATCGAAAATGGATTAAAAAGAGATTTAACAAAATATTTTCGATTTTGTGATAAAAAAATGCAAATAAAATGTTACATGATATAATAATTAATAGTACAATTTGAAATAAATAAATTTAATCCTTTTTTGATATTTAAAATTCCATTTGAAAATTTTTATTTATAAATAAATATGTAGAGGTATGTTATATTTATTAGAAATTTTAACTATTTATATAAATTATATTAATAATATATTGAATGTATTAATAAAAAAAATAAAATTTAAATATTTTATTTCATTTAAGTGATTTTTGTTTCTCTCTCTCTCTCTTTATTGATGAATTAGAATAAAAATAAACAATTTATATAATATTGTTAATATTGATTAATAAGTAATTTAAAGTTTTTGGATTATTGTTATTGAATTTTTCGGAGTGATTTCGATTTATTTCATATCATGGATTCATTCCATTATTAAGTGATTTTTTATGCTCTATATATTTTCGTAACAACATTTTCAATGTTGTTTCCGGTTGTGGATGTCGTCTTCGTTGTTGATAATACTGTGTTTAATATCCGAGATGGATGAACGAGCATCGAGTTTAGTTCCGATAAAACTTTAACTTCTGCACACAGGATATAGATTCATACATAGGTACTATACTTTTACTTGAAAACCACCTTCTTTAGCTTATCTTGATATAACATTTCACTTTTATTTAAATATCTATAAGATATATTTATTTTAATAATAAATTAATAAATTTTATTAAAAAATTGTCTAAATTAAAATAAATATTTTTTCATAATCTTAAAAAATAATAACTACTATAAAAAATTAGCTGGAGTGTCTCCACTCGACTATCTCGCAATTTGAATTGGATTCAAAAACATAATATATTATTTTTAAATTAAATTTAATTAATTATAAATTATAAATAATAAATATTAAACCAGCGCATGTTTGGCTTTTTATTGATGGCACCATGGCACATATTGGCGCGTGAGATTTGCAGTGTTAAAAAATTAATTCTGGTACTTTCAACAATTCAATCAAGCTGAAATTCTATATATAGCAGTTTTATACAATTATTAATCATGTGAAAAATTATCAAACATATATTTTTATTTTTACGGTCACTTTAGAGGAAAAAAAATCAAAACGTTGTAGATAATGATAATTTGTATATAATATGCAATTTTTCTTAAATATTTAGTGTTAAATTATTTAAAAGATTTGAAAATACGATCTAATGTTTGAGAAAAACCTTTTGACATGTTGGTTGTGAGAGAGAGAGAGAGGGGGGGGGGGGAGAAAATTAGTAAATAAATCAGATTACTTAAGATTAAAAATTAAAAAATCTGGAGTGTCTTCACTTGACTATCTCGCAATTTGAATTGGATTAAATAACATATATTATATTTAAATTAAATTTAAATATATTTATTAAAGCTTTTGTGGTTATTTTGATAATTATTAAGGGAATTTTTACGACTGCAGAATAAGCAGTTGAAACGTTGTACAATTATTTTAATTTAATAAATAATTTTATACAAATAATGTGGTCTTTTAATAAAAATTCCCTTAATAAATTTAAATAATTATAAATTAAAATTAATAAATAATATTTATTAAACCAGCGCGTGTTTGGCTCTTTGTTGATGGCACCACGTCACGTGCTGGCGCGTGATTGGCAGCCAACGTGTTAAAAAAATTTAAAAAATTAATTCTGGTACTTTCAGAGATTCAATCAAGCTGAAATTCTATATATAGCAGTTTTATACAATTATTAATCATGTGAACAACTATCAAACATATATCTTTATTTTTACGGTCATTTTAGAGGAAAAAAATCAAAACGTGGTAAGTGATTAACCTCTTCCGCGAATGAGCTACATTTCTCAAAAGTTGAAAGAAAACTACGAATTTTGAATAATGTCCGTGTACCAAATTTCATTATTTTAGCTGTAACCGTTTTTGCGTAATCTTGTCTACATACACCCCTACACACAGAGTCATTTTTCTCAACCTTAGTGAAAATGACTCAGGAACCTTGAAAACGTATAAAAACATCAAAATCTCGACATCTAAAATTTTCGTGATTGCAATACTATCTCTCACGATTATAATTTGACATATCAATATTTTTTATGAACCCAATTATGTATCTAGATACAAGCGATTAGACATCTTACTCAAACGTTAAAATATAATAGTAAATAAAATAATAAAATGGAAATAAAAATAGATCAGTCTATTGAAAATGTATTAATATCAATATTATTTTATTGATTCTGATAAATTATTCATAAAATTCAAGTTAGTAACAAACTTGTAAAAAGTTAGAGTTATTTATTTAAATATGTAAATAAAAAAATGAGTGGCCTGAGGTCGATAGGCAAGTTGTAAAGTCGATTTTCGTTAAGTTAACATGCAGAGGGTAGCCACCGACGAAAAGTTAATGTGGAGTCGGAGAAGAAAAGGGATGGTGCCTGATGTCGTCCTCCAATTCGATTAGGATTAGTCCTAAGTGAAAAAGGTCCATCCTACCAAAGGTAGCCAAGGGCCATGTTTGTCGACTTTCTTTCTCTTTCCGATCTTTATAGTTATACATTTCAAATTATTTGGATTTTTATGAGAGAAAAAAAACTTGAATATTGATATTCCGCCGCGAAATAGGAAATTGAATCATAAAACTAAACTACTATAATATTATTAGAATGGAAAATGGATGTTCTTTACAAATGTATATTACTTCATTTTATAGGAATAAATAAACTACTTTCGAAATTATTCTATTAACATTTTTCAGGATTAAGAAATTATTATGTATTATTTTTTTTTACAATATTTACAACTTTACAATATAAAAAAAATTGATATTTAACTAAATCATTCGATTAACTATTCTTTATGTAAGTATCATGATTTAATAGCTGATATCGAATAAACAATGAATTGCCTTTCTTTATGCTATTTTATTATATTTATTTATTTATTTTGTGTTTTTTTTAGATTTTTTTGTTTATAAGTAAACATTACCCAAAGAAGAAGACAATAAGAGGTGCGCCTCCTATTTTGGATCTATAAAAATAATACTAAGATCTACTGCCTGATACACGTGCAAGACAAAATGACAGGGGATAATTTTCCATTCTCTTAAACAAGGTTCGAGTTAGTTTACCGTTTTTGGGCAAATTAAATAAGTGACTCGAAAGCTCACGATTTTTCCACGTGTATAATTATTTCTTTACACATGTGGCTATTATTTTAACTATTCATAGATAAACACGTGTTAGATTGAAAAAAAGAAACAAAAAAAAACAAATAGAAAAGTAAGAAATAGATTTATTAAGATTATTTTAAATTGTCATTTGAAAGTTAATGTTCCACTTTTTTAATTACCTCGATATATTAGCTACAGTGGCGTACCTAGGGGGAGGGGGCGGTGGGTGCGGTCCGCACCGGGCGGCACTTATCTTGGGGCGGCATTTTTTATATTTAGTTATAGTTGTAAAAAGCAACTTATTCATTTCATATTTATTTTTTTTCTTTCTTGAATAATAAATGATTTGATTTATATAAATTATGATCAACTATATGATTTTGAATATTATTCCTCGGTGTATATAAATGCATTTTAGTGTAAATTTTGAATTCTAATTCCAAGAACAGGATAATAATTTTATTTTATTGTATTCATTAAAATTCGTTGAATTCGTAAACGCATCTTTAAGATTTTGTTCGGCAAAATTATCTTCGTTCTACAATGAGTCAATTAAGACTACAAAATCTTGCAATATTGTCAATAGAACAAGAAATTACAAATAATATAAATTTTGAGAGCATTATACACGATTTTTCTAGTATGAAAGCTAGAAGAGTAAATATTATATAAATATGTTTACGAGTGCATACAAATATGTGTAAAAAAATTTACTCTGTGTATTAATTAATATTGATTAAATAACTTAATAATTTATTTATGTGTATTAATTTATAAAAACCACTATTTGATTGACTTATAATAAAAAGGGCGGCAAACTGGAGATCGCCCCGGGCGGCAAAAGTTCTAGGTACGCCACTGATTAGTTACTTTTTCTCAAATTAGGAATAAATGTATGATTTAAATTTTTAAAATTAAAATTAAATAAGAAATAAGATGTAGGGATTTCATAAATCCATTTATCATTATATAAATCTTAAAAAACTGCTTATATTTTATTATTAAAAAATAAGTTTTTTTATTCTGGGGTTTAGCAAATAGAAAATTTTCTAAATACTTAGATAGATTATATAGATATTGTAATATTTTAATGATTTCAATTTAAATTATTTTCTGTTAATTACTTAGCTGAAAAGATTAAATAAAAAAATACAATTTTACAAGATTTTTTTTTACATAAATTATAATACTTATCTGATTGTAAGTATATTATCAAGTGACTAGTCCTGAATGCACGTAACTTAAAGACTAGATTTCAAACTTCAAAAAGTTTTAAAAAAATTTTAATATAAATAAATTTTGTCAAAAAAAAATGAAAAAATAAAATAAGATAAATTCTATCAAGGTTAAAATAAGTTTTTATCCCCCAATAGTTTAAAAAAAAATAATATTAATAAAAATAAAAATTTCTTAAACAAGTAATTCTCAAAATTGTATTTTATTTTTTTTTATTTTATTATTAAATTTAATCAACATTATTAATATAGATGAAAAATTCAATATTATATTTAAAGAAGAATGAAGATTGATAAATGTTTTGTCTATTATATATAAATTTAATAAAATAATAATTAATTTTAATTATACGTATTACAAATGTCTTGCCAATTTTATTCCCCAGCATTAAATAAAGAAAAAAAAATGAAAATTAATTAGAAATAATATAAATGCAGGATATCCGAATGATAACGAAACATACATTTAAAAGTAAGTCATTAACTAAAAGATAAGATTTTGCAAATGCTCAAGGCCATTACTTGCCAAGATTATTTCCGAATACCAAATGAAATTTATGAAAGGGGCGAGTCTAACGCTTAATCATTTTCTTAATGAGTGGTATGAAAGGTGGGACAACTCCAATTCTAGTATAGAGTAAATTTCAGGTATATTTCTTTTATTAATCGGTGTAATTTCAAGTAGTGAGAACTACTAGGGAGTTTGCAATAGATCTAATGGGGCTTCCTCTCTGGGTCACGGGGTTATTTTAATTTCCTGGCCACATTCACCTCTATTTATTATAAACGTTCATCCCTTATCCTTTATCCATGTATTTGGTAAGCTCCCCTACTATAAGTTGAACATATGCGGAAACAACACCCAGATAGCTTCTAAATTTATTGCTGATTAATATATATATATATATATATTCGAATGAAGGTATTCAGTTGCCTTTCTCCATATCCTGTAACCTAGTATTTGTTGGAATATATGATTTTAGCATTGAGTTTTTATTCAGTTTTCCTCTTTGCGTCCGTTTCGACTACATTGGACATGTTTTCAGTCCAATATTTTATACAACTTTTATAATAGGCTGTTGTGATTTATGTATCGACTGGGACATGGCGAGTGGAATGAGATGGGTGACTAAAAGGGGTTCTGAGGAAAACCTGCCAGTAACCCAACTTACCACAAATAAAACTTCATTTTCATTCATTAATGAATATAAATTGGCGTTGCAAATATGTGTATAATTCATTGATGTGTTAATATCTATGTATATTATAAATTTTTACATTTATGTACATATTAAATAAAAAAACACAATAATAATAATAACATATGTATTTACTTCCATTTTTTTAAAACATTAATATAAAGTTGATTATTTTTATTTTTTGATTTCATTACCACTAGATACTATTGTTTTAAAAATATTACGGGTCTGTGTAGGAATATATAATAAAATGACTGTCTATTATCTTTGAATATCTACTTTTCTTATGTTATTAATTACCTCAACTTGAATATTGTCTATAGATCATCAATCAATTAATATTTTTAAAAACAAAAATTAATTTTTGGTTTAACACTCTAAATAAAAAGTTATGTGTACATTTCGTACATTTCATCAATCATCAGAGTACGTTAGATAATAATTTTAATTCGAGAAATGTCCAGCATTATAGTAGTCCAGTCCAGTATCTATATCACTATAATATTTTAATTTCTAAAAATCAAATATAATATAAATTAATTCGTTTATATAATACAAGTTATCATTTTAATAATTATGTATGATAAATTTACTAAGTAAAATTATTTATTATAATATTTATTGAATATTTTAGTAGAAGCTGTGGATATATTTTACTTATTTTTTAAATGAAAGAAATGGATTTTATTAAATTAAAGTACTAAGAGTAGGTATATTGACACGTTATTAATTATATTAAAAAAAGAATTAATTAAAAATAAATTAATTAATCATCTTAATGTATGGAATTCAAAGAAATCATGTGAAAAATTATTTATTGGGATAATTTGAATATTGATTTTTCTAAATTTTTCATCATCATTACTCTTTAAAAAAGAATAATAATTTAAAACCTTGGTTAATACTCTAATCATCGTATCGTATTAATCACTGAATATTAAATATAATTTTTAAATAGAATGAGATTTGTAATTTTTTTAGAATTTTTATTTTAATTGATATAAAAAGTTCGCGAGGATTTTTCATAAACTTTAAAAGAAGCATTTTAGAAAAAATAAAAATAAATCATTTTATTATTTAAATAATTAATTACAACATAATTAATTTTGTTCAAAAACAAAATTCATAAAAATATTTATTGTACTTACATTTTTAAGTTTTTTAGAAATTTTCAAAAATGAAATTGATTCAAACTTCAAACTTCCTTATTTCGATTTTTTCATTTGTAAAGTGATCTTATATCTTCTAACATTTAGTGATTTGTATAAAATTATATTTTAAATAATATTAAGTGATTTTAGTTTAGTGATTCTCAAATTTTTTTTACTGCGGCACACTTTTAAAGTTTTAAAAATTTGGCGGCACACAAAGAAAAAGATAAGTGTAAAAGTTTACCATATTGAAAAAAGTGGTCCCAAAAACGGTTTATCTTTTTTATTATTTTAGAACCAAATTGAAAAAATTTAGAAAAAAAGTCGGAAATGTTTAAGAGCCTTTTTACATTTGTAATAATTTGGCAGCACATTTTGATAATCTCCTCGTACATTTTTGAAAATCTCGCGGTACATAGTTTGAGAATCACTGTTTTGGTTAATCAAATTTATTTATTAAAAACAATTTATTGATGTTGTACAAATTTTTTAAATTTATTAAAATTACTCCAAGTTTTTACTTTCCTTAGATACAATTTTGAATGATATTTAATATGAAATATATTTTTAAATTAAGAATAATTAAAAGTGAATAATAGTATAATGAGTAAATAGTTTAATGAATTCATAAATTAGTTGATTTAGGTGTTTTATATATGAATTGATTGAATTAGAGACATGTTTAACGCTCCGAACACTTCAACGAAGTCGACTTGGCTAGGTGTAGGGAGAGAGTGGGGGAAATCGCCTGCCTGCCAGGCTTCAAGTGTGGCCAGGCCGGGAGTAGGGAGGGAACTGAGCGAGAGTGGGGGCAAGGTGAGCGAATAATTCTTGATTTCATGCAATTTTAACGATCATATGAATATATTTATATAATTATCGCACTATATACAGTATATTTGATAGAATATTAATAATTATAAATTATCAATGTGCAGACAAAAGTGATTATTTGCATTAAAATTTAATTATATTTTGAAAAAAAAATTTCTTTATTTCTTCATTTAATATTTTCGAATAAACATTTTATAAAGGTAAACATAAAGAAGATATTGACATAACCAAACCAGAATTCTCATTAAAATTACAATTTAAAAAATAAATTCGAAATATACTGAACTATTGTTATATATTTTGCTAAAGTTTACGAATAAAATTTAAATTTCCATTTAGAAATCATATAAAGTCATATTTAGATTCTCCAGGTTGTGAAACGTGAAGATATACAAAAAATTTTAATTTCTGAGTAATGTTCAGGCAAAAATCTTTATATATAGATATTATAAAACATTAATACAGATGAACGACCTAAGAGATGCAATCAATCTTTCAAATGCTCCACTCTTTAGTATTATTAAAGTAAAAACACTTCAAATTGCCTGCTATTAAAGTAAAGAGGCCATTAAAACATTGAAGCAAGGAAGGAGAGAAAATGAGTGACACCTTAAAGAGTCTGTTGTCTTTTTCCCACTTGAAACTCGAAAAGTAATTATTTTTTATAGGAGAGAGATATTAAAAAAATTAATTATATTTAATTCATAAATAAAATATAGGTATACCTTTTAATATATACATATATATTACTATTTATATTTATAAATAAAAATTTATCCTTAAAAAATAATATGAATCTGTAATATGAAATATAAACATATGAGTACCGGGATCCCGAGCCTCGGCTCGGTAATTAAGTTAAAAAAAATAATTCATTATTATTGGGTTTGGCTGGTAATATTAATACTTGGGACACCGAGCTGATATACAATTCTTTAATTATTTATTACAATTATTAAATGTTGCATCATTGCATCAATCTGATTAAAATGAATGGAACTTAGGGTCCTCAATAATACATAAATATGTATTATTAGGTATGTTTCTAAGTGCATGAATATTTTTTTTTATTTGAATAATGATAAATATATATCGTAATTTATAATTATAAAATATTATTAAAATATATATTTTTAATTTTATTTCGAATTTAAATAAAAAATTTTAAAATATTTTAAATATAAAAAAAATATTAATACAATATCCTTTAAAAAAAGGCGGGAGTCAAATTTCAATATAGATAACATAGTGACGTCATCCATATATAAATTTAAATTAAGAAAAAACTAATGAAGATGTATTTTTCCAGAGTTGTGATCAATAAATCTTAATTTTTCTTTATAAATACTATATCTAGTGTGAATTTCAAAAAAATCGTTAGAGCGGTTTTTGAGAACCCATGGCTATATATACAAACAATTTTAGCTAGCATAATAAGATAAGATATATCATCTATAATCTATAACTATAATATCAATCAGTTAATGAATCTAATTTACTTTTATTTCAAAAATTATTATATAATTAAATGTTATATTTTTTTAATTAATAATGTTAATATAAATAAAGAACACAATTTGTTAAACTTGTTTCACCCGTTTAATCTCTTTATAATTAAACATTTTTAAAAAAATATTATATCTTCTTCTTCTTCTTCTATTATAGGCCTAAGGCCTGTTCTTCTTCACTATCCTCAGGTCTTTTTTTTTTGGGAAGAGTACGCCCAGCAGTCAGCCCATTTTTTCGGTGGCTTGGTCAATTGTGTTGCTGGCCTTCCATCCCGGGCTATATTCTCAAGAGCCCTTCCGCGTTGGCTCTTCCTACGTGTTCGTTCCATTTTTACGGCGAATCTTAACCCATTTGCCGTAATAGGTTCGTTGCCGTGTCGTCAAATGTGTTAATCATTCCAATTTTCGAGGCTGTGTGTGGTTCTTTGAGCAATTGTGATTTGCGTCTCTTGAGTAGATTGCTAGTCTCATCTCCGAGACGTGGATGTTTTTAGTTAAGTCGAAGCCCCCCAACACGACAAGGTGACATCCATGGTGGGGCTTGCCGGAGGCAGCTGATGTTAAATTAAATTGAAAATTTTTGTTCTTAGTTGGAATCGAACTCCGACTTCTTGCGTGGAAAGTTGGTATCCAACGCTCTCGGCTACCCTGCCTCCTAAAATATTATATAAAAAGATTAAATGAATAACTGATTATTTTTAATAAATAGTATTTGAGAAATTAAATTTAATAATAATATATAAACCTAGATAAGTACTAGGTAAGTATACAATATAGGGCAGTGATTCTCAGCATTTTTTTTACCGCGGCACACTTTTAACGTTTTAAAAATTTGGCGGCACACAAAGAAAATGATAAGTGTAAAAGTTTACAATATTGAAAAAAGTGGTCCCTAAAACGGTTTACCTTTTTGTTAAGTCGGAAATGTTTAAGAGCCTCTTTACATTTGATAATCTCGCGGCACACTTTTGAAAATATCGTGGCACAGTGGTTGAGAATCACTGATATAGGGTAAGTACTTTGATAAATTAGAAACAATTTCTATATTTATAAATTATTGGATAAATTTCTCCTTAAAAATTAAATATACATTTCAATAAATGCCTAAAATAATATTAATTGGCCGAAACTGGATATTAAACAAAAATTAATTAATATATAGGAATTTTAGAATATTTCCCAGATTCCATTATATTTGTACAATTTACGAATCCCTCTTACCTCCCTACTTTTGAGCATACCTTCATTTGAGAAAATGTTATTTGCAAGTTTATTCTCTATAAATTATTGGAATTTGAAAATTGTTTCCTTCAATTATTCCACAAACAATTCGAATAACAACTCGAATGTTTACTTTAAATGCGCTAAGGATAGCTTCATCTATAAAATCAATAATTTTGGTCGAGCTACTGATGAGATACTATAAAAGGTCAGCGATTCACCTGGGGGCCGATTTCGGCAAACGTATTGAACTCATTTCCAGTCGGCAGAGTCGAGGGAAATCAAGAAAATTGCCTCCACGAGGCCTACATTTTTAGGAGGACACCTGACGGTGACATTCATCATTATTTCATTCAGAATAAAGTTATTAAAAGGGGATGAGACTTATTTATATTTCATACCAGACTCCAAAACTTGAATGAAGAATTTACATTAATCATTAAGACAACAGGGAGAGTTGAAAAATTGATTTGAATATATTTATGTTTTAACATTACACTAAATAGATTATTTCAAATTATTTATTTAAATAATATTTCTAACTAATAGCTGGGCTGTTTTCAAAGTAGAATGGAGCAAGAAGAGAGTTCAACCGGTTGAGATTTGTATGTTCAAATTATTTTACTGAATTCCCTAACCCTAAACTCGTAAACTGAAAATAAAAAAAAAAAAAAAAAATGAACAAGCATCTCAGGAGAATTTTATGATTATTAATCTTAATAATGCAACGCCAATTATATTCATATAATATCAACGGAGACAGAGACCGGTATAATTAATATTCATTATTAATGATTTAGTTAAAGTAATTTCCAACCTATTCTTTTAACGTAACAAGAAAACTTGGGGAATGATATGAAATATTTGTGAACGGGCAGGTTGGAATCCAAAAAGAAGAACCTTCTTTGTTCAGAAAGACACGAGGGAAATGAAAAATACCATTTACCTAGGCAACTATATGACTAACTATTCAAAAATTCTTGAAATAAATTATTTAAAAATTTCTAATGAATTTACTTTTGTTTCGACGCTCGTCGTTGTCTGTATGAAAGGTTAAAAATTTAATTCATTTTTGGCTTTTTTAATATTGAAAATGACAATTTTTTTAATAATTGAAGGTAAAATATACTAATTTGTAGATGTTTTTTATTGTGTGACCTGTGAAACAAATTATTATAATATAAATATAATACTAAGGTACTGGTATCATTTAGTCCTTCCCTCAACGGATTGGAAAAACAAAATACCAGTGCGTACCTTAGATTATCCTGATTGATTTTTGATATGAAATATTTTCTGGAAATTTCGTGTTTACGAGAGAAAAATTAATATACTTTGTGCATATAAATTGGGGGTGGGGCCATGTTTTGACAGTTATAGTATGACTTATGATCACAAGAGGGCGAGACCTTCACCTTGCTCAGTAGATAGCGCAATTATATACAATTTGAATTTAAATATATATTAACACAATTTTTTTTAATTAGTAATAATTGCAAAATTTCCCTAAACATTTATAAAAATAAATATACATATGAAATATGTTTTTTTATTTATTTTTAATATTAAAAAATATTTGGTTTGAGATTAATTATATATAAAAAGATCAACTATCATTTCAACGCTTTTTTTGTTTTTTAAATTCGGTTTATTTTATTTTAGAAAAAGTTAGATTCTTTTCTCTTTTTCGGTTTTTTAAATTCGGTTTATTTTATTTTAGAAATAGTTAGATTCATACTAAAGTCATTTCAATGCTTTTTCGGTTTTTAAATTCGGTTTATTTTATTTTAGAAAAAGTTAAATTCATACTAAAGTCATTCAAAAAAATTATTTTAATTGCGCTATCTACTGGGCAAAGCAAACACAATGGTGAAGGCCGCGCCATCTCTTGACCTAAAGCCAAGCTTGGTTGAAGGTATCGCCCTCTTGGATGCAATCATTTCTATCTCGGAACCATGGATGTAAATAATTATTAATACTAATATTGTGGAAAGTAGTCTGAAACTTATTGTTTCATATTCATAATTGAAACATTATTTATACTGATGATGCTTTTATACTTATTTAAGTAAAATGTTTTTTTTTTAATTCTATTTTGAATCTTCACTTGGCCATATGTAGCAAGGAATAGACTGAAAATATATTTCCTTCAAAAAAATCAATTTACAATAAGACCTCAATTATTTGTACTGGAAAGAATAATTAAATATCAGAGATAATTTAAATTTTTATATTATTTTTTAATTATAGTTTAAAACATTTCAAAAACTAATTAAGTATACCAAAAAATAAACATTAAAAGAAAATGTATATACATTATATGGTAATACACATGATGAACAGTAATTACTTTTTATAGCTACAAAGCTTTTAATATATCCATGGAATCCGATTCGTAAGCTAATAATTATTAATACATTTTTAATTTTTTACTAGAAGCTATTTTTCAGTGGTAGGTATATGAATCATAATTTTTTTTTTCCTTTCGCCGTAAAAACCCAGGTTAATTGAAATTCCGGATAATCAATGTCAGGATAATTGAGATTTTACTGTATATTAATAAATTTAAATGAAAATTTAAAAGAAATACTTATAAAAAATGTACAAATTTATAATTTCATTGAACCTTATCAACCGACAAACTTAAATAATTATTTAAAAAAGAAAAATACTTAATCTCCTAATTTCATTCTTATTATTAATAAAATAACTATAATAATAAAAATAATTTTAAATATAAATAAATTTTTATTTTTTTTAAGGGTGTCGTAAAAAAGTGATAAATATTTTCAATCATTTAATAAAACGAAATGTACTCTAATTCCTGTTTTTTTTGGCTAGTCTAATTGGAAATAGATCTGACATATACATAAAATATAATATATGAATAAATTATGGGTCTCTTTCTGTTTCCCTACTCCACCCACTCGTTGACTAATAATAGTTTCGGTATTTTTTTCCTATCGCCTTCATATAAATAAATAATATAAATATTATTAAGTCAGTTGTTGATTTTCATGAAAAGAAGACATTCATGTCATTCCAGTCAATATTTTCATTATATATTCATATTCTCATTTATATTTACTGTTTCGTTTATATATATATATATATATATATATAACATTAAAATTTAAAAATATAATACTTTCGAGGACATTTGATAAAAATCTAGAAAGTTTTATTTAGTGGTAAATTTTTTTTTAACCATATATTTATTATTCTTTTTAATAAATTATTCAAATATACATTTAATTATATAAAATATTTTGATTATATGACATGTTAGAAATCTTTGAGAAGAATTATTAATGGGCCTTTAAATCTAATATCTGCCTAGTATAATCAAATCAACGAGACATTTGAATGACACAATTAGGGTAGGAAGGACTTGTTGACATCAGAATTTCTTATTTAAAAAAAAATGTTATCTAATAAAAAATAATTATTTGTATTATAGATTTATATATTCATTTAAAGTTTTGGAATTAAAGAATTCTCTCTAACATACTTCGAATAACACTAGAAAAATTTTCGATATACTATTTCTACCCTAGAAATAGTTTTACTATAAAAAGTTTAAATACTCAAGTATTTATTAAATTTCCTAAAAACTAACTTCCCTTAAACTGGAGACATAGAATCTGGTTATAATCTCACTTTTTCTTATTATAATTATTTATAAATTAAACTAACATCTGGTTATGTTAGAAAAAACAATGTTTCTCACCAACAAGGTACATAGATAAATATTCCCATCAATCATTAATAAAAAGGATCAACAGATGTGCTTTATTTTGAATAGTTTTAGTAAATTATATACCTGGAATAAATATGTTAGGGCATAAAGATATGAAAGATTTAACAAAAAGGCATTTAAATTATGAAAATTAATCAACAAAAAAAAAATGATTTAAATTCTGCATTAAATCTGAATGATAAATGAAAGTGAATTAATGGATGATCATTATATATATATTTATCAATATAAATTAGACTGGGAGGGAATTGATAAAATTAATATTAATATTTTTATATGCATTGTCAAACATAAGCATGGACAAGTTCTTCACAATGAAATAGTAATAATTTGTTTTGTACAATTAAATTTATTTATAAGATAAAAAATCGGGAGTGTCCTCCCCTAGAGACATTCCCGCATATAAATAGGTAATTAGGTTATTATTATTATGTTTTAACAACAATAAAAATAAACAAACTAATTAATTTAAATTATAAAGTAAAATGGTTTAACACTATTATATATATTTATAATTTACACCTAACGCTACTTGTATATAGGTAAAATGTCACTTCAGGTAGTCAGATCATGATGAAATTTGGTATCTGAATTATGTTCATATTTTTAAATCTATATACAAAATAGGAAGCAAATATCTCGAAGCAAACTGGTTCTTTACTTGAAAGGTAAACGCAACCAGTGTAGGTAAAGTACCACTTCCGGTTAACCGATTTTGACGAAATTTTGATAGAAATCTACAAACTGTGAATAATATCGGTGTACCAAATTTCGAACTCCTAGCTTGATTAGTTTCTGAGTGAATTTGCTCACAGACATTACATACATACATACATACATACACACACACAGACATAATTCGAAAAATGGTATTTTCCGACTCAGGGAGGTCTAAAACGTCAAGATCTATCGAAATCTCGAAGTCGAAATTTTTGACGATTCCAATACTTCCCTTATACGAAGTATGCGGGAAAGTAAAAAGTATCTAATAAATAATGGAGAAATTCTCTATTTTTGAGTTTATTTTAAATGTCTTGGAAACTTTAATTTGTATATTGTTATATTTCACTGTTAAAGATAATTTAAAAAATATTTATTTTTATAAATAATTTTCGGTTAAAAATAGATGAAAAAAAAATAAATTTTAAAAAAATTGAAATTCTGCACAACATACCTAATAATAAGTTAGCCAAGAGATTTATTGCTGGTAGTGTTTTTAGTCTGGTTTGGTTATTTGCATTAGGGAAAGATTTTAAAATCGGAAGTCGAAATTTTTGACGATTCCAATACTTCCCTTATACGAAGTATGCGGGAAAGTAAAAAGTAGAATGGAAGATATTTATATTAATCATCTGAACCAATTTATTATTATCCCTAAATAAACATAGACCTGGAATACTCTAAAAATAATATTGAAAATAGTCTCTAGAATAAATTTTTAAATTGTTGATTCAATGAACACGAGGCACTAAAATTATATTATTATAATTTAATTTATATGTAATATGTAGTATAATATATTTTTTTAGCTTATATGTAATTTGATTTCGTTTTTTAAAATAAATAATTATTTTTAATAATTTTTAATCGAGTCATAAGCAGTGTTCCCTCTAATTTTTCATGACCTATGTGCGCACTTTTAAATAAAAAATTTTTGTGCGGCAATTTCAAAATGCGTATATAAAAAAAGACAGTACAATTTTTTGTGCGCGCGAATTATTTTCATGTGCGCTATGTTTAAAACTTGTGCGCTTTCACACGCGTACAGCTTAGAGGGAACACTGGTCATGAGTCATGATATTAATTTCCTATAAAACACCCAATTAAATTGATATAATTTGAGTAAATTTGACAAAATTAAAAAAATATATACATTAATATCTAATCTAAGTTAAATATAAAATTTAAACACCGTTATTTATAATTTCTGAGATGTGTTTGGAATAATAAACTGAAAAGTAATTTTCAACTATTAAAACGTGCATTTTCAAAAAATTTTGAAAATATTTATATAACAGGGAAATTTATACTAGGATTCTATACATATTTAATAAGATATACATCTAAAAATTTCCTGTTATTTATTTATTTATGTATAGAAGGTTTGTAACTGTCAGTTTCTAGGCCGGTTTCATATATTACTTATTAAAAGCAAGGGATGCGAATTTTGATTGACGGAATTATGCATATTCAATGACAAAAATTTGCATAGATAAGCGGTGGAGATTTCAACGCGTGGCTGAGCGTTTGTCATGAATTTTATTAGAAATATCATATTTAATGGATATCCCGTGAATATAAATGATGATTATTACAACAATCATCGTTTTAATATTCAACACTTCATTGAAAGTATCTATCTATCTATATACATATATATATATATGTCCACATATCATAATAGATGAATAAAATAAAAAAGGTGTTAATGCATTAATATTAATTTTTTTTTTCCTTTATTTATAAAATGCTCCATATCACTAAATTGCACTAAACACTAAATATTTAAAACATAATAGAAAAGTGATTTAATGTAAGTAAATTGACCAATTCTTTATTATATTTATTTTTAATAAATTTACTATTTTATTTATTTATGATTAAAACTAACAACAATTATATTATATATATAAGTATATTATTATTTTTAATATTTGCGTTTGGACCATCTAGGATCACGCAAAACTCCCATATACAAGGGTATTGATGTTAAATGTGCCCATATATGAATGTTCTTTGGGTGTAAACTTTTATTCTTCTTTTTGAGTGCTCGTGAAGATCCGGATCCTCCAGGTGACGGGTGGATTGGGTACCAACTGGAGTTATTCTCATCACGATCCATTGTTGCTTATGGTTGCTTGTTTTTGAGGTAGTCCTGTTGGTGCAGGGTTGTTAAGAACCAGGGCTTGTCAGTTCCTGGAGCCGGAGGCAGATGATGTTAAATTGAATTTATTAGAAAAATCCGTTCATAGTTAGAATCGAACGCCGACTTCTTGTTGCCACGCTACACTCTCGGCCAAGCCACCTCCATATAAGTATATTATAATATATCAATAAAAGTCTTAATAAAAACCTTAAATAGATACACAGAAAATAATTAATAAAACCTCTATCGTATAAAATATTTAAATTTGCATAGAAAATATTTTTTATTATATTCAATAGTTAACATATTTCATCTCTTCCAAGAGAAATTGACTTTATTTTATTTTTTATAATATTTTTAAATGAAAATAAAATCTTATTAATATTTTAAATCATAAAATGAGTCTAATAATGTTAATGGAGAACCTGTTTTCTATGTTGTATTCTTCAAATATGTATTCTTTATTTATAATTATACTTAAAAAAAATAGACCACCCTTGAAAAAACTATAAAATACAAAAGAAATCAAATTTATTTAGGATATTAAATATTTTTTTTATATAAAGATTTTTTCTTCTATAGAACAGATGGTTTCCAGGTGGTGGGAAATTGGTCGTGGCTTGTTAACAAGACGGGATGATAAATGAGATGAAAAAAATAGTAAAATAATTATATAATTCTCATTTGATTAATATTCAAAAAATAGATATCCGATTAAAGAATGATTTATTAGCAAAAACAATTAAGATTTTATATTACAATTTAACTATAAAGAGTTTACAATGAAATGATGTTTATTTTTTTATATCGAAATTAATATTTAAAAATTAAAATACTTCATATACATCATCTACTAATATAAACTAATTTTAGTATATCAATTTAGGTATAAAATATTTTATTTTAATTTTATTTCAACTTAATTAAATTATTTACAAAATGTGTATAAATATTAAAAAAAAATCCTTTAAATACTAAATATATATTTCAACATCAATTATATATGATAAAAATTACAAAATAAAAATAAAATAAATATAAGTATAAATATAATTATTAAATTTTTTATTATTAATTTGATAAAATCTTGAATGAGGTTTATATATAATAATATCTTTGTTTTATTGAAATCTGAACAACGTATTATTATTATTATTAAATTATTTTTCTTCTTTTGCTTCATAATTTCAATTTTCAATGTAAAAAATTTCACCTATCCCTTCTGATCTTTTTATGGAATTAAGCTAGATCGATAAGAAAAAATGTTAAAATAAATAAAATAATTATAATCAATTAACCATATTTCCATATCATAAATCCATATGAGACTCTAGACCAATGATTTTCAACCACTGTGCCGCGGCACTTTTGTGTGCCGCGAGATTTTCAAAATGTGCCGCCAAATTTTACAAATGTAAAGTTCAAATTAAGAAAAAGTACTTATTTATTTTATATGTATGTAGGTAAAATGTTTTTGCGATCAGGCTCTTAAACATTTTCTACTTTTCAATATGGCTCTAAGTATCACCAAGTGGGCCCACCCCTGTTATATTATTTCAGAAAGGTGCCCGACTATTGAAAAAGGTACATTTATCTTTTTCTTTAAGTGCCGCCAAATTTTTAAACCGTTAAAAGTGTGCCGCGGTAAAAAAAAAGGTTCAGAATCACTGCTCTAGACCCTTCAATTATTATTAATATTATCATATTACAATCTTTACAATATAATTGATAATTTTTTTTTTACAATTTACTTACTTAAACTAGAAAATTATAAATTTATTTTAATAGAAGTTTTTGTATATAATATTAGAATTATTTGAATTAAAAACACAGTGGTTATTTTTAAAGATTATTATATAAAAATATTATAGAAAAAAACTTTTTTTTTTGCAAGTACATACTTATTTAGTTTTATTTATTTTTTTCAAATGAAATTCCAACATTTAATATATTTAATGTGAATTCATAGAGGACGAGAGAGAATTTATTAGATGTGAGATAATTTATTTGATAAAATGAAATAACCTGTTGACTGGAGTGGTGGCGCTCTATAGTTTTTCTCTCTAGATTATGTTCACAATTTCTCCATTGCAATCTCCCTCTCATTTGAATATTCGGGCTGGAAGCACGCAGGACCCATCTGTTTTCTCTGAAGGAGATAAGGCACACATGCCGGCCAACCCTTCTTTACTGTTTTCCACTGTTAGGGTGACTCACTCTTTTTAACGGCATATTATTCAGAAAAATATATACTTTATAATTTTATGGGTTTTTTTTTTATTAAATTGATAATCATAAGTTTTTATTATAAAGATATATAGATATATAAACTATGTACCTATCTATTTTTGTTTGTGATAAAGAAAGGGATTGTAAATATTTTCAATCCATTCTTTAATATGAATGCTAATATTTGGCAACCCCATATTATCTTTACCTATTATACATTTATTACTCTATAAAAATAAAATAAAATAAAATTTATATCATATATAGAAATCTATTCTATTAATTGATTAATTTTAAATTAATATGTGGCGGCCAGCCAAAATCGAAAATCCCGCTCAAAAAAAACATTAACATATAAATAATTTAATTAAAATAAATAGCAAATTAATCTAAATTAATAGTTTTGATATATTAATAATTTGTATGTGTAAAATAATAAAAGTTAATTTTGTATATAATTTATAAATATAAAAATATGTCAAGTTGTCAGTCCTTTTTAGTTTTGTTCTCTTAGTATAACTTATTAAAAATCGCCTTCAAGCTTTTTATATTCTACTCAATTCTACTAAGATTCCAATAAAATACATTTTTTTATATTATTGTGTTTCATTTTACCATACTTTACCATATATACGTAAAACACTTACACATATATTTTAATTTATATATATAAAAATAAATAATTAAAACAAACATTTTTAGCTAAAAAATTAATAACTTTGATTGTATATATTATACTAAAATTCAATTTAGAAAATAGGACATAGAAGAATACAAATATCTATTATAAAATAAACATAATACTTTTTTGGTAAAGCTTATTATTTCTACCTCTCATAACTATTATATTATTTATTTTATTAAAGTGTTATTTTTTTAAAACTTTTTTAATTTTTTTATTTTGTTATCAAATATAGAAAAATAAATATTTTTCTGAATTTGGCCAATGATGTTAACAAATAGAGCAAAAGAAAAGATAAATACTAATCCAAGTTTTAATTAATATTAATGATTATGTAGAGAGTAAAAATGGTGGATATATTTTGACAATAGAATTATATAAATTAAAAAAGAAAAAAAATACAATATAATAATTATAAATAAAAATGTTTAAATAAATAAAATAATTTTAATAAATTATTAATGGTGATGATATTATATACTTACATAAAGGTAAATGAATTTAATGAATATAAACGAGTTAATATAAAATATAAATGTATTTTAAATAAATTAAAATTATTTTTAAAAAATCCTTCAAGGCTTATTTGCTTAATGATACTAAAATATAAATTGATAATCCTGATTAAAAAGTTTATGAATAATACTTGTATTGAAATATTGAAAAATATAAACCACATAAATTTCAAAATTAACCAAATTGTTTTTCTTTTTTAAATATATTAATTGAATCTCCTTTTTTGTGTTTGGGATTAATAACGATTGAATATAATTTTAATTTATAAATATTTTAATTAGTGGTTTTATGGAATAAATTTGATTTATTATATTGTACTTTCTATTGAAATTTCATCATTTAAATTTTTTTTTTAGGTATTCTAAGATTATAATCATTTTTATTAAAAAAATAAATAAATAAAAATCAAATATTCAACATTAGAAAAAAAAGATTTTAATAACTTATTATTATTAAAGATTTAAGTTAAAATTAAATTCTGAAACTTATATTATATAAGAGTTAAAAAATAACTTAAATTGAATTAACCAGTATAACTATTAAATAAATGTGTCAATATATGATTAATAAGAATTATAACAGTTTGATTTTTTTATTGATTTATTTTTATTTTATCATTCTATGGGAATTTATAAATTGATCGGCAAAATATATTCTAAACTAGTAAAATATATATATAATTTACTCATTGTATTATAGAATAATTTGTAAATTACTAACTAATTCAGACAATAAAATTACATGGATAAAAAATTCTTTAAATTTTCTTTTTAATTTAAAAGAATTAAAAGCTAATTTGATCATTTATTTTCAATTGTAAATTATGCATTTTTTACTTATTTTAATTTTTGTTTCTAATTTATTAATTTAAAAAAATTATATCTATCTGTGTGTGTGTGTGTGTGTGTTTATATAATAAAAAAAGTTTGAAAAAAAAATCGTATACTTAATTTTTATTACATTCAAAATATTCTCATCTCATTTATTTTTAATATTTGGTCTTCTTTTTTTCTATGTTGTGGCTAAAATACATGAACGAGCTAAGACAAAATATCCGTTCTAAGGATAAAAAATATTGACAGTCTCTTTTTTCTTAAAAAAATAGTGGGGTCAGATACGAGAAGGTAAAAAAAAAATTAAAAAAAGAACAGATATCATTCTTTCGAATTTCTTTGTAATTAATTTTTATTTTACAATTAGAATTTTTATTATTAGTTAAAGAATCTTAATGATCAAAATATTAATACACAAATGATTAATTAGATTGATAATCAATGAATAATTATTTATGATAATTTTCAAGATGATTTTATTATTATAGAAGAAAATTCAATAACATTTTTCATGGAAATTTATTGATGATAATTTTGAATTGAAATGATTTAGATTAATTTTCATTAAATCAAATTGAAATAATAGTCTGTAAAAAAGTAGTTCTTTTTGAAATGAAAATACATGAAATGTTTCTCTTTCTTTTTATTCAATTAAATTGAGAGGTTGTTGGAATTTTAATTTAAATTATATTGAAATAATTAATTTTCAAATTGATAGTAAAGAAAAAAACACGGGGTTCTTTTATAGTAAAAGGCGGGGTTCATTTTTGTGGAACCCCACGGAGAGAACATGAATTAGAGGGCGAGGGAATCTGGCCTGAACTTTCAAT
Organism: Labia minor; assembly: GCA_963082975.1. Lineage (NCBI taxonomy): Eukaryota > Metazoa > Arthropoda > Insecta > Dermaptera > Spongiphoridae > Labia > Labia minor. The sequence continues at coordinate 33,074,016 of OY720349.1, forward strand.
GCCCTGTTAATGCACGGACGCAGTGGGCACTTAGATGCCTACATGACCTCCAGGATTTCCTGTCGTGAATTTATCACCTAATACTTAATAAGAATTATGTATGATTGAATAAAGATCCAAACTGGGGAAATGGGTATAGAAAAAATATTAATTATTCCATATTTTAAACATTTAATAAAAATTTATTCTATTTTTTTTAAATTTTATTTTACTAATGCAATATATATATATATATATATATAATATTTTTAGATATTTTAATAATAATATTGTTATATATTGTTATATAATTAAGCATTGATTCCTATATATCTAAAATTAATTAATTTTCTTTAATTTTTTCATAATATTAGAAATAAATATTTAATTTTCTTTCTAATTTAAAATAAAATTTTTAATTAAATAAATTGAAAGTAAATTCTAATAATAACAAATAAAAAAAAAAACACCTAAATTTATTTAATAAACTCTATTGAAAAATAAATAGTAATTTTTTATATATGGAGTTTTCGACATCGAATAAATAGAAAATACAAAATAGGAATAAGAAAATGAAGGCGTTCAAGGTAAAGCGAGGAAGTTTGGTTGAAGAAGTCAATTTGAATTGGATATAATTTTCAGAAGTTTTCTCATTACCCTGAAAAATATAAAAATTTATTTATTTTCTATATATGTATAGGTAATAAAAATTAATATATATTTAAAATTAATTTTGTTTTTCATATTGTTTAAATAAAAAAATAAATAATCCGTTTATTTAATGGATCTAAATAAACCGTGCATTTTTTAAAATGTGTATATAAATATTAAAATATAATATAAATGATATACTAATTGTAAGATAAAATAAATGTATGTAAAGAGTTTAAAATTACACAATCATTGCCATCTAACGGCGCACGAATGAACTTATTAGTGATTGAAAAAATACAAGGGACACTTTTGAATTAACTAAAATAAAATGAATAAATAAATAATCAAAAGAAAAGAAGAAAAAAGTAGAAGGATAAATTTTAAAGTGAAAGAAAAAAGAAAAGCGTTAAAATTTCAAAGAGTTCCCGTGTTTGTGTATTCAGGGGTTGTTGTTGGAGGGGCGACGCCTTTGGTGAGGGTTGGGTGATTAAAAATGCGGCTACGTCCCCCTTGAGATTAGCTTTTTTTTCTTGAACACCCCAAATTGAATTAAGACCAGATGAAATGGCGACGAGAGTGAAAAACAAGGTAAGCCATCGTCGGGGGGCGATTCCCAATGCCGGCAACGTTTCACGTCGATTCTTTAACCTCCGTCACTCTCCCTTACGTCGTTGTTGGCCTAATAATGTTAATTCGGACATTATTCCTTCCTGTCTCATTAAAATGAGTATTGAATTTCATTCTCATTAAACAAGATATTTTTCCCTCTGAACTAAACTCTTTTATTAGTTCATTAAAACCGGAAATTTTCAAAACTTTTCCAAAAAGTTTTCGTTGATTATTCATATTTCTTCTTTAATAGATATAAAAATATTTTCTTCTTCGTTGGATTTCTATATCTAATCTGCCCGGAGGGTTCAACGGGGTGGAGAGTGTGCCGAGATGATGGAGGAGGGGGAGGGGATTGCATTTTACCAGCCGTTGTTTCTCTTCTATAAAGAACTTCACTGGATTTTGTTGGAATAATAAGCTTTTTATGAGACCTGCTGTCTTCTTCTCTGTTCCACACAGTAAAGAAGAACGAAAAATTTGATGCCATCGTGAAGGGACATTCACCCCAACAACAAAATTCCGGATGTAAATCCCTTTCCCGATACCGGATTCCGACTCTCCTGTTTCATTCTCTGCTACCCCAACCAACACCCTCTGCTTCTATTATTTTGGTTTCATTCCTACCCCAGTTTATTCATCTATCTGCATTTTAAATTTAATGAGTAGAAAAAGAAAAACGTATATAAGAGAATGAAGGGTGTCTCTTTCTCTCCTTAAAAGAGACAAATTTTCATTTTTAATTTAAAAAAATGAAAAATTCTTTTATTTCTAATTAATCAATGGTATTTTAAAAATCAAACTAACTTATAGAGTTGAAAATTATTTTTTTTTTATTATATTTAATAAAAAATAAAATAGATTTGCTTATAAAAGACATAATTATGACCAAAAAAATGTACCTAAAGGAGGAGAATTTGAGTAAAAACATAATTTCTTCTTACATTATATATACTAGTATATTTAATATAATTCATCTCCTCAAAAAATAAACAATTTAACTTATAAATTTATTATTCATAATCACATAAATATTTTAATTTTGTTAGTTAACCTGAAACTGAAGTTAGTAGCTGTCAATTCCAACACATAAATAAAAGTTTCGAGATAGATATATTATTTATATATTTTTATCTTAATAAAATTTAACTTTTCTATTACTATATATTATAATGAATAATATATTATTTGTATATATTATATTTATATATTTAATTATTTATTATTAAAAAGACTATCTAGAGAATAAAATCTTTTAAATAATGATATATAAAATAAAAATCTAGAAGAATAAATAAATATTAAAAAAAATGGAATTATAAATATTTAATTTTTTTTTAAATATATCCCTAATATGCTGGCATAATATATTGTACAATCAAATGAGCAAAATATCATTGTTTAGCACAATCTTATATAATACATTGATAAATACTATCATAATCATCCAATTAAAAAAAAAACAATGATAAAAATTCGTATATATTTTGAAAAAAACATTCTTCTTGTTTACATATTGCATAGGTTAAAGAGACAATTAATAATTAATTTTCTAGAAGTTATTATTGTTATTATTTTTTAATTTTTTAAATGAAAATATAAATTTTTATTTTTGATTAATTTTAATTAATATATTAAATACAATAAGTGTTTCATTATTTTCTTGTTCGGATGTTAATTATAAAATCTAAAATATTTTTTTTTATGTTAAAGGTGCGAAAAAAATGTATTTTTATTATGAGGCTGTACTTAATTAAATGTCATTTCTTTGTTTAAGATATAAGAAGGGAGAAATAAAGATTTTTAACCCCTAACATTGTTCTATTAAAAAAATAATTAGTTATTCTTTTCACTGAGATGATGTCTTGGGCGAGTAAAACGCCGACGGTTATTTCATATTCAGATATGGAAATGAAGACAGTCGAAATCTATAGAACCCCCTCCTCTATTCCAAGACAAATGAATAAATATGGTGTATACTATAAATATGAAAAAGCTGATGTAGAGTCATCAATGGGACAATCACAAAATAATAATTGATTCAAAAAGCAAAAAAATTACAAATTTGATTAATTGTTTTACTTAATTAATGCTTACTAACTTTAAAACTTTCCTGTATATATTTTAAAAAAATTTATAAATATAAATTGCAATATATATATATATACATTTTATAATACATTTATAGTATATTAAATATTGATATATAATTTAAAAATAATATAATAAAATATAATTTAAATATATAAAAATTATTGCTTTTTTATAAAAATCTTTAAATATTTCATTTTGTTATAAAAAATAAATTGGTTCAATAAATAACCATTATTTAGAATAAATAATTTAAATTCATAAGGTTTTTGTATTCTATATATCTACTATTTACCATTAAAACATCTGGGAATGCTAGAAAGCATTACTATCAACGAATTTTTGACGTAACATTTATAAATTTAATTGTTTATTAATATTTTGTTATTAATTATTAATTAATATCTTTAATTTACTTTCTTAATATTACCGGTAATTTTCTTAATGTTCCCAGGCATTTTTTTAATGTTTACACAATAGTGTCTAAACATTTTTTCTTTACAATTTTACATTATAATAACACTAATTACAGTAGTTATAATATATGAGAAATTTTCAACTTTGACCGCCGATTTGACCAGGTTCCCAACCGAATTTTAAAAAACCAAGACCAATCGAAAATTTTTGGCAACAGACATACAGACATATAGATTTTATAAACGAACTAAAAGTTCGTTGTGTGAATATACTATGATCTTCTTTCCACATAAGTATATTCATTCAATCATTCCTATCCTATGAAGATATAATGGAAAAAATTTCTCATTTTATACATATATAATGGTTGGCAATGGTAACCTCTTGGTATATTTATACGAATAAAATACCATGGTTTCATTTCTTGATTTTATATTTTGTATGTTTTTATGAATAGAAAATAATTGTCATATAGATAGAAAATCTTGGTAAAAATATTGTCATCTACTGAAAAAATATTTAATTAATATAATTGATAAAAATAAAATAATATTATCCAAAAAAAAGAAATCAGGGTTCTTTAATTGGATGTAAAAAATAGAATAAGTGACCACAAATGACTTTTTCACAATGCATAAAATATCAAACTAGGTACCATTCGCAGTTCGGTTTGTGTCGCCTAGATGGCGTTCACCCTAACCTTGTACTACAATTAAACAATGAATATTAAAAATTCTTAATTATATTCAATATTTTTTCAATTTTTAATGTTTAAATTCATTCTAATATAATAATAAATAAAATAAATTAAAAAAAAATAAATTTATTTATTAGGAAAATAGTTCAATTTGTGAATAATGAAAATTCATTCATTTAAAAAAATTTCAAAATTATTTTATATCTATTCGACAAATATTATGTTCATTGCAAAAAATATCTGTTTTTGTTGATATAATTTTATCTCGTAAGAGTTAACTCTCTGAGTTAACTCACTGAAAATAATTAAAAATATGAACCATTAATAATAATAATTAATAATTAATAATAATTATATTTATATAATTAATATAATTAATTATGATTATTAATTATTTAAATATAACAATGATAATTAATAATATATTTACCTAAAAATCAATTCCTTTATATATTACCTTCAACATTATTAACTATTGTAAAGTAATTTTATAATATTATTAATTTAATTAATTATTAATTTTATTATCCATTTTGTCTCTCTCTATATATATTTATTTATTAATTCATTATTATTATTATTATTATTACCATTATATGTAAATTTTTGAATGTTTAAAAAGATTACCAAAGAAATATTTAAAAATAAAAATTGTTTATATTAAAAGAATAACTATAATATATGTTCTATAAATTTAGAAACAATATTATATATTTAATTAAATTAATTTATTTTGAGTACAAAAGATTTTTAAAATCAAATTATTTAAATTATTATCATAATGAAATTATATGTAATATTGTTTTAATCTTTTTTTGGATAAAAAAATTTTAAATTTATTTATTATTAGATAAGATATTAGAAGTCATTTATGACATCTCCTAAAACTAACACCTGTTCATTTCCTCTTAACCCGACCTGGTTTTTTACACAAGCCTAAACTATACAGTATTAGTAGGCAAATGCTAAAATGTTATTTAAAGAATCTCCTTAAAAAATTAAAATATAATTTTAATTTCTTTCGAAGAAATTTCAAAATAAAATATAATAATTTTATATAAATTAATAAAATTGAATTATGAGTAAAATCAAATTAGGATAAATAATTTTAACAAATGTTGTAGGTGGCAGCACAAACAAAGCTGTTTGTTTATAATTTATAGTACTTGATTTAAAAATCTATACATTCTAAAAATGTATACTTTGTTTAAAAATCAAAATTTTTTTTGTACATTGATTAGAATTTATATTTTTACTTATATTTATATTTTTTAGATCAGAGGTTCTTAAACTTATGTACTCCGCGGACCCCCACTTGGAGAAATTTTTTTTGACGGACCCCATCCCAACTTTAGGTACTTTACGTCATTTTATTAGTTAATTTCTGGCTTACGATCTCATAAGAACAAGGATATATGTTGAATATTTCTAACAGTGATTGGTGAATAACGATTATTTTGCATATTGTAGAACACATTTTATTAGAAATTATAATATTGAAGAAAGAAAATTCTGCTAAATATGAAGATGGAAACGGTAGCAATAGTTTTCTTGCACATTTCGTTGAATTTGGGTATTAGATCTCTGTTTCCTCACAAAGCCATGCCATCGCTCCTTTTATATTAAATAAAGTTTTAACTGACTCATCATTTTCTCGTGCACCTGTACGATGGCTTTGCGGACCCCCAGTAAAGTCTTCGCGGACCCCCAGGGGTCCGCGGACCACAGTTTAAGAACCTCTGTTTTAGATAATTATCAATCAATGCTATACAATAGAAAAAACAATCTTTTTATATCTTTTCGGCTTTGGCTAGACCGAAAGATTAAATAAAATTGCATTTTTGAAAATCTTACCAACTTAAAAAGTGTTTTTGACAACTTTCATATTATGAATGGATGACATATGTTAATTTTCTAACATTTATTAAATAGATTATATATTGTACTCGAAAATAAATATTAATTCAATTTTTTTGCGTCTTTAGATAATTTTTAAATTTTGAGTTTAATGAACTACTTTGATCTACTATAAACCTCTTTATTATATCTTTATATATATAGAATATAGATAATTTTATAAAACTTTCTAGTAGATATATCAAGGCATATATAGTTATATATATATCTATATATATAAAAAAAGGTTTTTGTCTGCACATTGCTCAGAATTTAAAATTTTTTGCATATCTTCGCGTTTCATGACCTCTAGAATCCAAAAGTGACTTTAGAATTTTTCATGTCTGTCTGTCTGTCTGTCTGTCGGTCTGTCGGTCTGTCTGTCTGTCTGTCTGTCTGTCCGGAAAATTACTATTTTATAGACTCAGAATTGGCTGAACCGATTTCTTTGAAATTACATCACAATATTCTTATATACCTCTAGAGTAACATAGGCTATAAATTTTATTAATATCTTATCAATAACCGCAGAAATTAATTTTTTAAAGTTTATATAATTCTCCGTGTTGTTCATTCAAGAGCAGCTCGCGGCTCACTGTCGGCCTAGCGGAATCATTTCAAACAATGAATTATCATAGCTATTCCCAATCAAAGAATTATTATAATACTAGCTGCTCAGAGCGCCTTCGGCGCTCTTCACACCTAGACGGGGGCTCCGCCCCCTGTACCCCCGAGTTGTACATAGTATTTGGTGGTTGAAAGTATTAAGAGGTTTTCATCCATTTTGTTTCAATCAGTATATTACATAAAACATTCATTTCTTTTTGTGTTCTTATTTAAAAAATATATTTTAATTTAATCACTATATTAATTATATATATTATTATTGTATATGTTATATCTATCTACCTATGTGGCTCAAAGATACTCTAAAGTTCTTAGCCGCAACAACCACATTTCTCCAAGTGTCCCTATCCTGAGCCCTTATTCCATCTCTCTTACGTCCCTTCCTACGCGTCATTGGTTTTCCAAGCGGACGTTTTCCAATCGGTCTTCCCACCAATATCTTTTTCCTCTCCCATTCTAGCCACGTGCCCTGCCTATCGCAGCTTTTTCCCTTTTATAACCCTAACTATTTCTGAAGATGCAGAGAGGCCATGCAATTTCTTGTTATACAGTCTCCCTCATACCCGGTGACCTCATCTTTCTTTGGCCAATAAATGCAGGGAAGAATCCTATTCTCAAATACTCTGAATCTACTCTCATCTCTAAGGGTCATAGACCATGCCTCCCACCCATATAATGCAACAGGCAAAATAATCTTTTTATATATTCCCTTTGATAATAATTTTGAAGAGATAAGCCTCTTTATTGCAGATAACAGGCGTTTCCCGATTGCAACCCCGATTTAAATTCTTCTCAAATATTATTATCCTTCGTGATTACATTCAATTTTTATACATATTCAAATTCTACATTTTGTATCTAGAGATTTTGTATGTTAATACTCTTCCTCTTTGTTACTAAATATTTTTTCTTATCACTATTAATTTCAAACCTCCATTAAATTTTCCTCGCTATCTGTAATTGAAATTGCCGAATCTTATATTTAATATTATCGAATATTATATTTAAGTCGTCTGAGTAACCTAATATTTTACAATTGATTTCCGCATCTTATTCTTTCTTTACTACCTTCAAGAGAAATTTGAAGATTCAAAATTTGAAAAAGTTTATCCGGATCTATTGAGTCATGCGTATGTTTTACTAAAGTCTACAAATAATTAGTGAACAGAAATATTGAATTCGCGGTTTTTTTCCTAATATCTGTCATAATGAAAATATCTTAATTAATGTTGGTCGATTTGGCCTGAACCCGCAATGATATCTCCTAATATTTCCTCCGCCTATGGTTCTTAAGTATTGTATATGTTATAATAGTGAAATAGAGTATAATATTTCTTGATCATTACATTTTGGTATTTTATTTTCATTGCTAGATTATTATTGAATATTTTTAATTATAATGAAACTTGAGAAAATGCAAAAATAGAGACTTGAGACAATTTATAAAAATTAACGGTATAAAACTATAGATAAATGACCAATATATACATTCATTAATAGTATTAATTTAAATTAATTGATTTATTTGTTTTTTTATTATTAAGTTCATTTATTAATTTTTTTAGATCATAGTTATTTTCCTTAAAAGAAACTTAAATTCTGTGGTGCTAGGGGATTTGAAAATTATTCGCCGCAATATGAAGATTTCGCTTACAGTTTCTGTCATGTCCGACCTCCATCCAACAGTTATTTTCTGTTAAGTTTTTTGCTTCTCTTAATCATGTGATCTATATATTTAATTTTTTTTGATTCATTATAATAAAATTTAAACAAATAAAAATTTTTACTTTGTTAATTTATATAAATTTCAATATAAACTGATTGTGAGTGATACGCTTAGCCAATACTCTGAATAATTTGTGTACAAAAATATTGAATGTTCTTAGCGAGATTTGATATAATGTTGTACGATTTGTCCTAAATCTGAATTAGAAGAAAATTATAAATTGCCTCCTCTTCCAGCCCAATTCATTTACCCACCCATGTTGCATATGGCATCTAAATTTCTTAAAACTCCGTTTTTTTAATTTAAAATAGAAGGAGAGAAAGAGTTTTAAATTATATTCGAATAGTAATATTTTTTTTCTGAATTTAATAGCAAGTTGATTTTAAAAATTTTCCATTCTTAATGCATATGATTGATTACATGTGTTAAAATTTAAAAAAATTCAAATATTCTAATTTTTATATTTATACTAGCTGCTCAGAGCGCCTTCGGCGCTCTTCACACCTAGACGGGGGCTCCGCCCCCTGTACCCCCGAGTTGTACATAGTATTTGGTGGTTGAAAGTATTAAAAGGTTTTCATCCATTTTGTTTCAATCAGTATATTACATAAAACATTCATTTCTTTTTGTGTTCTTATTTAAAAAATATATTTTAATTTAATCACTATATTAATTATATATATTATTATTGTATATGTTATATCTACCTACCTATGTGGCTCAAAGATACTCTAAAGTTCTTAGCCGCAACAACCACATTTCTCCAAGTGTCCCTATCCTGAGCCCTTATTCCATCTCTCTTACGTCCCTTCCTACGCGTCATTGGTTTTCCAAGCGGACGTTTTCCAATCGGTCTTCCCACCAATATCTTTTTCCTCTCCCATTCTTGCCACGTGCCCTGCCTATCGCAGCTTTTTCCCTTTTATAACCCTAACTATTTCTGAAGATGCAGAGAGGCCATGCAATTTCTTGTTATACAGTCTCCCTCATACCCGGTGACCTCATCTTTCTTTGGCCAATAAATGCAGGGAAGAATCCTATTCTCAAATACTCTGAATCTACTCTCATCTCCAAGGGTCATAGACCATGCCTCCCACCCATATAATGCAACAGGCAAAATAATCTTTTTATATATTCCCTTTGATAATAATTTTGAAGAGATAAGCCTCTTTATTGCAGATAACAGGCGTTTCCCGATTGCAACCCCGATTTAAATTCTTCTCAAATATTATTATCCTTCGTGATTACATTCAATTTTTCTACATATTCAAATTCTACATTTTGTATCTTAAGATTTTGTATGTTAATACTCTTCCTCTTTGTTACTAAATATTTTTTCTTATCACTATTAATTTCAAACCTCCATTAAATTTTCCTCGCTATCTGTAATTGCAATTGCCTATTATATTTAAGTCGTCTGAGTAACCTAATATTTTACAATTGATTTCCGCATCTTATTCTTTCTTTACTACCTTCAAGAGAAATTTGAAGATTGAAAATTTGAAAAAGTTTATCCGGATCTATTGAGTTATGCGTATGTTTTACTAAAGTCTACAAATAATTAGTGAACAGAAATATTGAATTCGCGGTTTTGTTCCTAATATCTGTCATAATGAAAATATTTTAATTAATGTTGGTCGATTTGTCCTGAACCCGCAATGATATCGTCTAATATTTCCTCCGCCTATAGTTTATAAGTATTGTATATGTTATAATAGTGAAATAGAGTATAATATTTCTTGATCATTACATTTTGGTATTTTATTTTCATTGCTAGATTATTATTGAATATTTTTAATTATAATGAAACTTGAGAAAATGCAAAAATAGAGACTTGAGACAATTTATAAAAATTAACGGTATAAAACTATAGATAAATGACCAATATATACATTCATTAATAGTATTAATTTAAATTAATTGATTTATTTGTTTTTTTTATTATTAAGTTCATTTATTAATTTTTTTTAGATCATAGTTATTTTCCTTAAAAGAAACTTAAATTCTGTGGTGCTAGGGGATTTGAAAATTATTCGTCGCAATATGAAGATTTCGCTTACAGTTTCTGTCATGTCCGACCTCCATCCAACAGTTATTTTCTGTTAAGTTTTTTGCTTCTCTTAATCATGTGATCTATATATTTAATTTTTTTTGATTCATTATAATAAAATTTAAAAAAAAATAAAAATTTTTACTTTGTTAATTTATATAAATTTCAATATAAACTGATTGTGAGTGATACGCTTAGCCAATACTCTGAATATTTTGAGTACAAAAATATTGAATGTTCTTAGCGAGATTTGATATAATGTTGTACGATTTGTCCTAAATCTGAATTAGAAGAAAATTATAAATTGCCTCCTCTTCCAGCCCAATTCATTTACCCACCCATGTTGCATATGGAATCTAAATTTCTAAAAACTCCGTTTTTTTAATTTAAAATAGAAGTAGAGAAAGAGTTTTAAATTATATTCGAATAGTCTATATATTCTATATATCAGTATTTTTTTTCTGAATTTAATAGCAAGTTGATTTTAAAAATTTTCCATTCTTAATGCATATGATTGATTACATGTGTTAAAATTTAAAAAAATTCAAATATTCTAATTTTTATATTTATATATACAATTTAATATTATTTTTTATTAATATCATATCAAAAAAAGAGAATTTATTAAAAATTAAAAATAAAAAAAGAAGCCTATTAATAAAAAATTGAATGGTGATTTAAATATTTTATGAGATTTATTAAATGAGACCTTTTAGAATAAATTATTTAATTGAAATGATATTTAAATATAAGAATTTAAAAAAATATTATATTCTTTGTTTGGCAATTGTTATTTAATTATGTGCAACATGATTCGACTTGCACAGAGCATCGTTATTTTTTATTAATATCACATAATAAAAATGAATCTTTTAAACATAATAAATAAAAAAGACATTTTAATAAATTTAAAAAATATACCCAATTTAAAAATGTCAAAAATTTAAAACAACTTTATATCATCATATTTTAATTTTATATATAATATATATATATATATTTAGTAATTAATAATAGAGTAATTAAATTAAAATAAAAAACAAAGATAATATAATTCAGTCATTTTAATTCAGGTTAAATAATATTTTTTTTTATTATTCAATGATAAAATTTATATATTATTATATATATATTATAGAAAAGAAGAAATATTCAATTAAATAAAAAATAATTTAAGATAAAAATATGATCTAATAAATATTTTAATTAAATTGAGAACTTTTAGAATAAATTATTTAATTGAATTGATATTTGTATATTAGAATTTAAAATAAAAAGGGAAATATTATAATAATTCTTCGATTGGGAATCTCTATGATAATTCATTGTTTGAAATGATTCCGCTAGGCCGACAGTGAGCCGCGAGCTGCTCTTGAATGAACAACACGGAGAATTATATAAACTTTAAAAAATTAATTTCTGCGGTTATTGATAAGTTATTAATAAAATTTATAGCCTATGTTACTCTAGAGGTATATAAGAATATTGTGATGTAATTTCAAAGAAATCGGTTCAGCCAATTCTGAGTCTATAAAATAGTAATTTTCCGGACAGACAGACAGACAGACAGACAGACAGACAGACAGACAGACAGACAGACAGACAGACAGACAGACAGACGTGAAAAATTCTAAAGTCACTTTTGGATTCTAGAGGTCATGAAACGCGAAGATATGCAAAAATTTTTAAATTCTGAGCAATGTGCAGACAAAAACCTTTTTTTATATATATAGAAGATATACAATTTAATATTATTTTTTATTAATATCATATCAAAAAAAGAGAATTTATTAAAAATTAAAAATAAAAAAAGAAGCCTATTAATAAAAAATTGAATGGGATTTAAATATTTTATTAAATTAATTAAAATGAGACCTTTTAGAATAAATTATTTAATTGAAATGATATTTAAATATAAGAATTTAAAAAAATATTATATTCTTTGTTTGGCAATTGTTATTTAATTATGTGCAACATGATTCGACTTGCATAGAGCATCGTTATTTTTTATTAATATCACATAATAAAAATTAGCTGGAGTGTCTCCACTCGACTATCTCGCAATTAAAATTGGATTAAATAACATAATATATTATATTTAAATTAAATTTAATTAATTATAAATTATAAATAATAAATAATAAATATTAAACCAGCGCATGTTTGCCTTTTTGTTGATGGCACCACGTCACGTGTTGGTGCGTGAGATCTGCAGTGTTAAAAAATTAATTCTGGTAATTTCAGCGAATCAATCAAGCTGAAATTCTATATATAGCAGTTTTATACAATTATTAATCATGTGAAAAATTATCAAACATATATCTTTATTTTTACGGTCACTTTAGAGGAAAAAAAATCAAAACGTTGTAGGTAATGACCCTCTTCCGGTTGAGCTACATTTCTCAAAAGTTGATAGAAAACTATGAATTTTGAATAATGTCCATGTACCAAATTTCATCATTCTAGCTCAAACCGTTTTTGCGTAATCTTGCCTACATACATACACACACACACACATACACACACACACACACACACACACACACACACACAGACATTTTTCTCAACCTTAGTGAAAATGATTCAGGAACCTTCAAAACGTATAAAAACATCAAAATCTCAACATCGAAAATTTTCGTGATCGCAATACTATCTCTGGCGAGATAGTAATGAATCTTTTAAACATAATAAATAAAAAAGACATTTTAATAAATTTAAAAAATATACCCAATTTAAAAATGTCAAAAATTTAAAACAACTTTATATCATCATATTTTAATTTTTATATAATATATATATATATATTTAGTAATTAATAATAGAGTAATTAAATTAAAATAAAAAACAAAGATAATATAATTCAGTCATTTTAATTCAGGTTAAATAATATTTTTTTTTATTATTCAATGATAAAATTTATATATTATTATATATATATTATAGAAAAGAAGAAATATTCAATTAAATAAAAAATAATTTAAGATAAAAATATGATCTAATAAATATTTTAATTAAATTGAGAACTTTTAGAATAAATTATTTAATTGAATTGATATTTGTATATTAGAATTTAAAATAAAAAGGGAAATATTATAATAATTCTTTGATTGGGAATAGCTATGATAATTCATTGTTTGAAATGATTCCGCTAGGCCGACAGTGAGCCGCGAGCTGCTCTTGGATGAACAACACGGAGAATTATATAAACTTTAAAAAACTAATTTCTGCGGTTATTGATAAGATATTAATAAAATTTATAGCCTATGTTACTCTAGAGGTATATAAGAATATTGTGATGTAATTTCAAAGAAATCGGTTCAGCCAATTCTGAGTCTATAAAATAGTAATTTTCCGGACAGACAGACAGACAGACAGACAGACAGACAGACAGACGTGAAAAATTCTAAAGTCACTTTTGGATTCTAGAGGTCATGAAACGCGAAGATATGCAAAAATTTTTAAATTCTGAGCAATGTGCAGACAAAAACCTTTTTTTATATATATAGATTTCACATTTTATTTTAAATTCTAATATACAAATATCAATTCAATTAAATAATTTATTCTAAAAGTTCTCAATTTAATTAAAATATTTATTAGATCATATTTTTATCTTAAATTATTTTTTATTTAATTGAATATTTCTTCTTTTCTATAATATATATATAATATATAATATATAAATTTTATCATTGAATAATAAAAAAAAATATTATTTAACCTGAATTAAAATGACTGAATTATATTATCTTTGTTTTTTATTTTAATTTAATTACTCTATTATTAATTACTAAATATATATATATATATTATATAAAAATTAAAATATGATGATATAAAGTTGTTTTAAATTTTTGACATTTTTAAATTGGGTATATTTTTTAAATTTATTAAAATGTCTTTTTTATTTATTATGTTTCATAGATTCATTTTTATTATGTGATATTAATAAAAAATAACGATGCTCTGTGCAAGTCGAATCATGTTGCACATAATTAAATAACAATTGCCAAACAAAGAATATAATATTTTTTTAAATTCTTATATTTAAATATCATTTCAATTAAATAATTTATTCTAAAAGGTCTCATTTTAATTAATTTAATAAAATATTTAAATCACCATTCAATTTTTTATTAATAGGCTTCTTTTTTTATTTTTAATTTTTAATAAATTCTCTTTTTTTGATATGATATTAATAAAAAATAATATTAAATTGTATATAAATATAAAAATTAGAATATTTGAATTTTTTTAAATTTTAACACATGTAATCAATCATATGCATTAAGAATGGAAAATTTTTAAAATCAACTTGCTATAAAATTCAGAAAAAAAAATACTGATATATAGAATATATAGACTATTCGAATATAATTTAAAACTCTTTCTCTCCTTCTATTTTAAATTAAAAAAACGGAGTTTTAAGAAATTTAGATGCCATATGCAACATGGGTGGGTAAATGAATTGGGCTGGAAGAGGAGGCAATTTATAATTTTCTTCTAATTCAGATTTAGGACAAATCGTACAACATTATATCAAATCTCGCTAAGAACATACAATATTTTTGTACACAAATTATTCAGAGTATTGGCTAAGCGTATCACTCACAATCAGTTTATATTGAAATTTATATAAATTAACAAAGTAAAAATTTTTATTTGTTTAAATTTTATTATAATGAATCAAAAAAAATTAAATATATAGATCACATGATTAAGAGAAGCAAAAAACTTGACAGAAAATAACTGTTGGATGGAGATCGGACATGACAGAAACTGTAAGCGAAATCTTCATATTGCGACGAATAATTTTCAAATCCCCTAGCACCACAGAATTAGATAAGTTTCTTTTAAGGGAGGAAATTAACTATGATCTAAAAAAATTAATAAATGATCTTAATAATAAAAAAAACAAATAAATCAATTAATTTAAATTAATACTATTTATGAATGTATATATTGGTAATTTATCTATAGTTTTATACCGTTAATTTTTATAAATTGTCTCAAGTCTCTATTTTTGCATTTTCTCAAGTTTCATTATAATTAAAAATATTCAATAATAATCTAGCAATGAAAATAAAAAACCAAAATGTAATGATCAAGAAATATTATACTCTATTTCACTATTATATCATATACAATACTTAAGAACTATAGGCGGAGGAAATATTAGATCTCATTGCTGGTTCAGGCCAAATCGAACAACATTAATTAAGATATTTTCATTATGACAGATATTAGGAAAAAAACCGCTAATGCAATATTTCTGTTCACTAATTATTTGTAGACTTTAGTAAAACATAGGCATGACTCAATAGATTCGGATAAACTTTTTCAAATTTTGATCTTCAAATTTGTCTTGAAGATAGTAAAAAAAGAGTAAGATGCGGAAATCAATTGTAAAATATTAGGTTACCCAGACGACTTAAATATAATAGGAGATTCGGCAATTGCAATTACAAACAGCGAGGAAAAATTAATGGAGGTTTGAAATTAATAGTGATAAGAAAAAATATTTAGTAACAAAGAGGAAGAGTATTAACATACAAAATCTTAATATACAAAATGTAAAATTTGAATATGTAGAAAAATTGAATGTAATCACGAAGGATAATAATATTTGAGAAGAATTTAAATCGGGGTTGCAATCGGGAGACGCCTGTTATCTTGCAATAAAGAGGCTTATCTCATCAAAATTATTATCAAAGGGAATATATAAAAAAATTATTTTCCTGTTGCATTATATGGGTGGGAGGCATGGTCTATGACCCTTGGAGATGAGAGTAGATTCAGGGTATTTGAGAATAGGATTCTTCCCTGCATTTATTGGCCAAAGAAAGATGAGGTCACCGGGGAATGGGAGAGACTGCAGAACAAGAAATTGCATGGTCTCTCTGCATCTTCAGAAATAGTTAGGGTTATAAAAGGGAAAAAGCTGCGATAGGCAGGGCACGTGGCTAGAATGGGAGAGGAAAAGGATATTGGTGGGGAGACCGATTGGAAAACGTCCGCTTGGAAAACCAATGACGTGTGGGAAGGGACGTAAGAGAGATGGAACAAGGGCTCAGGATAGGGACACTTGGAGAAATGTGGTTGTTGCGGCTAAGAACTTTCGAGTATCTTTGAGCCACATAGGTAGATAGATATAACATATACAATAATAATATATATAATTAATATAGTGATTAAATTAAAATATATTTTTTAAATAAGAACACAAAAAGAAATGAATGTTTTATGTAATATACTGATTGAAACAAAATGGATGAAAACCTTTTACTACTTTCAACCACCAAATACTATGTACCACTCGGGGGTACAGGGGGCGGAGCCCCCGTCTAGGTGTGAAGAGCGCCGAAGGCGCTCTGAGCAGCTAGTATATATATATATATATATTAAATAAAATGTTTCTTTACAAGTTTTTTGCTCAACTATCTAAATATTAAATTTTATTATCTTAATATTTATTTACTACTGTTATTAATCTCTATAATTAAGAAAAAACAAAATATATAAATGACATTCAAACAGATTGAATTTACACCAACAAAAATCTGGAATTTCATTATTTATTTTACTTCAGTTATAAGAATTTGAATACTATTTTCTAATAAATTAATTAATTAGATATTATTATTGATTTTTTTGGAAACTGTGTATATAGCTTGTTAGTGAAAAATTAGTTTTCTTTTATAATAATAAATATTTGAGTATGCTTAGATTTTCAGGTTATCCAATATCTATTATATAACAGTGCTATACTATAAATTTTGATTAATTTTATTTTCAAATATATTGAATACACATATGATCATTCCTTGAGGGTTTTAAATTAAAATTAATTATATTTAAAAAATCAACTATATTGACTATTTTGTTACATCATAATAAATAATAAATAATTATATTTATAAAAGAATTATTTTGTATGGGTGAGAGACATGGCCTATGACCTTGGGAGATGATAATAGATTTACAGTATTTGATAATAGGATTCTTCGCATCATTTATGGACCAAAGAAAGATTAAGTCACCGGGGAATGGCGGAGACTGCATAACCAGGAATTGTATGACTTCTATGCATCTCCAGATATAGCTAAGGTTATAAAATCGAGAAGATTGGGATGAGCAGGACATGTGTCTATAATGGGAGAGGAAAGAATGGAGAAAAATATATTGTGTGTGTGTCTTTGTGGAGAGACTGATTGGGAAACGTTCGCTTGGAAGACCAAAGACGCGATGGGTGGACAATTTAAAGAGTGTTTCTTTTAGAGGTATAGAACTTTAAAAATTGCAATAAAACAACGATGGATTATTCGATTGACATGAATTTTATTTATACGAAAGATAATCTTGTGGCATTACGTTTTATATATGATTTCTGGCATATGACCGCCACGGTTGGCTCGGATGTAGTCCAATCTGGACTTCCAATGTTCGATAACTTTTTCCAACATTTGTGGCCGTATATTGGCAATAACACGGCGAATGTTGTCTTCCAAATGGTCAAGCGTTTTTGGCTTATCCGCATAGACCAATGACTTTACATAGCCCCAGAGAAAGTAGTCTAGCGGTGTTAAATCACAAGATCTTGAAGGCCAATTCACAGGTCCAAAACGTGAAATTAGGCGGTCACCAAACGTGACTTTCAATAAATCGATTGTGGTACGAGCTGTGTGACATGCAACATGCCACAACCGTTTTGTTGGAACCACAGCTCTTGGACATCATGGTTGTTCAATTCAGGAATGAAAAAGTTAGTAATCATGGCTCTCTACTCATTCAGGTCTTCCTCAATGCAACTCTCTACAGTAGCAATAGCTTCTTCTGTACGCACCGTACGGCGTCTCTGGGGATGCGAGTTATCAATAAGAGTAAATGTGGTGCGAAAACGTTCCATGGTTATTCGAATTAACTGCTCTGATGGACAATTTTGTCGACGATAAAATGGACGTAGTGCACGATGCGTATTCCGCACAGAACCATTATTTTCGAAATAAAATTGCACTATTTGCAAGCGTTGTTCAGGCGTGAGTCTATTCATGATGAATTGCCAATCCAAACTGAGAATAAATCTCTTGACAGCTGTTAAATTGGTCGTCAACTTGAATAGTAATGCTAACTTAAAGTTCTATACCTCGAAAAAAACACCATTTAGAAAGGGAAGTGAGAGAAATGGTAGAAAGTAGGAGTTGGATGGTTATAGTTCAGGATAGGGACTCTTGGTGAAATGTGGTTGAATGTGCGGCCAAGAACTTTCGAATTCCGTAGAGCCACAGAGATAGATAGATAAATAATTATATTAATTAAAATAAATTTTAAAGTCACCTTACATTATCTTCAGGTGTATTTAAGAATAAGAAATTATTTTGATATGAAGAATGATAAATAAAAAACCAGTTTTGTAAGTAAATTTTCATATAGAATATTTCCAAAGTGATTGCATTTAATATTAAATGTATGCTTCGTTGTTTTTCCCAAGTATCTAAAAGTCTTATGCATTTGTGTGTGCTTTCTATTCAGCAGAATCCTTTAGGAAGTGGGATGTGGTTTCCAAGTCTACCCCAAATGAATTCAAAAGAGTAAGCTTTTTACTAAACAACCCCTGTTGCAAGTGTCTATTGAAAAATAAATGAAGGCAATTCCTTCACAATAGACCCGGCATTGGCAATGCAACGCATACAGGAGAGGGTGCATCCCTTTCTCACCTCCGGGAACCTGCAGCCTATGGACCCAAGCCAATCAACCTTTCTTGCATTATTAATGCCACTGAAACTCAATTATAAGGTACAGTCGCAATCACGAGACATCCCATATTACATGAAAATCATCATTCAAAAATTCAAAATTTATAAAATTTAGTTTTCAAATAAAATGTGGGTGAAATGAATGAGAAGTTTTTTTTTTAACATTTAGAAATTATATTATTATTATTCATAATTATTCATTCAAAAATCCGAAATATTTTTGTTCTAATTAACATTTTAACATCTTTGTAAAACTTATTTTTCTGAAGAAATATATTAATAAATAAACATAATTTATATATATATATATATATATATATATAATTGAGGATAAATAATATTATAATTATAGGTATATATATAATTCTACTTAGAAATTAGATTTTTGAGTAATTGTTCTAATTTTTTTGAATTTAAATTTAAATTTTAGACTTTATTTTAAAATCTGCAAGTCTCCCCTTTAATCCTCAATTAATAAAGTAGAAAAATAGGTAAAGAAAAAACATTTATTTGTTAAATAATTTTATAATATAAGAATCAACATAATTTTATTTGGTCTTCTTTCTAAAGCCATATATTAGCTTTGAATCTATTATTATACAATTTTAAATTTATAATTACTTAAAATATCAAAATATTTTTTAATTTGTCCTATAAAAAAACATTATTTATAATTTTTTGAAAGAGATTTTGGGTTATAATAACTTTAATAAAATTAATAAAGTATTATTGGTAGGGCACGAAAATAACATAAAATGAGACATTTGTGAATTTATTAACAATAGGATTTGTATGGAGGTGGGACTCAGAAATACGGTACATTGAAGAAATAAACTTTCAAGTTCAGTTCACACCACATAAATAAATAGATGACAGAAATTTAATAGTTTTTTTTGTACTGGTATCATCTAGTACTTCCCTCAACGGATTGGAAAAAAAATACCAGTGCGTACCTTAGATTATCATGAAATATTTTTTGGAAATTTCGTGTTTACGGGAGAAAAATTAATATAATTAATATAATAAATTGGGGGTGGGGGGGCCATGTTTTGACAGTTATAGTATGACTTATGATCACAAGAAGGCGACACCTTCACCTTGCCCAGTAGATATTTGAATTTAAATATATATTAATACAATTTTTTTTTAATTAGTGATAATTGCAAAATTTCCCTAAACATATATAAAAATAAATATACATATGAAATATGTTTTTTTATTTATTTTTAATATTAAAAAATATTTAATTATATATAAAAAGATCAACTATCAAATATATTCAAACTTTTATTTTCTTAGATTAGATTATAATTAAATATTATTTATATTATTTAATAATTATTATTTTTCTATTTATTAAGGATGTCTTTTAAAAAATTGTAATTAACATTCAGCATTCTTTTGGTGTTTCTTAGATTCAGACTAAAGTCATTTAAACGCTTTTTCGGTTTTTTAAATTCGGTTTATTTTATTTTAGAAAAAGTTAAATTCATACTAGTCATTCAAAAAAATTATTTTAATTGCGCTATCTACTGGGCAAAGCAAACACAATGGTGAAGGCCGCGCCATCTCTTGACCTAAAGCCAAGCTTGGGTGAAGGTCGCGCCCTCATGGGGACAATAATTTCTATCTCGGAACCACGGATGTACATAATTACCGTTTTATTAAACAATTTCTATAAATTAATATTTTTTTTAATTTATTCAAATGAAAATAAGTATAGGATGAAGGATTATGTAGGTAGGTATTAAAATTTTTTATCAATTAGTAAAAAAAGAAAATTAAATTAAAAAATCCACAATGAAATCAATAAAACCTCAATGAATTGTAGGTTTTGTTAGAATTAACAAAATTCCCCATATTTTTGGTGATTATTAACGTTGGCGGCCGTTGTATGATCGGGGTAAGTCGCTTGTCCAGCTTAGATTAATCTGGGACCTGGGGACCAAGCCGAAATCCCAACCACAGTGCCCGGAAGAGACCAGGGAGCGATCGGTAATTCAATTTGCCATGAACAATATGGTGGTAATTAGACTGATTATTACCTTTGAATATAATTGGCATTTAGTTTAGCTGAGGAGGAGGACCAGCCTTTAACTCAAGTTAATCCAGGAGTTCTCGATCTGAATCAGATGAGACCAAAAAGGGGGCCCCTGAGCCAACTCGCTAATCAAATTAACCCCCCACAAGAGGGGAATATATTTAATATTTAAACGACTAATTATGAAAAGTAGAATCGTGGCACCAAGTGGCAAATAAATTGTTTTTAATAAAGCCGACACCCTTCTATTTATTCTAATTAAGTTCGGGAATGGAAATTTCTTTTTTGTTGATCAAGAAACAAATCCTACTAAATTTAAAATAACATACAACAATTTATTATAATTTTCTCACTAAAGTATAAGTATTAAAAGAAATTAAAAGTCATAATTTTATCCGTCCTTTCTGAAAATCTCTCCACCAATTGTAGGATTAGAAACTTTTTCATAACTTGGTAATTTGTTTATATACACACAAGTAACTAGCCTTCCTTTTATATATAATTTCATTTAACCAAAATATGAAATTGTGAAAACATTTATTTTTTAAGTTTAAAATTGATAATTATTATGTATGAAAGAATATTGAATAGAATAAAATATTAACTTACATTGTTTTTAATCTTATATTTGTTTAAAAATAATTATAATAATTTATAATTTATATTATAATTATTATATTTATTACATTTATTTATAATATGTATTATATGATATATATAAATATATTATATTATGATATTTATAATTAAATTAAATAGAATTTTAATTAAAATTGGTGATATACCTATTAGATTTCAAATTTGTTCACTTTCACGATTTGTTTTGAGTCTTTGAATGATGAAGGTTATTTATGAAGGTTAAAGGAATGGAGTTCATTCCACTATAAGCAATTTCTAAGTTAAAGTCTAAAACCGAAATAACTTTATATGACAAAGTGACACAGTTGCTTATTCCTTAAGGACTTCGCGACAACTCTTTACTAGACGAGCCGAGCTTGATTGAAGATTAATTATATATTTGATAGTCTCTGCTCTCTATCTCTCTCTCTTTCTCTTAATTAACAGACACATCTTTAATGGTTTCTATTAAAACTTTTATTAGAATTCACATAAGAACACAGATCAAAGGGATAAATTTTCTAGATTGTGTTCTAAAATAATAATTATAAAATATTTTAAGACAAATTTTCAATTTTTACTAACTCGCCAGAGAAAATTTTCGATGCCGAGATTTTGATGTTTTTATACGTTTTGAAGGTCCCTGAGGGATTTTCACTAAGGTTGAGAAAAATGTGTGTGTGTGTGTGTGTGAGAGAGAGAGAGAGAAATTTGGTATAGGGTCATTATTCAAAATTCGTAGTTTTCTACCAACTTTTGAGAAATGTAGCTCATCCGGAAGAGGGTCATTACCTACAACGTTTTGATTTTTTTCCTCTAAAGTGACCGTAAAAATAAAGATATATGTTTGATAGTTTTTCACATGATTAAAAATTGTATAAAACTACTATATATAGAATTTCAGTTTGATTGAATCGCTGAAAGTACCGGAATTAATTTTTTAAGCACGTGACATGTTGCCATCAACAAAGAGCCAAACACTCGCTGGTTTAATATTAATTTTAATTTATAATTTAATTAATTAAATTTAATTTAAATATAATATATGTTATTTAATCCAATTCAAATTGCGAGATAGTCGAGTGGAGACAATCCAGGTTATTTTTTCAAATATTTATGTAGATGATTATTTAAAAAAAAGAAAACTTTTTATTAAAATTAAACAAAAACATATTAACGAGTATAATTATCTTAACTAGTATTTAATACGATATCAATAAATAAAAGCATTTAATTTCACAGAAAGTCTTGATAAGTTTTGAGAATTGATATTATAATAAAAATGTACATTATAATTATTGTGATTTGACTCCGCTAGACTTTTTCTTTTAGGGTTTTCTCAAGTCACTCGTCTATTCCAATTAGCCGTAATCAACCGATATCCTTAAAGCCAACATAACCCAAGCCATCGCTCAAATTCAGCCCGATCTATCAGGCAGAATGATTAAAATTAGACCAGACTGAACCGTGGTATTTGAACAATTTTATATACCACAAATATGTCTTATATAGATCTATCAAATAGAAAAATATTTATTTTTTTTAATATTTTACACACAACTTGATTTATTCCATTGCAACATCGACCCGCCCTCATACAAAAATAAAACTTTCTTGTCCAGGGTATTTTTTTTATCACTCTCTCAAACGTTTATAGTATGAGACTCAAAATGCTATATTTTATTTTTATAACGTTTTTCTTAACTTCACTTGGCGTCTGTCTCTCTGTCTGTTCGCTCTTTTTACAAATTGAAATCGATTTTTCATCGACTCTTTATTGAGATAGACTTTTGAAAATTTTTATAGATATTTCAATGGATCCCTAGAATGTATAGAAGATATATAATTGAATTATAATTAATTAATTGTATAATTAATTACTTTTAGTAACTAACTCCTTTTGTATTGCTCCGATTAATTTTTTTTCAACGGATTTTTAAACATAAATATCGATTTCAGGATAGATTTTCATCGACAATTTCCAATGGACTAAAAAGAATAAAATAATTTTTCTATAAGCCTGACAAAGTTGGATGATTTGCTTCATATTCAAAGAAAAACGTTGGGCGCATTTAGTTCTATGGAATTAACTTCCTTTATAGAGCTATAATTCATATATATATATATATATATATACTAAGATACATACCACACTAAAACACTTAATTAACAAGTAACACTATTTCTTCTAATATTATCAAACATTTTGGATTTGATTGATAATATGTAAATTTAATAAAAATTCTTTTAAATTTTGATACATACTTTGATATAAGTATATTACAGTGAAAAATAATAAAAGATTAATTTCTTAGCCATTAAACTATCCATTTTATTGCATGTTAAAAAAATTTTTCACATTATGTGTTTAATAAAATTTTTATTATTACAAAAATTTGACTTGATTGTTCATATAAATAAATTTAAGTAAATGCGACCAACGTTTTTCGTTGAATATGAAGCAATTCATCCATAAACTTTGTCAGGCTTATATTTATTTTAAATATAGTATTAATTTATGAAAATAGAAAGATAAACATTTCTAGTTCGCATATATTATTTTATTTAAAAATTTAATAAATATCATCCAAACAGAAGTTTTTTATATAAACACTTCGCTCCATTAAAATCGAAAGATAAAATGAAAATAGTTTAACATGCATGGACAAATTGTTAAGTTTTAACAAAAAAATAAACTTTTTAAAAACTCGTATAATATTCCTTCAATTCAAGAAGAAAAATTAGAAGCAATTATTTCTAAAATAAAAGAACATTTAACATTATTCGATGAACAAATTATAAAGTATTTCTCATCATTGAATACATTCAATCATTTGATGGGATACTGAATCTTCTGGTGATACATAAAAAACGGTATTTTCTTTAGAAAAAGAAGAATAATTGATTTCTTCAAGTTATGATAGTAATAGTTTGAATTGAACTGGATTCTTTTGCAACAGATATTCATTAATCTCCAAAAAGAAATCAATATTTTGTTGCAGTTTTCCATATTATAATTGTGTAAGTCCGAATTTATGTAAAGTCAACAATTAACTAACATAAAAACTAAAAAATGTGAAAACTTACAAATTGAATAAAAACCTATTAATATTTCTAAATTTTAATTAATAATTGTTTCTTTCTTTATAAATATATATATATAATCTTTATAAACATCTTCTTCTTTATATAATATTTAATTATTTTTTATGAATTACAATAAATAAAACATGATTATAGTTGAATAAATTGCCTAATGCTTTATCAATAATATTTTGTTCTCGGTTACGCTGAAAAAATTAACAATTGGTTTCCCCGACCCAAAAAAGATTAAAAATATGAATTCATTTTATCATTATTATTTATTAGAGTTTTTGAGATCGCACCCCGTTTTCAGATATTCTCTCAAGATTTTATTTGTTTTATCTATAAGGTGTGAAGCTTTTGAATGTTTTTTAGGATTGCAAAGTGGGTTCTGACAAGAGGATCAGAATTGTGGTGGTAAGCGGTAAGACTAAAGAATTTTTCTCTGATTTTAATTCATTTAATTTATATATATTATTAATTTTATTATTATTAAACTTGTAGTAATGTAATTGTTGTTATTAATAGTTAGATATGTATAAACCATTTGCAATTTCCTCAGATGGAAGTGATGATCTCATTAAAGTTATCGATCGAGGAGGGTGGAGTACTGATTGAATTGACCTTTACTAAGGCAGGCGATTGAATGGCCACCGGTTGAGCAACAAAGACTATCATCTTCATGAAAGGTCCTTGAAATCTCAAGAAGAGAGGAGCAAATTAATTACTATGTTACCAATTAAATAAAATCTGTTATCATAAATATAAGATTTGAAAATTTAGGCATATTTAATTTAATAATTTAAAATTATTAGTGTAGAATATGTACCTTTTATCACGACCCGCTCTAGAGGGCGGCAAAACTAAAGGGCGGCATTTTAGTTATGAAACTAATAAATGTTACGAATATAGGGACGGTAATTTATTCTATTACCCGGGATGCTGTAAATGCTAGAACGAGCGCTGCTTTAATAAATTTACTTTAAATATTTTAAAATATCTTTATATGTTAAGGATGATAAATAATTATTTTTCCTTCATAAAACCATCACAATGAATGAATTTGATAAATTTGTTTTTTTTTTAAGAATATATGTAAAAAAAGATAGAGAGGAATTTCTATTATTAATTTTGATTTTATTTATTTTTACCATTAAAAAATAATAGTATTTTTAGGTATTATCGTTTATTTATTCAATTATTAAATGATTCTAAATGTAATATTATATAATAAATAGTACTTTATTAAGTATTATTGATGCTAATCTTATTTGTATATGTCAACTGAAGATTTATTCACAATAAAAAATGATGAATAAATTTTAAACAGGAAGTGAATAAATTATAGACACCCCTATTTTGTTTAGCTTTATTTTAAAATAAGGAGTTGAATATAAAAAATTATGAAGCTATCAAATAGTAATGTTTTATTAGTTACAGGATGCGCTCAATTGAAATCTCGCCTGTCACAAAGGTTGAAATTCGAAAGACCTTAGGGTTGCATTCAAATCCTACTTGAGCACCCCGCACAGATGCAGATGCGCATTCCGCCCCCTCCCTACTCTGATCAGTGCAATATATACATTTTAATAGCTGACAGATGTCCAAAATATATAATACCAAGAGAACAAGAGAGTGAGAGTGTGATGGAGTAATTCAACCCTTATTTATTCGACTATTAAATATTCTTCTGTGATTTGTAGCTTTAGGAAATTAATCATTAAAAACAAATTATATGAGTGATTTTTCTACTGAAAATAAAAACTATATATATTTTATTAATTGTATGTGATAATAAAATTAGTAATTATCATACTGATCATCAATTAATATTTTCTTTTGTACTATGTGGTAACAACCAAATTCATAAGCAATTTAATAATAATTTTTGTAAATATACAAAAAAGGTTAACCTTTGTTTAAATTGTTTAGGAATGTGGTTATAAGAATCTATCTATCTCTGTGGCTCTACTGAACTCGAAAGTTCTTGGCCGCAGCAACCACACTTCACTAAGTATCCCTCTCCTGAGCCACAACCCTCCAATCCCTACCCTCTCCCATCTCTCTCACGACCCTTCCTATATTATCCACCCACCGCGTCCTTGGTCTTCCAAGAGGACGTTTCCCACTCGGTCTCCCTACCAATATATTTTTCGCCATTCTTTCCTCTTCCAATCTAGCCACGTGCCCTATCGTATTCTATTCTCAAATACTCTAAATCTACTCTTGTCTCCTGAGGTCATAGACCATGCCTCACATCCATATAATACAACTGACAAAATAATTGTTTTATATATTTTAATTTTTTTATCCTCCTTGATAATAATTTTGACGCAATAAGCCCCTTTACTACATGATAACACGCGCTTCCTGATTGCAATCCCACTTTAAACTCTTCTCGAATATTTCCTTCGTGATTACGGTTATAAGAATATATATTTTTAAAAAATACAATTTCATATTGATCGAAATTTAGAAAATTGAGAAAGATCAATAAATAAATATCATTTATTTATATTATTTATTGTTATTTTGCAAATTGGTAAACTTCAAGAGTTCTCTGACAAATACTCATTAAATACATTATTTTTTCTCATTCATCTTTACTTTCTTTTTTTATTTTCTTTCTTATTTTCTTTCTTTTTACCTTTTGTTCTTTCATTTTCTTTTACTTTCTATTCTTTTTTTAAACAAAACAATAAAGAAAGAAAGAAGAGAAAGAATATTTAAAAGTCAAAAATGGTTTAGAAATGTTAACATATCATATTTGATCTTAAAAAAACATTTTCCCGTTCCTTGATAATTTTTTTATTTACGAATTAAAAATTTTATGGGTTTGTCCGGGAATTTTAATAAATCCACTGGGACGTTCTTATTTTATACTATTCTTAGCATAAAATCACCTATGTAACTATTTGCACATTGAAAATACCAATGAATTTCTTTTATCAAAATCGCAGAAATCAACTTTTAGTACAAAACATTTTATAAGAATTTATTTAAAACCCCGCGCTGCTCATTTGATGTCACGTATCATATTCGACAAAGAATACAAAAATATTAATATTCATATTAGCAATTTACTCTTCCCACAAAATTATTCAAATCAAAAAATCAAATATCATTTAAATCATTTAATTTATGGTATATTATATATATTTTAATATTATTAGATTTTTTTTTATTTAATATTTTAATTGAATATATTCTTTAATAATCATTTTAAATGAATATCAATGAAAGAAATATATTTTTTTAAAAAAAATCATATATAATGTGTAGACAATTTTCAAGATCAGAAAGACATAAATAGATATATACAATTTTTGTTAATGTATTAAGAAAATTTTAGATTAATATATAAATAAATATAAATAAATAAAATATAATTATTTCTTTGTATTATGTTTCTAACTTCATGACTATTATTATATTTATAGATAGTCTGTGATATTTATCTAATGATATCAAAGAGAAATAAAATAATAAATATTTATAAAATTTTAATAAAAATAATAATCATTATCATCATCATCATTAAAAATATGTATAATATTTTCTAAAAACCACATTGAATCATTGTAATCTTTTGATTTATACATTTATTGACATCTGTCATTAATTATTCTAATGGATAAAAATACAATTAAAATCATTTATCTTATAAGTGAGACATATACATCGATACTTCACCTCAATTAAGAACTACTAAAGCATGAACTTCATGAAAATCATGTGCACAATTTTCAAAATCAGAAAAACAGATATAAGTATAAATAAACTGATTCAATTGATTCTAGTATAATATGATTGATTAGATAAATTTAAAGGACTTTATAGTTACAGGTTACGGCATAAGGAATACAAACAAATTTGTCATGTCTTCTACACTTTTTGTTATAAATATTTATTATATATATGTAAAAGACTAAAAAATATTATAAAATACTCAGAAATTATATGAGGTAGAACCAACAGTATATCATTAGGATCATCAGATTACTAGATCATTTATTGTGTAATATATACACGATATGAATTATTCTAGAACACTTATGCCTAAGGCAAGAACAGCCAGTCCCTTTTTAATGAACATTTTCCTTCTTCAAGCGTGAAAATGATATCGTAACTTGTAGATAAAATAACATTTGAGTTAAAATAGAAACTGAGAGGAGGATATCTTTAATTATTGGAGTTGGCAAATAATACTAAGTTAACTTTAGTTGTTTAATTTTAAACAAATCTTTATATCTGAATATTTTATAAATATATATTTTTCTTTTCTTTTCATATTAAATTAAATTAAAAAAATTAAAATGATAAATTATAAAAGTAAAAACAAACAAATATATTTTAATTAAAAGCTTCGTATTAATTTCCATTATTCTGAGTCTAAATTCATTTATTTAATAACTGCTTAAATAAAATTCATAGAACTCAACTGGAAATATTATTTTTTTCATTATCTCTCTCTTTGAATCTATTTTCTTTATTCTTTTTAATTAATTGTTTATTTAATTTTAAATAAAAAATTAATATAATAGTTTTCCTAATGTGTATATTTATACACATTAGGAAAACTCAAAGAAATACACCTAAATATTTAAATATGCTAAATAAAAAATAATTTAAATATATATATATATAATTAGCAAATAGATGCATTAACTAGTAAGTGTGTGCAAGTACAAAATTTAAAAAAAAAATAGGGAGGGGGCATCAAATAGAGACTTGAGTTAATATATTAATTAAATTAAATAATTATAAATGTTAATGTTAATTTATATTAATATTTTTAAGTAATTTTCAATTATTATTTTAAGCCTTTTGTTTTAATTTAAATAAATTAATAAGATTGACCACCTCCCTCCCTTACCACCCCTAATGAGTGACATTCCCCCCAGTGCCGCCCTAACCACAGGGCTAAATGGGCTATAGCCCCAGGGCGCAAGCCTTTTGAGGCGGCAATTTTTTATTTGCGATATAGTAAAAATTTATTTTTCATTTTATTAGTTTTTACTTATTTTTAAATTAAAACACTTCTTAAAATATTAAACTGATTTTTATTTCTTCCAAATGTGCTGAAAAACGATAGATAGAGAAGGGCAACGCGAAATAGGAGTCCAGACACCCTACCGATCGTACTTTTGTTTAAGTCGCATTTGAACTGTCGGAGCTGTACTGGAGTTAATATAAGACCACCAATCATATAATAGTTCCGATCAAGTTCTAAGGATTAGACTAAAAACTGATCGGAACTATCATTATTGAGATAATCCCCTCAAATCTGGGTAAACATTTATACCCATCTTTTAAATAAGTGACTTTAAAGAAAAGTTACAATAAAGATAACAGTTTATTATAAAAGTAATAAACAGTTTTTTCCTAGTTCTGACACTTTTGTTTTGTATAACTTTTCCGACTCCCATTTGCCATTCTGTGTATTTTCTTAGGAAGAAGGGCGCATTATTTTTAGTAGCCCATGGGCGCCGAATTCCTTAAGACGGCCCTGATTCCCCCTCTTACATATCATCATATAAAAAGGAGACGGCACCCTCTGATCCCCTTCTTGATGTTCTGCCTGCCTTGTTGTCTTTACCTGCCCGCCGACTGATCATATCAATCTGGAGCAGGGCGATCAAGCAAGACACGCGAGACGGCGAATTCCCTTTCCCAATTCCCGTGGTCAAAAAACAGATAAGTCGACTTATATCCTCCCCTTTGAATTATATTAAATTTTTGATTTAAGTTGTTATATATGTAGTGCCTCACGCGACCAATAGATGGCGTTCGCTTTAATATAAACATCTATTACGATAGTAAATAATGTATATATATTTAAGATATGAATATAAAAATAAATTTAGATTTTTTACCAAGCAATATATATCTATATTTATATATTTGCAACTCTCACACACTTCCTTACTTATCCCATACTTCACAACATATATATTTAGGTGATCCTAAATATAATTATTCAATTATTAATATGCTAAATATGTTTTCTTTAATTATTTAGGCCTTATAAGCCGTTGTTAGATGTATCAAGCGGATACACTAATTATCAATAAAATTTCATAATTTTAATGTTCGAAAACTTTAATACTGTTAAAGATAAGATATTTTCATAAACCAAATATTTCAATTTAGAAAATAAATTAAAAGATTAACCATTTATATATCATACATTATTTAAATAAGTATTTTATATTATAATTTTTGACATTTCATTTACAATAATAATTCTCTTAATACAAATTATAGGCAACAAGCCATATTCATGAATATTTTTATTTTCAACCTTTTTCATTCACTTTCTCTCAAGTAATTTAATTATTCAAAATAAAATAAATTTCCCATTATTTGACTAAAACTAATTTTAGATACTTGTATTAATTAAAAATTCAGCAAATCAGGTGTTTAATGTTATAGTTTAAATATAAAAAAGAACGGCATATATAAGTTAATTATAGAAGGGGATTTTTTTTTTGAATATATGATGAATTAATTTTGACTTAGTATAATTGAGGGGTGAATATATTAATTTACAATTCTTCACCTTAAGATTTATATAAAATATAGATTTCCAAACTTCTTTAAATTAATTATATTTAGAAGTATATTTTAGTTGTATAAATTTTATAAAAATCTATAATAATAATCTTATTTTACTTTTAAATACTGAAAGAATATAAAAACCTAATCACAATATACAATGATTCAATATAGGAAACATGAAATCAGTATTAATGTAAATCTTTGATTTAACTAGAGATTAATGGAGAACATGTTTGGGATATAGAATCAATATTCAATATTATCCCTGGGGCTTGAATGGATAGGTGCTGTCTCATTGGCTTAATCAAATTATCTCATGATGTCTTATACATTAACTGATTATCTATCAATCAATTAAGCCTTTCCAAAATATCTCTATATATCAGACTGAGAGAGAGAGAGAAACAGATAATTATATAGGTATTAGATATAATTTCATGGAAGAATACTTCTAGAAATTATATGAATTTACTAAAATATGTTGAGGAAGAAGGGTGTAATAGGTATATAACTACAATTTATTTGATTAAATTATATATAAAGATGAATATATTTGTTATGGATAAATGTAAGGTGTAATGAATTTAAACATTTAAAAAAAAATATTTTATGAATTTATATATTATTTATGATTTTTTCAAATTGTAATAATATTAACCAAACAAAAGTAGAATTTGCCTCAAAATCGTCTCGGAAAACTTTTTAATGAATATCTGATGTTTAAATCGGAAATAGTGTGAGGACTTACAAGTGAGGTTATAGAAACCAAAAAAATTATAAGAGTTCCTTTCGCACGTCAAGTACCTACATACAGCATTTCCCACAAGTGGGGTCCCTCAAATGGATCTGCCAATGTAGCCGAAGATTGATCACTGATTTCAAGACAGCATTGAAAATAATAGTCAGCTTTTTAAATTGCGGACATTTCATGAAACAACAGATAATATCTACCAAAGCCATTATTTTACTGTGTTGCATATAGTTCTACTTAAAAAAACAAACAAATTCTTAAAGGGATTTTTATTAAAAGACCCACTTATTTGTATAATTTATTTATTTAAATTACAATAAATAAACTTACAACGTTTCGAATGCTTATTCTGCAGCCGTTATCAAGTACCGTACACTTTCTCCGACTCAAGTGGGCACTCAAACAACTTAAAAACAAATTCAACATTTTTTCAACTTTGATAAGCAAGAAATAATTTAATATATACATAATTTATTTAATATTTATATTTTGATCCATGATTAATTTATATTCATATTTTAAATTTTATAAATAAAACGAATTTAAAAGTTGGAAAAAAATATCTTTCATATTAATATTTATTACAAATTAATATACTTTTTCTAGAAAGATCTCCATTTACTAAATATTTTGACCTGAATTAACTTGAATTTTATCCAAACCATGCCTATCTAAGAATTAGCTATATTTTTCATTTATTTTACGTTTCATTTTATATGGTACACTTTATTTAGTTGAACCATTCCTCAATATTTAAATGCATTTTGTTGCTCTTTTTACATGGTTTTAAATTATTCTTTTTTTTTCCTTGGAACTACCATGAGATTATATATAATAATAATAATATATAATATAAATAGTAAAAAACATTTATAATTAGTAGGGAAATTAGTTGGCGGCACTACACTTTCATTATTTCATTAAATTATCATTTAATTAATATACCTATCATAGATGAATTCCATATACAATTTACAAACTACTACAAAAGTGTATATATAAGTATATAACTGTTTAGAAACAATAATAGAGCTAACAAATTCCATTTCAACGAAATATTTGCTAGTTAAGAGAAAAAATAAATAAAACAAATTGAATTTCATTTAGATTTCGTTTCTTTTCAGTTATAAAATTTTATCACTTCTTATTGTTCCACATGTTGTAAAACTATCTTCAGGCAAAAGATGATCATTTAATTTGTGAAACATTCTCACGTGATCTTGTATCATCTAAGATGATATTATTACCGATCACGAATTTTTACCATTTTTGTTTGTTTGTTCTTTCTATTTATTAATTAATTATATTCGAACTTCAGCAAATAAGTAATGGAAAATCTCTCCCCTCTTTCTGTCAAAATATGATCAATAATCACACAATAAATTTTTATATATTATTCATTAACTTTTATTAAAAAAAAAAAAAAATTCTCGGAATTACTCGTGCTTGACAAAACGTGAGAATTTCATAGAGGCAAATTTAAAAAACGTGATCACAATATTATCGATTTAACTCAATCTCTAATCATTTAATCATCAATCAAAATAATTAATTTTGCCAATATTTCGATATATAACATATATTTGTATTAAATAAACTAAATCATTTTTATATAATAGGTAATTTTTAATGTTTTTTTATATTTTATTTATTTTTATTTATGGATTTTTATTGAATTATTTTAAATATTAATTTTGAAATTTAAATATTGTAATAATATAATATAAATGTTTAATAAATTACATAATTATTTAATTAAAAAAATAAAAAATCTGAATCTATCAACATCAACTTTTACTTATTACAAATCTAATTTTTACAATTTATCTATTATATTATAATCAATTTCTTTCATGTTCAATATTTATTCATATTTCATTACTATTGACATGTGAGAGTGATACAAATAAAGAATATAAAGGAATTGAAAATACTTTAGAATAACGTGCTATTAATTCGTAAATTATTTTTATCAAAGTTCATTCAAATTCTGTCTCGTCATTAGAATTGGGGAATAGTTATGGTGACGTCCTTATTTCCCAGATATTTGTCTTAATTCAATTTTACATAATAATAATAATATATATATAATAATGAATAACAACTCTGAACAAAAAATTTAACACAGTTAGTATTTACATTGTACCTTTACATTATTTTATATTTTGGTGTTAGCTCTCAAATGTGGTCACCCGTATTGGACGCTGCCCTGCCCCTCCCGCCAACTCTAGAAACTCCCCTGTCAAAATATTAAGGATAATTTCATTTAGCATTAATGAAACTTTAGAATCGATTTTTAGAAAATTGTAAAAAATTGCAAAAGTCTTCAGGAGACCTTAAATAGTTATTCCGTTTCATGATTGAAAAAAATAACAATTCAAACCGCATATTTAATATAATTCAAACTGTAATTTTATAAATGTAAATAATAACTAAGTTATTAAAAAATAATAATCTAAAAAACACAATCAAATACATAAACATTTAAATTAATTTAAATAAAGTTACATTTTAACTAAATTTGAAGCAATATGTTAATTAAAATATTAACTTTTAAAAAATAAATTTATATATTAATATAAGATTTCACTAAAATTTTAAAATATTGATATGTTAATATTAAAATATTAGATTTGAAAATAAATAAATAAAGCTTAAATAAAACATAATTAAATTAATTCCTATATTCTTGTATATTTGAATTTTACACCAAAATTCGATTCAGCATGGAGTTGGACGATTGAACACGAAGGGCGCCACTTGTCAACATCCCTTATGTTGAAAATGTAAAACAGAGTATGAATTGTTTATTGAATTTTTAAGTTATTAAAATTATGACACGCAAAAATAATAAAAAACGATAAAAAATAGTATTATTTTTCCTTCAAACATTCACTTTATTTTACTTTCAAACTTAAATATATTTCTTAGCACTATATTATTCTAAGAAATACCTTATTTTTTTTTAAAATTAATTCCAATAAAATTTACTTAATTAAATTATTTTAAAGTAAACTTTTTTTTAATTATTATAATCACTTATCTTATTATATTTATACTTATATTCATTTTTATTATATAGATCATAAGACTCATTATACAACGACTTAAGTTACCATATTATATATTAATTATTTAAGGAATTATTTAACAGATATTTGAATATTAATATTTTTCTCCTTCTTAAGGTGCCGTCACTCTTTCGGAGTTTGGCCATCATCATGACTAGGATAGCCTTAGATGCTTCTCATCCATGATTTTTTTTTTTGGGAATGTTAATGCGGTGGTTTTCCGTTTCCTTCCGCATAATATTAATATTAGTTATTGGAAATAATAAATTAGTTATTTTAATTAAATTCATATAAATGTTTCATATTAATTTTTATTTAATTTTAATAGAACAGTAGATGAATTTTTGTACTTATAAATATTTAATAAATAAACTTGTGAGAATCCAAATATGATTGGAATGTTTCATATCTGTCTGTCTGTGTGTCAGAATTCAGAATTGACAGGTCGATTACTATGAAAAATTACCTGAATATTCTTATATATCTCTATTTGAACATAAGTTTATAAAGCTTATCAATAATTAAATAAAAACCCAAAAATTTTTTTTTTAATTTATATATGTTGCCCATGGAATCTCAATCATGTGATAGGAGGGAATACGTATCTTTTAATATTTTGAGATTATCACATTGGATTTTGGTCAAATCTGTAAACATTAAATCATATAAATATTAAAATCCTTAAGCTCAAAACATTGAGAATTTGTTTTTTAAATTGTAATTTTAATGAGAATTACCGTTTGTCAATATATGTTTAAGTTTATATTTGTAAAAATTTTTGTTTGAAAATATTAATAGATGAAATTCATTTTTCCAAAATATGTTTAAATTTAAAGACCAATAATCAATCAATTATAAATTAAATAATTAATATTAATATTTGAAAAAAAAAGTATAGAATAGAAATATTAATATATAGTGCGATAATCATATAAATATATTCATATGATCATTAAAATTGCATGAAATAAGGAATCATTCGCTCACTTTGCCCTCACTCTCGCTCAGTTCCCTCCCTACTCCCATGCCGCCAGGCCACACTTGAAGCCAGGCAGGCGATTTCCCCCACTCTCTCCCTGTCACTAGCCAAGTCGACTTCGTTGAGGTGTTCATAGCTTTAAGCGGTCTCCAATTCATTCAATTTATATAAAAAACACTTAAATCAATTAATTTATGAAATTCTTCATCTTTTTATCATTCATTTTAAATTATTCTCAATTTAAAAATATATTTCATATAAAATATCATTCAAAATTGTATCAAAGGAAAGTAAAAACTTTAATGAAGTAATTTTAAATTTAAAAGATTTGTACGATATCATTAAATTGTTTTTATTAATTCAGTTTGATTAACTAAAATTACTTAATATACTGGTGTTTTTTTAAAAAATTACTAAACTATAATTTTATACAAATTACTAATTAGAAAATACAAAATCAATTTACTAATGAAAAAATGGAATCATAAGATTTGAAGTTTGAATAAATTCATTTGTTAAGGAAAATTTTTGAAATTTAAAAACGTAAATAAACATTTTTATGAATTTCTTTGTCAACAAAAATAATTATGTTGTAATTAATTATTTAATTAATAAAGCCTTTTATTTTTTCGAAAATGATTCTTACGATTTTAATTATTTCATATGAAAATCCTCGGGGTAGAATTTTTTAATATAAATTTTTGATGAAGGTTACATATCTCATTCTAATTAAAAATGATATATTTATGTGATATAAAAAAAAATAAAGAAACAAATTAAGAAAAAATATTTCAATTTAATTTTTCTTAAATCAGAATATATACGTACGAAAAGAAACTAATATTTATCTAATTATTTCTATCTTCTCTAAAGTTAATTTATGAATAATATATTAAATTTTGAGAGGTATTTTAATATACAAATATAAATGCAATAATATCAAAAGAAAGCCAAAACTGATTAAATGAATATTGATCCTAATATAAAAAAATTATAGGTCATTATACTTATAAAAATATATTTAATAAAAATATTTCAAGTTATATAAATTCCATTATATAGATAATGGCATCATTTCTACTAATCTATTCCCCATCTGACATTATCAGTTTAAATATTATTATATATTATTATTATTATTATTATTATTATATTAATGAAAATTTCATACAATTTTAAATTTTAAATTACTTTTCAATATAAAATGGTTTGTAGTAATTTGTTATAACTTAAAAACACACACAATTGGAGTTTGATTTTTAGTATTATTTATTATTGTGAGAGTGAATTAATCACAACCAAAATAGATAATAATTTTCCAAAGTTTAATCATTAGAGAAAAAAATAGAAAAAATTAGCCTCACTTCAAATATCTATTACCTATAAAATTCAAAATAATAACATAATTGTCTTTTTCATGTTAAGTATATATTATTCTAATAATTATATGTTTATTTTTGAATATTGCTCACAATCTATTAATTTATGTAGTTGTTGATACAAGAAAGAAAAAATACTATCTAGAAATTTCTTATCAATATTTATAATTAATGAATGAACAATTATTTATACGAGTTAATTTATATTATTAATATTTCAATTGATAAATGTATAATAAGTCTATCTGATTACTTAGCAAAGTAAATATTAAATTTCTTGAATTTATTTAACTTTCTTTATTTTTATAATTTTAATTAAGAGACAATATTAGAAACAATGAAGCCAACTGAAAATGGTGCATGAATACCTATTATGATATATAAATTATTAAACATACAAAGGGTAAATAATAAATAAATTAAAATACGTTTGGATCCCGAAAGACCAATGAATAAAAGAAAAATAATAATAATAAGCAACAGACTAAAATAATATTTTTTGTATAATTTTTTCATTTATCTGTTTTTACTTTCAAAATATTTTATATTTCGATTTACACGTTTTTTTGAAATGAATTTTACATGATAAATGAAATTGAAATAAAATAAATTATAATACAATATATTAATATAGATACTTGAAAAATAATAATATTTATATTTCCACAATTCTCCAAGGAAAGCTTTAGCATTAGGTTAGAAAAATTGAAATTAAATTTAGGTTAAATAATCTGGAGTGTCTCTACTCGACTATCTCGCAAATTTGAATTGGATCAAATAACATATATTAATTTAAATTAAATTTAATTAATTATAAATTATAAATTAAAATTAATAAATAATATTTATTAAACCAGCGCATGTTTGGCTATTTGTTGATGGCACCACGTTACGTGTTGGCGCGTGAGATTTGCAGTGTTAAAAAATTAATTCTGGTAATTTCAGCGATTCAATCAAGCTGAAATTCTATATATAGCAGTTTTATACAATTATTAATCATGTGGAAAATTATCAAACATATATCTTTATTTTTACGGTCACTTTAGAAGAAAAAAAAATTAAAACATTATAGGTAATGACCCTCTTCCGGTTGAGCTACATTTCTCAAAAGTTGATAGAAAACTATCAATTTAGAATAATGCCCATGTACCAAATTTCATCATTCTAGCTCAAACCGTTTTTGCGTAATCTTGGTTACATAAAGACATTTTTCTCAACCTTAGTGAAAATGATTCAGGAACCTTCAAAACGTATAAAACATCAAAATCTCAACATCGAAAATTTTCGTGATTGCAATACTATCTCTGGCGAGATAGTAAAAATAGTGGTATTGCTATATTTACTCATTTAAATATAAATGGACAGAAGAAGAGGGAACCTTTCTAAATATTCTCTCTCTTTGAATGATGTTTTTACAAAATAATTATAAGTTTTCGGGAAGCCAATGATAAAGACACTGAATAACACAAACACAATCAAATAATTATTCATTGTATTAATTTTATTTTTATATAAACGACAGAATTTAATTAATTAATTAGAGAGAGAGAGAGAGACATTTTACCTCATTATTAAATAAATAATACATTTCTGGAAATTATTGCAAACGTTTAAACGAATAAAATAATCTATATATAAGACTATGATTCTATTGGCCTAACACTGAAAATTGGATTTAGTATCTATAGCACATTCTATTTATATTAGAATAATTTAAAAAATAGTTTTAATTATTGTTGATAAATATTAGAACTATACTATTTTCAGTGTTCATGTTTTTGTGGGATAGGTCAGTGGTGCGCAACACATGGGTCGCGAGAAAAATTTTCAGGGTCGCCAAATTTGTGAAGAATTTTATATAACAATAAAAAAACCTCTAATAAAAGGAAATTTCAGAAATAGTTTCATTTTAACTACGTTGACGATTAAAAAAACCTCTACTATCTACTCAGGGGTCGCGACAAATTTTTTCAAAAAATGGGGATCGCAAATGAAGATAGGTTGCGCACAACTGGGATAGGCCAGTGTAGCGCTCCTAACCTTGTAAATATATATATATATATATATAGTATTTATATATTTTTAGATAATAGAATAGAATAGAATTAAAATAATATAATAATTAAAATTATAAAGTTGAAATTTATCAAAAAAAAAAATAAATAAATATTATAGCATAACCCAATGCGGTCTAGGAGCTCAATAGAGTCAACAGAACCCCCGAAATTTCTTTTCGATTCTCCTCAATTAC
Organism: Labia minor; assembly: GCA_963082975.1. Lineage (NCBI taxonomy): Eukaryota > Metazoa > Arthropoda > Insecta > Dermaptera > Spongiphoridae > Labia > Labia minor. The sequence goes on from OY720349.1 coordinate 33,114,250, forward strand.
TATAAAAATAAGTTGACCTGTGGCCAGGTCCGAACCGACCGACGGTTTGAAATAAATTAATTTCCAGCTACAGAAACAATTTCAAATAATTTTAATTCTATTAATGTAATAAAAAACAGATAGGCATATAACGTAAATATTTTTAATTTTATTTTATTTATAATATATATGTAAGACCAGGCTGTGACGTCGTGAATGGCTGGATGACGTCATATAATTTTAAATCAAGAAAAAACTAATAAATATGATTTTCCCGAGGATAAAATCAATACAAAGTGCATGATTCGTGGTGATATATAAAAAAATCTCCTCCTGTGAAATTTGGTGTGAAAATAACCCTTCCCTTCCTATCGACGATCGCTAATTCTACCACTTCCGGTTTCCGGATTTGCACCAAAAGTTGATCAATTCATCCCACTGATGCATTAAGTAAATATACTAAATTTCATCAAAATCGGTTGAGCCGTTCAGGCTGTACACATCTATACGGACGGACAGGCGGACAGACGGACGGACAGACATCATGCTAAAAATACTTTTTTCTGTTAAGAAAATGCATGATTCGTGGAGATATGTAAAAATCTCCACATGTGAAATTTGGTGTGAAAACAATACCTCCCTTACTATCGTCGGTCGGTAAAAATACAAAATTTCATTACGAAACAAATATTAAATCAAAAAGTAAATCCAAATAATTATCAACGGATAATATTAGTCCCCTTAGAACTAATTTAGTATTTATTAAAGTAATATTTATTACACTTTTATATATTTATATAATAGTCCATTTGAATTTTTGTTTTAATTTTTCAAGCTAAATAAAATACCATTTAACTTAAATAATTTTTTTGACTGAGTTAATTTTTTGGTAAATTAATATTTTCTAATAATTTTTATATAAACAAATATTTGATAATATATATTGGCTATATTGTCATAAACGAAAATTTATTATTAATCAAAATTTGAACCTGATATATCTCAACCGTCTCATTAATTTTTTCAGATAGGAATGGTTATTAATCAATTATGAAATTATTAATTTATAAATATTCATTTGTAAGTTCTGTTAAATAATATTTTCTAATATTATTACAAATGTTATATAAATGTTTATTTTATTGTAAAATTGATTAAAATAGACTATTAAATGCAAATAGTTAAACTATTATGCGTGAAAAACTCAGGTTTAATAAAAGAGAAGATGGTTTAAAGCGGTCAACGTTGAAAAAAAGGTTGGAATATCACATTATAGTAAAACAATATATGCATTTTAATTCCCACCAAAAATTGTTAGTTATATTAGTATATTATAAGGTAAAATTAAATTTTTTAAATTTAACAAATAAAATTAAATATATTTGGTATGTCTATATTTAGTTATTTTGTAAAATTTTATTTTAACTTTTCTTCAATATAATAGATAAATATTGCCAATAATGATTGATATACCTATTAGAAAAAACTTTATTATTTAAAACTTTCTATCGATTTTTCCTATATTGATCACAAAGATATTTGTTCACTTTTATTAAATGTACGAATCTCAAAATTTAAATTTCATATTTAGCCTTTTTCAAATATTTATGATTAATTACATAAACTTAATTAATCTAATGCGTTTTTTTAAGAATAAATAAATATAAATTTTAAAGGAGCTTTAAATAAAAATAAACTGAAATATATCTATGGCTCTATGGAACTAAAGTTCTTAGCTGCAGCTACCACATTTCTCCAAGTATCTTTATTCTGAGCTACACCCATCCAACTCCTATTTTCTCTTTCCTTCTTACATTGTCGAAGTGGCCTTCCAACCGGACTTTTCCCAATCGATCTCCCAATAAATATTTATTTTATTTTACGCCAGAAATGTAAATATATACCACATTGAATTTAAATCTTAAAAGTTTAATTATTTGCCTCTCGTTTTTCTAGATATTAATATAGAAAGTATATTTGTTTTTTAAAAAATAGTTCTAAATTTAGAACACTAAGAATTACTATAAAATATTTCTATTAATTGAATATATACTCGTACTCTCATTATTTTATAATTATTATTGGACTGAATTTTTAATTGTTTTTAAAGTAATTCCAATAAATACCATATGTCTCCACTTTACGAATTTGATTGATTTTGGATTAAATAACATATATTATATTTAAATTAAATTTAATTAATTATAAATTATAAATTAAAATTAATAAATAATATTTATTAAACTAGCGTGTATTTGGCTCTTTGTAGATGGCACCACATCACTTGCTGGTGCGTGATTTGCAGGGTTAAAATATTAATTCTGGTACTTTCAGCGATTCAATCAAGCTGAAATTCTATATATAGCAGTTTTATACAATTTTTAATCATGTGAAAAACTATCAATCCTATATCTTTATTTTTACGGTCACTTTAGAGGAAAAAAAATGAAAACGTGGTAGGTAATGACCCTCTTCCGGATGAGCTACATTTCTCAAAATTCTCTGGCGATATAGTAAAAATATACAGAATCACTATTTTTTAAAGATAAATTTAATTAAAAATTATTTTTATTTAATTATTTTCTTATTTTTATGAATTAAGAAATTACTAAATTAGGGAAATTTTAATAAAAAAAAAACAAAACTTTTACTTGTTATTCATGAATTCAATTTCATCATTTAATCAAAATAACACTAAATATATCGTCTCACAGGTGCTTTTATAATTTTTCATGATAATATTTTTTTGTTAAATTATTAAAAGAATAAAATAATAATTTTATCACTAATTACTTTAATAAATAAACAAGTTTTTTTTTTTTATTTAAAAATTTAATTAAAAAAAAGCATACAAAATTTAATTTATTCTGACCATGAAAATTATAATTATCTATTTATTTATGTAGTGTAAAAATTATCCAATATATTTTATGAATAATTATTATGGGGGTGTTTAATAATAGGTATTGTGGTCAATATGAAAAAGTAATGCCCTGAGGAGGCGAGTAGGCGCGTGGCCCGCTTGATGGCGCAGCCGTCACGCAGCTGTCATTGGTCGGGGCGCGTGGGGCAGAAGCTTTCAGTCGTGCGCGTGATCGCGTCAACTCCAAACGTATGTCTCTCTTGTGCTCAAGTTACGTGATTTTCTATCGAAACTTCAAATATAATAAAATGTGAATCTTTTATAATGCAAAGACTCAATTTGGCTCAAATATTATATTTTAGCGTGTTGTCACTCTCTTTTGCTTGAGTTCTCAACAGGTAAATTAATAATATTTTTATTTACAAAAAATAAGTACATATATACTTAAATATAAAAATAAATATTTATTATTAAAAAAAAAACATTCATTAAATTATTTAAAATTTTACTAATATATTTTATATATATATATTTTTTTAAATTTATATCCATTAAATAATAAAAATATATATACTTATATATATAAAATTTAAAATAAAAATCTAATCAAAGAATACTATATTTTATATATATTCATATCCTAATTTTAGAATAATATATTTATTATAGTATTTATCATCTATCAATTCTATAATTTTCTTTTGATTGAAAATTGACTCCATGTTTACATATATACTACTTTTTTTCTATTCATAACTTCTTGAAAATGCTTAAATTAAATTATCTTTTATTATATTTTTTTTTCTTACACTTGAATTATAAATGTCAAGTACTTATCCGAAATTAACCATTATTAAGAAATGAACATCATCTAAAAATATTAATTAAAAAAATCTGAATTTAATTTATCTAACTACCTTTTTTTATAATCATAATAATTAATATTAGTTTTAATATTCATTTTTTTAATTTATTTTGAATTTTATTAATCACTTAAATTATTTCGTGATATCATTATCTAATTAGAGTAAGGTCTTCTTGGTATTTTGATTTAAATATATTGAATATAATTAATATGTAAAAAATTCTAATACTATGAGAATTTATTCTTTAGATTATATATTAAAATAAAAATATATTTTTTAATAAATGTTATTTGCACAAATCATTTTTTTTTTTTAATTTTCCTATAAAATTTAATAATATTCCAAGTCATTTCATATTGATCAACCATTTGATCAAATTCAATATGATCAAAGTTTATCAACTATTTTTATTTAAATATATGTAATGTCATTGTCAAATATTTGTGCTTAAGGAAAATAAATTATATAATATTATTTTTACTAGGTATTCTTCAATAATATAGATATTGTAATTATAATAGTTATAGAGTGACTTTTGTAAATTAGATTTTTATCTCAAATAATAAAAATAATAATAATCTCATGCTTTAATAGATTATTTTTTATTTAGAAATAGATATTAAAATAGAAAATGACATTTTCATCTTGTCAAAATATTTATAATCATTATAATGTTAATTATTTTAAATATAAATAAGAAGAATATTCAAAATAACCAATTTAAACAAAAGGAAATACTATTATGACTGCACTTATTCTTATATTCTTACTAGCTGCTCAGAGCGCCTTCGGCGCTCTTCACACCTAGACGGGGGCTCCGCCCCCTGTACCCCCGAGTGGTACATAGTATTTGGTGGTTGAAAGTAGTAAAAGGTTTTCATCCATTTTGTTTCAATCAGTATATTACATAAAACATTCATTTCTTTTTGTGTTCTTATTTAAAAAATATATTTTAATTTAATCACTATATTAATTATATATATTATTATTGTATATGTTATATCTATCTACCTATGTGGCTCAAAGATACTCGAAAGTTCTTAGCCGCAACAACCACATTTCTCCAAGTGTCCCTATCCTGAGCCCTTGTTCCATCTCTCTTACGTCCCTTCCTACGCGTCATTGGTTTTCCAAGCGGACGTTTTCCAATCGGTCTTCCCACCAATATCTTTTTCCTCTCCCATTCTAGCCACGTGCCCTGCCTATCGCAGCTTTTTCCCTTTTATAACCCTAACTATTTCTGAAGATGCAGAGAGACCATGCAATTTCTTGTTATGCAGTCTCCCCCATACCCGGTGACCTCATCTTTCTTTGGCCAATAAATGCAGGGAAGAATCCTATTCTCAAATACTCTGAATCTACTCTCATCTCCAAGGGTCATAGACCATGCCTCCCACCCATATAATGCAACAGGCAAAATAATCTTTTTATATATTCCCTTTGATAATAATTTTCAAGAGATAAGCCTCTTTATTGCAAGATAACAGGCGTTTCCCGATTGCAACCCCGATTTAAATTCTTCTCAAATATTATTATCCTTCGTGATTACATTCAATTTTTCTACATATTCAAATTCTACATTTTGTATCTTAAGATTTTGTATGTTAATACTCTTCCTCTTTGATACTAAATATTTTTTCTTATCACTATTAATTTCAAACCTCCATTAAATTTTCCTCGCTAACTGTAATTGCAATTGCCGAATCTCCTATTATATTTAAGTCGTCTGGGTAACCTAATATTTTACAATTTATTTCCGCATCTTATTCTTTCTTTACTACCTTCAAGACAAATTTGAAGATTGAAAATTTGAAAAAGTTTATCCGGATCTATTGAGTCATGCGTATGTTTTACTAAAGTCTACAAATAATTAGTGAACAGAAATATTGAATTCGCGGTTTTTTTTCCTAATATCTGTCATAATGAAAATATCTTAATTAATGTTGGTCGATTTGGCCTGAACCCGCAATGATATCTCCTAATATTTCCACCGCCTATGGTTCTTAAGTATTTTCTATGTTATTATAGTGAAATAGAGTATAATATTTCTTGATCATTACATTTGCTAGGGGATTTGAAAATTATTCGTCGCAATATGAAGATTTCGCTTACAGTTTCTGTCATGTCCGACCTCCATCCAACAGTTATTTTCTGTCAAGTTTTTTGATTCTCTTAATCATGTGATCTATATATTTAATTTTTTTTGATTCATTATAATAAAATTTAAACAAATAAAAATTTTTACTTTGTTAATTTATATAAATTTCAATATAAACTGATTGTGAGTGATACGCTTAGCCAATACTCTGAATAATTTGTGTACAAAAATATTGAATGTTCTTAGCGAGATTTGATATAATGTTGTACGATTTGTCCTAAATCTGAATTAGAAGAAAATTATAAATTGCCTCCTTTTCCAGCTCAATTCATTTACCCACCCATGTTGCATATGGCATCTAAATTTCTTAAAACTCCGTTTTTTTAATTTAAAATAGAAGGAGAGAAAGAGTTTTAAATTATATTCGAATAGTCTATATATTCTATATATCAGTATTTTTTTTCTGAATTTAATAGCAAGTTGATTTTAAAAATTTTCCATTCTTAATGCATATGATTGATTACATGTGTTAAAATTTAAAAAAATTCAAATATTCTAATTTTTATATTTATATACAATTTAATATTATTTTTTATTAATATCATATCAAAAAAAAAGAGAATTTATTAAAATTAAAAATAAAAAAAGAAGCCTATTAATAAAAAATTGAATGGTGATTTAAATATTTTATTAAATTAATTAAAATGAGACCTTTTAGAATAAATTATTTAATTGAAATGATATTTAAATATAAGAATTTAAAAAAATATTATATTCTTTGTTTGGCAATTGTTATTTAATTATGTGCAACATGATTCGACTTGCACAGAGCATCGTTATTTTTTATTAATATCACATAATAAAAATGAATCTTTTAAACATAATAAATAAAAAAGACATTTTAATAAATTTAAAAAATATACCCAATTTAAAAATGTCAAAAATTTAAAACAACTTTATATCATCATATTTTAATTTTTATATAATATATATATATATTTAGTAATTAATAATAGAGTAATTAAATTAAAATAAAAAACAAAGATAATATAATTCAGTCATTTTAATTCAGGTTAAATAATATTTTTTTTTATTATTCAATGATAAAATTTATATATTATTATATATATATTATAGAAAAGAAGAAATATTCAATTAAATAAAAAATAATTTAAGATAAAAATATGATCTAATAAATATTTTAATTAAATTGAGAACTTTTAGAATAAATTATCTAATTGAATTGATATTTGTATATTAGAATTTAAAATAAAAAGGGAAATATTATAATAATTCTTCTATTGGGAATCGCTATGATAATTCATTGTTTGAAATGATTCCGCTAGGCCGACAGTGAGCCGCGAGCTGCTCTTGAATGAACAACACGGAGAATTATATAAACTTTAAAAAATTAATTTCTGCGGTTATTGATAAGATATTAATAAAATGTATAGCCTATGTTACTCTAGAGGTATATAAGAATATTGTGATGTAATTTCAAAGAAATCGGTTCAGCCAATTCTGAGTCTATAAAATAGTAATTTTCCGGACAGACAGACAGACAGACAGACAGACAGACAGACAGACAGACAGACAGACAGACAGACAGACAGACAGACAGACAGACAGACGTGAAAAATTCTAAAGTCACTTTTGGATTCTAGAGGTCATGAAACGCGAAGATATGCAAAAATTTTTAAATTCTGAGCAATGTGCAGACAAAAACCTTTTTTTATATATATAGATTATAATTCCAATTAATATTTATTTAAATTTTAATGTGTGTTAAATATATTTATTTTATTTTATTACTTATAAAATAACCAATTTTCCAAGAACAATAATAAATATTAAAGTTAAATTAATGAAAATTGCATAATTTATTTTAAACGTGCCCTTTTGAACAAATTAAACTAATACCAGTTAATTAAAATATTATAATGTGTATATATTTTACAAAAAAAATGTCTTTTCAAAATTAGATTTTGATTTATAGTTTCATAAATTCTTTTTCCTGGTAGGTAGTTAAAAAAATATTCTGTTTTAAAAATTAGTGAAATACTAAACTTCCTAATAATAATAATAATTGAAAAATAATAGATCATTTTCATATATTATCATTTTGCAAAAATCAAATAAGATTAGGTGGAAAAATATTAACTCTATTACTAAGATAAGGATATTATTTTTTTAATATTATATATATTATAAATAGTATATTTAAATTTATAATCCATTTTAATTATGCATAATAATTTAATATTTGTGCTTAGCATCTATTTTGATTTAATAAAAAGAATAATTCATTTATGCTTATTTTCTTCAAAGTTCTGCTTCTTTTGTTAAAGGTTTTTATTTAATAAGCTTTGTTTTGTTTTATTTAATCTCGTGTTATGTTTTCAATTAGTTTAAATTTCTTTTAAAGTTACTTTTAGATAAAGATAAAAAAATTGTTTTATTCTAGTTGTATCATTGTAAATATGTAACAAGCTAATGGTCTTGATAAATTTTTAAAATTATTTACTTAATTTTCCACATATATTTAAATTTAATAGGTCTCTTCTAAATAATAAATATGAAAATGATTAAAAAGGTTTAAATTGACATTTGTTGGTTGCATACCTAACAGGCAACTCAATTATTTTTTTTATAATAATATTATCATTATTATGAAAGGTTAAGATGTCAAGCCAATATACGTTATACTATTAAATTCAACTTCAAAAATATATCTTTTAATAAGTAGATAATAATAATTAGAAAGAAATAAAATATTAAAATCTTCTGATAAGAATATTATTTATATAATATTATCTATATTTATATAATATTTCAATTTATGTCAATTTTAATTATGTATAAGTATATAATAATAATAATATCAAATAATACATAAATAAAAAACCTAAATCTATCGTATAAAGAGAAAAAGGATATTGATGAAAATCTGATTTAATTCAATTCAATGATAATTTCAAAAATAATCATTAATAAAGTAATTAACAGTAAAATCTATTCCACATTATCTATTTTCTTCTTTGAAATAGGTTTTCTTTACATGTTTGAGATTCATTTTTTCAAAATAGTTTTTGAATGTAAGAAAATATACAAATGATCGAGACTCCATATTTCATATTCATACAACAAATCATAAATTGATCAATATATTATTCAAAATATTAAAAAAATAATTATAATCAATTATTTTTTGTTAGTCATTTGTACGATTTAATTTTTGTTTCATTTTTATGAAGAACAGGCCTCTTAAAGGTAAAGGTTGGCTCTGACTCTGCTCATGTCATTTCCGTTTATTTATTAAAATGTTCCAATTATTCTGATTTTATTGATTAATTTACAAAATATTCTTTTTTTTTTGTGTAATTTTTATATCAAATTTTCTATTAACTATTATTTTTATAATCATAAAATATATAAGTTTTAATAATTTGGGTGTGCGGGTAGCGAACCTGCCTCACATTCACATGGTCCCGGGTTTAAGTCCCTGGCCTGGCAAGGGAATTTCCCTAGCTGGGACGGATTCAACCCAGCCTCCAGGAACAACATTGGGGAAAAGCTACTTGATAGCGCCTCCGATCAAGAAAATCAAAGTAAAGGATGAGAGGACCCGTTCTACTGACCATAGGACACCTCATTGATATAACCGGCTTGATAGGCGTTGTCCTTGCGTAGGACGTACAAAGTCAGAGGTTTTTTTTTTTAATTTTATTTTTTAAATATTACGATATACCTATATACATATATACTTGTATATATATATTATAAATTATAATATAGGTAAAATAAAAAATAAATGTGTTTTGATATTATTTTTATATATTTTATGATGAAAATATGTATGATCTTTTTATTATTATATATTTGGAATATATTTTATCTTTAGATTACAAATTATAAGGTACCTATACTCATCTAACCACTATCTCAAATAGTATAATATAATCCAAGATAAAATTGTCACGTTTTCTTAAATTTTTTTCTTCTAGTTGATGTTTTGATCTAACACGAATCGCTATTGAAAGAAAATGATGGATAGTAGCAGATCGATCATAGAGTTGAGTTATCAATGAAACCCTTAATATAAATAAAAATAAAAATTAAGGTATTTTATAAGGTATCACATATTTTAATAAATTTAAATTTTTTATATTCTTCTACTATAAAATCCAATTTATAAAACACCTACACCTTAATTACACTTTAATTATTCATTTTTATTAATTAATTATTATGAAACTAATTAAATTTAAATTTTTTTTTTCTGCAATATATTTTAAATTAAAAAATAAACAACCAAACATATAATTTGAAATTAAAAACTTGAGTTCACACCACCATTTTAAAACATTTTAACATTCGAATTTTGTCTTTTTGTCAAGTTTGAAGTTTGTAGTTTAAAATAAATCACCAGTTACTAATCATTTGATCATTATATTATATTCTTATAAATTTTTATTAAAATACACCTGTCCCCCGTTTTACACGGAAGATTGGTTCCGAACAAAACCGTGTAAATCGAAATCTTAAATTTTCTATGTTAAAACCGTGTAAAACGAAAAACACTAAAATGTGGAAATTCAATCATATTTTAATTCTTTTATTATTTTATTAGGTAGTATATGTAAGTACATAATACAGAATTTGATTCATTCTATATTACGAACAAAAAATATAAGAATATAAATGCGTGTATGCAGCCGAATATACACTTTTACCAGTTTTTACTATCTCGCCAGATCACGCAAAAATGGTTTGAGCTAGAATCATGAAATTTGTATACGGGCATTATTCAAAATTCGTAGTTTTCTATCAACTTTTGAGAAAAGTAGCTCAACCGGAAGAGGGTCATTACCTACAACGTTTTGATTTTTTTTTTCTCTAAACTGACCGTAAAAATAAAGATATATGTTTCATAATTTTTCACCTGAGTAAAAATTGTATAAAACTGCTATATCTAGAATTTCAACTTGATTGAATAGTTGAAAGTACCGGACTTAATTTTTTAACACGACTACAAATCACGCGTCAGGACGTGACGTGGTGCCATCAACAAAGAGCCAAACATGCGCTGATTTAATAAATATTATTTATTAATTTTAATTTATAATTTATAATTAATTAAATTTAATCTGAATATAATATATGTTATTTAATCTAATTCAAATTACGAGATGGTCGAGTGGAGACACTCCAGCTTATTTGAAATCCGTTAATTTATAAACCGTGTAAAATCGAAATTGTGTAAAAAGAGTACCGTGTAAAACGAGGGACAGGTGTAATTGTATCTCTCTAGTCTCATTACAGTTTAAAAAACTTATTAATATTATTTTAGAAATTAAGATCAAGTCAGCAACTCAGGCCATTAATTCCTCATCTGCACTTTGTCATTATCAGTTTCATCGATAAAAAATAAATAAACAATATAAGAGTAAATAATAAACAAACAATTATAAATAAATATAAATAAATATAAAAACTATATATTGGAGTGACTTTTTACTATCTATTTTACTAGACCTATTTTCTTTATCTTTCTCAGATTATCCAAACGAACTACTATCCCGTACGTGTATTACTAGGTCCTCGTATTACGAACGGCTTAAATTCCCTTGGAGAAAATGAAATTAGGTCAAGTTGGAAAACAAACATCCCAGCAAGTTTTAGAAGCATGCATAAACCAGGAAAGCTTAAAATGAATAGGGGATAGGAGACTTAGTGGGGATCACCAATAAATTATCCTCCTCGTCATTCATAATTTACTCGTTGTCTGAGAACTCGACCGATGAATTACACATCAATATCAATGTTTTTGTTTATCAACTCAAGCTATTGAGATTATTATTTCTAAAGATAATAAATATTTATCTTTAGGAGAAGTAAAAGAAACAAAAAATAAATAAACAAACACAAAATCCAATTTTGTTTTCTTCTTTAATTTTATGTCTTGCTACTGTCTGTACGCGTTGATCCATCCATCCACCCGTGCATCCTGACGTCTCTAATAATAAAATAAATATAAAGAAGGAGTCCTGTTTATAAAGATAAATTTAAGATGAATGTAACTCTTTATTGAATTTATTTGTTTGTTTAATAGTACATTCCTCCCCTAGACGAACACTAACTTTTATATATCCGGTTTTAGAAAAAGAACTAGATTAATCTAAATTCCTACTCCATTCTAGTAAAGCTAGTAAAGAATAGCTCTTTATTTAAGACATATTTTTGTTTATATATTATAATTTTATTTTTCAATTAAAACAAAATACATTTTCTTAGGTATTTTTCTATCAAATATTATATTTAAGAATAATCAAAATTTATTATTACAATGGACATGGAATCAAAATTCTATTTTTTTTTAAGTAAAAATTCTAAGTATTTATCTGCAGTTTAAAATAAGATATGTTTAAAAAATGAATATAAAAATAAACAAATTTTTTTCTTGAACTTTAAACGTTGTAAAAGGAAAGTCAAAGTTTCGAGTTTATTTATTTTTTTTACTATCTCGCCAGAGGTAGTATTGCGATCAATTTCGAAGTCGAGATTTTGATGTTTTTAAACGTTTTGAAGGTTCCTGAGTCATTTTCACTAAGGTTTAGAAATGTTTGTGTGTGTGTGTGTGTGTGTGTGTGTGTATGTAGGCAAGATTACGCAAAAACGGTTTGACCTAGAATAATGAAATTTGGTGCACGGGCATTATTCAAAATTCGTAGTTTTCTAACAACTTTTGAGAAATGTAGCTCAACCGGAAGAGGGTCATTACTTACAACGTTTTGATTTTTTTTCGTCTAAAGTGACCGTAAAAATAAAGATATATGTTTGATAGTTTTTCACATGATTAATAATTGTATAAAACTGCTATATCTAGAATTTCAGCTTGATTGAATCGCTGAAAGTACCGGTATGAATTTTTTAACACTGCAAATCTCACGCGCCAACCCGTGACGTGGCTCCATCAACAAAGAGTCAAACATGCACTGTTTCAATAAATATTATTTATTAATTTTAAATTATATCATAATTAGGAGGCAGCTAGCCGAGCGTGTAGCATAGCAATTTTCTACACAAGAAGTTGCCGTTCGATTCCAACTAAAAACAAATTTTTCTAATAAAATTAAATTTAACATCAGCTGCCTCCGGCTCCAGGAACTGTCAGTTCCTGGTTCTATACATGCGGAAGGCAACGGGAAACCACCGCATTAACATTCCCAAGAAAAATTATCATGACTGGGCAGCTTCTAAGTCTTCCTAGTCATAATGATAGCCAAACTCCGAAACGGAGACGACACCTTAAGAAGAAGATAATTTATAATAATTAATAATTAATAATAATTAATATAATTTATATAATTTATAATTATAATTATAATGATACGATCGAAGATGCGCTGAAAATATGGGAAATATCCGAAAGGGAGACGGCACCTTAAGAAGAAGAATTTATAATTAATTAAATTTAATTTAAATATAATATATGTTATTTAATCCAATTCAAAATATACGTAGATTTAATTTTTAGTACACAATCATTCTTTTATAAATTTAACTGACTGAAATATTTCCCGAGGATAAAACCAATACAAAGTGCATGATTCGTGATGATATATAAAAAAATCTCCTCATGTGAAATTTGGTGTGAAAATAACCCTTCCCTTCCTATCGTCGATCGCTAATACTACCACTTCCTGTTTCCGGATTTGCACCAAAAGTTGATCAATTCATCCCACTGATGCATTAAGTAAATATACCAAATTTCATCAAAATCGGTTGAGCCGTTCAGGCTGTACACATCTATACGGACGGACAAACGGACAGACGGACGGACAGACATCATGCTAAAAATACTTTTTTCTGTTAAGAAAATGCATGATTCGTGGAGATATGTAAAAATCTCAACATGTGAAATTTGGTGTGAAAACAATACCTCCCTTACTATCGTCGGTCGGTAAAAAACAAATTTTATATGATGACATGTTGGTATCTTCAATAAATCTACAATAGTTGACAAAAGATGCCAATTCTTTTTCATTTCATTTGCATCTCTACAAATTCTAGAAATAAACTTCTTGTAAAAATCGACATTGTAGATAATATTATTATATTTTACTATTAATTAAAAAAAAAAATGAAATTAAGCTAAATTTCATTTTTTATTTTTTTAGTAATATCGCTTACTGATCTCTGTTTAAAAAAAAAATAAACTCAAACAGAAGATCATCTTAAATTATTCGATTAAAAGAAAGTCCCCGCCAAATGTCGGAAGAATTTCTAATCAAATTGTACTAACAAAAGAAAGATGAGACCATAAATAGAAAGGGATGAGATTCATTCAATTTATATTTAGCCGGGATCAATTCTAATGTTTCAGACTGGGGCCTTTTACTTGACGAGAAAACCGATTTCTATTCAAAGTTACTTTCCTATTTAAAAATAAACTTATAAATAATTAATACTAATTTTCGGTTAATAAAAGTCAATTAAGGTATATATATATATATATATTTATTTACTTAGGAAAGTTCACTACAAGCTAAAATCCTCACTTCCAATATTTTTCATTTGATTATCTGAAAAAATACAATTTTGAAATAATAAAATCAAAATTGAAAAAAAAAATATTCCCCGTTAATTTATTTTCGAAGACAATTGTGATATAAACTCCAATTTTTTTTTCTATTATATAATTATTTATTAAGACAATTTTGAGATTTTTCAATTTGGATTATAAATTTAAAAAAAAATTTTTAAAAAAATTTACTATTTTATTATTAAGTGATTAATCTAGATGACTATATAAAATATTTTTTCTATAAGTTGTTTACGTTTCTTTTTCATGTTCTGGAGAATCTAAATATAGCTTTAGAATTTTTCCTTTCAGTCTGTTCCTCACTAGAAGAATAATAACATGAAAAAATTACTCTTAATTTTAAAGTAAGAAATCAAGAACACATCAATTATTTAATTTCAAGTTTCTTCAAACAAGAAAATTCGAGATGTACTTTTTATTATTTAGTAATTTTAACTAATTAAATTTTAAAAAAGATTTTTTAAAATTAAAATTATTTTTTTTTTTTAGTTATATCTTTTCTTTTATAAGTACATATTCTTATAATATTTTACAATTGCCTTTTTCATCATTTTTTTTTATTAAATTAATATTAACACTCTATTAACAAACTGTGTTATATAATTTAATAAATATAACAAAATAAATATTAAATTTGAATAAAAATATATATTCAAATAATTCTGGATTTTTAAGTCATTCAAGGTTAATGCACATCCAAATTAAATTTCAAATAACTTTATATTTATCTAAAAAGTTTTTAAATATCATCTTTTATATTATATAAAGATAAAAAAATAGAATATAATTACATACTTCGTATTAAAAAAAAAATATTTTAGAAAAATTAAATTTTTATTTTTATTTTTTATTGAAAAAAAAACATACAATATACGAGGATGGTCTTGAAAAGTTTCCGACCTGACCAAGAAAAAATATTTTTTTTTCTATATTTTTCAACATAATCTCCATCAACACTGATACATTTCTCATAACGGTGTTCTAATTAATTAAATTAAATTAATTAATTATTAATTTAATTTGATTTAATTTAATTTAAGTCTCATCAACAGTTATGAATCGACGCAAAAATTCGTTTGGATTACGCCTAAAGCGCCAAATTGTCGTTAGAAATGGTTTTTCGAAGCAATTTTTGGTCTAACGTTAGGAAATGCGGCACCCACGTTGCACACAGCTTTCCATATTTAAATGGTTTTGCAAAATATTTCGCACACGTACAGCTGACATCGTACAGGTCTCAGCTATCTTAAATTTTGAAAAATAAAACAAAAACAAAAAAAAAATTGAAAAACTTAGTTTTTCTTGGCCAGGTCGGAAACTTTTCAGGCCACCCTCGTAAATATGTATTTAAATAATAATAATAATAAATGAAATTTAATTAAATATGATTTATCATTATTTATATTTTCTTCTAAATATATAAAAGAATAATGAATTATTACTTCACATTTTCCATATTTTATTTTTATCAATATAATAATAATTTTACTATTTTCAATAACATAATATTTTTATTTCTAACGTAATCTTTGATTTCATCTGAACATTTTAATAAATATTTATTAGGAATTTATATATATATATATATATATATATATATATATATATATATTCATTCTATCTATAATAATATATTGTATATAAAGATGCATGCGAATATAAAACTGATCTTTTATTATACTGGATTGATAATAAATTTATGGCAAATAAAAATAAGTCTAGATAAATAAGACTTTTATAGATCATCAATCATTTGATACCTTTGGTGTTATTGATATATTACTTGGAATTATGAAATGTTTGTTCACCCCAACTGCTTTTATAATAACCAATCTGAATTAAGCTTGCTAGAGCACGTTGTTGTCGAGATTGTAAGATTAAAGGGTTAGGGGTGAGAGAAAGGCAGAGGGTGTAGTGAAGGTGATGTGATAACTGGACTTTAAATTAATTTATAAAGTATTATAGTGTATTAATAGATTTTAAGAAAAAAATGTTTTTTGGAATCTTTTCATCTTTTACAATTAAACTTGAAAGTAATCCAATAATTATTTTTATATATTAAATCACTACTATAGTAGATACTCGGAAGTCGTCAATTTTAGTACTTATCAAAAATTTCATCATCGTTTACGGGGTGTACTTTAAACCTTTACATTTTAGTAAATTTCTTTTGATAAACTAAATCAACTGTACTTCAAATTTATTTTGAAATAAAAGTGTTGAAAAATGTACAAAAATAACATAGGGTACAGTAGGACAGAAAGAAAACGGTAGTGGCTATGTTACAATCAGAGAAAATGCGGGACAATACGCGCAAGGTAGACTTCGCTATACTACACTATGTGCTCGTTCAATAGCTTTACTTTGACTTTTTATTACCTTTATTATTTTTTACTATTGCGATCACGAAAATTTTCGATGTTGAGATTTTGATGTTTTTATACGTTTTGAAGGTTCCTGAATCATTTTCACTAAGGTTGAGAAAAATGTCAGTCTCTGTGTGTGTGTGTGTGTGTATGTATGTAACCAAGATTACGCAAAAAACGGTTTGAGCTAGAATGATGAAATTTGATACATGTGCATTATTCAAAATTCGTAGTTTTCTATCTACTTTTGAAAAATGTAGCTCAACCGTAAGAGGGTCATTACCTACAACGTTTTAATTTTTTTTCCTCTAAAGTGACCGTAAAAATAAAGATATATGTTTGATAATTTTTCACATGATTAATAATTGTATAAAACTGCTATATATAGAATTTCAGCTTGATTGATTCGCTGAAATTACCAGAATTAATTTTCTAACACTGCAAATCTCACGCGCCAACACGTGACGTGGTGCCATCATCAAAGAGCCAAACATGCACTGGTTTAATATTTATTATTTATAATTTATAATTAATTAAATTTAATTTAAATATAATATATGTTATTTAATCCTATTCAAATTGCGAGATAGTCGAGTGGAGACACTCCAGCTAATTTTTTCTTTTTATTTATTTATATTCTTTTATTAATAATGTAATTTAATTAATTTTATTTATTATAATTTAGTAATAATATTGTTGAAATCATGGTGAAAATAAAATATACTTGAGTGATATTGAGATACTTTGAACATATTACTTGGTTTTTAGTTATTTCTTATGGAAAAATTCTATTTGTTTGTCGTCAGTTTTTGCTGGAACGAATTAACGACGACATCCAAGTATCCACTGTACTACGAATCTTTTTTCAGTAGTTTTTTATTCTTCATGGTTAGAAAAGTTGTGCTTAAAGACTTAGAATTAAGTCAATGCTTCTTGTTTCTAGTTATTTACTATTTTTTCTGGTTGATGATCATCTTATGACCAGTAGTGTTCCTATTTGTTCATTAGATATATTATTTTATTATTTTTAAATGATATTTAAATATAAAACTAATTCTTATAAATCTTGATATAATTCAACATTTTAAAAAGATTATTTTTTTTACAAAGGAAAAAAAAATGTGGAAAAATAATATTTTTTTAACTTGAATATTTTCTCATTTCTTCGTTTGATAAGAGATTAGTAACACAAAGTACATATATCGGATAATAAAAATTGGATGTTGCTTCACAATTCAATAAGTTTTTTTTATGAATCATTTAGTTTTAAATGTCAACATCTTTGTGAAATTTACGGTTCGTTGTTTGTTTGTTTGTTTTTTTTTCTTTCCAGAGCCGTATTGAGATATAAAACTCTCGATCACGTTCTGATATCCAAAATAAAATCCACTTCTAAAAACGAAAGGATTTAATTTTTTTATTCTTTCCACTTTTATTGCAATATTCGTATATAAAACAACCCACTAAACCACTGAATAGCTTCAAATATGAGTAAAAATAATTACCTTCAAGCTGTTTTCTTTTTTTCTTTTGGGTAATATATAGATATACAAACCTATCTAGGTATATTATTTCTTGTAAATCAGCAATATACGAAAGCAGCTCAATAAGTCCGTGACTTTTTGAATGAAACACAGGTTTTTGATAAAAAATTATTTTATTCTTTCAATGTAGTCTCCCTTCTCCAATTTTTTTTTATCCCTTCCAAAAAATTAGATTTGTTGAGGACATCAAAATAGATTTGTTTGTGAGTTGTTTTAATCATTGGAGTCAAATCTCTTTCACTCGAGCCATTTCTTCAGGTTTGTAAACAAGAAATAGTCACTCGGAGCTAAATGCAGAGAATAGGGCGGATGAGGGAGCAATTCGTATCCCAATTCATGGATTTTCATGGAAATTCACTTTTTTCTAGTTTCTTCTCAAAGACCCACCTGGTTTCAATTCAGTTGATAGTTGCCTTCTGACAGAAGCAGTGTTTAAGAGATAGGAAATTCGAAAAGTGACTGACTTATTTACCTACCCTCATATTATATAATAGCTGTTGTTTGTTCAATATTATCAGTAGTTGTTTGTGGAACGGCGCCATAGGGTGGGAGATAGCGAAGTCCCGGGCCTGGCAAGAGAATTTCTGTAGCTGGGGTCAACCCGACTCCGGGATCAAAATTGGGAAAGCTACTTGATAGCCCCTCCGATTAAGAAAATCAAGGTAAAGGTTGATAGGACCCGTTCTACTGATCATAGGACACCTAATTGGTATAACCGACTTGATAGGCGTTGTCCTTGCGTAGGACGTACAAAAGTCAGTTTTTGTTTGTTTGTGGAACTTATATGGTATATATCAGAAGAACTCTCTGATTACTTTTCTTTCAATAGAATACATATTTTTATAACATTATCATTTACACATAAAACTTATATATGTTAACAACTTGTTTGTTGGTCTTGAAGAAGAACCCGATTTGCGTTCGAAAGGACAATCAAAATTCAATTAATTTTCTAATTATATATTTTTTGCTGCACATTTTTTATCCATTTATATATTTATTATTTCTTATTCTAATTTAATAATATTGGGTGGCTTGAGATAGCTTGTAACGGGGTAAAATGAAACATTTATCATATTATTAAAAGTATTTGCAGGATTAGAAAGAATAAAAATAAATTATTTGACCATTCAAAAAAATTCTAGAAATTATTCTTTATTCTTGTTGGTCTATATTGCCATAAGAATTATTATAATATTCATTTTTTTTTTTGACTTTTCATATATAATTTCATTTATATTTTCCCTCCAAAGTAGTAAATTCTGGTTTAACCATTTATCTCCAGTTTTATTTCATTTCTGATATTTTTATATTAATCCGATATTATAATTATAATTATGTAAAAAGCCCATTAGGTATAAAATCTTATTTCCATTTTATTAATTTTATTTAATTATCTTTTGTTATCTTCTTCCTCGCTCTGCATTTCTTTCCTCTTTAATTCACTTACAATTATCTGTACATATTTATATAAAATTAATTACAAAACTTAGAACCAAGATCTGATTCAAAGGATTGCGACTTTGCCATTATATTAACTTTATATTTTTCTCTCCTTTATTCGAAACAATGTTATTCAAATTTATTTTCAATATTTTTCATATATTGACCAATAAATAATCAAGTAAGATAAATTGTATACAATATATACTAATTTCCAGAATTTATTTTTATGTATTTTACAAATTTTCCATAATTTAAATATAACTTATACATATTAATTATTATTATTTATTATTATTATTATTATTATTATTGATTATTAATTCAGAAACTTTCGTGTATATTTTCGTAATTCAAATTTAAATTTGAAATTCATTTTGAAAATAGTATTAATTTTTTATAATGTTTGTTTAAACATTGAATTCGAAATTTATTAGCTAAACGATTTATGATATTTGTTTTTAACTTTTGTTTGAAATTTCGAAGTTATATCGATGAATTGGATTTTTCACCTTTTTTTTAATATCACCAAAAATTTTATACCAAATTTTTTTCTTAAACGTTAGAAATAAATTTAAAATCAATTAATCAAATTATTAAATTAATTAATTAACAATTTTATTTTATTTTTGTTAATTTTATTTTGGTTATATAATTGATTAACTCTCCATTTTTTTATTTACCTGATATTAAGTTAATTGAAATTCAACGGAATTAGCATTGGTTCTATTCATTCGAAAAAATATTACATATACAAACATGAAAAAATACTTAATATAAAATTATTCGATGCGTTAGCTTTTTTTGAAACTTGGTATAGAATCCAAATTAAAAAAAAAACATACTAAAAATAATCTAATTATTTTAAATTCTTTTAAATTTTATGAATTGAATTAATAGTAAATTATTTTAAAAAATAAAAATAGAAACATTTTTTTCACCAAAAATGTTTTATATAGGTATATAATTATTTATGAAAATTTATCAAATTTTTTTATTAAATATGTATATCATGGAAAAACCTGTAAACTTGTAAACTATTAAATGTAATGAACAATATTTACATTTAATTAAACTAACTTTTCAGAAAGCCATTTTTATTGTCCATGCCATGTTTAAAAACTGAAATATTTAATTTACTAATAAGATAGAAGTGCCGTTCGAAGCATGCATTTCAACACCAGCAGCGTTTCCCAAAAAGTTTAAGATTCCTGCAAATAGAACAGAATCTGAAATTTTAATTAATTAATAATTTCATATTATTAATATTCTTAAATAAAAATACAATTCCTAGAAAATTTGTATTGTTTTGTTTAGTTTGTTCAGACAGTAAATTCCCTCTGAGATTCCGACGGAAGTTCTCAGCCTATTTGAATGCTCAGCCGTCACTCCCTGCCGCCTCGGCTTTTCCCTTCTGTGTGTTTGTATGTCAAGTACCTATCACATGTGTCCTAAAAGGAATAAAGAGTAGCCAAACAGTTATCATTATCATTCTTCTCCCTTTGATAATTTGTCTTTTGTCAACAAGCATCCAACACTTCATTAGTCTTCCTATCACTCTTCATACTAACCCATCACAACCCACTCGGACTCGTTCACTATGCAAGCACCTGGAAACCGTTTAGGAAATCCGAACATTAACAAAGATATTTTTAGTTGGTAGGAATATATCTACTGGAGAGAATAAATAGATATTTAAATATTATTTATAGAATATAAATATAATATCTCTACATTCAAACATATTTTGGAATGTTTTATTAGATTAAAAATACAAAAACTTAGATAGTTATGGTAGAGACATAAATATTCATATTTATATACTTATATAATATTCTAAATCTCACATAAAATAAACTACATACTTATTTTAAAGATAAACTATTCATATTTTTATCATTTTTGTTTTACAAAAAGGTAAAGTACTTAAAAATATAAATATTTTATTGATTTTTATTTTCCTCGAACTAGTTTATTATATATGTATATATTATACTATATTTTATTAATCTTGTATATTACCATTTTTTTAAGTCCTTAAATTAATTAAAACGTTGGATATAATTTATAACGGAATTTTGTAAATTAAACCACATATTGATATTTGTTATTGTAAATTTATTCAAAAAATACAAAAAAATACACAACGTTTCGATTGCTACTTCTGCAATCGTTATCAAGCGACTGCACTGTTCGAGCGTCCAGTGACAAGTGACGAATGATCCTTAATATAAGACCTAGCTCACCAACCAGATGGCGCTCGGAACGTTCTTAAAAATTCAAAATTACAGGAGAAAAATTAATTATTCTTAAACAATTAATTTAAAGATTATAAACAAAACGTGAACAACAATTATTTTATGAATAAATTGAGTTCTTTAATTTTACTTTATTTTTTATGTTAATATTAACTTAAGCAAAAGATTTTTGGCGGGAAGCAAGCAATTTGTATTTGGCGGGAATTCAAACCGGTGTTGCCAAAAGATGATTCTCAACAAATGGAAAGTGTTGAAATATAATTATCTAAACAATAAAGTTTCAAAGTCCTAAAAAATAATAATAAAAATGATGATTAATAAATAATTATTATTATTCACTTGTCACTGGACGCTCGAACAGTGGAGTCGCTTGATAACGATTGCAGAAGTAGCAATCGAAACGTTGTGTATTTTTTGAATAAATTTACAATAACAAATATCAATATGTGGTTTAATTTACAAAATTCAGTTATAAATAAAAACAACCACCAAAGCTTTAATAATTTAGGTTGGATATAAAATTCCAATAAAATTTATTAAATTTTATTTTAAATCTACCCAGAGAATCAATTTACGCTTAGAAAAATACATCATCATTTTGACAATCTTATTAGTATAATTTACATTATTTTTTATTTAATTATTATTAATTATTTAAATTTATTATTTATTAGTAATTTATCTTTAGATTATTTTTACAATTTCAATATTATAGTTAATACAATATGTAGTAATTAAATATCAAAATTTATTATCTTTAAATGATATTTTTCACAAATTTCTCAAAACAACCAAAGAATTACATTCAAATTTCGTAAATGAATAGAAACTATAGATGGAAATGAATAAAAAGGATAGACTTTGGATTATAAATATCAATTATTTCAACAAATATGATACACCCTGAATTGTTTTTGAAATCGGTGGTTTATTTAAGAATTTATATATTTAATTTATACAAGTAACTTAAATTGTGGAAAATAAGCTTGAATAGTTAGTGATATAATAACAACTAAATCAGGGGTGAGCAACCTTTTTAACCCACGAGCCAATTTAAATTTTAAAATTTTGTGGCGGGCCGCACTTACTAATAATTTACAAAGTTTTATATATATACTAATAAACATTATTGTTTATAAATAATCAAGACGAATAATAAAATTCTATTTTAGAAATGCTCGGCGGGCCGCAGAAAAATCTTTAAAGGGCCACATGCGGCCCGCGGGCCGCGGGTTGCTCATCCCTGAACTAAATACTTTAGTCTTTTTCCTTTTATTTTTTTTATTTGTTTTTCATAGTATACCTATAATACATACACCTTTCTTAAATTATAAAATGCAAATATATATTTTATCTGCTATAAATATCATATATTGTTTATATACACAATTCATTTAATAATAATAATAATAATAAACAAAAATTATCCTAATCATCTAATTGTATAATATCGTTTTATTATTATTTTTTTATATTTTATTATATAACGAGTGTCGATTATGGAAATTAAATGATTGCTATCAATGTTCCCAATCACAATGCAGAGGTTTCATAACAAAGGACGGATATGAATAGGGAAACGGATTATAACTTGATTTAAAAAAAAATAACTGATCTGTGATCTGTTGTTTTGTTAACAATCCAATTTTCCATCCGACCTACCCCATGTATGTACCTAAAATAATATATAGTATTACATATATCAGATAATAATAATTGAAATAAGAAAACAAATCAATTTTGAATTTAAACTTTTATATAAATTATTTAATTTCTACAAATAAAAATAATATACCTAAGTAAGTAGGGTTATTACTAGATATTAGTATTGTACTTTAGTTCATTAGATTGAAAAATATTATAAACTTATATTTTCTTTTTATTATAACGTTTTTCTTAACTTCACTTGGCGTCTGTCTCTATGTCTGTTCGCTCTTTTGACAAATTGAAATCGATTTTTCATCGACTTTTTATGGAGATAGAGTTTTGAAAATTTTTATAGATATTTCAATGGATCCCTAGAAGGTATAGAAGAAATATAATTGAATTATAATTAATTCATTGTAATTAATTAGCGATTAATTACTTTTAGTAACTAACTCCTTTTGTATGGCTCTGATTAATTTTTTTTCAACCGATTTTGAAACAAAAATATTGATTTCAGGATAGATTTTCATTTTGAACGTAGTTAAAAATATTTCATAGCATTAAAATTAATGATGAATTCTTATTAATCAGTTGTATCGTCAATGAGGAGGGGTTTCTTCCCCCTCAGGTGGTATAGAGAAAATATATTTTTTTTATACATTGTATATGTCCCCGATAGAAAGGAAACAAAACAATAGAATAACCTTTTTTATATATATAGATATATATATATATTTATAAAATATACATTTATAAAATCTCATATTAATAAAAATTATTTATTTATAGATATAATCTAATAATTATTATTCAATAATAACATTTACTTAATATAAATGCATAAAATCAATTTTGGAAGATTAATATATTTTTTTGTTTTTATCAATTTGTGTAAATTTTCGTATAACTTCATCTTTTCTATTTCACTTGTTATATTAAATAAATTTATCATATTAAAATAGCACTAAAAAATATAAATATAAATATAAAAATTTTTTATAAAATAACGTTTTTCCAATGGACTAAAAAGAATAAAATAATTTTTCTATAAGCCTGACAAAGTTTATGGATGAATTGCTTAATATTCAAAGAAAAACGTTGGGCGCATTTATGTGTTTAATAAAATTTTTATTATTACAAAAATTTGACTTGATTGTTCATATAAATAAATTAAACTATATTATAAAATTTTTTTATATTTATATTATTTTTCCTTTAACCACACGGTGAAGTCATTCAAGCCAACAATTAAATCCCCTGTTGATTGTGTATTTGTTTTTTATAAAAACTAATTTAAACAAATTTAAATGAAAACTAAGTTTTACAAATATTCTGTTCTGGCATTGTTTCTCAGCAATTCTATTAAAACATCAAAAAAACTATTTATCTTCGTACTAAATTAAACAAAAACATGAATTTTTTTCAAAAGCAATTTAGAATGTCAAAATATTTATACTATATAAGTGATAAACCTTGTAGCATTTAGATACTTATATCAGTATTTAATAATTAATTAATTAATTTTGGTCGATGGTTTGTGGACTTAAAAAATATAAAGGTTTCAAATCATGAAATTATCAAATCTTATAAATCAAACAAATATTAATTTTTTACTAAAAAATAATTATATTTAATACTTACATCACTAGAAACAATGAATAAACTACTTTAGTATACAATAATCTATTATATACTTACATGTTGACCTTATGATAATAACATAACAATAAATAATAATAATAATAAAGAGGAATTTTTTAGGAAGATTTATTATCTTTAATGTGGTTTCGCTTGGCCTTGAAGACTTTATCGGTACTGTTTAATTAAGAGAAAATGGTTTATAAAAATGTGATGTGGCCTGGCACAGAACTGACTGACGATTTGAAATAAATTAATTTCCAAACATTATATATATACATATACCTATATATAAAGCATAAGAAAAAATATTTTTAAAACTTAAATTAAAATGACTCTATTATATTATCTTGGTTTTTATTTTTAGTTTAATTACTCAATTATTAATTACTACTATATTTCAAGTGAAATAATTTCCGACAATGAATATAAAATTAATACTTTGTAAACTACCACTTCATGCATTAAGTAAATATTCGAAATTTTATCAAAATCCGTTGAGCCGTTCAACCTATACACTATACACCTCTATAGGGACACACAACGGACAGACGGACAGACAGACATCATCCTAAAAATACTTTTTTTGTAAACAAAATGCATGATTCGTGGAGATATGTAAAAATTCCACATGTGAAATTTGGTGTGAAAACAATATTTCCCTTCCTATCGTCGGTCAGTAATTCTACCACCTCCAGTTTCCGAATATTGATGAATTCATGCTACTGATACAAAATTTTATCAAAATCCGTTGAGCCGTTCAAACTATCTATATGGACACACAGACGGACGGACTGAGGGACAGAGGGACAGATATCATGCTAAAAATACTTTTTTGTTAGCAAAAAATCGAAACACAACCAGTGCAATCACTGTGCTGATATATTTTTTTTTTGGAGGGGGGGATTTTTAAATGGTCTGGAACTAATTTAGACCTATTAGACATGCTGGACAAAACTTTTTTAAAAAATGATTTTGAGGCTGATTCAGGATCCCTCATTGACATAGCTGTCCCTCTTACACATAAAATCAAATAAATGTTGAAATATGAGGAACCCGCCCGGGTGTATTAGAGAGATTTAGAAGTTGAAAAGGGTCACCTAATAGTGATATCCACCGAGGGAATTGTATCATCTAATTTTAAAAAGAACTTTAAGGAGAAACTTGGTCTTGCTAATAACATTTTAAGGCATGTACAAAAGACGACGATATTATAAACATGCCACATAGTGCGAAAGTTTCTTAATTGACGGTTCAAGAGAATCATATGAGTTTATGTGGAACAGGGTTAATTCCCTTACCTCGTCGACCGAGTCTAATTCCATAAAAGATCTGAAGGGATAACTGAAATTTTTCCAGTGAAAACTGAAAAAATGAAATAAGGGATATAATAATGATAATATTTAAAAAAATTCCTTAAAACTTATTTCTATTACATTTCATAACAATAATAAAAATATACGCAAAATATAAAATAAAAAAAAAAGCTCGTCTTATATTTTGAAAACCACTGGGTCTAATTTTTTTTTTTTTAAAGCTTTTATTTAGTTTCAATCATATTGTCAAATCTTGCAAAGTGAATTGACCCACTTGAGCTGAAATTTTGCATACATATGTATCTCCGATGTCAATGCAATATTCAGGTTCATCCCAGGTCATAGGTGACCTCGGAGTTATTAATTAATTAATAAAACATGCAGGAAAAGAAAAAGAATACCAAGGACATTTCATTGTATATGCACTAACCTTTGTTTTTTTTCCTTTTCCACTATACTTGATAAATATATCTATTTGAAGAAGAATCTGCGTTTTTTCTTGCAAGTTTGGCGCCCAGGCTTTCATTTTTTAGATATGATTAATTGTAAAGAAATCGTGGTCTGTGTGAATTGTTTTTAAAAAGTTTTTTTTATATTTTTTTTATTTTATATTCATTACATATAATAATCTTTTGATAAATAAATTTTGGGTTGATTTATCCAAATTTATTGTCAAGAATAGGAAAATAGCTTATAAGTATATGTAAGAGAGTGAGAGAGATTTTTTAGTACGGCAGCTCACACACTGAACCAGGTACTTATCTCTGTAAACTCATAATATATTTTGTTTTATTATCAAAATGGCGTTGGTTAAAATAAGTGTTATATATTATTTGAAGTAACAAACCATTAACTAAAGAAAAATATACGACCTTTTTTACACCTAAATGGTTTATTCTATTTTATATTTTTAAATCTATTATACGATTTTTATTTACTAATGAAAAGAATAGAAATCACCTTCAATCCAAATTTATAAAGATATTATAAAACGGTCCTCTATTCTCACTTCCTGTTTGTTTTATCGTTTTCAAATTGTGACTACGTGTCTTGTGTTGGATCGAATTAAATGAATTAATAAAATAAAATAGAATAGAAAAAAAATATTACTGTTTCTCATTGGAATTCAAAGCACTTCAAACTGTCTGTCATTTTTGATTTTTATACTAGAGCTCTTCAAGAAGAAAAAAATACGTCATTTATATTTGATATTTCAAAATATTTTTTTTTGTCATTTCTTTTTAAGATGGGCGCCTCGAGGTTGCCCAAAGGCAAACTTTATTTTGTTGAGGAATAGATGACATTTCCGTTGGTTATTTTAAGTTCAACCCATCAAATATATTGAATCATATGTGAATATTATTTATTAGGAAAAATTAAGAAATAATAGGTAATCAATCAAATAAGTACATAGTTAATGAAAAAGTTGAATTTTGATTAAGAGTTTTAAATTTAAATTGTTAGTTATTGAACAACATGGTCTGCTAAAACTCAAGTCAGCGTTTCCACACCTTTCAGAATTCGCAGTCCAGTTTTCATTCAAATTTTTCATCGCGTTCCAAACTTACAAAAAAAAATGTAAACAGAAATAGATGCCTATTTTGTGAATTCTGTTTTTAACTAACTGCCAAAACAAAAGTTTTTCTATGTGTATGTGTGTTTTACTTTCAGTCAAATAATTAATAAGTTACAATTATTTTGTATTTTCAAATTTATATACACCTATCCCCCGATTTACACGGTAGATACGTTCCTGAGAAAAACGTGTAAATCGAAAATTGAAAATTTTCAAGGCAAAACCGTGTAAATCGAAAAGCTTGCAGAAAATGCATAATTTTGCTATTTAACAGTTGTGATTTTTTTCAATATTTTTAGGTGTACACAGAAATAAAAATAAAATGCATTGACAGGTTAAAATATGTAATATATTACGGAAACACTGTTTTTTTATTTAATTACAATACATTAAACAGAAAAACAAAAAATAAAACCAAAGGTGTTTTATTATCCTTCATGACTATCAGAAATTACTCTCATTCTTTTTTTCGGAATCGAAGGTTGGAATATGGAAAATTAAATCTTTCTGAAACTGTGAAACTTTCACTCAAATACAATTTTCCGTAGATAAAACTTTAATTTTATGCGAAGAAATACAAACACAGTGTGCATGTGCAGCGAGTCAGCACATATGCTCGGGATTCTCCATGAGATGTGTATACAGTAGCATTTAGTTGAGTGCGATAAAAACAAAAAAAAAAACTTATTTGGAAAACCGTGTAAAAGCGAAAACGTGTAAAACAAGTACCGTGTAAATCGGGGGATAGGTGTATTTATATTTCAGGATAATATGTAAAATTTGCTTAATAAATTATTATATAAATTAACCAAAATTAAAACTAATCCTTCTAAAATAAAATATTTTCTATTTTCTATACTATTATAGAATGATTGCTTTATAAATATAAGTACAATTAAATTCTATTGAAATGGAATGTTCAACATCTCAATTCATTCTTTCACTTAAAGCGAAAGTAAAAAAAAAAATTGATTGTCATATAAAAATTCAAAAAAATTATAGTTAGTAAAAGTAAATTATTATTATTAAATTAATGAAAAATACTTTATACTATAAAATATAAAGATAATAAACAAATAATTTATTATAGTTATATTGATAAAGGTTGCGATGGGCAGGAATGAGAGAGATGAAAGAATAGCGAAGGGTACATTTGTGGAGAGACCAATTGGGAAACGCCTATTTGGAAGACCAAGGTGTCCTTGATGAATGAATTACTTTGACAGGGTGGGTAGACAATGTTGGAATGGACGTGAGAGAGATGGGAGAGGGTAGGAGTTGGATGGTTATAGCTCAGGACTTGGAGAAATATGGTTGCTGCAGCCAAAAACATTCGACATTATAGGAGAAATAATAAATAAAATAAATAATCAAATTGAGAATATAAGAGTTTGAATATAGTTGATTTCTTAAAGTATAGAACCACCAAGTATAAACATATTTATACGTGGTAACAAAAATTAGAAAAATTCAACAAAAATCAGGAATAAATTAAAATTATAGAGGTTTTTACTTTAAAATGAATTTCAAATAAAAATGAATTACTTTCATATTGAAGTGAATTTCTTCTAGGGGATGAATGCTCAACAACAGTGATTAGAGAACCAATGTAAATTATTTTAAATAGGACAACAATGAAAGGGTTTTATACCCATTTTTCACATATTCTTCTTATATAAATTATTATAATATTGTTACTAAAATTAAGGCTCACTATAGTCGGGGAGTTAAGAGTTGGTGCATGAGCGATGGGGGTCAAGAGAAGCGGGACTTTTAAATTATTAATACAAAAAACAACACAGATTACTAATTACTTAAAAGAGAATAAATATAAAAAAACAGCATAGAACACATTAATAGCAGGACCCACCAAACAGGGAAACAAACACTAAAGTAGCGTGATGTGGTGGCAAGCGCGGGAACTGCTTGGTCGAGGGTGGGGGTCGACCCATACACCAACTCTTACCTCCTCGATTATAGTTAGATAGATTACAATTCAAGAAATCACAGAAAATTAAAAAGTTAAAAAAATATAAAAAACATTAATAAAAGTAAAAAAAGTTAAAGTAAAAGTAAGATTTGCTTTCTTTTCAGTTAGTTAATTAATTTGTTTAAATAATATTTTATTTTCTTTTGGATTTGTCAATTATAAACCTAAAATCCATTCTTTTTACAATATTGTAGCTTTGAAAGTACTACCCACATATAATTAATATGTATTGTATTTTAATATTATTTTTTAAAAAATAAAATAAAATATAATATATACTTAATTATTATTAAATAGTTGTGGTGATTAATACTCAATAGGAAAATTTACAATATTTAATTTAATTTTAATTATATCAATTTTATTTATTTTCAAAGTAAATATATTTCCCTATAATATTTTTAATTAATGTAGAAATTATATTCGTACAATATATATACCTGTATGTCAATTTAAATTAATATATATATATATATATATATTTTGGCTTTTCCCATAAAATATTAAATTAAAATATATGATAAAAATATTATTTTCACAATTTAATACCTCTAATTTCATTCAATTTTTTTTTTCTTTGTATAGTCAAATTTCTTGTTTGATTTATCTAAGGTAAATAATCATTTGGTTAACTTAAAAAAAATTGATTTATAAAAACTTAAAATTTTCACTTTTTGTACTAATATTTATATTTTAAAAGACACACGCATATGGATGGTAAAAAACTTTTTTAATGGAGTTAATTAATAATTTCACCCAACAGTTTTAAATGATGATCTCTTATGTACTTTATCTGTTCAAAGGAAGGGCATTAATACATTTATATTAGTTTTATTTATAAATCTCCTAAACTAACTTTTTATTTATACTTTGTATATATAATATATTACTTATATATTGAAATATAATCTATTACTGTACCTATATTTATTCTTTTTTTTTTACTAATGGTCGCTTATTACGAGGTGTGACTATTAAATAACGAGACTGCGCGCGCAGACGGCCTCCAGGAGAGGGTAGGCGGGAACCTAATGCACCGTTGCTCAGCTGGAAGGGTCTACTATTCCAGTACGAGAAATTCGTATCAATGTCGAAACTTAGCGGCAATATATGCACTGGAATTCTCCTGAATCGACAAGAATCAAAAAAGCGCGGATGTCGAAGTCAAAATTCAAGGCAATGTTGATCGTTTTCTTCGACATCATGGCATTGTGATGACTGAATGGGTTCCAGAGGGGCAGACGGTGAACCAACCCTCCTTACTCCCCTGATCTAGCACCCTGCGACTTCTACCTGTTTCCGAAAATCAAGTCCGCACTAAAGGGAAGCCGATTTGAGTCGATGGAAGACACGAAAAGAAAAACGGCGGAGCTTCTGAAAGGCCTAACAAAAAACGACTTCGAACACTGCTTTTAGCAGTGGAAAAAAAGGATGAAGCGGTGTGTGGCGAGTGGAGAGGAGTAGATTGAGGGGGAACGTTCAACCGTTTGTACCATAATTTTTTTAATTAAACCATTTTTTGTAAGCAGACTGGTTATTTAATAGCCACACCTCGTATACTTTTTAAAAATAAAAGTTAACAAAAAATTGCATTTTTTAGATTTAATTAATAAATTTTAGATCTTCATTTTGATATTTTGGAAATACTATTATTCTATTCTTAACAAATTATTTATTTATAAATCTTTTCATTATTTACAATATTCTTGAAATAAAACGAATTAAAAAATCATAACACGACGCAGGTGAGGAAGTAACATGCGTGCATTTTATAAAAATATATTTTTTCTTTATTTTTTTTATTGTAATTTTTTTTCATATTATTTTCTTAATAGAATTCCAATTAATCTTCCGGTTTGATGAATAGAACGGAAATTTAGCAAGAGAAGAAGAAACTAATATTATTGAAAGAATGATAAACTTCACTGCGATCTTCCCCCTTCCCATTCTCTTGTCGTTTCCTTTGCGAGAGTAAATATTGAATTTTGCCAAATCTACGGGTCAATAGCGAGAGTTAATAAATAAAAAAATAAAATTCCAATCATATTCTCTTCCATCTCTTCCATCATTCTCTGTAGTCAAATAAATATCGATCTTTGTAAAAAATATATTTTATATATAATAATAATGATGTTTTCTCTATCTACATATAAAAGATAGATGATTCCACCAGAACCAATACTACTACTATATATTAGCTGATAGATGATAACAAATAGTTATGTTAAACATGATTTATCGTGTTATCAACTTCTCTATAAATTTACTTAATCTTTCATCATTCTTTATATATATTTTCCTATTAAATTGAAAATTTTTAGGGGTTAGATAATATATGTAATCCTGAAAGTCAAATATTAAATCTTAATAAAAATACATTCATATTTCTATAAATTCAGAGATATCTATCAAAAAGTGTGATGACATAAAATCAGAACATATGTCTAACATTGGTCTTTTGGAATCATTCACGATTTTTTTAATTTTCCTATTCTAATTCGACACAATCTATCAATCTATCTCTGTGGCTCTACGGAACTCGAAAGTTCTTGCCGCAGCAACCACACTTCTCCAAGTATCCCTATTCTGAGCCACAACCCTCCAATCCCATCTCTCTCACGTCCCTACCTACATTATCCACCCGCCGCGTCCTTGGTCTTCCAAGCAGGCGTTTCCCACTCGGTCTCCCCACCAATATATTTTCGCCATTCTTTCCTCTCCCATTCTAGCTACGTGCCCTGCCGATTTTGTAATTCTAACTATATCTGGAGATGCATAGAGGTCATACAATTCCTTGTTATGCAGTCTCCGCCATTCCCCGGTGACCTCATCTTTCTTTGGCCCATAAATGCTTCGTAGAATCCTATTCTCAAATACTTTAAATCTACTCTCGTCTCCTAAGGTCATAGAGCATGCCTCACACCCATATAATATAACCGGCAAAATAATTGTTTTATATATTTTAATTTTTATCCCATTTGATAAAAATTTTGACGCGGTAAGCCCCTTTACTGCATGATAACAGGCGCTTCCCGATTGCAACATCGCTTTAAATACTTCTCAAATATTATTATCCTTCGTTAATACAGAGCCAAATTATTTAAATTTTTCTACATTTTCAAATTCTATATTTTGTATGTTAAGACTTTGAATTCGACACAATAAATAATAAAAATAAATATTTCTCAATTTTCTACATTAAAATTGAATAATTAATTGTATTAATTAACACATATTTATATACATATATGGATAATTTTAAATCAAAGTTATTACACACAATCATACTAATCATACTAATAATCATCCATTTATAGAAATTAGAATGATTTGAATAATAAAATTAAAATAATTAAATTTTCAATTAATTAAAATTTAAAATAATAATATTTTTTTTTTTAAAAAAAAGAAAAAAAAATCATATTCCACATTATGATAATTGTATTTATCTTTATAATGTATTAACAAGAATGGTAAATGAAAATTAACAATTTCATGTTCAAATTTATTTTAAACTGATTTAATTAGTTTCATATCAAATATATTATTTAGACCACGTTTTAGAAAATTCAATTAAATCAACCATCTGCGCGGGCGAAACAGAAAATGAAAAGAAAATAAAACCTCTTAAATGTCATGGGGCTTAGATTTACAGATGAGATTTATACCACAAACTGGCTATTTCCCTCTGGGAGGATTACTATGACGTCCTCGGGGGTGACCCAGTGAATACTACCATCTGATGCTGTCGAAGGGATGAGAAGTGCTAAAAGAGCAAAGCAGATTTCAAATTTGGCCCTAAACCATTTTATTTAATTGAATATAATAAATAAAAACAATATATATATATTTCTGTTTAATTACCCTTAATGGGCACTTTTAAATTACAGTCACTCATTTAAGCTGACAAATTTTGAACTTTTGTTGTATTTTGGTTACAACCATATGTCCTGAGGTTGAAATTACAGAAACTATACTAATAATCTCGTGTTCTGGAGGATAAATAATTATTTTTCCTTATATTTTATTTTCTTAAGACTTTTTTTAACGTTTTTATTATAAAATTTTATTTTATTATAATTTATTTGAATGTCAAATTAAATTCTCTCTATATAACATATTCTACAAAATTATACATATAATCTATATTTTTGAATTAATTAATCTTCATAAATATCAATGGGTATATAAACATACAATTATTATTACAATAAATAAATGCATATTTATTATTATGATAAAAAAAAATGATTTCATTATTTATTCGTAAGTATTCATAAAAAGGGGTTTGCCTAAAAAATTAATCTATTAAATAAATTACTCCAAGCTTTATATAAAATAAATAATAATAATAAAAAACAGGTTACAAAATGAAATGGAAGAATTAAAAAAAAAATAATGAAATTAAATTAAATGTTTAATGATCACAAAATTATTGAATTATATAATCTTATAGTACCTGGATCACCGAACTATCGCTCTCGGCCCTTTAAAAAATATTAATATACAATTCTTTGATTATTTATTACAATTATTAAATATTACATCATTGCATCACTATGATTAAAATGAATGGAAATTGGGGTCCTCAATAATAATAATAATTAATAAATATTAAATAATATATATTTTAGTGAAAAAATATTAAAAATTATAAAACTATATAATAATTAATTAATAAAATAACAATGAATAAATAAATATAAATTAGTAATTTAATAAAAAATAAACACGAAAATAGATAAAATAACTAGTAAAAATTTATAAGAATGAACAAAAAATTAAACGACAAAACATTAAAAAATTTCAAATATTTTAGAGAAAAAAAAATAACAACACTTACAATCTTTGCAAGACAATTACAAATTACCAATGTTTTGTTTTGTTTTTTGAGAGATTAATAAATATATTTTATTAAAATAAATATTTTTAATTTTATTTCGAAATTAAATAATAAATTTTAAAATATTTTAAATATAAAAAATATTAATACAATATCAATTAAAAAAAGATTGGCAAGAGGCAAATTTCAATATCACGTAATTTGTGACGTCATATAAATTTAAATTAAAAAAAACCTAATGGATTATTTTTTTCCAGGCTGAAACCAATACAGATCGATTTGTCTTTATAAATATTATCTATGATTTGAATTTCAAAAAAAAAACCTTTGAGCGGTTAATTAATAAATTAATTCAAAAATATACAAATATATATATACAATTTTTGCTAGTATAATAAGATATATAAATTATATTAAATGTTGTTTTGAAAATCGATAGAGATAATGAGTATGGATTATTATTTGTGGCGATAAATCAATGCTACATTACCAATCAATGAAGAATCATTGTCCTAATTCAGATGACAAATTTGCATGGCCGGGAAGCGTTGTTTTGACATTTGCGTTTGGAATGGTTTGGTGCAGTGGTTTGAAGTTCAAGGCTGCGAAGGTATTGACTGGACGCTTCCCTTTCCCTTCTTCAACCCATAAAGGGTGGGTTAAGGGTCGGCAAGCTCGTCAAGTGTTAACAGATACCTAATTGTCTTCGTTACTTCCCATCTCGCTTTCTTCCGCCTGCTGTTGACCCTGAACCTTTGATTGGTCAATTAGAACTAGACGCTATTTCTAAAAATAAAAACAAAAATCAATAGCCTATTATCCATCTTAGTTTTGTTTTCGTTTGATGTATCAATGAACTGCTTCTCTTAATCACTGGTTGGTTAACAGGTTCAATTTTCTTACTATTTAAAGGGTAAGATATATAATCAAAGTCATTAACACGATTTCAATAAATAAAATATTAATTCTATATCTATATGTTATTATTATTTATCTTTTATTGAACAATTACTAAGAAAAATATTCTGTACGGAATTAACTGAATTTGATGAATTTTTTTTTATATATACAAACTTTTATTATATTGTAATATTATGATTTTTATGGAATTTTTTTCAAAAAAAAAACCTTTGACTTTTGTATGTCCCACGCAAGGACAATGACTATCAAGTCGGTTATATCAATTAGGTCTCCTTTGATCAGTAGAACGGGTCCTATCAACCTTTAATTTGATTTTCTTGATCGGAGGCGCTACTTTTTATCAACTAGCTTCCCAATGTTGATCCCGGAGGCTGGGATGACTCCGTCCCATAGACCCCACCTAGAGAAATTCCCTTTCCAGGCCCGGGGCTTGAACCTGGGACCACGAGAATGTGGTGCTACGCTACCTCCTACCCTGTGGCTTCTTCAATTTTTTTTTTCAAAACATTTTTTTTTAATACTTGAGAAAACAATTCAAAATTTTACCTACAAAACAATTATTATTATTATTATTATTATTATTAATTGTTTAGGCTGTAATAAATTTAAAAAATTAAATTATTAATTCACACAGATGATTTCTTCAAAACATGAATATTTATTCATGTTTTGAAGAAATGATGACACACAGATGACTTCACAGATGATTTCTTCAAAACATGAATATTTATTTAATCAAAATTAGGTATAATTTATAATTAATTAAAAATAAAAATCTATAAAAATTTATATTTTTTTTATCTGTTCAATTTCAAGAAATAATTCTTAATAATTAATAAAATTACAGAAATATTATAGTTAAGTTGTTGTATTCTAGTTATTATATATATAGAAATGGTAGAAGTAACTCATATTAAATAACTATTAGGCGAATTATTTTTTATCAAGGTATTAAAACCAACTCCCCTTTATTATTCATAAATATATATATATATATAACTATCCTTATTTAATTAACAATCTTTCTAACTAATAATTAAAATCATTTTATTTTTTTTTAACAAGAAAGTTTATTTTAAATTTTTCTTTCATTTAAATCTAATTTATATCAATAATTTTGTTCAATATTTTGATTGAATAGATAAATAATGTGTAAATATATAAAATATATATATTTTTCAAAAAGTATCCTATTTGTATAACAATTTGTAATACAAATTTATTTGGAAAGTTAATTTCTATTTGCAATATATTCAATTAGGATCTACTTGAACATCATTATAAATTCATATAAAATGTTAGTGAGCCTGGCAAAACGCATAGGAGAAGGATGAGAGAACAGGCTCAGTGGTAATTCATTTGCATTTATAAACCAAGATTAATTATAATTTAAATTATGATATTTATCAAATGTGTTAAAATATTCATTATAATGATATTATCCTCAAACGAATTAAACTGATTTATCTTCGATCATTTCTATTTACAATTTATATTCATTGGATTCACAATATCAATAGGGAGACCCTAATTAAAATTTGATTTTTACATCCAGATTGGCGAAAGCGCACTTGGCATTCTCTAACTTTTATAAAATTATATATATTAAAGATTTCAGATTGTGAAACTATTATCACTCTTAGAGAATATACATAGTAACTAAATAGAAATATTTAAGTATTATTATTATCACTCTTTGAGAATGTAGTAATTAAATAGAAATAAAATATAGTATTGATTTATTATTAGAGTATTACATTATTATATAATCAATATTAGTAATTAATATACAAAAATAAATGTCAACATTTATGTCTTACCCTCACTTCCTGATGTCCCGTCTGTTGAAATCTAGTTCTCTCTAAATATACTGTTTAATCAACCAATATTATTATAAAATTTGGTAATTGTCCATTTTAATTGTCATGACACGGATTTGAATAAAACTTTACCAGTGGATTCCTTTTTTAATTCCGAAGAAACTTTCCTTATGCAATATTTTCGGGTCGCTTCTAGTTTATGAGATAAAAATTAATAAAATTTTGACATATTAGCTAGTTATGTACGTCGAAATGTACAGCCATTAAATAATGTTTTATTGGGTAATTCATTAATTATTCCCTTATACACTAATTTTCGTTTTTTCGGTTCTGTTTGGATAATTATTTAATTATTTTTTAATGTTTCTATATCCACTCCGAACTCAAAAAAAAAACCACAGAAAATTAGTGAATCCCTCTAGTGTACAAATCAATAAAACAAATATGATAGCTAAATTGAATTTATATGCAAATAATTTTTATCTAGTAAACTAGAAGCGACCCAGAAAAATTGCATAAAGGAAGTTTCTTAGGAATTAAAAAGGAATCCACTGGTAAAGTTTGATCCAAATCCATGACATGACAATTAATATGAATAATTACCTAAAATTCTTATACAATTTGAAATCTAATGTTAAGAATATATATAATGTTTAAAAAAAAATATTAATTTTACTATACTATGTAGAGTATTTTTACATAAAAATACAATGGATATTGTGTATAATATTATAAAAAAAAACTTATTAATAAATCAATTCTAGCGATAATTTAATTAACATAAAAATTGTGTAATGTATGTGTAAAGTTATTTGTTTGTGATGAATAGATGAAAAAAAAATAATTTACATATGTAGAGTGATTTTTAATTCATAAAATTGATTAAAAACAAGTTGGATAATTGATCTTTTTTATTCAAAAAAGGTTATTATATTTTTTCCCCTTTTAAAATTTATCAAAACCATTATATTTTAAAGCGATTTTTTATCAAAATATTTCCAAACTTGAGGGTATGAGTGACTCTCTACTAAAGATAGATCCATTTTTTGATTCTATTAGACTTGCCAATCAATTGTACCATGTATCTCCACACTCAATTTGTGGTTCAATCCAATATTATTTTTTTTTTCTCTCTCCATTTAATGTTTAATATTCTAATAAATTCAACGATAACTTTTTTGAGGAAAAAGAATTCTTTCCAGTTCCGGAATCTTTTTAAACGCCATTCTAAGCTCTGTTCAATTGTCATCGGCACGGAGCCATTTCTCCAAATGTAATGCTCGGTATTCGAACCCATGTTCTCTCTTCACTTTACACGTTTTTATGAATACCAGTAAAAAACGTTTGAGAACGAAAGAGAAAGAGCAGCCAGCCAGAGGTGTTGGTGTTTGTTAGAAAGTGGGGTTGTGGGTGGTTGGATAAAAGTGGTGGGGAGGGAGAGAGACAGAGCATGGACTTTTTTTTCTCGACATGCATCCGTCAGCGATGATGTCGGCAACGCAGTGTTCTGCTCATGTTGACACACACCACCTTCACCCGACAAGCCCATTCTCTCACTTGGCCGGGTTATTGGAATAGTTGGCATGCCGTATGCTGGGCATTCTTGTCCGCCCATCTATATCTCGCGCTTGGAAGACTTCTTCGTTCCGAGTCCTTCCTTCCCACCTGTCTCTTTCTTGTCTGACGTTCTCGACATTCCGACATCCACCCTGATATTGACATCATATCCCCACCCCCACCCCACTCGTAAACTCAGACCTCACAACAGCCACACAAGTTGATCCTTAGTCTAGGGTTTAGGCTATTTCTTTCGACCCTCACCAAATTTGATGAGGCGCTAGCTATCAAGAAAACCACTGAATTACTCTCCCTTGTAATATTGCACCAGAGTTATTTGTCAGAATAGATTCAGAAGTGAATGAACCTCTCTTGGAAATTCATAGAAGCAAATTCTTATTGGGAATCAATAAATAAATAAATTCCGTTCCTTTATTATTAATTAATAGTTTTATTAATATACATATTATTACTTATCTTAAACTAGTAATTTAAAATATTTCTATCCTTATTAATCTATGTATATTAATAGTTTCAATAATAATTCCAAGATTCCTAATCCAACTTTTTTTTTGTGTGTTTTTGAAAATTATATAAATTGTACTTGAAGTATCCTAGAATTTTTCAAAATTCAAATTAATTATTTATTAGTATTTAACTTATTTATTTTATTATTATAAATTTATATTATCCGTTATGAGAGAGAATTATAAAAGATGAGAAATAGATCAAGGTAGCTTAGGATTAGCACATTTGGAGGAATGTGGTTGCTACGATCAAATTTTTTAGGGTTTAATTATATGTAGCATATGTGTGGGTATTATTATATTTATAGAATTTACAATCATTTCATTATGTATATATATATATATTTGCCAAAAACGACACCGTAATCATGCCTTAACCTCCGTATTCACCAGATTTAGCTCCCTGCGACTTTTTCCGATTCTCAAAACTGAGACCAATGAAAGGAAAGCGTTTTGCTACAATTGATGAGATACAGTCGCTGATGGCCATACCGAAAAGTCAATTTCAGAAGCGCTTCGACGATTGGAAGAATCGCTGGCATAAGTGCATTTTATCTGAGGGGAATTACTTGGGAGGGGACAAAATGGATATTGATGAATAAATAAATACTTATCGAAATAATTCAAAATTCAACTTTTCTTTTGAACAAACCTCGCGCGTATACAATAAAGTCAATTTTTCAATCTAGATTTTCCTATAATATATTTATATATATCTAATTTGAATGTGGAAAGCGATAGAATCTTTCACTAATACATTTGATTGTATTTTAACAATACTAGAATTCCTAGAACCTAGTTTAACTTGGTGTATGTTGAATACAACTTGGTTTCTCTTATCTTTTTCTAGGAAAGCTGACTGTCACCACTTTGCGAAAATTCCACCCTTTAAAGGGATGTTAGTAAAGAGCAGGGAGAGTCCCTCTATTCTCTCTCTTTCTCGCTCAAGGATAATCTTGTCGAGTGTCACCAACAGTTGATTGATGTTCGGTTATTCGCTCGACCAGTTTCAATTTGGCCGAAATTAACATTTATATTAAACAAATTTGAATGGCCCAGATTTCGAAAGGAATATCTTTTAAAATACCAATATATTTTAATTTTTTTTTTTTTTTTTTTTTTGACAAATTTAAAATCACAGTTTTTTCTCACAATAAATTTATGATGTTTAATAGCAGTATTTTCTATTACCCGAATACATTTATAAAGAATTCAACTAATGCGTGCATAAAATTATCTAAATTACTCATAAAACTAAATTTACTACAATATTTATCTTTTATTTAGAATGTATGTATTGTCTTTATATGTACATACAATTCTTATTTTAATTAAATTTGGTAAATTCATCCAAACATAAATCTACAATTACATTACATTAATAAATGATTAGAAATTATTTTATTACAATAATATATGCTAGACAGAGAGAGGCTGAATTAAGATCATAAGAGAGATTAATTTTAATTCAAAAATATGTAATTCAATTTCAGTTTAATGAAGAATATAATCAAATAGTATTAATTTATTTTGGATTATTTAATAGAAAGTTAATAATAACAATTTTTAGTTATCTATTAAATGGAAAGACCATCCAATATGGAAATTGTTATTGACTGATTTAGTCTTTTGTTATTTTAGAAACTAATTCGAAACATATAGAATGATAGTAATAACAATAATATTTGAATTGAAAATTATTATTCATATTATCTTTTGCAATTCAAGAATATAAAATTACTATAGATATTTATGAACATTCATTCAAAATAAAAATGAATACTGAGAATTAAGGTTGATCAAATTAACATTTATTATAAATGGAAAACTGATTAGCTTTTTTTAAATGATTAACATTTCTATAACTAACATCATGGCAGCGTTGTGGAGGAGGAATTCTAAATAGAAAATCGGTTTTAAATGTTTATTAATAATCAAAAATGAATGACAAGTTAACATTTTTTTGTACTTTATATGAAAAATACTCTATTTTAATCAAAGAGAGTTACATTACTAATAATCTTAATAATAATCTTATATATAAAATTCTCGTGTCACAAAACTTTGAAATCATACTCCTCCGAAACGGCTTGACCGATTCTTATGAAATTTTTTATGCATATTCAGTAGGTCTCAAGGCATGTCAGACTTCTTTTATTAAACCGCTAATTGCTAAGGTGTGTCCAGGGGTGGTATTTACCTGAAAATAGTTTAGTGACCGTGCTAGATCATAGAGGCACTACTGGCGATAATTTGACATCTATATATATCCTAATAGGAGACTTGCAAACAAGAATGGTTCGTGGTTAAGCCAGCTAGGGCGTCATCTTATGACTTTGCACCCTCAGTTCGAAACTCGCAAAGGGACATTTTTTTTAAGTATACTGATTGAAACAAAATGAATGAAAACCTTTTACT
Organism: Labia minor; assembly: GCA_963082975.1. Taxonomy (NCBI): domain Eukaryota; kingdom Metazoa; phylum Arthropoda; class Insecta; order Dermaptera; family Spongiphoridae; genus Labia; species Labia minor. The sequence continues at coordinate 33,156,525 of OY720349.1, forward strand.
ACTCTTAAGCAAATATTATGTACCACTTGGCGGTACAGGGGGCGGAGCCCCCGTCTAGGTGTGAAGAGCGCCGAAGGCGCTCGGAGCAGCTAGTATTAATATATATGTTTAAATACAAAATTTCCTCATGAATGGAATGAAGTAATTTATTACTACTATATTTTAAAATATAGATGAATTCTTTAAAAACAAAATATAATTAATAATGTAGGTCAGTGATTCTCAACCGATGTGCCGCGGCACTTTTGTGTGCCGCGAGATTTTCAAAAATGTGCGGCGTGATTATCAAAATTAGATTATCTAAATATTTTCAATTTGGTTCTAAAAAAAAAAGGTAAAACGTTTTTGGTACCACTTTTTATCAATATGGTAAACTTTTACACTTATCTTTGTGTGCCGCCAAATTTTTAAACCGTTAAAAGTGTGCCGCGGTAAATAAAAAGGTTGAGAATCACTTATGTATGTAGTTAAATTTTAATTTTTATGAACATTTTCAAAATGTTTTATTTTCATATCACTTTTCTTTTTATGAAATATGGTATATAAATGAATACTGTAAAATAAATTTAATGTAGAGATTAAAATTACCACATATCTATATATTAAATTTTTATCTCTTTTACAGATTTCGTCTCTCAGGCTGCTATTGCTTTAAAGTTACAATTACAATTTACTTTTATCGGCATTGCATAAAGTAAGTAAAAGGAATTAATTAATATTTATTCTACCTAAGCGACTTGCAAATTATAGTAATCGCCTAAACTCAGTCAATTTCTGCTTTTATTTCATCTGTGAATGCATTTTGTGATTATATCTGACATCCCTTTTCTCTTGAAAATTAAGTGCATATTACCATTATCCCTGTTGAATTGAAATATATTATTTATCCAACATTTAATATTTGTATATATATATATATATATATATATATATATATATATATACGTATAAATACAAACTAACTAATATATGTATTATTTACATTTATTTATAAATTATTTTGTTTTTTATGATTTTAAATTAAGTTGAATAAATTAATAATAATATTAATAATAATAATAATAATATATTTTCTTTCACTAACATACACAAAACAAAAAGAGTTAGACATTTGTTTTAAAACTTTTCTCCAAAACAAACAAGATACTTAAAAATTTTTATTTATCATTAAATTCTTTTGTCAGACAAGAAATAATGGAATTTTATAAGAGAATTTTAGTTTTTATAAAGGTATTTAGACAACTTTTAATCTGTACGCAAATCTTTTATTGAAAAAAAAAATTTCCATGAGAGGAGAAATTGATGAAGATAGAGAAAGAGTTGAAGTGGAGAGAAAAGGGAAGGGAGAAAAGAGTGAGGAGGGGGAGTGAAAATAGGAAATGCTGACAAGGGCCGATCAGCACCTGCCCTTCCTGATAAGGCACATCTCTGAAGGCAGTTGTAGCAACTTTCAGGTATTCATGAAAGGGTTTTTCAGGAGTATCGTCAGTAATTACCTCACCCTTGCTTGGGTAAAAGGATGTTGCCTCAACGACACTCCCCCTTCCCTACATCGTCTTTCTGATAAAGGCAAAAATAATATTTGCTTACACTAACGAAGAATTTCAATTTGACAATTCGGGGAGAAAATTACCGAAGAAATTAGAGGGAATCTTAAGTTAGCCAATTTATAATGCACCAGTGGAAAGAGAGTATTTAAGGCTGTTTTATTATAAATTGATAAGAGAGAGAATGGTGGAGTGGTTTGCAATATCGACATTATTTAATCCTAACATTAAATTATAGGATTTTATCGATTACGAAGAATTTTTTGCCAAATGGATTCATCGACACATTAATTATAGATTTCTTATATATAGAAATAAAAAAAAAACATCGTTTCAATTATAAGCCTCGAATTTTATTTTTGAGATAGATCTATATATATTTTTACATAATTTCCAAGATCCATTAGAATTTTGGCAGATTCATTTATAAATTTACTACCATTAGCCTCAATTTATTATAACGTAGAATCTTTATTGATTTTTTTTTCTTCCCCTTCGTCACTTATTCATTATAAATAAATTCAATTTTCATATTATATATATTTGATTTTTCTGCTCTTTATTCTTCAAATAATAATATTGACCTTTAAAGGTCTTTTCTTCTTTTTCATAAAAAACAAATCCATATGTTAAAAAATTAATAAATAATTAGAGGAAAAAAAGTTTCAGATTATTATATTATTATTATGTTTTTATTACTTTTCTCTGGGTTACAGGCTTTTTAAAAGTTACTAAAGGCTTAAACTTCTTTTAGGTAAAAACCCTTTTTGATCCCTTTAGGCTCTACTAATTAGATTTCTTCTCATTAAACAAATATTCATTATTATCTTAAGAAAGCTTAATACCATTGCTCTTTTATTCCATTTACTATCATTTCTATCCCATCCTCTTTTATATAAATATTATTAATAAAATTAATCAACAAAAAATAATAAAAATAATAATTATTATATATCTATGATTTAATTCTAATCTACATTTATTTATTTATGGATATTGAATTTTCTTCAAAAACTAAAAAATAAGTTGACCTGCGGCCAGGCACAGAACCGACCGACGGCTTGAAATAAATTAATTTCCAGTAACAGAAATAATTTCAAATAATTTTAATATATCTATTAATACAATAAAAAACAGACATGCATATAACGTAAATATTTTTAATTTTATTTTATTTATAATATATAAGGAGGCGCTGGCTGAAGGGGAAATTAAGAAAAAACTAATGAACATGATTTTTCCCGAGGATAAAACCAATACAAAGTGCATGATTCGTGGAGATATGTAAAAATCTCCACATGTGAAATTTGGTGTGAAAACTACCTCCCTTACTATCGTCGGTCGGTAAAAATCAAATAATTACATTATTTTTATAAAACTTTTCAAAAAACCATGTACCTATAATGTAAATTTATCTATAAATTCATAATTTAATTGTTTCAGAAATAAAGACCTAAATTACATTTTATTAAAGTCTTAACAAACATCAATCAGAGTTTAAACTTGTTTGTTTGCTTAGTTCATTAGTTGCCTTGTCGAAACTGCAATGGTATTTTAATTGAAATTGGAATAAATTTAAACGGAACAAGGGAAAAGACCCCCCACGACTGCATGCTCGTCAATTTTTCTATACTTATTGTTTTTTTTTCTAGTTGAAAAAACATCGACACAAATAAAAAAAGAATTAACATCATTCATACTTAATCAATGTTCATTCTCATGCAAGAACTTTTTCTTTCAATTTGTTTAAATTGCATAATTATATATAAACACGTATATATATATATGTATATATATATATATATATATAAGATATATATATAAGAGAAAGAGAGAGAGAGAGAATTTACCTTTAAAATTTAAAATTTCTTAAATCGAATTGCTCTTTATAATGTTTTTGACAAGTTTTTATAATCATTTTGTTAAAGCAAAAAAAAAAAGTTGACCTGTGGCCAGGTCCGAACCGACCGACTGTTTGAAATAAATTAATTTCCAGCTACAGAAACAATTTCAAATAATTTTAATATATCTATTAATGTAATAAAAAACAGATATGGATACATAAATAATAAATAAAACATTTTTAATTTTATTTTATTTATAATATATATGCAAGACCAGGCTGTGATGTCATGAATGCCTGGATGACGTCATATAATTTTAAATCAAGAAAAAACTAATAAATATGATTTTCCCGAGGATAAAACCAATACAAAGTGTATGATTCGTGGTAATATATAAAAAAATCTTCTTTGGTGTGAAAATAACCCTTTCCTTCCTATCGTCGATCGCTAATACTACCACTTCCGGTTTCCGGATTTGCACCAAAAGTTGATCAATTCATCCCACTGATGCATTAAGTAAATATACCAAATTTCATCAAAATCGGTTGAGCCGTTCAGGCTGTACACATCTATACGGACGGACAGACGGACAGACGGACAGACGGACAGACGGACGGACAGACATCATGCTAAAAATACTTTTTTCTGTTTAGAAAATGCATGATTCGTGGAGATATGTAAAAATCTCCACATGTGAAATTTGGTGTGAAAACAATACCTCCCTTACTATCGTCGGTCGGTAAAAATTAGCTGGAGTGTCTCCACTCGACTATCTCGCAATTTGAATTGGATTAAATAAAATAATATATTATATATTTAAATTAAATTTAATTAATTATAAATTATAAATAATAAATATTAAACCAGCGCATGTTTGGCTTTTTGTTGATGGCACCACTACACGTGTTGGCGCGTGAGATTTGCAGTGTTAAAAAATTAATTCTGGTAATTTCAGCGAATCAATCAAGCTGAAATTCTATATATAGCAGTTTTATACAATTATTAATCATGTGAAAAATTATCAAACATATATCTTTATTTTTACGGTCACTTTAGAGGAAAAAAAATCAAAACGTTGTAAGTAATGACCCTCTTCCGGTTGAGCTACATTTCTCAAAAGTTGATAGAAAACTACGAATTTTTAATAAATCTTATGTACCAAATTTCATCATTCTAGCTCAAACCGTTTTTGCGTAATCTTGGTTACTTACATACATACACACACACACACATTTTTCTCAACCTCTTAGTGAAAATGATTCAGGAACCTTCAAAACGTATAAAAACATCAAAATCTCAACATCGAAAATTTTCGTGATCTTACGAGATAGTAAAAATAATAATTTAACAATACCTTAGAAAAGAAAAAAATAAATATTTATTAATAATTAATGTATTTTAATTATTTATTTTATTAAGATTTGATTCCAATTTTGATTAATAAAAAAATGTTTTTCTTATAAAAATAAATAAAATTATACTTATGAAAATAATTAAAATTAGAATATATAAATAAGTAGGAAATTTATTTTTATTGGTTTTACAAAATTTTTTTTTATATTTTGACATTTATTTTGAAATTCAAAATAAACAATAAATATTCTTTATGGTTTCACTAGTAAATGTAATTATTTTGTATTCTTTTCTTAGTTTTATATAAAAAAAACGTGAGTTTTATAGACATACATTAAAAATTCTAATTATAAAAATCTCCCTTCAATCAGTGAAAAACAAAAAAAAACAAAATAAAAAATTTTTAATATCAAATGAGTATATCCTATAGTAATTTTGTTTTTATTCATATTGATTAAATATGATAATTTCCATATAATAAATAATATGTATATCCTACTCTAAATTATATAGGATTGAGTATTTCTCTCATTATAAATGTTGAAAGCTATTTAATATTTCATTTAAAAAAAAAAGTTTTTTTTATTGCTCAAACATTCCAATAACCAACGATCCTCTTTAATTTATTCGTTTTCAGTTGCATTGAAAAATAAACGAATATCTCATTTATAAATAATTTATTTTTCAAATTTTTTTTTTCTTCAATTTTATATTAAATTTGTATTTTATTATGCTTATATATAGAATATAATTTACTTTTAAAGAAATTTTCCTTTTATAAAATAAAAATTTCAATTAATTTCTTTATGTAAAATGTTCATTTTTTTAAATTATATATATATAAATCTTGAACAAATTTCCTCTTGCACTTTTATATAGTATATATCTATATCTCTTAGAATTTAACATCTAAATACCCTGGGCTGATCAACATGGAAAGTAATTAGTTTATAATTTATTTCCTAATTGGGAATTTATTTTATAAAACTTAAACGCTTCAAAGGAGAGGTAATTAATCATTGGATCTTGCCAACCCTTTTCAAACTCTTTCTTTACCTTCTATTTATTAATTGAAATACCTTGAATAGATAAGGAAAAATAAGATCTTTCTTTTAAGCATAGAAAAGGAATCTTCATTAAATTCACATTTTCGTCATATATTTCTTGTTTTATATAATATTTTCTTTATGAAAATGTTGTTAATAATTTTAATAATTGTTTCTTACATTTAATATAGCATAGGCGAATTTTTCTTGATTTTAATTCCTTTTAAAAATAATTTTTTTTTTATTTTTATTTTTTTATATTTTATTTACAATCTGTTTAATTTATAACAATAAGTAAATTAGTTAACAATTACAATAGTGTAAAATAGGTAATCTACAATCTTGTAGAAAGTGGTTATTTTCTTTTTCTTTTTGACCGACCGACGATAGTAAGGGAGGTATTGTTTTCACACCAAATTTCACATGTGGAGATTTTTACATATCTCCACGAATCATGCATTTTCTTAACAGAAAAAAGTATTTTTAGCATGATGTCTGTCCGTCCCTCCGTATAGATATGTACAGCCTGAACGGCTCAACCGATTTTGATGAAATTTGGTATATTTACTTAATGCATCAGTAGGATGAATTGAGCAACTTTTGGTGCAAATCCGGAAACTTTAAGTGGTAGTATTAGCGATCGACGATAGGAAGGGAAGGGTTATTTTCACACCAAATTTCACAGGAGGAGATTTTTTACATATCACCACGAATCATGCACTTTGTGGTGGTTTTATCCTCGAGAAAAATCATCTTTATTAGTTTTTTCTTAATTTAAAATTATATGACGTCATCCTGCCATTCCTCTAACGTCACAGCCTGGTCTTCCATTTATATTATAAATAAAATAAAATTAAATATATTTACGTTATATGCCTATCTGTTTTTTTATTACATTAATAGAATTAATATTATTTGAAATTGTTTCTGTAGCTGGAAATTAATTTACTTCAAACCGTCGGTCGGTTCGGACCTGGCCACAGGTCAACTTATTTTAATTTTTGGTACACTTTTAATTAATTAATTTCTTATTAAATTAATTTAAATAATCCTAATATATGTTTATTTTCAAATTTTCTTTTTTCTTTTGAGAGGTTTCGGTAAAGAAATAGATATTTATTATTTTATAATCTTATAATATTGACTTACTATTTAATATGTTTTTACGATCTTGCCAGAGATAGTATTGCGATCAAGAAAATTTTCGATGTCGAGATTTTGATGTTTTTATATGTTTTGAAGGTCCCTGAGTCATTTTCACTAATGTTGAGAAAAATGCCAGTTTGTCTGTGTGTTTGGGTGTATATGTAGACAAGATTACGCAAAAACGGTTTGAGCTGATTATAATGAGATTTGGTATACGGGCATTATTCAAAATTCGTAGTTTTCTATAAACTTTTGAAAAATGTAGCTCTTTCGGAAGAAGGCTATTACATTACCTACCACGTTTTCATTTTTTTTCCTCTAAACTGACCGTAAAAATAAAGATATATGTTTTCTAGTTTTTCATATAATTAAAAATTGTATAAAACTGCTATATATAGAATTTCAGTACAAGAATTAATTCTTTAACACGTTGACTTGTAATCACGCGCCAGTACGTGACGTGTGACGTGGTGCCATCAAGAAAGAGCCAAACACGAGCTGATTTAATAAATATTATTTATTAATTTTAATTTATAATTTAATTAATTAAATTTAATATAAATATAATATATATTATTTAATCCAATTCAAATTGCGAGATAGTCGAGTGGAGACACTCCAGCTTATTTTTCTTATGGATATCCCTAATATGACTATTAAATTAATTAGATAAAATTCTTAACACTCTTATATTAATATAGATGAAATGTTAACGTCATCCATCCATCGTTATCATTTTTCTTTATTTAAAAATAAATAACTATTTATAATTTATTATTATTATTATAATTTTTTTTTGTTTTTATTTGCATTTATTTCTTTAATAGAAATGCTAATTAGACTCGATTTAGAGACTTGTTATACATAATTTAACGGGGTCCCGTTTGTTGGACATATGTGAGTGGGTATGCGTAATGGTTGCTCATTTGGGATGGCATATGTCATCAGACATGCACGCCGGGGGAAGACGAATTTTCAAAGCAGCATCTGCAAATATGGGCCAAGCAAACATTCAAACAGACAACCCTCGAAATGATCCTCTTCGTTTTATTATCCAAGTTCTCTTTTTACAATGGAAACGAAAGGAAAAAAAAAGAAGATAAAGGGGTTTCTTTTAAAAGATGAACAACTAACGGAAATTATATATGCAAATTATAAACGATATCAAATATATATTAGTCTTGGGAATTATTTGAAGAATTGCAAGTTTCTTTGTAGTGAGATATAACATTTATTTTGTGGTTGTACAGAGAAAAATGATAATATTTAAAGGGAAAGAATATTCTCTCCAATCCATATAAAATCTCTTTTTTGCCTGATAAAAGGGATTATATGATTTTATTTTGAATGTTCTGGCAAATTAATGTTACAACTATAAGATTGTAATTAAGGTAATTTATAAATTATAAAATTACAAACTTTTCTTCACTGATATTAAATAAAATGTGAATTATTTATATCATTTATTTCTGTTAATGTTAATATAATTGTTTATTTTCAAAAACTAATCAGGGTGCTTTGCCTCTCGTACTCCCTCCGAATGTGTGTAAAAGTTATTTTTAAAAATTCATATATTATTCTGAATATAAATATTACATTACTAGTAATCAGAAAATCGCCAGTTTAAGCCTCCATCTACTTTACTTATAATTATTATTAATTTATTTATGTTCTTTTAAAAACCCTCTCTCGATTTTTTTTTTAAATTGAAAATAAAAAAAGAAAATTAATATTTTATTTTAACTAAAATATTATATAAGCATCATCAATTGTATATAATTAATTTTTATGAAAAATATAACTTATTTAAATGATTTATAATAATTACTAGTATGATTCTTAAGTCTTTCTATTTTTAAAAAAAGCAAAATGTGCAGCATCGTACACGTGGCGGAAGTGAAACTTCTTACAATCTAGAGAATAAGATAAATTTTAGTTGAGAGTGTGAGTGAGAGAGAAATAGAGAAAAATAAAGGGATCATTTCGAAAGACATATAACAGTATAAAATTTTCGTAACATATATTCGCTTTATTATTATTATTATCTACTCTATCATCATATCTACATTGCCTGTACTATTGTCGGTTGGTGCTTCAATTGGTAATACTGATATTAATGGCTTGTGATAACTAAAATAAGATATATATGTTCGTGATTCGATATTTTCTATATAACGTGTAAAAACAGCATCTATTGTAGTTCCAGATTTTGTTGTTGATTCCTTGGGATCGTTATTTATAAGCAGACCAAATGTTTCTTGAAGAAAGTTGATCAACGGCAACGAATCATCAGATCCAAAATTTACATTAAAATCTCCCCCGAGAATTAGAGGGATTTTATCTTCGCCTCGTTCAAGTGCATTAGCACCTGTGTGGCTATAAACCAGTAGTGAACGGTGTATGAAATAAATAATATCGTCTAAATTTTGGTCGTTATTTTTTTTCGGCATAGTGAAATCTGTGGAGTAGAGAAAAGCAGTTTTAAATGCAATAATAATTTTAAATCGATTTAGTAGTGTTAAAGTAATGTTGAGATTCGGATAAATAACGTGAATGGTCATCGACGCACATAACTGTATGTGTTGGCGTGTGAATCGCCGACCATGTTCACACACACAATTACATGCGTCGGTATGCGTGCACGCTGTATATTTGACTTGAGAATTTTAATTATTTCACGATATATATATATATATATATATAAATATCAATTTTTACTATCTCGCCAGAGATAGTATTGCGATCACGAAAATTTTCGATGTTGAGATTTTGATGTTTTTATACGTTTTGAAGGTTCCTGAATCATTTTCACTAAGGTTGAGAAAAATGTCTGTATGTGTGTGTGTGTGTGTGTGTGTGTGTGTGTGTGTGTGTATGTATGTAGGCAAGATTACGCAAAAACGATTTGAGCTAGAATGATGAATTATTAAAGCTTTCGTGGTTGTTTTTATTTATAACGGAATTTTGTAAATTAAACCACATATTGATATTTGTTATTGTAAATTTACAGAAAATATTTACAGAAAATCTACACATACGAACCGATATTTGCATGCCAGTTCACATCATCATCCCGCACAAATTTCAGGCATAGTAAAAACTTTACACCAAAGGGCTCTTAGAATATGCTCCCCAAGTAACCTTACGTTAGAGGAGAATCGGTTTAAATCGACTCTCTTACTGAATGGTTTCTCGAAAAGAAAGATAGAAAGCATTTTTAATGGCACTAAACGATTGCGATCGGAACCATCCATTGAATACACAGGTTTGATTACTCTGCCGTACATTAGAGGGACTACGGACAGAATAAGCCATGTATTAAAACAGTGTGGCCTCAGAGTTGTATTCAAACCTCTTTTAAAGATGTCTTCTCTCACAACAAGACTAAAGGACCATATTAAATTGGAGAATGCAGGCGTATATGAAGTGCCGTGTGAGTGTGGGATGGTTTATATTGGTGAAACAGGCAGAAAAGTATCAACCAGGATCAATGAACATAGCAGAGCAATAAGGTTAAAAAATTGCAATCAATCCGCTATTGCTGAGCATGTGTTGACTACTGGTCATGTGGTAGAGTTTGATTCAACTAAAATTCTACACATTGAACAGAATTATTGGAAAAGAAAGATTAAAGAGAGCCTGGAATTGATGAAAAATAAGAATAATATGAACAAGGACAAAGGCCTCTTAATAAATCAAATTTGGGATCTTGTGAATTGAAAATTATTAAAATTATTTATTAATCATCATTTTTATTATTTTTTAGGACTTAGAGACTTTATTATTTAGATAATTATATTTCATCACTTTCCATTTGTTGAGAATCATCTTTTGGCAACACTGGTTTGAATTCGCGCCAAATACAACTGGCCTGCTTCCCGCCAATATCTCTTGCTTAATTTAATATTAATATAATAAATAATGTAAAATTAAAGAACTCATTTTATTCATAAAATAATTGTTGTTCACGTTTTGTTTATAATTTTTAATTTAATTGTTTAAGAATAATTATTTTTTCTCCTGTAATTTTGAAATTGTAAGCACGTTCAGAGCGCCATCTGGTTGGTGACTTTGGTCTTATATTAATGATCATTGGTCACTTGTCACTGGACGCTCGAACAGTGCGGTCGCTTGATAACGATTGCAGAAGCAGCAATCGAAACGTTGTGTATATGTTTGTATTTTTTTGAATAAATTTACAATAACAAATATCAATATGTGGTTTAATTTACAAAATTCCGTTATAGAATGATGAAATTTGGTACATGGACATTATTCAAAATTCATAGTTTTCTATCAACTTTTGAGAAATGTAGGTCAACCGGAAGAGGGTCATTACCTACAACGTTTTGATTTTTTTTCCTCTAAAGTGACCATAAAAATAAAGATATATGTTTGATAATTTTTCACATGATTAATAATTGTATAAAACTGCTATATATAGAATTTCAGCTTGATTGATTCGCTAAAATTACCAGAATTAATTTTTTAACACTGCAAATCTCACGCGCCAACACGTAACGTGGTGCCATCAACAAAAAGCCAAACATGCGCTGGTTTAATATTTATTATTTATTATTTATAATTTATAATTAATTAAATTTAATTTAAATATAATATATTAAGTTATTTAATCCAATTCAAATTGCGAGATAGTCGAGTGGAGACACTCCAGCTAATTATATATGACTTAACTAGCGCGCATGAGCGTCATGGACTTTGGACCTAGAGTGGGGATTAGAACGAAAGACAGCACAAAAGGGAGACGCAGATAGAGGCTATCTCATTCTCACTCGTTATACCTATATCTTCTTTCTCTCTTGCGTTACGAAATTTCAATTTTTCAATTCACTCTCCATTCTCAACCAAATGTCAGGACGCCGCTAAAGAAGTTTCACTTCAATAGGTAGCACATTTATCATTTATAAACCAAAATTTTTACTTGTTTGGTATATAAATACATGTACAAATTTAAAAATGCAGTATATAATATTACTTAGCGAATTTACTAACTTAAATCTTATCTTAACTAGGAATATTAGAGGCTTAAATAATTCAATCTCTACGCAATATACAATAAGTCTCATTTTCTTTCTTAATTAAATTCTGAAAAAAATTTTCATATATATTTATATATATACGAGGAAATTTGTAGAATACAAATTGTTTCATATAAAATTTTCTATATTTTTTAAATAAAAAAAGCTATTTTACTTTTTAAATAACTTATTTAATTTATTTTATTGTTTATGAATGGATGGACACTTTCAATAAAAGTTTATATTATAAAATTTGGTTATGGTCGGTTTTACCGTTTGACCGGAATTATGATCACAAAATTCCTTCTAAACACACAATCATATGTCAACAGGAAAATCAATTTTTTGAATGACTTGAAACGTAGAGATGTATGAATCTATGGGTTGTGAATCGGAATTACAATTCTCTCAAAAAAAAAAAAAAATTTCGATTGAAACGTAAAATAAGCTGGAGTGTCTCCACTCGACTATCTCGCAATTTGAATTGGATTAAATAACATAATATATTATATTTAAATTAAATTTAATTAATTATAAATTATAAATAATAAATATTAAACCAGCGCATGTTTGGTTTTTTGTTGATGGCACCACGTCTCGTGCTGGCGCGTGAGATTTGCAGTGTTAAAAAATTAATTCTGGTAATTTCAGCGAATCAATAAAGCTGAAATTATATATATAGCAGTTTTATACAATTATTAATCATGTGAAAAATTATCAAACATATATCTTTATTTTTACGGTCACTTTAGAGGAAAAAAAATCAAAACGTTGTAGGTAATGACCCTCTTCCGGTTGAGCTACATTTCTCAAAAGTTAATAGAAAACTACGAATTTTGAATAATGCTCATGTACCAAATTTCATCATTCTAGCTCAAACCGTTTTTGCGTAATCCTGGTTACATACACACACACACACACATAAACACACACAGACATTTTTCTCAACCTTAGTGAAAATGATTCAGGAACTTTCAAAACGTATAAAATCATCAAAATCTCAACATCGAAAATTTTCGTGATCGCAATACTATCTCTTACGAGATAGTAAAAATCAAATTTAATTTCTGCTTATCTTTTATCTATTAAAAAAATGAATAAAAACATTATGATAAGCGTAATTAAAAGTTAATAGCTAAGAGTGAGTGAGACAAATAAAATGGCTACATATCATTTTATCCATATCTTGCAAAAACCACCTCGACTGAATGAATCTTTACTGTGAAAGATAAATATAAAATCGTCTTGAAAAAAAATCACTTAAGAAACCAGGTTGAATGGGGCAGAAGAGATTTACTTTTCATCCCTTTCTTATCTCGGAAACTTCATGGGATAAGTGAATCTTATTAAAAGAAGTATTTTACATAATCATTAAAAAAATGAAAAAAAAAAATGTTTTTAAAACTTAAAGTGAGAAATCATAAGAATTTTTTCATCATTCAACTGTCATTATTTTTTATTGAATATTTAAGGAAAAAAAAAGTTAAAACTAAATCGCTCTAGATATATCTAATCGGATATAATTTATTTTATGTAATCATAAACGATACAAAATTGTGGAAACTGGTGATGAAAAAAAAAATGAACAAAGTTTTAACAAATTTAAATAAAACTTAAATATAACAAAGTGAAAATTATTAGAAATTACAATAAAAGTTTATATTCATACAAATTATTTACTTATATAAGATGTAAAGGTGAAATCCTTCAAAAGTCTTGACAGAAAACATTGAAGTTTATATACATAGAATAAGTGAATTCATTGAATTAATTTGATGTAGCCTCATTGAAAACTCAATTATTATTAATAATAAAAACCTATTACTTAATAACGAAATATACTATATTATACTAAATCTAAAATAAAATAAATTCAGGTATACTTTCTTCATTTTTTTATTTTTCTTTTTAATAAAAAAATCTCATATTTTCATTTTACCTTCCATGATAGGAAGTTATATATATGATATTGTATGAATTTTAATGAAAACACTAAAAATATGTACCTATTTTTATTTTTTTTGAAATTTATTTTGATATTTACAATTCTCTCTATATGCCAGACAATTACTTACTCGTTGCTATTATATAGTTAAAATTTTTACAGAAAATATTAATGAACTCTTTATCACCTATGCTATAGGGGAGACTCTGGACAAGAGGAGGCAATGCACTAATATAGCACGGTTTTCCCCGATCCCTCATTGCATTTTTGAGTTAAAATAATTTTGACATTTGGGCATTGCGATGAACATTTCATATAGTGAAAATGGCCAAAAGAAAATTCTAAAATTCTTATTTTTGTCCATATTTTTTAAGGTTAAAGCGATAATTAAAAAAGTGTAATTTATTTAGTTTTTTACATCTATTTACGGTACAAGATTGGTGTTTAAGCAATTACATAACAGTGCTTCAGTAGAGTGTTTTGCATACTCCGTTAACTTGAGGCTATTATCAATAAACGGCGCTTGCGGAGACCCCTGACGCTTGTCCAAAGGCTCCCCTTGTCGCCTTTAGTGTATTGAAAATTTGTATTTTAAGCTATAACATATTTGTTTTCATAACACACTATGAGCGGGGCGGGTATTTATACCCGTTGCCACTTTCCCTTGTGTCACTTAAAATTACTTATTTTAAACGATAACTAATATATATCCCTCATATAAGTGGCAACGGGTATAAATACCCGCCCCGCTAATAAGTGGCAGTCCCCACAACGGGTACAAATACCCGCCCCGCTCATAGTGTGATAACTTAGATTTTTTGTACATGACTAGGAGAACAGGTATTATTAGTTAACCCTTTTGGAGAGGAAAGGAGTCATAAACTAGTCATTAATAATACTCTATTGGAAATTTATTTCTTTATGAATTTGTTTGCATAAGTACGAAATGTAATTACCCACTTTCTTAAAACAGTAGTTATTGGAAAAAAAAGACTAAGCAAACCCAACACTTTCTGGGGAAAAGTTGCTTCAATAAAACACATCCTTTTTTTTAAAGAAATAAGCCTCTTATGCGTACTTAGTAACGATCTAATGAAATGTTCTTCAGAGGAGTATGAAAAGCGAAACCTAGAGAAATAAAAATTTTTATTCCGTATTGGGTCGGCAGTCATACAAGGAACTTTCTCCACATAGAGTTCGAAGAGAACTAACTGGTTCTCTGCAGCTTGCAAGGATTATTGAATTTGATGAAACACGGGTCATCTAATGTTCAAATTAGTGTTAACTATGAGGTCTATAAGTTTAAATTGTCTGTATACCCAAAATCTGTCAATCATTACTTGGGCGTCCAGTACTAGTACTGGCCATTTTCCCGCTCGATATAAAAATGGAAGTCGGCGATAAACGGGATTTTCTGATGACTTTTAAAAAATGACTGAATGAACCTTAATGTTCACGCTACCTACACCATGATAAATGTCCTAGTACACAGAAAAAAAATTAAGAAAAATGTCTAGAGTCTCCCAGGTCCCTCCTATATTATAAATTATTAAATTGTCATTATTATTTAAGTAATTATAGTTATAACGAGAAATGTATGATATAATTTATATAGGAATATATTGAAAATTAAAATAATATAAATATTTAATGTTTTAGAAGAAAAATTATTGGTTGATAATGTATCTTGCATCTCAGTCGCTGGTTCCCTTCCTATCATGCAACCAGCTCTTCAACGTACCTCCTTTTCTTTGTAGGTTGCCACTGCCAGATTCTCTCTTTAGTTATCGATTAGATGACATCCTCTGGAGATGTCCGTACCAGGCCAAACGCTTTGTTTCGATGATTTCAATAAATACATTCATTTCCAAAAAACAAGAGGATATTTTTATTATAAATTTCCAACATTGTAAAGATTTACATATACAAAAGTATTGATTAAGTTGTTGTTATTAGTTTATATTCATATATTTATTTGACAAACAAAAGAGTATTATATTGTTCTTTGAATGTGATAAAATTAACAGACACCAACATCTCTACGAGATTAGGTATATACTCAAATTTATATTTATATTTATTTTTTTTTCTTTAAAAGAAATTTATTTAAGTTGGTTTTCTTATTTTTAATGTATATTTTTTTTTCTTTTTTTTTTTAAATTTATTTTAGGCGGTGGGAATGTCTCTTTAAATATTGAATTTTCTTTATTTTTATTATAAATAGGGAGAAAGGAGATTTTATGTAATTCAAACTAACATTTGTACCATGGTATGCATAGATTTGAATAATTAGCATACAAACAATGCACATGATTCCACTTAGTAAATATTTTATCATAATTCAGAGATATAGCTAGTGTTAAATTTTAAATTAATGAAATTTTAACAAAGCCATAGAAATGGAAAAAAATAATAAAAAAAAAACAGTAGAGTATTTCATTTTTAGAAAAGATATATTTATGAATTTTTCCTATAATACATATCTTATAATGAAAGAGGAAGAGCCAAGAGAAATTCATTTTGACTTTTATATGAGATGAATAAGAATAATTCTTTTTAATTACTCGTATATAAATCAATGTTTATTTCTCTTAGTAATATTATATAATTCTTCTATAACATTTTTTTTTGTAATTTTGCACAGGCATACATAACTGATTTATTACCATCTCCATTTATATTCCAATTCAATATGCTCAACTAACATTAAGCATTTTTGAAATTTATGAACATTTGCATTACTCCTAAAAAGAGTTAAAATATGTAATTCATTTTCTTTTGGCTGTTTTTTTTTTTACTAAATATGAAAAAAAATGTTTGTTAGAATAAATTATATATTCATCTTGTTTAAGGAAAATTGGATATATTCTAATAATATAAAAAAATAATTTAATTTTATTTAGATTAATTAATATACCTTTTTACTATCTCGCCAGAGATAGTATTGCGATCACGAAAATTTTCGATGTTGAGATTTTTTTAAATGAAAATTTTATATCTAATTTTAACGCTACTAAAAAATTAATCATTATTTTCATTTATTTCAAATAATATTAATTTAATAGTAGTTATTTTTTTCTATAAACTATACTATATTAACACACTATGAGCGGGGCGGGTATTTGTACCCGTTGCGGGGACTGCCACTTATAAGCGGGGCGGGTATTTATACCCGTTGGTGGCCACTTATATAATATATATTTTCCACTGTGCCACTTAAAATTACTTATTTTAAACGATAACTAATATATATCCCTCATATAAGTGGCAACGGGTATAAATACCCGCCCCGCTTATAAGTGGCAGTCCCCGCAACGGGTACAAATACCCGCCCCGCTCATAGTGTGTTAATAGATTTTTATCATATAAATATATGAATTTAAATAAAATTGATTATATTTATGCTCGCCCACTTCGCCTCCATAATTTTAGAATTAAAAGAAGATTTAAAATCGCTATATGAATGAAACAAATATTTATTTCTTATTAATTAACTTTAATTAAATTCATTTCATTTGAAGTTTGAAGTCTGAAAAATCCAATTATAAATCAAATATTTCCATTTTAATAAGTAAATTAATAACTTAAGGCATAAAGTTAAACAAAAAATAAAACAAAACTTAAAAGTACGTAAATGATTTTATATTAATTTATTCCTTTAAGGGTACAAAGTTTTAATTTTTAAGTTTTTTTTTATATTATTAAGAAAATCATTATTTATTGATTAATAAATATAAATATTCTTTTATATAAATTAAAAAGCGTTTATCGTGTTTTTGTTCTTTAATAACAGAATCTTTTTTATGTTTTCTATGTTTACACTCTTTTTTTTCTTTGATATAAATTAAACTGTCATGTTATATTAGAAATTTATTTATTGTGTTAATTAAATTTTTTATAAATTCGTTTATTTTCAAATATAAGTATTTGGTAAATTATATTTCCTAGGTGTCTGTTTAGTGTCTATTTCTAATATAAACATGCATATAGAAAATTGAGAAATTCGTGGTGACCTGATTTTTTCATCAAAAAGGCTGGCTAAGAGGCTACATTCTATGTATTTTTCACGGTCCTTCGATCTCGGAGGCAACTACAGGACATCCATTTAATAATTAATCCAGGCTAATGTTGCAAAAACGAGGACTATTGAATTATTGATTAGACATTGGACAACTGCCACATCTCTTCGACTTAATCCTCACCACTTGTCCGGCCTGCCATCATTTAGAAATTGATGATATGATCATCAAGTTCAGAGAAAACTAAAGTGACCTCACCCTCTCTTCACTGATCTAATATGTATCTACTCTCTAAAATTAATTATGAAATTGTTTCTTTTTTTAAAATGAACTTTCTAAGAAAAAATTTATTTTAATTCATTTTTTTTTTATCTTATTATTATTTATATATGATAGCTACTATTTGAATAATCTAACCCAATAATTCTATTCTTATGACTAAATTATTTATTTATTTATTTATTAAATAATGAGCATATTTTTTTCTTTTAATTTAGTGATCCTTTTAATTTCATCATCGATTTAAAAATAATTTAATTTAAGTTTGAATTGAGAAGTCAAATTATTTGAATTAAAAAAATGTTTTTTGTACTCTGAAAACATTTTCAGTAGAAATATGAAGAATAAAAGAATTTCTTCTGGATTGGTAATTGCTTCTCTAGGATCTTTAATATTTTTGATTTCTTTTTTTGTTCAATTTGACTATGATAAATTCAAAATATTATAATTAATTGCAATTATAAAAGTTTAATTATATTCTAATTGAAAATCTTTCAATTATAATTTTTGAACTCTACAATACAAATCATCATTAAATTAATTTTAATATATTGTATAATTTTATTCACTTTTCTATATAAATTAAGATATATTTAAAATCATTTGATGGGGCTATTTTTCAACCATTTTCTTGCTTTTTAATATTTTTTTTCTGTTAGATAGCCACTGAAAACAAAAATAAAATCTATTTATTATATAATAAATTATATATTATATATTTTTTAAAATTAATTATTAGAAAATGTAGGTATATCTATTATACTTCTAATTGAATTTGTATTCTAATGCATTAATAAAAATTATATTCGAATTTTTATATATTCTATTCAGATATGTAATATTCAATGAAATTAACTCGAAACTTCTAAAGAAAATGTAATCTATTATCAAAATATTGAAGTTTTAATATTCGAATATATTTCGAAAATCTAAAATAAATACAAATTAATTTAATTTACTATATTCTTAAAGTTACATTTGGCTACCATTGGTATATAATCTAATTATTTTTCAAACGTTATAACATTATTATATTTTCAAACGGAGTACAAAATTTATCAAGATTTTTTATCTATTAGGTATGCAAAATAAAATTATTGCTAGAGTTTTTTTTATATATTATAAAAAAAAATTGTAACTTTTTCTCATTCATATGCACATATGCCCATATTTCTTCCATTAGTTTTTTTTTCTTCCCTCCCGCTTCACATGTTCATCTTTGTCTCGTTTTAAGTGGGACTTCTTTGAATGTTTGTTTCACATGTGTGCATGCTGAAAAAGTGCGACTGTCTTTTTGTCTCTCTGTTATATTCAAAGAAATTCGGATTTAACGAAGCCTGTCAAGATCTGATTAGACTTGTCTCAAAATTATTTAAATGGAGTCAATTATTTTTAAAAGGAATCCTGAAAAAAATATATTTTAACATGTTAAAAATATCACAGAATCATTAAAAGTAAAATGAAAAAATAAAAATATTTGTTGTTTAATTTAAACGATATCTACTTATAGTAAAAAGTAACCTTTGACTTTCCAACAATCTATGAAAGGACAGTCCTTACCAAGCCGGTTACCGTCTAAGGGGAGTAGAGATGTTATATGATCAGTACAATGATTTTACTCAACCTTTATGTTAATTTTCTTTTTCGGAGGCTACTATTTCTTATATCAAGTTGCTATCTAATTTCGATCACACACACTGGGCAGACCACGTGCCTCACTTCAGAAGAGAATACTTCTCTAGCCAGACCCGGGAATTGAATCCGGGCGTACAAGTTTGTGAGGCAGACGTGTTGGAGCTCTTTATATATGCACATAATAGATTAAAATATTTGTTCCAAAATAATTTTATCTTAATCTTTATGGATTGTATCAAAATTTTTTTTATCTAAAAATAATTATTATTCTAAGAGATAAATTTTTTGATTATTTTTTTGAAACTTCATTAAAGTAAATATATTTTTAATAAATTTTTTATTTATTTTAAATTTATATTTTTGTGACTGGTTTCTTCATTTAGTATATATTTAAAAAATTTGAAAAATTAATTCATTCATCTTTTTCATCTTTGGGTTATGCAAGTAGTTATTAGGTATATTTCTAATGTACCTTATTTCGAGATTTTCTTTAACTTGATAGATTCCCATATCAGTTTCATTTACAGCTAATCGGTCAACAGATGTGTACTTCTCTTGTTGCTTTCAGAATTCATTCAATCTTGGACAACACAACTTAATCATTTTTGCGAACTCTTTTCTGTCTCTATTCGAATATTTCATTAATCTTCGTTAATGGACTTTGGAACGTAAAAAAAAAGAAAACAGTGATATAGAAGAATAAAAGAGGAAAAAATAAACACAAACTAGACTTACATTTGGTGACATTATCAGAATCTTCTTGGATAAATCTGTTGTCTATTAATAGTTTTTGTTTAAAAGAATATGTTTCACTCTTGGTTTCAAACTACTTCTGGGGAAATCTTTTTTTTAAAAAAGAAGTAAAAGAAAAAGAAATTAATCACTACTTCCCTTTCTTCTTTTTAAAGATAAACTTGTGCGATGGAGTTTTCTTTTTTACTATCTCGCCAGAGAGAGTATTGCGATTTTGATGTTTTTATACGTTTTGAAGGTTCCTGAATCATTTTCACTAAGGTTGAGAAAAATGTCCGTGTGTGTGTAGGTAGAAAAGATTACGCAAAAACGATTTGAACTAGAATCATGAAATTTGGTACATGTGCATAATTCAAAATTCGTAGTTTTCTATCTACTTTTGAGAAATGTAGCTCAACCGTAAGGGGTCATTACCTACCACGTTTTGATTTTTTTTCCTCTAAAGTGACCGTAAAAATAAAGATATATGTTTGATAATTTTTCACATGATTAAAAAATTGTATAAAACTGCTATATATATAATTTCAGCTTGATTGAATCGCTGAAAGTACCAGAATGCAAATCTCACGCGCCAACCCGTGACGAGGCTCCATCAACAAAGAGCCAAAAATGCACGGGTTCAATAAATATTATTTATTAATTTTAAATTATAATTTATAATTAATTAAATATAATTTAAATATAATATATGTGTTAATTAATCCAATTCAAATTGCGAGATAATCGAGTGGAGACACTCCAGCTAATTTCTGTAAGAACTATAAAAAATTACGAATTTTCTTTAAAAAAAACACTTACTATTTTCTATCAAGAATATTTTTTGATATATAAATCTATTTTCAATAATAAACCATTTTATTATATATATATATATATTATATTTTTAAATTTTTCAAATTTGATGACGAGTGAGTCAATGACTATAATTTGGTTTTTATAAATATCCATAAATTTACTCTTTTCGTATCAAATTAATATTTTATGAAACTAGGTATTATCTTTTATCCTCTTGAGTATAATATTTTGACTCAACTGTATTCTTATTAAATAATATTTTAATTAAAAAATCCACTCTTAATAAACTATCTTTTAAATTGTAGATAGTTTTGGGATCCTGTTACCTTTAATGAGGCTCATACAAAGGATCTTTGTACTTAATAAATAAATAAATAATTGATATAATAAATAACAAATATAATAATAATTGGTTTTTGACGATTAATAATTTGAAAAGAATATTGTATATTGAGTTAGCACAGGCCTGGCCAATCCAAATGACTCCATGGACCTCTTTGATTAGGAGCAATTAGGGGCCGCTTTTAGGGAAACGACTTTTTAACCTTTACAATTTATTAAAAAACACTTTTAATACTTTCTTGATGCTTAATGTTTAATGTTTTTATTTATTATTTTTCGGCTACTTTTTTTTAAATAAAAATAATAAAAATAACAATTTAAAATAAAAAATATATTCTCTATTAATTACTATTATTTCTAACTTTTTACTTCCTATTTATGGAATCAAATATGTAGTTTAAAAATTGTAGGACATATTTTAAATAAAAAATTGAATTAATTATAATTATTTCAATTATATTCTCTGTATTTGAATATACAGACGAGAAATGAAAGTTACAAAAGAAATATAAAGTTAACGGGCGGGCTGCACAATTTTTCACGGTAGGCCGCGGGTTGGCCAGGCCTGAGTTAGAGAATAAATCATTTTTTTTTTCTTTTATTTAAATATAATATATTATTTACAATGCAACTATAGAATAATTAATTGTAACAAGCATAACAGAATTTACAAGGTATTTTTAAATATTTTAATTATTTACTTGTTCAATGACAAGTTAAACACTTTTTTTCCTTTAGGGTATATATATTTTATTTATTTATTCATTCCACTCCTCCCCTTTTGGGTTTTTTAGTACGTTTTCAAATTATACATGTTTATTGTTTACATTTATTTACAAGTAAATAATTACAAATTAATGTGTAGTTATTCCGAACAATAAGTTCATATATTTAACCCCCTTAAGACAAAGACTTTATTTTATCCATTTTTTCTATGACCCTAATATTAATTTTGTTGTATCAATAAGAGAGAAAAAATTCTAAAAATTAATTTTCTTTTATTATACATTTGACCTCAGAATCATCACACCAATTCATTTAATTTATTAATAATTTAATAAGTAATTACATTAAAATATATTTTTTTAAAATTTTTAAATTAATTCAAAATATTTAAGATCGAATTAAATATGACAAATCAACATTTGGCACCACTTGACCATTTGGCCAAGTTTTCGCCCACAACCGCTCCTTTATCGACTTTTCAATAGAACGATCGTTAACTCCAAACCCTATTGCTGAAAGAATCGCAATGCGTTTGCAATTCCCTATTTCTTTTCACCCTTTGAGAAAAATTCAATTTCAAAATATAATTATATATAAATATATATAATAAAGAGCAGGTCTAATGGATATATAAAACATTACCGAAATAGAAAATTGAAAATAAAAAATTCTCTGGACACTTTTCCTCCTGATAAATAATAATTTATCTATTTTTTTAATAATAAAAATAAATTATTTACTTCAAATTTTAAGTAGTAAAAATAAGATTTCTTTATAAAATATTTAAAATAGAAGAAACTTTTAAAGATATATATATATAATATTTATACAAAACATATTAAAAGAAAGAATTCATTAGATTATCATTCTCAAATGAAAAAGATATGAATTTAAAATCAATATAAGGGACTGAAAATTGAAATTGTATTTTTAGAGTGAATATTTATAAATATTTCAATGTTCTAATATAAGAGAGTAAAGATATAGACATTAAATTTTTTGTTTATATCAAAGGAAAAAAGAAAATTATAAAAAATATATCAATATGCAGATACCTCATAGGCCCTTACTTTTATTATTATTATTAGTAAATCAACAGATTGGTTTTTTGGTAATATTGACAAACCTATTATTTATAAAAAATAATTAACTTAGTATTGGGCTTGAGATCTCAGAATTTCGGCTAAATTAGAAAATTGTATTTTTTTACGTTAAATAATTTAAAAGGCCAATATGCTCAATTGAAATATTGTAAATATTAGAAAAATAAAAATATAAATATTATAAACATTCTTTGTATTGTATTCTTTGCGCTTCTGAATGACATGTACCTATCAAATTTTAAAAAATTAATTTCTGCGATTATTGAATAGATATCGATAAATATTATAGTCTGTGTTCAAATAGAGGTATGTAAGAATATTGTAATGTAATTTCATCGAAATTGGTTCAACCAATTTTGAGATTATAATGTCACAATTTCCGGACATACAGAAAGACAGACAGACAGATAGACAAACATGAAAAATTCTAAAGTCCTTTTTGGATTCTAGAGGTCATCAAACGCGAAAATATACAACAATTTTTAAATTCTGAGCAATGTGCAGACATTATAATATATATAGATAATAAATATTAATACTATAAAAATAATCTTAAAATGCTTCTAATTACCAGGATTTGAAATTATTTTTAATTTTTAGATTCTTTAAATCCAAATGAATCATTTAATTTAAATAAGATTGATTTGCTATAGGTTTATTGAAAGCCGTATTCTGATATATGGTCAATATTGTTATTAGTTAATGGACGAATTAGGACGGACAGAAGTTAATCTTGGATAATGTAGAGGTAGTGTCTGTGCTCCGAGTACAGAGGGCAACCTTCTCGTTGGTTCTCTAAAACCAGTCTATGACTAATTTCAATCACAATGAGATTAAATAAATATAAATAATTGAATTAGAATGTTTTTCATAAATTAATTTATTAAAAATAGGAATAATCAATTCAATATAGCAGATGCCATCCAAATTTTTCGCTCTCTCACTCATTCACAAGTTAAATTTTTAATAAAAATTTCTTTTTATCTCAAATTTTAAAATTTCAAGAAACTAGAAAAAATATTTAATGATTAAGTAGTTAACTTGGTATTGATTGTTCCATGTTATGTCGACAATTCGTTAATAATTTTATAATAATAGAATAATATATTCGAATAAAATCGAAAAATTTTCATCATTGGATTTATTTTTATTGATATTTTAATGCATATGTATATTTAATAATATAAGAATATTTTATTTAAACTTTTCTCTAACTTTAATATTAAAATGAAATTAAAATTGCTATCTATTAATTTAAATGGTTTAATTTTAAGTTGAAATATGAATTTAATATATATATAAATAAATTAAATTATCAACAAAATATTAATTGAATTCATTTGAAATATTTTATTAAAAATATGAATGATATATTTTTTACTTACATAAAAGTGAAATGGGTCTCTCCAGAACAAATCGTGTAGATAAAATATTTTTCTCCTTCGATAAACCAATTCCTTGAACATAATAAAATAAAATTAAAAAGAAAATATATATTTTTTTTTATTTAGTTTACTTTATACTGTGGGAATAAGACAAGACATCCAATTTGGTGTTTGATTGATGGTAAGCAATTAATAACTATTTTTATTTTTATTTTTTTTTTTTATTATTACGATAATTTATCAAATCTTATATGCAATTTACTTTTGTATTGTCTTTTATATTTATTTAGATTTTTTTTTGATATTTGAATGTAAAAATTTGCTTCAAAGATAAACATTTTCCAACTGATTTTTTTCACACAATACTAATTTATTTTTACTTATTGACTTTTTATAACGTTTTTCTTAACTTCACTTGGCGTCTGTCTCTCTGTTGAAATCGATTTTTCATCGACTTTTTGAAAATCTCTAGAGATATTTCGATCGATCTCTAGAAGGTATAGAATAAATATAATTGAATTATAATTAATTAATTGTAATTAATTAACGATTAATTACTTTTTAGTAACTAACTTTTTAATTTTTTTTCAACCGATTTTGAAACATAAATATTGATTTCAGAATAGATTTTCATTTTGAATGTATTTAAAAATATTTCATAGCATTAAAATTAATGATGAATTCTTATTAATCAGTTGTATCGCCAATGAGGAGGGGTTTCTTCTATATGTCCCCAATAGAAAGGAAACAAAACAATAGAATAAGCTTTTTACCAACCGACAATAGTAAGGGAGGTATTGTTTTCACACTAAATTTCACATTTTTACATATCTCCACGAATCATGCATTTTCTTAACAGAAATAAGTTGACCTGTGGCCAGGTCCGAGCCGACCGACGATTTGAAATAAATTAAGCTACAGAAACAATTTCAAATAATTTTAATATATCTATTAATGTAATAAAAAACAGGTATGAATATAACATAAATATTTTTAATTTTATTTTATTTATAATATATAGCTGAAGTAGCCGGCGTTGTCCGTGATTATAATAAGGAGGCTGTGACGTCATGAAGGGCTGGGTGACGTCATATATTTTTAAATTAAGAAAAACATAATGAAGATGATTTTTCCCGAGAATAAAACCAATACATTCGTGCTGATATGTAAAAAAATCTCCTCATGTGAAATTTGGTGTGAAAATAACCCTTCCCTTCCTATGGTCGATCGCTAATACTACCACTTCCGGTTTCCGGATTTGCACCAAAAGTTGATCAATTCATCCCACTGATGCATTAAGTAAATATGCCAAATTTCATCAAAATCCGTTCAGCCGTTCAGGCTGTACACATCTATACGGACGGACAGACGGATTTTTACCCCATTTGGGGTAATTTACCTCGGTTCCCCAACCGCTGCATTAAAGTATACATACGTAAAATAATTATTAAAGAGATAGAAACACAATCACAAATGTAAAAGAAAAACATAGCACTCACTCTCCCTTTAAAAGTTCCCCCAATAGACTGACTGAGAAAAAATATTTCTATTCTATTTAAATAATAATCAGGGTCAAAAATATCCTCTTAGAAAAAAAATTTTTTTTTACTAATCGGATTTTCTTTTTTTTTTTCTTAAAAAAAATAAAGAATTTAAGTCAATTATATAAAAATACCAGACAAATTTACTTCTTACTTTCTCTTCACATAGAGAAGGAGTGCTCTCACCCCTTCCCTTATCTCTTCAATGTTAATTAATATATAATCGAATATATTTGTATATCTTTTGTAACTATTCTTTACAAAAAGTGTTCTACCTTTAAAAGTTAAACTTTATATGACATATATAAATATCTCTTTAATAATGAGACATTTCATAGGAAAATCAAGAGAGAAAAAAATACTTCATTAAAGTGAATAGGAAAATCTTCATTTAATTATTATTATTATTATTAAATTGATCATTTAGAAATTATATAAATGTTACTTATTACTAAATATTGTCATTATCGAGGTGAATCGTTATTTTTACATATAAGATATGTACGAGTATATTAGATCTTCAGGCATGAACTTAAAAATTCATGGTCCCTAGACATTTGACATTTGGTCCCCCACCATCTCGAAGTTATTTGAAAATTTAGCAAATTAAATGCACTGGTACAGAACATCTAATTTTTAATCGACTTTAATGACTTTAATAAATATCAGAATAATATAGCTTATGGAAAGGTCCCTAGGTTTGCTGGGCCCCTATGTCGGGGTCTTGTAGGCCTAATCTTTATTAAAAATAATAATAAATTAATAAATAGAACCCCAACAGGCAAAACTAAATTAAATAAATATTAATATAACCTGAAACATGAGAATTCACTCAGTATTATCAAAATAGTTCCCTTTGAAAACAAAAGGTCCATTTTAATGTTTATGCAACCATACCATCTCCTTTTTTTATAGAAAGTTATTAATTTTTCTTCGGGCAATTATAATTTTTTTCGATTAATAAGAATTTATTTATGACTATTTATTGAATTTGTTTGATTTTTTAAGTATCTATTTATTTAAACAAATCTGTATACATACTTGTTATATTTAATTCAGATACAGTATTACTAAATTTACTTTCTTTTCTAAAATTTTTAAAAAATAATTATTATTTTTAATATGTCGCCAGAGATAGTATTGCGATCATGAAAATTTTCCATGTCGAGATTGTGATGTTTTTACACGTTTTGAATGTTCCCGAATCATTTTCACTAAGGTTGAGAAAAATGTCCGTGTGTGTGTGTGTGTAGGTAGGTAGAAAAGATTACGCAAAAACGCTTTGAGCTAGAATAATGAAATTTGGTACAGGGGCATTATTCAAAATTCGTAGTTTTCTATCAACTTTTGAGATATGTAGCTCAACCGTAGGAGGGTTTTGATTTTTTTTCCTCTAAAATGACCGTAAAAATAAAGATATATGTTTGATAATTTTTCACATGATTAAAAATTGTATAAAACTGCTATATATAGAATTTCAGTTTGATTGAATCGCTGTAGGTACCGGAATTAATTTTTTAACACTGTAAATCTCACGCGCCAACACATGATGTGGTTAATATATATTATTTATTAATTTTAATTTATAATTAATTAAATTAAATTTATATATAATATACGTCCAATCAATCCAATTCAAATTGCGAGATAGTCGAGTGGAGATACTCTTGATTATTTTACTTTAACCTGATTAACCTGAAATCATCTTTAATTCTAGACTACAATTGCCATTAAATGTTGAAATTATTTCTAAAATTTATATAAAAAATCGGCAGTGTCCTCCCCTAGACTTTCCCGCATATAAATAGGTAATTAGGTTATTATTATTATGTTTTAACAACAATAAAAATAAACAAACTAATTAATTTAAATTATAAAGTAAAATGGTTTAACACTATTATATATATTTATAATTTACACCTAACGCTACTTGTATAGGTAAAATGTCACTTCCGGTAGTCAGATCATGATGAAATTTGGTATCTGATTTTTTTTCATATTTTTAAATCTATATACAAAATATGAAGCAAATATCTCGAAGCAAACTGGTACTTTACTTGAAAGGTAAACGCAACCAGTGTAGGTAAAGTACCACTTCCGGTTAACCGATTTTGACAAAATTTTGATAGAAATCTACAAACTGTGAATAATATCGGTGTACCAAATTTCGAAGTCCTAGCTTGATTAGTTTCTGAGTAAATTTGTTCACAGACAAACATTACATACATCCATACATACACACACACAGACATAATTCGAAACATGGTATTTTCCGACTTAGGGAGGTCTAAAACGTCAAGATCTATCGAAATCTCGAAGTCGAAATTTTTGACGATTCTAATACTTCCCTTATACGAGAAAGTAAAAATAGCAATTATTACAAAATTGAAGGATGGATTTCTAAAGGGAATTTCAATCATAATGTGTTGATCATTAATTACTAAATGAAATTAATCGAACGATTTATGACCATGTGTTATTGGTTTGATGCCTACAATATTTCCCAAATAGCAAATCACTCAACCCACTTTTAATTTTCAGCAGATGTTCAGCAAGTCATTTATTTTTATTTTTATTTTTTATTTTTTTGCTTCATCCCTGAATTATATACAACTCATTATGGGTTCAAAATTAAATATATTCAACAAATTTTTAATAACATGCCATATATATTTAATAATAAAAAATCTGCTTTCAAATAATTTAATATTTAACAAAAAAAAAAATTTCATTTTATATATATATGAAATTAATTTATTAAAATATATTCGGAAGAATAAAATTTCAATATTTATGAAGGTAATAAATTTCCATGTATTTATTATTAATCAATAAAGCAAAAAAAAAAAAAATTTTTTTTCTATTTTTATTTCCCTAATTTTTTAAAGATTTAAATTATTAAATTAAGAATTTTAAATTATTTTCACGCCTAATTGCTTTTAAGTAGTAAATTTAATTAATCTGAATTTAAAAAAAAACATTTAAAAAGAAATTACACAAATGTCAATGAAAGCAACATATTTTTTTGTTTTTATTTGTGTAAAATTAAATGACTGAAAAAATTTTAATTCTAAATTGATTATTCTAGAGAAAATTGATAAAATCATTTCCTGGTGAAACAAGATAAACAATTTGCCATATTAATTTATTAATTTAATTGAAAAGTACCGGGACCCCGAGCCTCGGCTCGGTACTTAAGTTAAAAAAAATGATTCATTATTATTGAATTTAGCTGGTAATATTAATACCTGGGACACCGAGCTCTCGCTCTACCCTTTAAACCAGCGGTCGCCAAACTTTTTGACACCACGGACCAGTTAATTCATAATTTAAATCCCGCGGACCACTAATAGGATTTTTTAAGTGTTAAATATATTTATAAATAAAAATTGTAATCAAAGAACACATAAAATGTACCTAGTTAATAAAATGAAACTATTATCACGTATTGTTATGAATTGAATCATGTTTTAATGCATCTTAAAACATAACTTAACATGATGAGTAAGTATATTCCACATTTTTCTGCGGACCAGCGAAATTTTCTCGCGGACCACTAGTGGTCCACGGACCACCACTTTGGCAACCTCTGCTTTAAACAATATTGATATACAATTCTTTAATTATTTATTACAATTATTAAATGTTACACATTTGCATCAATCTGATTAAAATGAATGAACTTGTGCTCCTCAATAATACATAAATAAATAATATATACCTATATTTTTTTTTCTGTAGTGTTTTTTTGAAAAACTGTTTAGCGCCCCAAGTGCTAATAAAACAAACTAAAGACAAAAAAAACGTGCTTTGCAGCTTTTCGGAATTAAAAAATTATTCAATATTTGGAAATATATCTGACTTAGAAATAGAAAAATATTTCTATTTAATAATATTAGATCATATTTATTCAATAGTTTATTTTGAATAAGATATTCTTTAATTATCATTTTAAATGAATATTAATTAAAGAAAGAAATTGTTTTTTTTTTGAGAGAGATTAATAAATATATATATATTTTATTAAAAATAAATATTTTTAATTTTATTTCGAAAATAAATAATAAATTTTAAAATATTTTAAATAAAAAAAATATTAATACAATTTCAGTTAAAAAAAAATGGATGTCATTTGTGATGTCATCATATATAAATTTAAATTAAGAAAAAACTAATGAAGATGTATTTTTCAAACTCAATTTTTCTTTCTAAATACTATATCTAGTGTGAATTTGAAAAAAATCGTTAGTGCGGTTTTTGAGAACCTATGGCCATACAAACAAACATACAAACAAACAATTTTAGCTAGCTTAATAAGATAAGATATATATAAAATTTAATAAATTTTTTTTCTAAAATGTGTGTTAATCAAAAGTAGATACTTTTTAAACCATTTCTTTATCTAATATAGTATTTGATATACGATATTGTTTCTTTTATCTCTAATATATTATTCCTAACGAATAAAACCTAAATGAATAGTAATCGTGAATTTCACATAATGGTTATGGTGGTGTCTGAGTTGGGACGTCGGGAATGGAGTAGTGGATGGTTGGGGTGAATCCAAGTGTATTGATAAAAATGTTTAACTTTAATTTATTCTCGAGCTCCTATATAATTTAAAAACCATTATTTTTTTTCATGTCTCTATTTGTAGTTTAAGTACACTGATGTTTAAAAAATTCAAACCACGGCTATTGCATCTGATCGAAAAACAATTATTATTCCATCTGACGAAATTTTAATATTAATTTGTTTTTAATCGAGGGGGTTTTGACTAATTTTAAAAATTCTTCTTAAATAATCTATAAACCCTACTTAATTGAATTCGATTAAATAATTTTGATAATTATAATATAATTAAATTTAAAATATAAACAAAGTTCATAACCTTTAACTAGCATACTATAAGTACACATTATTGTTTAATATTTTTAAAATATATCAATAATATTTAACATAAATCATTTATAATACTCATGTATCCATTATTTTTATTAATTTTTATACTTATTTGTATTATGCTTAAATACTATAATATTGACACAATATCTTAAAATTTTCAATTTAATTAATTTATTATTTTATGAGATTTAACCATTTAAATTTTTTAATAAATTAATTAAATTGATAAATAAATCAATATCTATAAATAAATATAAGCCAAATATATTACTATATGATTTTTCCATCGAACAAAGACGGGTCATTCAAAAATCTCAAATTTATTTTAATTTAATAAATTTTATCTTTCTAATCTTACTATATTAATAAAAATTTATGTAAGTATATTTGTATGTATATAATATTAGGTAAGATATGTGTAAATTGATTTGATTTGAGCACAGTATTTTTATGAAATTCATTTACTAAAGGGTTTTTGATTTGAAAAATTGTTCCGTATAGGTCTCATTTCAACTTATAATTTTTAATAGATATATCAACATGGCTATATATAAGATAAGAATATTGTACCTAAAATTAAGGTGACCAACTGTCCTTCTTTTGGATATCTGTCCCGTTTTTTGAAATATTTAGGACATTTCGTACTCTTTTCAAAAAAGGTAAAACGTTTTCTGGACTAAGCTTTTGAAAATTTTGGTTCTAAAAAAAACAATACCTCCCTATAAAATTTTGGATTATAAATTTGGATTATTAAGTTCTCACCACAAAAAAAAAAATAGATTCTAAATAATCTATAGTTTTATACCAAATATGTAATTTTTGAAGAGTATTGTGCTACTACTCGGTATTTACATCGAAATGATGAGGAGTTTAAATCATACAGGAGAACATCCCCTTGTAACAAAGACGAAATTTAATGTAGAAAATTATTTAATCTATGGTCAAATGAAGAAGTCCTTGAGCTTCTTCATATAATAAAATAAAAAAAAATATTAATTTTTTATAAATATTAGATGAAATGGTATGAACTGGTTGGAAGTAACTATATTCTTATTTACAAGAATAAATAAATAAATAAGAGCTTTCTTTTTAAACGATAAAAATTCACCTTGTTTTCTAGTTAATTAGAATGAAAAAAAAAAAATCTGTAAATATTTGTATAAAATATTCGTCGCGACAGAAAATCTTTTAAATAATTAGAACAGTGAGACGAGAAAATATAAAAAAATGTAAATTAGATTTACGAAAAATTTAGTTTTGGACTTAAAAAGTGCAAAAATTATTTTCTTATAATTTAAATCGTTAAATGAATTAAAAAAAATGAATATAAATTATTCTTTCTGTTTTAAGCTCTTAAGTCTTAAGCCATTCAAATTATAAAGACTTGTCTAAGTTTTACTTTTGGTTTACTTATACATATATATATTCTATATATGGAATATATATTCCATTTAATAATATCTTAAATTAATTTTTGAATTCATTACACGTACTATTGTTATCATAATTCATAATTTTCAAGATTATCTTTTAAACTTTTTTTTTCACTTACTATTTTATTTGGGGTTTAATATTATTATTATTTCCTTTCTAAAAAAAAAAAAAAAAAAAAATTTATAATTTTGTGACCCTGCAAAATAAATTGGTGAATTTTTTTTTTATAATTTGGTTAACCCCAAAAGGGGATAAAAGATATAGCATCTTTCTCATTTTCTAGGTCATTTTGGTTAATTTTTCCAGGGCGAAATATGCAAATAAATTCGAGATAGCTGTCGAGAAGAGAATGCGAATGCCATCTTTCAGTTCGCTTCGGCTAATCTATTTAATATGCGATTCGTTGCGACTGACAAGGCGTTCTGCTTGCCTGTCAAACGGAGGGGAACAATTCTTATTTGAATAAAATTCACTGCCATTTTAATAGTGTCCTCTTTTGTTTCCAGTGATTCTATTAATTTCAACGGGGTTTTACATTTGTTTTCTTTGTCCTCCTGAATGAAATATGCCCCTCAGTGAGATTCCAATCTTTATTTTACGGTTTTTACAATATTTTTTTCTTCATTAATTTGAATATATTTTATAATTTATATTAATTTTTTCAAAAACAAGAATTTAATCTTGTAATTTTCATTAAAAAAAAAAAAAATAGGTTGAGATATTTGTATTTAATATCTCATTCAATAATAAGCGGGAGTGTCCTCCCCTAGACTTTCCCGCATATAAATAGGTATAAAGAGTTGTGAATGAATATTTAGAATGTAATAAAGTGCTACTTCCGGTTAACTGATATTTTAAATATAAAAACAAAACAGATATGGATATAATATAAATATTTTTAATTTTATTTTATTTATAATATATAAGGGCTGGCTGTGACGTCATGAAGTGCTGGGTGACGTCATATAATTTTAAATTAAGAAAAAACTAATGAAGATGATTTTTCTCGAGGATAAAACCAATACAAAGTGCATAACACGTGGAGATATGTCCTCACGTGAAATTTGATATGAAAATAACCCTTCACTTCCTCTCTTCGATCGGCAATACTAGCACTTCCGGTTTCCGGATTTGCACCAAAAGTTGATCCATTCATCATACTGATGCATTAAGTAAATATACCAAATTTCATCAAAATCCGTTGAGCCGTTCAGGCTGTACACATCTCTACGGACACACAGCGGACGGACGGACAGACATCATGCCTAAAATACTTTTTTCTGTTAAGAAAATGCATGATTCGTGGAGATATGTACCTAAAAATATCCACAGGCGAAATTTGGTGTGAAAACAGTACCTCCCTTACTATCGTCGGTCGGTAAAAAGGAAACGCTACTTGTATAGGTAAAATGTCACTTCCGGTAGTCAGATCATGATGAAATTTGGTATCTCAATTTTTTTCATATTTTTAAATCTATATACAAAATATGAAGCAAATATCTCGAAGCAAACTGGTACTTTACTTGAAAGGTAAACGCAACCATTGTAGGTAAAGTACCACTTCTGGTTAACCGATTTTGACGAAATTTTGATAGAAATCTACAAACTGTGAATAATATCGGTGTACAAAATTTCGAAGTCCTAGCTTGATTAGTTTTTGAGTAAATTTGCTTACAGACATTACATACATACATACATACATACATACATACATACATACATACATACATACATACATACATACATACACACACACAGACATAATTCCAAAAATGGTATTTTCCGACTCAGGGAGGTCTAAAACGTCAAGATCTATCAAAATCTCGAAGTCGAAATTTTTGACGATTCCAATACTTCCCTTATACGAAGTATGCGGGAAAGTAAAAAGGGATTTTTAAATTTAATTGTAATTGAAATATGATAATTTGATATTCTATAGGGTAAATTAAAAATAAAAAACAAGATAATATTTCATTTATCAAAATATTATTCCTAATTTATATTTTAATCAATGTGTCTTGTTTAATCTAATTATACTAACAAAAATGTATATATTTCTCTTCTTCTTTACGGGATTTTTAAGAAATTCAGGAAGTGAATAATTGATTTGTAAGAATTTCATTTATAGAAATAATTTTATTTTTCTTAGCTAAATTAATTAATACCAGATGTCAATAAATACTCAAATGAAAACATTTTTATATCAAGATGAATATTATTATTATTATTATTCTACATATATACAGGTAGAAATACAGAGGTTTAAACAATTTCTGATAGTTTATTTCTTTAAATGACATTCAATTAAAACATTCATTAAAGCATATTTTATAATATTATTTCAATTAAAATAATATTATAAAATTAATTTTAATGAGAATTTTTTGAATAAATTTAAATAATTTAAAATTTATTTTATTATATTCAAAATAAAAAAAAAAATAATAATAATTAGAATATTATATTTTAATCATAGAGTATGGAAATTGAGAGAGATAATCGTTTTCATAAATAAATGGACAGCTTCTCTGAATCGAAGTAGGCTTCAGTTTTATTTAATTCTAAAAAAATATTTCTGGTTCTTTTGATTAGATATAAATAAAATTCTTAACCATATGTTCAATTAAGGAATACTTTCAGGTTTTTATAGCATAGATAATTTTTCTGTTTTTTAAAAAAAAAGTATTTATAGTATATCTGTAGATGATCTACAGACTATCTATAAATAGAGGTAATTATCACAGAAAAGAAAAGTAGAAACAAAGATGTTCATTATAATTGAATAGAATATTCTTAGAATGAATAATTTTTTTAGATTCCAATCGTCGGCTTGGCAAACCTCTTATAACGTCGTAGATGTTGAAATAATTAATTAATAATTTTTAATGATAGTACTTAGTATGCATAGTTACTTAATAGAAATATATATTATAATTAATTATTAATAAAATATTATTGTTTTTTCTTATTTTATTTATTTAATATCTCGACCCTTTTCTGTAATTAATTATTTAAGTAATCAAATATTTAAGTACCAAGAATTTGGTTAATAAGAATATCACCACAATAAATGTAATTTTTTCAATAATGATATTATATTTACCTATTACATATAATGTTACTATTTCTTCAAACACCTCTTTTAAATATTAAAACCAATATTTTATTTAGATTTTTCTTCTTTAATTTTTAATTTAATTATATACTTACTAAATTGTATAGATTTTTCTCAGAACTTAAATCATTAAATCAAATTAAAAAATATAATATCAATATTAAATTAAAAATAATATAAATACAAAAAAAAATGCTATAAAATAATCTTAATTACATATATAATGAAAATATATCCTGAAATCAATATTTATACTTCAGAATCTGTTGAAAAAAAATTAATCGGAGCAATACAAAAGGAGTTAGTTACTAAAAGTAATTAATCGCTAATTAATTACAATTAATTAATTATAATTCCATTATATTTCTTCTATACCTTCTATGGGTTGATTGAAATATCTATAAAAATTTTCAAAAGTCTATCTCAATCTAAAGATGATGAAAAAATGATTTCAATTTGTCAAAAGAGCGAACAGACAGAGACACAGACGCCAAGGGAAATTGAGAAAAACGTTATAAAAATATGATAAAAAATCTTTAGAAATAAATTTATACTAACATTAAAAATATTAAATCAGAAATAAACTAAATAAATTACTTGAAAATAAAATATTAAAAATTTATCCAGTAGATGAACAATATTTTTCAATCTTACTTTAATTGTTATATAAATATTTTGGAGATATTAATTTCATATTTAAAAATATTGAATTAACATTTTTACTGATATATACATAAAATTAATTTAAATTTAAAAAGTTTTCCACATTCTAATGAGTCATACACTCTAATTAAGTCGATGAATAATTTAGGATTTAGTTTAGCAGGAATAAACATATTGGAAAAACTAAATTTGCAAAATTATATTTAAAAAATATTCTTGTAAT
Source organism: Labia minor (assembly GCA_963082975.1). NCBI lineage: Eukaryota > Metazoa > Arthropoda > Insecta > Dermaptera > Spongiphoridae > Labia > Labia minor. The sequence goes on from OY720349.1 coordinate 33,193,363, forward strand.
ATTACCTAGTATTTTGCTCAACAAATTTTAATTGTATAAACTTCTAATAGACAACTGATTTGGATCTTCATGCTCATGAAACGTAAAGATTTGTTAAGATTTATATATATATATATATATTATGATAGGTATCTTTTATTATTATTATCATCTGAAGCCATATTCCAAATTATTATGACAGCTTTTAATTTAAACTAATTAAATGGAAAATTAATAATTGTCCTCTACCTGTTTCCGATTCGTTAATACAGATTCATTCCCCTTTACTGATTCTTCAATCCATCCCTTCAGCATTACTTTTAAATGTCCCTCTATTTCAATTACAATAAGTTTTAATTATGTTTATTGAATATTCTTATTTGCATATAACCGTTGGTGTAATGTATAATTAATTTCCCCCATTCAATCAACAATATGTATTTCGTTTAGTTCCGATCAATGAATTTTATTTCAATTAATACTAGTTACTATATTAACTTTGATACCTCTGTAATCAATAATTATTTTAATAAACTTTTCATATTAATTAATTCATAATTTCATTAAAAGTTATTTGCTAGTAGTTAATTATTTATGACTTAAAATTTATGGTTGTAGTAATTATATAAACTTATATATATATATATATATATATATATAAGTTTCAGTGAAAATTTTTATTATTTTGAGAAATTATTTACGAGTAATTTTCAAGTTTAATTGTGGGATTTAGGTCTCAATGTTTCGGCGCCCATTTTAGCGCCATTTTCTAGAGAATTTCTTTAGGAGGAAATTTTTTTGGCATTCTGGGTCTTAGATATGTGACTAAGAGTCGATGTTGGGATTTTGGGTTGAATGAGTGGAAGATTTTAGATTTACTGTATTTCGAAGTTCCTTGGCACTAACACTAACACTGACACTCTTTTGCTTCTGACGATATATATATAGAACAATATGATGATTGTCCATTCTCTTGATCATATATTACTTTGCATTCATTATTTATTTACGAAGTAATATATATATATTATATTATATTATAAGAAAAGATTGTAAATAGTACTTACTACCAAAAACCACTACCAAAAACCATTATGAATTGTCATTGTAATCTTATGAATATAGGATGTGTACTTGATATTCGCATATAATATACAACAGAAGCCCCAATAGGTTAACATGACAAGCTGTGATCATAAATTTGTTCTGACAATTTTTACTTGTATTGCATGTTTCTATATAGAGATTGTCACTCTTATAGTAAAACACTGAAACGTAATCGGACCTTCATTTAAAGACGGGCACAGTTGCCAACACGAAATGGACCGAGCGAATGTCCAAATAAAGTGTATGACCACCCGGCCATTAATTAGGTGGGAAAGATTCGTGACCACAGTTTTACGACTTAATCTTCCGCTTTTTGCCTCCTATAAACCTGGAAACAATTTATTTTTAATTGAGCTAAAACTTTTTATATCACTTTTTTTTATTATTAATATAAAACACATACAAGAAATGGAAATAATAATTTATACAAGCAACCATCCTTGATTATAAATAGATTATAATATCTAAGTATATATATATATATATATATATATATATATATATATATTTTTTCTTTCTTCTAAAATAATGACTATATTTATTAAAAGTGTATTTTAAATATAATAAATTAATTCCGAAATTGATCGAAAGTTTTTTTTTTTATAAAAAATTAAAATAATGTTTCTGTGTCCTAAATACAAATAAAATTTATCTTTTTTTCATTTAATTCAAATGGCATTGGATACTTATTTCTATTAAACTTAATGACCGTTTAATTTGAACTTTTGAACAAAAAAGAAAAAAAAATCGTTTTCAATTTGTTTAATCATCCATAATTTAATTTAAACATTTAGGGCATTCCAACAAATAAAAATTCAAAAGTTCAGTGGGTTTCAATTTTTTGTTTATTAAATTTTTTAAAGTAATTGTTTTTATGGCTATTTATAAGAATTTTATCTTAATTTAGCTATGTAAAACATTTTTGTTTTATTTAGATTTTGAAACAGTAAAAAAAATGAATTCAAAGTTTAGAAATTGGTCAAATTTGAACCATGGTCCTCAAATTCCATAATTTACGACTTTACCATTTATGTTTCAATCATAATTAATTAATAAATTTTAAACATTTTTAAAAATGATTTAATATGTATTTATGATCAGTCTTTGATCCATTACCTTGATTTTCTTGATTTCAGGCCACTTCTTAATTCAGTTAACTACTAGAGAAATTCTCTTAACAGGCCCGGGGATTGAAACCGAATGAGGAAGTAGTCAGTTTCTGGCGATAAGCCAAAACAAATCTCAGTCTGATGAACAAGGCGGAATAGGGATGATTAATTTATGTAATATTTATTCAAGGTTGTTTTTGCTTCTTGAAATAATAGATGAATTATTTAAATAACTTCACAGAAAGATTTTGTACATGTCATCTAAAACAAAATTTTAACATTATGAATGAATAGATTGATGGTATATAAATCTTATCTTATCTTATCTTCTTATGCTAGCTAAAATTGTTTGTATAGCCATGGGTTCTCAAAAACCGCTCTAACGATTTTTTTGAAATTCACATTAGATATAGTATTTATAAAGAAAAATTGAGTTTTATTGATCACCTCTCTGGAAAAATACATCTTCATTAGTTTTTTCTTAATTTAAATTTATATATAGATGACGTCACAAATGACATCCATATTGAAATTTGACTCCAGCCTTTTTTTAAAGGATATTGTATTAATATTTTTTTATATTTAAAATATTTTAAAATTTTTTATTTAATTTCGAAATAAAATTAAAAATATATATTTTAATAATATTTTATAATTATAAATTACGATATATATTTATCATTCTTCCAATAAAAAAAAAATATTCATTTACTTAGAAACATAATAATACATATTTATGTATTATTGAGGACCCCAAGTTCCATTCATTTTAATCAGATTGATGCAATGATGCAACATTTAATAATTGTAATAAATAATTAAAGAATTGTATATCAATATTTTTTAAAGGGTCGAGTGGGAGCTCGGTGTCTCAAGTATTAATATTACCAGCCAAACCCAATAATAATGAATTTTTTTTTAACTTAATTACCGAGCCGAGGCTCGGGGAACCGGTACTAGTATTTTTATAATAGTAACTTCTTACCAACCCTATTATACAATAATAATTCTTATTATTTATTGTTTCTTATGAGATAGATATTTTTATTTATTTTTTTTTTTATTTAAAATTTCAAAAATATTGTTTTGATATAAATAAAAGATAAAAAAACGTCTTAGTAATTCGCAAATTTTTTTTTTTTTTTTGCTATAAAAAAGGGAGCCAAACGAAATGGGGGTAAGAGGGGGTGTAAAGGCGTGGAAGGGGTATTAAGGGAGTGATTTACGAGCTGTATCGTAGTGATTTAAGCTAAGCGGCAACGTGGTAAAAAAACTCAATTACTCGCAGTCTGACGACTCAGGCACGGATCTGGAATCACGCCGGCGAAACCAACCACGAATGGCCATTCAACTTCAAAAAGTTTATTGACATACGAGTGTCTTGAATACCACCGACGAAAAATGGGGAAATGAAATATGAGGGCCTGAAGGGTGGTGGAGGGGACAATCTTGATAGGATTCCTTGAGGAAAGGTGTTTGGTTGCAAATAATAATCAATAATACAATATATATAGAAAGAAAGAGAGAGAATATTTTTTCTAAAACATTTTTTCTCTGGCGAATTTTACATCAAGTAAATATTATGATTAAGCAATTAATCTCATTATAGCAAGTTTTTCATAAATTAAAAATTAATTAACGCTTTTTACTATCTCGTCAGTATTGCGATCACGAAAATTTTCGATGTCGAGATTTTGATGTTTTTTATACGTTTTGAAGGCCCTCTAGTCATTTTCAATAAGTTTGAGAAAAATGTCTGTCTGCCAGTTTGTGTATGTGTATAGACAAGATTACGCAATGACGGTGTGAGCTAGAAGAATGAAATTTGGTACACATGCATTATTCAAAATTCGTAGTTTTCTATCAACATTTGAGAAGACTACCATTACCTACCACGTTTTCATTTTTTTTTTCCTTTAAACTGACCATAAACAAAAAATATATATTTTTGATAGTTTTTCACATGATTACAAATTGTATAAAACTGCTATATATAGAATTTCAGTTTGATTGAATCGCTGAAAGTACCGGAATTTTTAACACGTTGACTTCTAAACACGCGCTAGCACGTGACGTGGTGCCATTAACAAATAGCCAAACACGCGTTAGTTTAATAAATATTATTTATTAATTTTAATTTATAATTTATAATTAATTAATTTAAATATAATATATATATATATGTGTTAATTAATCCAATTCAAATTTACGAGAGAGTCGAGTGGAGACACTCCAGATTTTATTGATTTGTTTAACTATGTATTTTTATGTTATTGTAAGAATGATGTTTTGAATAGTTTGGTATATTGAGAAAAGCTTTAAGGGGGTGTAGTATACATAGAGTGTTTTACCAAAACAATTGGGAATATTTTAATTTATATTCAGGTTCAGCTTACCTTAAATTATAATATTCTCGTTTTCTTCAAATAACTTCTCAATTTCTCTCATTCATGTCTAGATATAGATTAAATTTGAACATTGAAATTGGCTACCCTCTCTCATTCATAATTTAATTTCAGACATTCCTACAGTCATCGATTAGAAACCAGGTAAGATAAAATGTTAGAAATAGAATTCTTCCAACTAAAGAAGAATATAAATCAGAATTATTAATAATAATTTACATTTTTTATACATTTATATATTTAGGTTGTGAACCCTAAAAACACGATATCAAGATAAATTTTTATTTTGTTAAATATTCAAAGTGAACCAAAATGGAAACGTTATGGCTGACGATTTCAAATCTTTTTTTTTTTTGTATAAAAAAAAATCAACCTACAGATTTTTTATAAGATAACTCAAAATTTTTAAATTTTTTATGAGGCTTGAACGTTTTTAAGACTGTATTATTTATATTATAATTGTAGGCTTAAAAAAAAAAAAACTTGTAGAAATTCATTTTATCAATACACATTTTATAAAAAATGGATCAAATTTATATATATCTCCAAAAATCTCAAAATCAATATCCTAACATTGATGTGTTCTTACGGGAGAATGAAGGCTTTTAATTGATACTCCAATTTTTTTTTAAGATTTTTAAGTTATAATATTATAAAAAAATTAATTAATTAATTAAATAGAATTTTAGTAATGTATTTTTTCTGACAAAAAAATTAAAATTATAAAATATTTAATTTATAAATGCCAACAAGAATATTTTTCAAAACTAAGCAACTTTTCCATAAAAACTATAAAATCAAATCCCGGAATAAAGCTGACCCTAAATTATTATAGTACTTTTTTTATATCCAAAATGCATCAAAGAGTAAAGAAATTGAATATGCCATTTGAATTATTATTATTATTAGGAGTACTAAGACACTTTCAAATAATTATCCATTATTCTTCATGCAGCATTAAGTTTTTTCTCCCCCAAAAAACCTACTCAGTTATTTATTACTCAAGAACAATTGAGACATTGGCATAATCAGGCAAATGTTAACAATTGCATCCTGACTGATTTAATTCTTTCAACTTTCACTTGGGTAGATTTTATTTTCTATTATACACAAATTCCTTGTCGAACGAGAATTTGATCTATCCCAATTTGTGCATCAAAGGGAGTTTTCTTTTTGCATTAAATGTGTTCATGGGATAATAAAGCAATGACCTATTCGCCTTTTCCTGGTCCATGAATTCTTAGTGGAGCTATGCTCGATTTGTCTCTGTTAACCATTCCAGTCTTTCCCTCAGATGGTCTGGTTTTATTTTTCATATATTTAACTAACAAGTTTCAGTGAAAGAAATCCGTAATTGGTTCGCTCTTAATCTAACTAAAGTGCCTAAACCTAAACAAATATAATAATATATATAAATTTATTTTTTTATATATCGATACATATTCCAAACAAATGCTACGTAAAATATCTATAATATACAAATAAAACAAAAAATTCATTTATAATTTATTAATAAAAATTTTATATTTAGTCAAAATAAATATAACAAAATAAACATCAAGATATATAAAAAAATATATACAATAAATATATATCAACAGATACATTCATGGAGTTAATTTAATGAAATTCAGTCAATGAAAAAAATATTGAAATTAAAATAAAGGAATTGAATTTTCCATAGCAGGGATCTGCATGCGGATTTCGAATCCACATTTGTCCATTATGATATTAGTGTGGGATCGAAATTAACGAAATCACCAATGAAAATGTTGGAAATATTCGAATTTAAATGCACATCCATCTTTGTATTTAATTTTAAGCCATTAAACCAAGGAACAATTCAGGAATTTATTTATTACTAGCTGCTGCCTTTGGCACTCTTCACACCTTGACGGGGGCTCCGCCCTCTGTACCCCCGAAGTAATACATAGTATTTAGTTGAAAGTCTGTATGTAAAAGGTTTTCATCCATTTTGTTTCAATCAGTATATTACATAAAACATTCATTTGTTTTTGTGTTCTTATTTAAAATATATTTTAATTTAATCAGTATATTAATTATATATTACTATTGTATTTGTTATAACTATCTATCTATCTCGAAAGCAACCCCATTTCTCCAAGTATCCCAATCCTGAGCTATAACCATCCAACTACTACCCTGTCTCATTTGTCCCACATCCCTTCCTACATTGTCCACCCACCGCGTTCTTGGTCTTCCCAATCCCAATAGGTTTTTCCCTTTTTCTCCCCTTTTTTTTCTGCTCTCCTTTCCCTCACTTTACTGCTTCTTTCACGTTTCCTTTGAAACTTTACTTCCGTCTCTTGGGTCCCTCCACCAATCAACCGCTGTGTACATCTCCACACACATACATTTCATTTATATATATATAGAAGATGATAACATCATTTTACTTGTACATCAGTCTTTAGGAATTTGTCTATTTGGAATTTGAAAAAAATTATATAAAACATTAAGTTTTTAGAAGCTTAGAAGGTTTCATTATTCATTATCACAACTTTATTCATTCTTATAGTCAAGAGTTTTGTGAATTCATTTATATTCATTGGTATTGAAATTATTTTCACTAATGATTATTTATATAAGAGAAGAATTTTCAATAATTAATTTAAGAACAAATAATCTCTCTTTATAATCGAAGCGGAGGAACATTAAACTATCGATAGAGCTGTTATTTATTAAATTTTAATATTAGATAATGATAGCAATTTAAGCCTAAATTATTTAATATAGATTTTATTAAAATTTGTTTATATTTCAATACACTTGTGATATATATATATATATATATTATTTTTCTATACAAGCAATGTAACTTTAATATAATAGAATCGTGTGTGTGGGTTTTTTATCGATTTGATATAACACAAGTTATCTTTAAAATTCTATCTCTATATTAATATTTATATATAGATATATATGATAGAAATGAAACGTTCTCAATATTGCAATAATTATAGTCATTATCTTTGATTACTCAACATACAATATAAATAGACATGTATTGGATCAATAGTATTATTATCCCAAATTGCTTAATATCATTCATCTATTATATTAAAAAAAAATAATAAATATATGCGTTTTTTATATATTATTGTGTATACATATAATACATATTATATGACATTTATTGCAATTAAATAGATCTTAAAAAATTTAATTAAAAGTTTTCATTTTCTTTAAAAGAACGGATATATCCTTTTAGAAATGTAGATCTAATGATATTTTTTTTACTGTAATTTTAATTGAAAGAATCGGATTAAAAGGTTTCTACCCGAAAGGAAAAAAAAAAGTTAATGGAAATTTCACTAATGATAGAGAAGTTGTAAAAATAAAAATAATTATTTTTTTAAAGGATAAATATACTATTACAATAGATTACATATATATGTTTGATTAATTTTAATTTTTAATTATTTTGATTAATTTTTTACTATCTCGTAAGAAATAGTATTGCGATCACGAAAATTTTCGATGTTGAGATTTTGATGTTTTTATACGTTTTGAAGGTTCCTGAATCATTTTCACTAAGGTTGAGAAAAATGTCTCTGTGTGTGTAAGTGTGTGTGTGTGTGTATGTATGTAACCAAGATTACGCAAAAACGGTTTGAGCTAGAATGATGAAATTTGGTATATGAGCATTATTCAAAATTAGTAGTTTTCTATCAACTTTTGAGAAATGTAGCTCAACCGGAAGAGGGTCATTACCTACAACGTTTTGATTTTTTTTCCTCTAAAGTGACCGTAAAAATAAAGATATATGTTTGATAATTTTTCACATGATTAATAATTGTATAAAACTGCTATATATATAATTGCAAATCTCTCGCGCCAACACGTAACGTGATGCCATCAACAAAAAGCCAAACATCCGCTGGTTTAATATTTATTATTTATAATTTATAAATAATTAAATTTATTTTAAATATAATATATTATGTTATTTAATCCTATTCAAATTGCGAGATAGTCGAGTGGAGACACTCCAGCTAATTTTAAAATTGAATTTAGATTTAAAATTTTGTTTTCTTCATAGATAAACGAATTATCTTATCTATCTCGGTGACTCTTCGGAACTTGAAAGATGTTTTTTTTTCAAGTATCCCAATCCTGAGCTATAACCATCCAACTCCTACCCTCTCCCATCTTTCTCATATCCCTTCCTACATTGTTTACCCACCGGGTCCTTGCTCTTCCAAGCGTACGTTTCCCAATCTGTCTCCGCACCAATATAAAGATTTTTCGCCATCCTTTCCTCTCCCATTCTAGCCACGTGCCCTCCCCATCAAATTATATTATACAGTTATAATATCGGCGATAATTATGATGTCGGCAAGAAACAATCTGCATCTTTTATGATAACCGTCTGTACCAATTATGTCTTTTCCTTACTCGCTGGGATAATGAGTAATTAAAGGTTAGAATAATATTTTATCAAGGAAAGAAAAATATATTTATTTGTGAACTAAATACAAGTTACAATCATTAAATGGCCGAAAGAGAAAATGAGTGTCGAGGATCACTAAAACGTCTCTACTAAGTCTGCATCTCTGTAAATCTATCCTAACTGTGTCTTTCTCTACGACAGCTTATTTATGTTAATTTAAGTAGAGGATGGGAGGGAGTAGTTTCAGGGGGTGCAAAATACATGTGAGGAAAATCGCTATCTTTCCAAAAGGTCAAGTGCAATTAGATGATTATTCCCGGGAATTCCCGGAAAAATTCTTTAATTTTTATTTCCCGTTTCCCGGGAAAAAACGAAACATTTCCCGGAAAAAAAAACAAATTATTTTTCATGCTGATTATGGTGCCGATACCGAAATCTTTGTTTGTTAACTGAAGAAGTCGTAATAAATATAAAATACAAGTGTACATTCTTTCTCTTTCTTTCCCTTTAATTTTTCTTTATAATTTTTCTATTCTTTTGAGTTTTTTTACAATGATGGCAGTTGCCATTCCTAAATTATTTTGTATTTAACTTTTTTCTGCACTTATAATAGATATAATAGAAATTGGCATAAGTTATAACTGTCAATCAACTTTTAGACTTAAAATTCGATTTTACAAGCTTGGGTCTGTTTTAATTTCCACACCTGACACCTTGGTAAAGATTCTATATAAAATAGTTCTTGAATAGGTAACAATAATAAAATACACTATTGCACTTGACCATTTGGAAAGTGAGTAATTTTCCTTACACCCTTCAAATTAACCCCTCTCCATCACCTGCCCCTTAATTAAGTTAATATAAATAAGCTGTCGTTGAGAGCGAGTAAGTAAAGACATAATTATATTTTTTGATAAATAAATAAATAAATATTATTATTTATTTATTCAAGAAATATATATACAATCATTCTGTATGTTATTTCAGTCCACCTTTTTGGGTGGTGAAAAAAAATAATAGCAAAAAATTCCAAAAAGCAAACAAAAACAAAAAAGGCAAAACATATTTACATAATAACTACCACACTGTAATCAACGATCATAAATGTCTTTAATTGAGGGACTCATAGTATCAGTTTTCCATCTTTTTAGATATATACAGTAAAGAAAAACCAAAATAAGAAAAACAAAATACAAAAACAATGTCAAAAAAAAAAATAAATCGAACATAAAAAGACACAAAGAAAGAAAAAAAATGAAAAGGAATAACTAATCGTTACTCCTCTAATATGAAGGATCTCAGTTTTAGGCGACATGTTATATTTTGATAATTATATATTATATCTTACTGTATTGTTTTTTTATTTTTGAATTAGTTTTATTTTATTTTTTTTTTCAAAAACAGCATTTATTTAACTTTTTAGTAAAACTTTTACAATTTCCACCCCAAATTTAGTATTTTTTTAAAATTTCCCGTTTCCCGGGAACGAAAATAATCCGGGAAAAATTACCCTCTAAGTGTAATAGTGTATTTTATTATATTATGTGAGTTTCTAACTATTTCAACAGGAATGAATAGTTATTTTTATTGTTACCTCTTTCAAAGTTCCTTTTTACCGACCGACGATAGTAAGGGAGGTATTGTTTTCACACCAAATTTCACATGTGGAGATTTTTACATATCTCCACGAATCATGCATTTTCTAAACAGAAAAAAGTATTTTTAGCATGATGTCTGTCCGTCCGTCTGTCCGTCTGTCCGTCTGTCCGTCCGTCTGTCCGTCCGTCTGTCCGTCTGTCCGTCCGTATAGATGTGTACAGCCTGAACGGCTCAACTGATTTTGATGAAATTTGGTATATTTACTTAATGCATCAGTGGGATGAATTGATCAACTTTTGGTGCAATTCCGGAAACCGGAAGTGGTAGTATTAGCGATCGACGATAGGAAGGAAAGGGTTATTTTCACACCAAAGGAGATTTTTTTATATATCACCACGAATCATGCACTTTGTATTGGTTTTATCCTCGAGAAAAATCATATTTATTAGTTTTTTCTTGATTTAAAATTATATGACGTCCTCCAGCCATTCATGACGTCACAGTCTGGTCTTACATATATATTATAAATAAAATAAAATTAAAAATATTTATGTTATATCGATATCTGTTTTTTATTACATTAATAGATATATTAAAATTATTTGAAATTGTTTCTGTAGCTGGAAATTAATTTATTTCAAACAGTCGGTCGGTTCGGACCTGGCCACAGGTCAACTTATTTAATATTTTATATAGAGGACGGCTTGACAGTTAAAATAGACCCAAGTTTGTGAAATCGAATTTTAAGTCTAAAAGTTGATTGACAGTTTATAAGTTATGACAATTTCTATTACACTTATTTTAATTGTTAAGCACGTACAAGATAAAATGTGAATGTATGCTTGCAGACTTATAAACTATACCTATTTATAATAATAAATTTTGTTGTTTAATTATTAAGAGCTTTTTTTTTAATTAAAATTGAATAATTTCATTTTAAAATTTACCTTTGCTTATATAATATTATCTAGACTTATGCTTGGTCCATTCTGAATTGGAGTCCTAATCTTCGATGTGATGAGACGTGAGTTTTCACCAGGAGAGCAGGCACGTGTGGGCCCCAGGGAGGATGGTTGATCCTGCAGGGATCAGTGGCGGACGGGCTGATCCCATTGGGTGACATCCCACCCCCATTCAACAGAACTGACACCTCAATATTTTTCTAAAATTTATATTTTTTTCCTCTCTTTTGAAACGGATAAAAAGAGGAATCTCTTTTATTTTTCTCTAGGATATTACTTTTCAAAAATACAGCCTGTTTATTTTAAACGTTGAATTATTAACATAAAAAATGTCAGTTTAATTTTCAGGATGGTTAAAAATAAACATTGAAAAATTTAAATTGATTGTGCGAAAAAAAAAATATACCTAGGAAAAGATCAAAAGGCTTTTTTTTATATTCGTAAAGGATTGCGAGCTTAGCTGGTATGGATTAGAGCACAAAGGGAAGTCGGTGCAGCTGTTGTGTGGAACACTCGTGCAAGTTTTTAGACATTTGATCGACTATGGCGTTGACACTTGTTGGAACATTTTGTTGAATAAATGAGACATGTCTGGTGATTGTTTTTTTTTAATGATGGGATTGAAAAAACCTAGTTTTTAATTCAAAAAAGAAAAAAAAATGATCAGGCTTATGTGTTACATGATTCGTTTTCTACCCCTAACGTATTTTTACATTTAAATTGATATAAAACATTATTTCAATTATTATATACGTTTCATGTTGAAAGAGAGAGAGAGAGAAAGTACTTATTTCACAATTTCATAACCTGGTGTAACTTTAATTAACACACTATGAGCGGGGCGGGTATTTATACCCGTTGCCACTTATATGAGGGATATATATTAGTTATCGTTTAAAATAAGTATTTTAAGTGACACAAGGGAAAATATATATTATATAAGTGGCAACGGGTATAAATACCCGCCCCGCTTATAAGTGGCAGTCCCCGCAACGGGTACAAATACCCGCCCCGCTTATAGTGTGTTAATAGATAATACAAATTATAGTTTGAAAATGTTCAAGTTATTTTATTTCAAATCGCTATTCTTTTAAATCTTTATTATAAACTGAAATTTTATTTTTGTTCTTTGATCATTTAAAAATATCTTAAATATAATGATAAAAATTGAAATTGAATTAAAATTGATTCTATCGATTATTATATATTTTCAATTAAAAAAAAACAATCATCTTTCCGATATTTTATTACTTATTGACCTAATTTCTATTCAAAGTCTATTCGTGTCGTAGAGCAAAAGGATCTATCTCTCTACATACTCTAGTATAGACAAGCGGTAACAGCTTCAGTAAATTGCCATTCCTAGCTCGATCGGTATAATCTCTCGGCTTGACAAGCCTCGGGACATATTAAATGCTTTACATAGATGCTTATGCTGCCCCCGGAGTTTGGAGATATCCATTATGATAAATACATGACATGCATTGGTGATTAGAAATCAAATAGATTCAAACTATATCCTATTTATAGAAATATATTCATATTTGCACAATAAAAGGGATTTAAATCCGTATTTGCAAATAGAAATAAAAACTTTAAATACATAATTATTATATAATATATAATTAAATAATAAATATTTACCTTATTAATTCACAAAAAATAAAATAAATTGGTGTTATTGTTTCTATCTGTTTAGCATTAAGTATTTATTTATTCTTATAAATATTTTTAAAATTGAAAATTCCATTCAAAATTTTCTAAAATTCTTAACCTTCTCAATATATATTATAGAATAAAGTAAATTAACAAAATATTATTTAAGTAATTGTTTTCTTGCCAAATATATTTAGAAGATAATTAATTAATTGATGTTTTTAATTAATGTATTTTAAATGATTATTTGATAGCAATGTTTGTTAGTAACTTCTTAAAAGAACCAATACATTTTGAAATGATTTTTAAAAAATCAAACAATATATGTACCATATACTCATATACAAGTGATATCATTTATATGAATTACCTACCTTAATTAACAAGTTTAATATTATTATATTATTCAATAAATAAATTGTATTATATATTTTTCCTTTAGAAGTCAATGTTTCTACAATTCATATTTATTTAACTCATAAATCTAAATATCTATCTCTGTGGCTCTACAAAACACGAAAGTTCTTGGTCCCACCAACCACACTTCTCCAAATATCCCGATTGTGATACACAACCCTCCACTCCCTACCCTCTCATATCTCTCTCACGTCCCTTCCTACATCCACCCCACCGCGTCCTTGGTCTTCCACTCGGGCGTTTCCCCACTCGGTCTACCCACTAATATATTTTTCGCCATTCTTTCCTCTCCCATTCTAGCCACGTTCTCCGCCCATCGCAGCCTTCTCGATTTTATAACACTATGTCGGGAGATGCATAGAGGTCATGTAATTTCTCGTTATGCAGTCTCCTTCATTTCCCGGTGACCTCATCTTTCTGTGACCCATAAATGTGCTTCGCAGAATCCTATTCTCAAATACTCTAAATCTACTCTCGTCTCCTAAGGTCATAGACCACGCCTCACACCCATATAATCGGCAAAATAATTATTTTTAAACTCATGAATATATTGATGTTTATTTTATTTTAAATATAATTCTGATACAAAAAAATTCTATTTATTTTAATTATTCAATAAGATTTTGTCACGCAAAATCTTTTCTATCCGCGATTGTAATTAAAATAGATTTTATTTCATTTAAATTTATTCATTTGTAATACGAATAAAATATCGATAATAATAAAATATTTTATAGTATTTAAAATATGATAGTAAAATAATCTTTTTTTATAATATCTATAAAGTAATAGTAGTATTTTTTTTTGTTCGCTATTTTATTATTATTTAAATTATCTAATTTTATCTCTAATAATGGTTCCCTAAAAATTAAAATATAAAAAAATTTAAAATATTTTTTTATTTTTTTTTGCTTTTTTAATTTTAATAAAAAAAAGTTTACTTACTTTATTTTATATATTAGCGTTTAAATATTAAAATTACTAATATAATAAAAATATAATATTATAATTAAAATTAGAAAATTACATAATTTTTTGAAAAACAAATTTTATAAATTTTTTTTTTAGTTTTCTTAATTTCTATTTTTTTTTTTTTGTTTTCTTTTTTTTTTTCTTCATATGAATCAAAATGATGCAAGTCTCAATTTTCCTATCTCTTACAAATCCCCTTGATTCAAAAATTTATTATATTTGACTTCTTCATTCAGAGGAAAAAATATGTATTTAAATTTTAATAGGACTTGTTGAAACACCAACTAATAAGTTTAGTTGTTACTCAATTTATAATGAATTAAACATTTTTTTTTATATAAATTGTCTTTCAACATTTTTACCGACCGACGATAGTAAGGGAGGTATTGTTTTTTTTTCTAAATTCATTAATATCATATTCTAATTTATGAGAAATAATACATGTTGATTGCTTATTGGTTTTTTTTCCTGTACCTTTCTTTTAAATTTATTTTTACCCTTTTTTTCTGAATTAATCAAAGTCTTTAATTACGTTGTTTCCTTTTTTGTTATCTATTCAATGATCTATGACGTATCATCATGTTTTGTATTGAAATGGTCTAAATAATTATTCGAAATGTGCTTCATTGTCTATTGCTATATGACATATACGGTGTTTGCAGGGCGGTCCCGCAAGTGATCCGTGTGGGTTTTGGTCCGGAGACCCAAAGACACGAACAACGTGTGGGCGAAATTCACTGCAACCACAAGAGGTCCCAAAACGAGGCGAGGTAAGCTACGACATTCATCTTAATTTGTTGATTAAATTGACGGCTAGCTAACGCCTTTATGACATGACCTCTAGACCCCGAGAGAAAAATGTCTCCGGGCACAATAAATCTACCTTTCCAACAGATATTGTTTCATTAAATAATGATAACCTATATTAACTGTCAATTTTAGTTACCTTAAATAAAAGTATAGATTAAGAGATTTGTTTTTATAAAAATGTAATATGTACTTAATACAAATTGATTATACTCGTAAATAGTTAGGTTCATCTTGAAATCATATTCTTAATTTTTAATTAATGATACTTATGATTAAATTTAAATAACTATTTATTTACCCATCAGAGGGCTCCACTAATTTTCGGGTTTTTTTTTTAATTCGGATAGAAAAATTAAAAAATTAATTAAATAATTTACCTATATCCAAACTGAACAAACAAAAACCGAAAATTAGAAATAAGTAAATAACTAGTAAATTAGTCAATGCTCAATGACACCAATTTCGAGGTTCATAATAATCTAATCTGGAAAACTTTAATAATTTTTATCTCGTAAACTAGAAGCGACCCGCAAAAATTGCATAAGAAAAGTTTATTTGGAATTAAAAAAAGGAACCCACTGGTTTTATCCAAATCCATTACTGGATGACCATTCAATTAAATTAGCATTTTCAAAAATGAAAAAAAAAATCAATTTTAATTATTTTTTATATTTTTTTTTATTGAATTAAATTAAAGTATTTAGATAATAAATTAATTTACTTATTCAAGTAAATAAGAAAATATTATAGAATCGAAATCACAGAATGTGTGAATAAAGATGCTACAGTCTGTCACTTGTATCATTCTATGTTTGAAACTTTATAACTATTTTAGGGAGCGGAAGAGAGAGAGAGACATTTCTCAAATTCTCTTCCACCACTCCACCAAGGACAAACTCCAATAAATTTAATAGGGCACCTGTCCGAGAGTCCTTCTTGCTTATCTGTAAAGATGTTAGATTTCATGCAATAGCCAGCTATTCATTGTAGTTGAAGTATTTCCATCCCTTTAAATGAAATATTCTTTTCGGAAAGTTGAAATGTTAAAATAAAATACAATACAACTTGTAACCTTGCTATATACCTTCTTATAAATATTTATATTTCAAATTTATTTAAATATACCTACATGCTTTATTTTCTTTGACAAAAAGAAATTTTAACAAAATCTGGAGCGTCTCCACACGACTATCTAACAAATTTGAATTGGATTAATTAACATATATTTTATTTAAATTAAATTTAATAAATTATAAATTAAAATTAATAAATAATATTTATTAAACCAGCGCGTCTTTGGCTCTTTGTTGATGTGACGTGGTGCACGTCACGTGCTGGCGCGTGATTGCCAGTCAACGTGTTAAAAAATTAATTCCGGTATTATCAGCGATTCAATCAAACATATATTTTTATTTTTACGATCAGTTTAGAGTTTAGGGTGAAAAAAATGAAAACCTGGTAGGTAATGACACTCTTCCTATTTCTCAAAAGTTGATGGAAAACTATGAATTTTGAATAATGCCCGTGTACCGAATTTCATTCTTCTAGCTCAAACATAGAGATTTTTCTTATCCTTAGTGAAAATGACTCAGGGACCTTCGAAACGTATAAAAACATCAAAATCTCGACATCGAAAATTTTCGTGATCGCAATAGTAATGATTAATTTTAATTTGTTACATATATTTGTTTATCTACAATTTTGTAAAAACGGTTAAATAAATAATCTTAATAAAATTACTTAATTTAGACGGAACAATTAATGCTGGACCTTCTTCTTCGTTGTCGATAACTTCCTAGCGGAAGTGTCGTGGCCCTAATAACTCCACAGGAGTCATAGGGTGTTCATGGGAAAATGTGACCGAAGTGGTTTCCCCTTGCCTTCTTCGGTGGGGCAGCCGATGTTAAATTGAATTAATTTTTTTTTTATATTTATTTATTAATTAATTAAATAAATATATAATCTTGAGTTCTATGCTGGGATTCAAACTCAGGCTTCCTGTGTAGAAATCTAGTACTCTACCCACTCAGCCATGCTGCCCCTAATATGCTGGACCAGATATTTGTTTGCCTAAATTGTATATTGAACTTTTAGCATTTATTGTAATTTATTTGTAATAAAGGAATTATTAATCAAATGTTTATTTCCATTTGTATTTTCTCCAGTATTATCATGTACAGCACCTTTAGAGTCTTTAGGGATTTATTACTATTTACCTGTCGTTTCTTGACATGAATCTTATAATTTGTCCTAAAAGTGAGTACTCTCTTTAAGTTTATCTTAATCTTTCTGGGACACTTAAAGATACTTAAAGTTATTTCCTTTATTTTTGAAGTTATTAATACAATTAATTCTAATAAGTTAATATAACTATAATGGTTTTAAAATCAACAATAAAATTGATCAAATTTTCTTTTTAAATAAAATTTTAATAGTAGTCAAAATTTATTTCCCTATTAATATTCAATTTAAGATATGAAAGTTAGAAATAGATTGATCTGTATTGTAGATGGAATTTCAAAGACACCAGTTAAGAAAAAAAAAATGGATTATCAAATGAAATTTAGAGATATCCTTAAGGTTAATTCCATCCTTCATTTCCACCCTACTTAGAGTGGAGGGCTATTATTTTCTTTCACTAAATCATTCAATTTCCAATCCTTCAAATTAATTGAAATAACTTCTATGACTTCATTCGAGTGCTTTGAATCTCGTTTCCCGATATCAAAAGTAAAAAAGGCATTCCTCTTTTATTTTAATTACAATTTGCTTTTATTATCTTTTAAATTATTAAAATAAAACCTTACTTTGTTAAGTTATAGATTAATAATTACTTTTTTTTAATTTATACACCTATGTAGGTATATATATGTATGTATGTAATTCCCTTCTAATGTTTGTGTTTTCTTTTTTGTCTTTAACATATTATAATAAAAAGCATATTTAGAGTTGATTCTGAATTTTTTTTTTACTGTACTCTCGTGTTATTATTTAAATTTTAAATTATTTATTAGAATACATATTCAATGTATTAGAGAAAGCAAAAAAAAAAATTAATTAAATAAAATTACTTGTAAACATGCAAACAAGGACGAAACAAATATTCTTTTAATACAACGCATATAAAATAAATCAATGATAAAAATGTTAAAACAAAAAAAAACAAAAAAACTTCTTTCAGAGTATATATTTCTATGAGATGTAATCGAAAGTAGAAAAGGAAATTAATTTACTATCCAAAGTATTCAGTCAATGTTTTATTACTTTAGTATAATAAATCAAAAACTGCATTGAATAATTTTGATGAAAATAGAGAATGGAATTTTTTTTAAGAATAAATTTGAATGATTTCAAAAGTATTTTCTAAGAACATATTTATGACAAAATATAATTCATAATAATATTCCAATATCATTCATATTTAAAAAAAAAAAAAATAGAGTAAAAAAATATATTTTTGAGTTTATATAGAAAATATATATGATAAAATATCTTCATTAATTAAACAATTATAAATATGTATCAGAAAACTTACAATCATTAAAAAGTTAATAAATATTTTTTTTTGGAGTTAGCTACTACATATCATGCAATATTTTTTTTAAGAATATAAAAAATTTTCCTAAATTAGAAATAATATTTTTAAATTTAAATTTTATTTATTTTATTTTATATGATAAAAAATCTTAAATTATATTTTACCGTATTTTGATCGTATTATATAAAATTTAGACAAAAACTTTAAATACAATTTTTTTCAAAATAAATTGACATTTTAAAAGTTGAAGAAAAAAGTATTCTTTTTTAACGACCGACGATAGTAAGAGAGGTATTGTTTTCACACCAAATTTCACATGTGGAGATTTTTACATATCTCCACGAATCATGCATTTTCTTAACAGAAATAAGTATTTTTAGCATCATGTCTGTCCGTCCGTCCGTATAGATGTTTACAGCTTGAACGGCTCAACGGATTTTGATGAAATTTGGTATATTTACTTAATGCATCATGATAATGAATTCATCAACTTTTGGAGCAAATTCGGAAACCGGAAGTGGTAGTATTAGCGATCGACGATAGGAAGGGAAGGGTTATTTTCACACCAAATTTCACATGAGGAGATTTTTTACATATCATCACGAATCATTCACTTTGTATTGGTTTTATCCTCGAGAAAAATCATCTTTATTAGTTTTTTCTTAATTTAAAATTATATGACGTCATCCAGCCATTCATGACGTCACAGCCTGGTCTTACATATATATTATAAATAAAATAAAATTAAAACTATTTATGTTATATTCATATCTGTTTTTTATTACATTAATAGATATATTATAATTATTTGAAATTGTTTCTGTAGCTGGAAATTAATTTATTTCAAACCGTCGCACAGTGGTATGAAACGCCAAAAAAGCTGGCCAAAAATCGAAAATTGAAAAATTTTTTTTTTGCATGTCGTTTATGGTATTTTGTTGAAGACATATTTATGTACGAAAAGCTGAAAATGTAGAGCACTACCATGACTCTACGAGTTTTCCGAACATCTCAAAGTCAGCTGTTTTTACTTTCTCCCGAGATTTCCCAAAACGTCTGAAATTCGAGCTCAGTCAAAATTGGTGTTTCGTTTCATAGAAAAGTTTCATTTGCAACTTGCGACATGGAAACTGTTGCTAGAGGTACGTACATGGACTTTTTTATTTTGTTTGCTAGAAATGCATGTATTATATTGATATTGGCTGATTTAAACCGCTTGTGTCAGAAAATGTAACCTGACGAAAAACTTTTCAAAAAACATTCCGCATTTTTTACATTGGTGACCATTGGTGACAATCTCATTTGAATCATAAAGATAAAGGTCTATAGATAAAGAATCATGAAGAAAAAATTGCTCCTTTTTGCCCCATTTGTTCCTATGAATTTTTTTCCGAGCGCGCGAACGTCAACAGACTAGGGCCTATGGGACCCACAGGTACCTGCAGGTTAGCGCGATTAATATCTCGTTAAGGTGCACCTGTCACTTTTCAAAAGAAGGAAAGATATTTGAAGTAAAATCAATGTAACAGCTCACCTTTTCTCGAATTCCGTCGCCTATTTTAGATGCATAATATAGTTGTTCTCCTTTTTCTCTGCATGACGTCATTTTTTGAAAAATCAACACATCATTTGAAATTTATCATTTTTTTTCGTACAATCTAACTTCAATTTCGAAATTTTCGGCTCAAAAAATCCCAGAGAACATATAATTGCGAATCTGACGTCACTTTTCTAAAAATCTGTCCGCCATTTTGAATTCGCCATTTTTTTTTGTCAAATTTAAATTTCCTGACTCTCAAAACTATTGCCTACAAAATTTCAAGCTGTTTCACCAACATCTTCATTTTTGGCCAGCTATTTGGGCGTTTCAGACCACTGTGCGTCGGTCGGTTTGGACCTAGCCACAGGTCAACTTATTTTATTTTAATTTAATTAATTATTTTTTTATTGACTCCATATATAAAGATAAATTGTGAATGTTATTTTTTTTAACATGAAGAAGTCAATACAAATGCCTGTTGAATGTAAATACACGTGAAATAGATATAAATTTCATCCCACCCTATATTAACTTCCCCCAGCAAGTAACTTGAAACGCGAATTGAGCGGCGCTAATTAATCATGTTTAAAACTCTAAAAACTCAATTAGTAAATCGATCCATTGACTGTACAAACCAATTTAAATTGGTGTCAAGCATTTCTTTTTCTTGGTTAGTAAATTTCCCCTGACAGGGAACCTAACTGCTTGGTTAATTGTCATTCGACGCTGAGTAATCCAGAAAATGTCCCTTTGCAACCTGCCTGCAGGTTTCCCTATTCGCCTTATCTTAATGATACGATGGGTTGTTAAATTTCGAGGTTGTAAGGAGTAAAGGAGGATTACCGAAATTTACACTTGATAATACACTTAAAGGACATTATCATGGACTAACGTACAAACAAACAAACAAAATAAACAGAAGAATTAAAATTTAAATTTAAAAGAAAGAAAATAAACCAAATGAGCAAATTAAATTAAATAGAAAGTTATATTTAACTATTTATTTAAATTTCAATATATTAACACACACTTATAAGCGGGGTGGGTATTTATACCCGTTGCCACTTATATAATATATATTGTCCTTTGTGTCACTTAAAATTACTTTTAAACGATAACTAATATATATCCCTCATATAAGTGGCAACGGGTATAAATACCCGCCCCGCTTATAAGTGGCAGTCCTCGCAACGGGTACAAATACCCGCCCCGCTCATATAATAATAATATAATCAGTGGCGTAGCTTGATCTATTATGTTCAGGGGGGTCTCCCCCAGAAAAAATTTTGACAAAATAAATTATTTATCTATTCATAACGTTTAGACTATACTTATACGTAATTTAAAGTTGATTTTTTTTTTAATTTGAGTTTTCAGTTACAAAACTAATCACGCCAATGAATATAATAATAAATAGGTATATTTAAAAAAGTAAAATATTTTATTTATATATAAAATAAATACATTGCAAGGTCCATATTAGTAAAATTAAATAATATGAAAGTTGGTGAATGCTTGAATTTTATTGATTTACGAACCCGCCATTCTATATCATGGGACCCAGGTGCAGGTATTATATAGGAGTAATCAAAAAATCTCCAAATTATTAAAAAAAAAACTTAAAAGTTAATTTTAAAAAATCTCTCTAATTTATTCTTCGTATTTATTTAAATCAAAAAAAAAATCAATTATATTATTTTCAAAATATTATTTGATTTAAACAAAATATTTAAACTCGTAAAAATACCAAAGATAAAAAAATAATGAAACATTACCAAAAATAAAGATCCTTTTTTTAATTTATTTTTTATATTCCTATAACCAATAAGAAGTCGAAAAATTATAAGGCCATTATTATTTTTAATCTTCTTATTTTAAATTAAATATCAATAATAATGTATCATATATTAAAAGTTCAAATGACATATTCTTAATAATTATAAATATTTTCTGGAATTATTCCATTATTATTATTATTAATAATAATTTTATATTTAATCTTACCACACATATTATTACCGACCGACGATAGTAAGGGAGGTATTGTTTTCACACCAAATTTCACATGTGGAGATTTTTACATATCTCCACGAATCATGCATTTTCTTATCAGAAAAAAGTATTTTTAGCATGATGTCTGTCCGTCCGTCCGTCCGTCCGTCCGTATAGATGTGTACAGCCTGAACGGCTCAACCGATTTTGATGAAATTTGGTATATTTACTTAATGCATCAGTGGGATGAATTGATCAACTTTTGGTGCAAATCCGGAAACCGGAAGTGGTCCGTCCGTCCGTCCGTCCGTCCGTATAGATGTGTACAGCCTGAACGGCTCAACCGATTTTGATGAAATTTGGTATATTTACTTAATGCATCAGTGGGATGAATTGATCAACTTTTGGTGCAAATCCGGAAACCGGAAGTGGTAGTATTAGCGATCGACGATAAGAAGGGAAGGGTTATTTTCGCACCAAATTTCACATAAGGAGATTTTTTTACATATCACCACGAATGTATTGGTTTTATCCTCGGGAAAAATCATCTTCATTATGTTTTTCTTAATTTAAAATTATATGACGTCACCCATCCCTTCATGACGTCACAGCCTCGGGTAACGCCGGCTACTACAGCTATATATTATAAATAAAATAAAATTAAAAATATTTATGTTCTATCCATATCTGTTTTTTATTACATTAATAGATATATTAAAATTATTTGAAATTGTTTCTGTAGCTGGAAATTAATTTACTTCAAACCGTCGGTCGGTTCGGACCTGGCCACAGGTCAACTTATTTTACTATTCTGATTCCAAGATAACGCATGTGCAAGAAAAGGAATTTCAAATGTGAAATAGTGGCATATTAATAGTAGTCATCGAAATTTTGATTTCAAAGACCAAATTTATGTTTACCTCTTCTTGGTTTTTGGATTTTTTTTCTAGCCATTATTACATAAAACATAGGTTCCAAAACTTTTCTGGTTTGCGGCTCTCTAACTAATCGGATTTTTTCCGAGGGTCCATTAATACATCCGATTATTATATAAATTTTTACTGTCTTGAAAAATTGGAAAACTTTTCTTCCCTCCATCGGAAATGTTTCAGAGCATCGCAAAATCATCTGACCTTTTTTTTTAGAACAAAATAATCGAAAATGTTCAAAAATTTGCCCACAAAATCATCCTACCTTTTTTTTATCGACTGACGATAGTAAGGGAGGTATTGTTTTCACACCAAATTTCGCATGTCGAGATTTTTACGTATCTCCACGAATCATGCATTTTATTAACTGAAAAAAGTATTTTTAACATGATGTCTGTCCGTTTGTCCGTCCGTCCGTATAGATGTGTACAGCTTGAACGGCTCAACGGATTTAGATGAAATTTGGTATATTTACTTAATGCATCAGTGGGATGAATTGATCAACTTTTGGTGCAAATCCGGAAACCGGAAGTGGTAGTATTAGCGATCGACGATAGGAAGGGAAGGGTTATTTTCTCACATGAGAATTTTTTACATATTTCCACAAATCATGCACTTTGTATAGGTTTTATCCTCGGGAAAATCATCTTCATTAGTTTTTTCTTAATTTAAAATTATATGACGTCACCCAGTCCTTCATGACGTCACAGCCAACTCTTATATATTATAAATACAATAAAATTAATAATATTTATGTTATATCCATATGTGTTTTTTATTGTATTAATAGATATATTAAAATTATTTGAAATTGTTTCTGTAGCTGGAAATTAATTTACTTCAAACCCTTCTGCGCCTGGCCACAGGTCAACTTATTTTAGAACAATATTGAAAAAAATTTAAAAATAATCGAAAATGTTCAAAAGTTTGATTTTTTTAGAACCAAAAATTTCAAGTATTAGAAAATTTTTTCGCGGCTCCCTTATAACGGCATTGCTGCTCACAGTTTGAGAATCACTGACCTACAATAGAAAGTTTTACTACTAAAAGGTTCTACTTAAATTAAAATAAAGTTTTTCGCTGTCCCCCATCAAACAATAGTAAGTATTTTAACAATCAAACAAAAGCTAAATATTATGTCAATCATTACTATAATGATAAAATATTTTATATTTTAGTAACACATGATTTAACACAACAAACATGGTGAATATATCAATTAAATGCCTATTCAGAAATTATAAAAAAAATTATAAAAGAAAATTATTTAATTTCGATTGTTATATTTATTATATTTATCATTGATTTTTGGAAAACAATACATATATTGAATATTATTTGAGAAATTACAATTTTAATACAATAATTTATGGTAACGAATGTAATGACAATAATATTTAAATGAAAATTTGTATGAATTTGAATTATATGAATTAATTATATATTTGTTAATATTGATAAGCTAGAAAATACTATATATAGATAAAAGTTATATTTGCAAATGTCATGTCATATATTATTTATTATATATCTACTACTTTTCTCTTACAAGTGTTTAAAACTTTTTATAAGAGGCATTTGAAAGAAATTGGTTCATATCATGAAATAGAAAAGTTTAATATTTCATCGAGCTTGTCAATTTAGAAAGTTTTTTTCTCTACTATATATATTAGATAGACCGCTGGTGAAAATATAATAGTGTAAGTTAACATAGAGAATTTTCTTCTTGACTCAATTTCCCTTAAATCACATCGTAAAAGCTGCTCCTTTTTCTACAGTTATAAAACTAAGACTACTTATCCTGTCCACTAGAAAAAAAAATCATTTTATTTTGTTATATAACATGAATTTTTACTATCTCACCAGAGATAGTATTGCGATCACGAAAATTTTCGATGTCGAGATTTTGATGTTTTTATAAGTTTTGAAGGTTCCTGAATCATTTTCACTAAGGTTGAGAAAAATGTGGTACATGGGCATTATTCAAAATTCGTAGTTTTCTATCAACTTTTGAGAAATGTAGCTCAACCGGAAGAGGGTCACTACCTACCAAGTTTTGATGTTTTTTCCTCTAATCTGACCGTACAAAAATAAACATATATGTTTGATAGTTTTTCACATGATTAAAAATTGTATAAAACTGCTATATATAGAATTTCAGCTTGATTGAATCGCTGAAAGTACCGGAATTAATTTTTTAACATTGCTAATCACGCGCCTGCACGTGACGAGGTGCCATCAACAAAGGGCCAAACACGCGCTGGTTTAATAAATATTATTTATTAATTTTAATTTATAATTTAATTAATTAAATTTAATTTAAATTTAATATATGTTATTTTATTCAATTCAAATTGAGAGATAGTCGAGTGGAGACACTTGATTTTTAAAAAATAAAATAAAAAAATATATACACTGTATATGATAATTTAAATTTAAATTTATGAATTGTTAACATTTATTTTTTTTTTATTAATTGAATAATAATGATTATAATGACATATATTTTAATAATATAATATAATAATTTTTATTTATTATGATCTTATATTTTTAATAATAATTATATTATGCTAATTAACCGTTAGAAGTTTTATAGAAAAAGTTTGTTTTTTTCGAAATGATACTTTAAAGGTGAAAAAAGTTTAAAAAAGTATTCATTTCAACTGAGATTTAAAAGCTTAGTTATGGATGAAAGTGAAGTTTTCAGTTTGATATAAAAGATCGAAATGTTCCCCTCGAGGGATATTAAATTATGAAATTATAGCACCCAAAGATAGTAAAAAAAAATCAAATTGAGAACAGAATCGCTTAGGATGATTTAAAATATGACACCCAACACATACCCATTTAATATTATATTGCATCCTTGAAAAATAAATTTCTCTTTTTTATATTTATTTATTTATTTTTAACTTAATATTTTAAGTTTCTTTTAATATTTTATATCTAAAATACAAATTTTAATACAAATAAAAAATAAAACTCGAGTGAATAATGAACCCAAATAAAAAATAATATATTATTTATTGTACAAAGGCTTATGAATACTTATGAATATATAATGAATATTGCTAAGTAGTTAAAATCATATTTAAAACTACTGAACCTATTGGCGCGAATGTACAAAGATAACTAAATATATAGGATTATTATTTAATTTTATTTGATATATTTTAGAATAAATGTGTAAACAGCAAAATATGGTGGTTTAAAATCTAACAGAAAAATTTTAAAACTTTTATTTTGAATTATTCCTTTTTGTAAGACATATGTAAAGGATAATATTCAAGGTTTAATTAATATTTTATGTTCTATTTTTAATTAAAATTTAAAAATTTATATTAAAAAGATTTTTTTATTAATTTATTTAAAATGTAAAACAAATAGATAATAGAATTTCAAATTTTTTATGATAATTTTAAGTGAAAGAAATATGACACAGTGATAGAGGCATTTCTCTTTCTATCTCTCTCTTTTGACTTGAGGTTATAATCGGATAGATAGTAGAATATAAAAGTGGAGGCTCCATCTCCGATGTCGTAAATCTTGCAAGTGGCGCAGGTTCAAGTTGAGACATTACGAAAAGCCTTCCGCACTCCCTTTTTTTGCTTTTATTGTTCTTCTCGTTGATCAAGTTTTACCTCAGCAAGTCTAAGGCCTGTATATGACAGTCAGCCGCTTTTATACTTGCGCCTGTATAAAAACCCCCCTGATGAAGATATATATGGATGTATAAGAGTCTATAAAACATTGATATGTATAATGAATGTATTTTCATATATAATATAAATAATAACCAAGATAAAACAAGAAGAAATAAAGATTTTTATATTTTTATCATTTGTGTTCTATTTAAAATTTCAAAAAGTTAGTCAATTGAATTTATTATAAAATATCTATTAATAAAATTACATTTAAAATGAAACACCTAAGTAGAAATTGATCACATTTCTCTATTATTAACATCTTCAAAAATCTTTTCTCTCTTTTTTAAATATTGTCTCTTAACAGGGTGATTTGTCTAATGACTAAACCAGAGGTGGCCAACCCAAATGATCTTGCGGGCCACTTTGGAAATGCATCATAACTTCGCGGGCCGCATATAAAATTATACATACCCATATTAGATTTAGACCCATTATAGATATTGTTTGGTGTGACAAATTGAAAAATAATGAATTTTTATTATGTTTACTATTATTTTTACATATATAAACATATATAATATAATAATAATGATACTGAATGCACATTGTAAAAAATATATAATACTAAAAATAAAAAAAGAAACAAGGAATTGTGATGAATCTCGCGGGCCGCAAAAATGTTTACGGCGGGCCGCATGCGGCCCGCGGGCCGCGGGTTGGCCACCCCAGGACTAAACACTATTAAAATTAAAAAAAAAATGTAAAAAACAAGACAACGTTTTATATAAATTATCTTTCCCTAGATCTGATGTTTGGATTTTTTTCTACTAGTGTCTATTGGATTAGTGTCTCCATGTTTTCAAAGTTAACGCATCTTCAAGAAAAGATGCATTCCAAATGTGCAATAGTGGCATATAGAAGAATTTTGGTGTGTTTGGTTTTTTCCTTTCCAGTGAATTCCAAATTACACGAAAGCAAAAAGATAGATTAATAAAAATCAAACTTGTATATTTATTTAATCACAGCGATATTTAAAATACCCTTATTATATTGTTGCTTTATATTATTTAGATTCTTAAAAATATTAAAAAAAATTCTCAGGTTGACAATTCAACAAAAAAAGGAGAATTTTGTAAAAAGAATGGCTAACATAAAAATAAATTATTATATTAAAAGAACAAATAGGAACTTTGATTTATGGGAGCATCGAGATCGAATAGCAGCAACCCCGAACCAGGGAAAAATCGGGTGTAGTGGAGGCTAAGAATAAGAAAAAAAAAAGAAAAAAAGAAAAATACGTAAAAAAAAGAATAAAAAAAAATTATATCCATAGAATGTAAGGAGAGAGAGAAGGATAAAGGCGTTAAAGAGATGAAGATGCCAAGATAATGGCAGCAAGCAACATTAACATGAACCAAAGGGCGCAAGTGTTTAACCTTTAAGTTAAAATGATAAAAGAAGAACGATTCGATTATTTTTATTTTTTGCAATAAAACCGTTCATTTACGATTCTAGAAATATTCAAAATCATTAACTTGAATTATTAATTTGAGAAATAAGAAAAGAAGATGGTGGGTGTGAAATAATGCCATTTATGAGCATGTAAATAATATTGAAAAATTCAGGTAAATTAAATTGATAGTTTAACTTATTGTATACCATTTTGTAATATACGAGGGTAATTCACAAAGTAAGTTACGTTTTGGAATTAAGACAAAACTAGTACAGGAAAATGTTTTTTATTAAATACATTTGAAAGAGCAACTAAAATACTATTTTTCTACATAATCCCCAAAAAAGTTGAGACATTTATCGTAGCGATGAACGAGCTTCGAAATTCCTTCCTCATAGAAATCCGCCGCCTGAGTGTTGAAGGAAAAACCTCCCACTTGGAAGTCTGAAGGAGATTCTGTGTAACATTTGCAGTGTGAGGTCGCGCATTGTCGTGCAAAAACAACACTTTTCAGCTGAGTTTCCCTCTTCGCTTGTTTTGAATTGCCCTTCTTAAGTTTCGCACTGTTTGGCAATACCTATCAGGGTTTATTGTTGCACCACGTTCCAGAAAATCGACAATAATCACACCTTTTCTGTCCCAGAACACTATTGCCATTCACTTCCTGGCAGACAAGGTTTGCTAACACTTTCGTGGTTTTTTGGGAGAATGTGTGTTGGCTTAACACTCAGGCGGCGGATTTCTATGAGGAAGGAATTTCGAAGCTCGTTCAAATGTCTCAACTTTTTTTGGCGATTAAGTAGAAAAATAATATTTTAGTTGCTCTTTCAAATGTATATAATAAAAAACATTTTCCTGTATTAGTTTAGTCTTAATTCCAAAACGTAACCTACTTTGTGAATTGCCCACGTACATATATCTCAATTTTGTGATGAGGAAACTTCCATATGGATTTGTTAACATATAAATATAGATTTATTCTATTTTCGAGTATTATTTATTTAATATGATCATATAGTACCTTGAAAATTATTAAGTTTAATATACTCTTCAAATATTTCTTTGTAATTAATGGAAACTTTTAAATTATTATTGTTATTATTATTATTCATTTATTTCCTTTGAATGAGTATGTTAGCGAAATAACAAATGAAAACAGAATTAATTGAATTTAAATCCGTTTTTTGAATACAAAAACAAAAAACAAAAAAATAAAAAATAAAAAAATAAAACATTAAAAACATCAATTGAATTTCAACTTCGATCAAAGTTGAGAAGAGGCGTCAACTGAATTAAGGGGTTGTATGTGATATGTGAATAGATCTAGCTCCCTCAGTTAATTGCATTGGTTTGTTTGGTCAGTATATCAAGTCAATCGACGATAGGGAAATCGAGATCAACCGCTAATTAAACGAAATGATCCATTAAGAGTGGAGACGGGATCGTATTAAGCTGGGAATATTAAAATGTGTGAATATTTGCGGCCATATCTATAATGAATTTATATTCCGATATCGATTTGCATTTAAATAAGCATTTAATCATATTTGCTTCTGGAATTTACGACGAAAATAATTTAGACCATCTTTTCTTTTATATTGAGAAAATAGTTGTAATAAATTAATTTAGAAAGTAATTAATTCATAAAAAAAAAATATTGTATTACTTGTATAATTTCTTTAGTCATTTATTTAAAATCTCAAATTAAAGACAAATAATTAATTGCAATTGTTACAATTAACGAAGGAGGATTAAATGGACGCAAACGATGGTGTATTTAGGAAACGAGAGGTGATAACAGAAATATTACTATAAAAAAATAAAAAAACTTTCTGGGTTTTTTACATCTTACACAAGGACAACGCCTATCAAGTCGGTTATATTAATTAGGTGTCCTATGATCAGTACAACCGGTCCTAACATTCTTTACCTTGATTTTCTTGATCGGAGGCGCTATTTTTTATCAAGTAGCTTCCCAATTTTGATCCCGAAGGCTGGGTTGATTCCGTCCCATAGACCCCAGCTAGAGAAATTCCTTTGCCAGTCCCGGGATAACGAGAATGTGAGCCAACGATGTTGCCCCCTACCCTGTGGCGCCTTGAAAAATCACTATATAATAATGATTCATTTTTTACCAGAATATGGACTTGACTGATTTGGGAAATTATAAAGCAATCATTTACATCATCTTTATAATTTTTCATTAATAGAATTTTAAAATGAGATTTTGACAATTCCAGACGCCCGTCTCAAAATATTAATATTAAGATAAAATAATGATAGATAATATTTGTTAAATAAATATTATTTAGTGACTTTTATTAAAATAGAATTATTTGTGTATTATTAATATAGTTTCGATTTCATTGATCTTATAATCAGTTTGACATTAATCTTCAACATTTAATTTATTATTTGTATACTTAGATATATAAAAGAAGATTTATGTCAAACTGATTATGAGATCAATATATATATATATATATATATATATATATATATATATATATTTGTTCTCTCAAAATTAAAAGATTAGACCCATTTAATCTTTGTATAAAATATAAATAAAAATGTTAAGATACTATTAAAGATAAATCCATAATGTTATTCAAAGAAAAACTAATAATAATAAGTCAACAGTAATTATTTGTTTTTTTTTTTGTTTTTCGAAAATAACAAGAACAGGAGAATCAACATAATCATATTAATGGAATTATAATAGTCAAGAGGTGATTTATTGAATAGAAGTAAATAGAACTAAACAATACCTAAACTTTATAGTTAAAGAAACTTTTATAATTTTTATTTTTTTTTATTTAAAACGTTCAATAAAAAAACATTCTCTTCTTGGTAAAACCTTGAAATTTAATTTAATAGTAAAAATAGAAGAAAAAAAAAACAGTTTTGAAATCTTTATTTTCAAACTAAACAATACAAATAAAATATATTGGTTATTTTTTCTTTTTCTAAATTTAGACTATTTCGATGCTGTCCCAAAGGACTGAAAAAGAAAAGAGAGAAAAAAAAGTTGAATTTGAGAAAGAAAGAAGTAAAAGTTGTAAGATTTAGAAAATTAAGAAAAACCACAAGTTGATGTCAATTATAAAAAAAAAAGTAAAAAATAGGAAAACTCTAGTATCAGAATCCCTCCAAATCTCTCTTTCTCTCTCTATCAATCTAGTAGTTTTATTAATTCAGTGAGTTTATAATGAAATAAGAATAAAAGTTTAAAAATGGTCAGTGATTCTGATAAAATAAAATTTTAAAATAACAAAATACTTAAAAAGGTGATATAAAATATTGAGATTTTATTATTACTTATTTGATATTATCTTACTACCTATTTCTATCTATCGTAGTTTAGGACATAATAATATGTTATTGACTTTCTATACAATACATATTTAAAAATAAAACGTATAACAAAATTCTCAACTATGCTTAATCTTCTTGGTAATTTGAACCTTTATTACTCATACATTAGTATAATTTAATTAATGTTTAATTTCATGGAACAAAGGAAGAATTTATTTTCATTTAATGAGGAAAAAAAAGATATAAAATATATCTTGTTAAAATAAAAATACAATTTATTAATTACAAAAAAATCTGGAGTGTCTCGCAAATTTGAATTGGATTAATTAACATATATTATATTTAAATTAAAATTTAATTAATTAAATTATAAATTAAAATTAATAAATAATATTTTTTCTAGCACATCCGTTTTTGTGTAATCTTGTCTACACATATACATACACACACACACATTTTTCTCAACCTTAGTGAAATAGTAAATAGTTGGCGAGATGGTAAAAAGTATTTAGTATTAGTATCTTTGAAATATAACGAGTTTTTCAGCATATTTTAACACACTATGAGCGGGGCGGGTATTTGTACCCGTTGCGGGGACTACCACTTATAAGCGGGGCGGGTATTTATACCCGTTGCCACTTATATAATATATATTTTCCCTTGTGTTACTTATTTTAAACGATAACTAATATATATCCCTCATATAAGTGACAACGGGTATAAATACCCGCCCCGCTTATAAGTGGCAGTCCCCGCAACGGGTACAAATACCCGCCCCGCTCATAGTGTGTTAAGATTTATTTTTTTTTAAATTGTTCTTTTAAATAATTATAATATTAAAAATAATATAATAATTATTAATATATAGAATTTTTTTATTTTTATTTTTTTAAATATATCGAAAATGAATTGAAAATAGAACATAAATTTTTATTATTTTTTTTTTTATTTTTATAATTTCGAAAGAACAAGTGGTGTTAAATTTTTGCAAGGTGAGATTTGTCAGCAGTCTTGGTCAAATTCATGAGAAGTTTGCGTGCTGGAAAGAAACCTGACATAAGCAAAACGGAAAAGATCATTTCGCGGAGAAGGAATGGCCGCAGTGGGGCCTCCAAGCTCGTTCTTTCGAGGCCCTTTAGACCCCACCACTCACTCCTTCAGAGAGCTTCCCAAGCCATTCCTTTAGATCCGAGATACGAAACATGGGGATGTATTTTTCAAAGCAAAGCATTTCCCCGCGAAATATCTGTCACTTGCCGCATATATGAAAAGCTCTCTCTCTCTCTCTCACTCTTTCTATCTATCTATCAATCTTTCTATCTCTCTCCCTCGCTCGGTTGGTGTATGTCGGTTGGCTTTCGTTTAGGCTTTCAGATCTTTTCTTTGGCTTTTGCTCACTTGCAGTATTCTGACACGATTCTTCCCTTCTTATTGGAGCTGGGAAAGGGCGATAAGTGAACAGCAGCACAAAAAAAAAAAATAAATAAATAAATAAAATAAAAAACAAAACCAGTTGCTTCCCCTTGTTTTGAGATGATGAAGACTAGAAATATATATATGAAACCAAAAGACATCTTCATTGTTATAATAAACACATTTCTTATTCAACACTAAAATTTCCCATTTAATTCAAGAAAAATAAATAAATAAATCGTAAGTTAATTTGTTTTTCTTTATTCTAATTGGAACTATACCATGTATTATAAGCAATTTATTCTAGTTCAAAGGACGAAACAAAATATAAAAATAAATAAATAAAGGTTAATTAAAATAAAAACAAAAGGAATCTGAAATTCAATTCCATTTTCTTAAAATAATAATAATAATAATAATAATAAAAATAATATTAAAATATTTATATTTTCATTTGTTTTTGATTTTTAATTAATCATAATAATGTATTATGTATAAAATCATTGTCATTATTGATTCATTCTTTTCTTTGATGAATGAATTAAATTGATTATTTATTTACATAATGTATTCTTTCTTTTGATGTACAAATTAAGTGAATGTCAAATTAAAAAAAAAAAAAAAAAAATAGTTTATTACTCTTAATTCTCACTATAATAAAGGTATATATTGGTATATAATTATGATCTAGAAAAACTTAAAAATTATTTTTATTTTTATTTAAATTCAATTATTGTTAGGTGATGATGGGTACGTGTGAA
This sequence comes from Labia minor, assembly GCA_963082975.1. Taxonomy (NCBI): domain Eukaryota; kingdom Metazoa; phylum Arthropoda; class Insecta; order Dermaptera; family Spongiphoridae; genus Labia; species Labia minor. The sequence goes on from OY720349.1 coordinate 33,227,384, forward strand.
CCACTTTTTGCAACTTTTTGAACTAATAAAAAGTTAATTTTTTTTTAAAAATATTAATCTTGTTTTAGTATTATTGAATTGTTATGTTACTACGAAGAGTAATTTGTATTAATAGAAATATACAATTATATTAAAAAATATGTTTAATATAACAAAACAAGGCAAGTAGTCCGCCCTTTCTCTGAAAACGGGGCAGTTGTGTGATTTAAAAAAATTAGGAAAATAAAATTAGTAAAATTAGAAAAAATAAACATTAGAATTTTAATATAAAACATAAAGTAAATAATAGAAATCATTTATATTTGAAACTTCTATTAGTCATCTTCAAATTCTTCACCGTATTGTTTTTTCTTGATTCCTTATTGCATATACCACACACCCACCTCTTACAAACATATGCATTGAATCCAATCGTTATTTTGAGTATAATACTAGAAATCGCATTTACAGATACAGCATAAACCTTTTTGAAATTTTACCTTTTCCTTTCTTATCATTTTTTTTCCTTTAAAATCGTAAACATTACATCTTCTGCTCCACATCCAACTTTCCTTTTTTTGTTTAAAGATTTAGGCGCATTGCTTTTAATAGGACTCATTGTCATCTTTAAAAGTAATTTCTGTTTCTGGAGGAATAAATTTAGCACAGTCTTCGAAAAAAGGTTCTCTATTTCCTGAAGATTGTGCTACTATACTTTGCAAAGAAATCAGAAAAATGTATTCCTAGTTAGTCTTTATTGAGAAATGCATTGCGATAGGAGACAAGCAAACTACAGTGTACTTGCCCCACAGGATAGTATGCACTTTCCCCATGATAGAATATGTATAAAGCGTGAGATGAAAAGAGTATTTTTACTCATAAATTTAAAGATGTAGAGATAACAAGATATTCTATATAAAATATAATCAATATATTATCTATTTACCAAAAATCAAAACCCCAAAACACAAAATTTATTTTAGCACTAAGATTTGTTATTGTAAATCACAAAGTTACATGTGTTAATTTATTCTGGTGATTTCAAAAGAGTGATGGGAAACGCACTCTAAATAGGAGATATCTATGTGAAATGGTACATAATGATATAAAGTAGATAACTAAATATTTTCCATACATTTTATTATCATGTTGTGAGAAAAACAACCGTTTACGCACTTACCCCACTTCACCTTAATGATTGTTTAGTGTTAAAGTAAAAATATATAACAATTTTTAAGAAAATAATAAGGGTAGATTTATTTAATTATTGCAATCAATATTTTTAAAACACATAAGATAATATATAAATCAATTTGTTTACTTTTTTAATAGCAACCAATTGTCCATTAATTAATTAAAGATAAAAAACAACTGATTTTAATATTTTTTAATATTAAATGAATAATAGACACAACTATAACATTTATAGTTTGATGAAAAGTTAAACCATTAAAAGAAATACAATTCAATTCGTGGATATGGATAATAATTTACCAGTGGGTTCCTTTTGCATTCCAAATAAACTTTTCTTGTGAAATTTTCCCCGGCATCTTATAGTTTTCGAGATAAAAATTATTAAAATAAAGATTTTTTAAGTTTGACAGATTAGTATTATGAACGTCGAAATGTGCCATTAATTAATGTTTCATTGACTAATTGACTTATTATTTACTTATTAACTAATTTTCGGTTTTGATATATATATTTAATTAATTTTTTAATTTTCACATACTTAAATCCAAACCGAACTTATAAAAAAAAACCGAAAATTAGTGGCGCGCTCTGGTGGCCAATTGATAAAACATCGTAGCTAAATAGAATATCAATGGTTTTATGCAAATTTTAATAAGTTTTATCTCGAAAACTATAAGGTGCCGGGGAAAATTTCACAAGAAAAGTTTATTTGGAATGCAAAAGGAACCCACTGGTAAATTATTATCCATATTCACGAAAATGAGTATATACCTGAATAATTACCCATTTTTACTATCTCGCCAGAGATAGTATTGCGATCACGAAAATTTTCGATGTTGAGATTTTGATGTTTTTATACATTTTGAAGGTTCCTGAATCATTTTCACTAAGGTTGAGAAAAATGTCTGTCTGTGTGTGTGTGTGTGTGTGTATGTATGTAGGCAAGATTACGCAAAAACGGTTTGAGCTAGAATGATGAAATTTGGTACATGGACATTATTCAAAATTCATAGTTTTCTATCAACTTTTGAGAAATGTAGCTCAACCGGAAGAGGGTCATTACCTACAACGTTTTGATTTTTTTTCCTCTAAAGTGACCGTAAAAATAAAGATATATGTTTGATAATTTTTCACATGATTAATAATTGTATAAAACTGCTATATATAGAATTTCAGCTTGATTGATTCGCTGAAATTACCAGAATTAATTTTTTAACACTGCAAATCTCACGCGCCAACACGTGACGTGGTGCCATCAACAAAAAGCCAAACATGCGCTGGTTTAATATTTATTATTTATTATTTATAATTTATAATTAATTAAATTTAATTTAAATATAATATATTATGTTATTTAATCCAATTCAAATTGCGAGATAGTCGAGTGGAGACACTCCAGCTAATTTTTCTTTCTTTGTGTCTTTTTATGTTCGATCTAATTTTTTTGACATTATTTTTGTATTTTGTTTTTCTTATTTTGGTTTTTCTGTACTGTATATATCTAAAAAGATGGAAAACTGATACTATGAGTCCCTCAATTAAAGACATTTATGATCGTTGATTACAGAGTCTTAGTTATTATGTTAATATGTTTTGCTTTTTTTATTTAATTTAAATATAATATATTATGTTATTTAATCCAATTCAAATTGCGAGATAGTCGAGTGGAGACACTCCAGCTAATTTAAGTACTAATCCTAATATTAATAAAAAAAATGAAATCTTTTTATTCTGAGAATCACTCATTTTCATTCAAATTTGTTATTTATTTTAATTATATAATTTATTATTTAGATATTCCTTATATACTTTTATTTTCATAATTATAATTTAATTTGAATTTCTAAATATTAAATGTAAATTTATAAAATATGTTATAAAAATAATATAAATATATAAAATATGTTATAAAAATAATATAAATAATTATTTAAGTAGAAAAGTGAATAAAGTATTAGATCAAGTGCATAAAAAAGAAAGAGAGGGGAGATTTGAATGCAATGAGTAGTGATCACATCTCATTAGCTTTATCTGCTCAGTTGCGCCTTAAGGGCAAATTGTCCTATCAAGTTGCCTTCATCTAACGAGGTCTCAGCTCAATCTCTTCAATCTTCTCAATCGAGGGTATTCAGGGTGGAGAATATTGCCACCATTTAAGCGTGCAAGATGCCAACCGAGGTGGTGTGCGATTTCCTGGCACATTTTTTTTTCTTTCTCGCCTCGACTGATTTCTATCTTTAAGGTCCGGTGTACGAACCGTGTCTTATTTCTGATTGTTATCTGCTCTCTTGCAAAACAATTAACCTGAGTAGGTCGTTAGTGAGTGACAAGTGTCCTTATTATACAATTAGCTCGGTTAACCCAAAAGAGAAATGAGACCCTTGAGGGAAATCACACGGATTTAATAAACTTTTCTCATTTTCATTTTTTTTTCTTTTCTTCCTTAACTAATGCTAAATTTTATTTCATATAATTATATTTTCGTTTGAGAAGAAAGGAAATTAAAAAATTTATACTATTTTTAAAATAAAATTTTTTAAATGTATTAAAACAAGGGGACTATATCTTTTTATATTAAATTATTTACATTACATTAAATTATTAAATCAAATTATTTTAAATTAATTATAAAATTGTTTTTTTTGAATGTATAGGGAAATTATCAAATATAAGTAAAGAGTTATTTTATCAAATTGTGAAATCGATTTGGGAAGAGCATGAAGAGGGTGGGTATTTTACAAGAATATCTAGAATAAGCATTAAAAAATCAATCAAAGTCTAATAAAAGATAATATTACACAATGAGACAAAATAGAAATGTTTTTTTTTTATGAAACATTTATTTATACTTTTCTACTAACTTTTAGATTATTATAATGAGCTCTAAATTATTTATTAGATAGGGTCTATTAGTATTTAAGGCCATTCAAAACTACTCTGGCATATTCTATCGATTTTTTACATAAAAGAATTTTCATTTAAAAATTATTAATAAATTAATAAATATATAAATAAATAATCTAATACTTTTAGAGGGACTGTAAAGGGTTAACTTCGGTATTTAATTTATTAAAGACTGCCAAAGTCAATAATATGCCATAAACATAACCAACAAACTTTAAAGAAAAAATCAGACTTAAAACTAAAAAAAATAAATAAATAATCTAATAAATGCGACCATATACTTGGTCAGCTAGTCGGATTTTTTTAAAGATATTTAAATAATTTTCTATATTCATTTGTTAACCATAAAAGTTTTTTTTTTTAAATTTATAATCTTTTTCTTACTTTTTTAAAAAAGGTATTTCAAATGGGTTATCAAATTAAATTAATTTTAGTTCTAGAAGATTCAATTTTTCCTTTTCTTTTTTCACTTTTATATAAAAAAAAACAATATTATCACTTTCTAAATTATATGAGACTATAGATTACTAGATGATTAGAAAAAATCAATTGATTTTACTATCTCGTCAGAGAGATAATATTGCGATCAAGAAAATTTTCGATGTCGAGATTTTGATGTTTTTATACGTTCAACTTTAGAGGAAAAAAAATAAAGTAACCGTAAAAATAAAGATATATGTTTGATAGTTTTTCCACATGATAAAAAATTGTAAAAAACTGCTATATATAGAATTTCAGCTTGATTGAATCCCTGAAAGTACCGGAATTCATTTTTTAAATTTTAACTTAAAAATAATAATAAAGATTTTAAATTTAACAAAAATTTTAATTAAATATAAATTATTAAATTTAATGTAATTAAATTAATTTTAATTTTACTTATTTAATTATTAAGATCTATCTTTAGTCTAGGCTAGATTATGTTTTATCGAGTCCCAAACGTATTTTATTTACGTTGAAAAAAATCAAAATAATGTTGATATTATTTGATTGCCTTCTGATTTCAATAAAATGTTATCAGTGAAAATTATGTTAAATACTTTGAATCCTATGATAGAATAAAATTTTAATTAATTCTCAAATATAGGAAAACGCATGATTATTCAATTCAAATTTGCGAGATAGTCAAATGGAGAGACTCCAGATTTTTTAAAATAAATTTCTTCTTATGACTAAATACAATGAAGAAGAAAGTTGTTGAAGGTAAGATTACATAAAACGAGAAATTATATATACCTCTTAAAGGAACTTGGAATATAGTTAAAATGAGTGGAACATGTGGCTTTAATGGGAAAAGAATAACTGGCAAAGAGTTAATAGCCAATTAATTTAAAATCCCAATTGATATCAAGATACTCTTTGTTATAAAAGAACTTTACTATGAGATAACTTATTTAATTTTAACACTTAACCTGCATATTTCTTTTTTTTCCATATTGTGGAATACGATGGAAAATTAAAGGATAAAATATACACATTTGAATGACTGATAATAATTCCTATTTATTTATAAATGAATTCTAGTGTTTATTTAATTTTCTTCCTCCACCCGAATGCTTTTCATCTCCTTGTAGATTAAACCCCTCTTTCTGGCATCGTGTTTTAATGGTTTATAAACCTTTCTGTTAATTCTATTTAAACGGCCCAGATAATAATTGTTTCTCTCTGGTGAAAATGTTGACATGATTTAGATTTATGTTAGTGCTAAATGTTTGCTCCTGTTCTCCTGCTACTACTAAACTTTTGTTGTTTGGCACAAGCGAACACCCCGCTCATGTTCTGTCATCCCTGTCGATACCTTTTGTTGTTTATCCAATGTAAACATGATTACATTCATCGGTTTTTATAAATGATCCATGGTCTTTTTTTTCCCCATCACAATTTAATCAGAAAATTGTCTATTGCAAAATAAGATTAAAGATGCCGATGTTGTTGTTGTTGTTGTTGTTGTTATAATCTTTTATTCCTATTTATTGGTTGATTGGTTTTTTAACTCTAAAAATAAAAAAATAAAAAAATTTAATAAAATGACATATTGGTGACGAGCGTTTATCGGATAAGGGAAGGATTTTCATCTTCATGTGATAAATACAAAGCACAAGGAGTTGTTATCCAAAAAATAGAAGTAGATTTATATTTTCAAAGCCAGCTTAAAGCCGCCTATTTCCTACAATTTAATATATGATTTTTAAAAAAAAACACCACTTTAAATCTGAATAACATTTATATAAGTTGTACTAGATAAAGATACTTATACAATTTTTTATTTATTTAATTTAAAAATCGTTTTAAATTTTCAATTTATAATCGACAAAATCATTAAATTCTCATTAACTTGATAAATGTAGAAAAATTTCATTTTAACTTGTGTATTTAAATTAATCCATAATTTATCATTCAAAATATTAATTCATTCAGGATAATACTTTTAAATAAATAATATTATAATAAATATATAACACTTATTGTACTATAGTCGAGGAGGTAAGAGTTGGTGCATGAGCCGACCCCCACCCTCGGCCAAGCAGTTCCCGCGCTTGCCCCTACCCCCCCATTCCTCCTATAAAACCTAACCTAACCTACTTGCTTTGTTATTTCCCGGAACTTTTGAGAGAGTAGAATTCTGTAGTGGAGGGGAAATCACTCTAGGAGGAGGGATTAGCCCCGCCTCTCCTGGCCGCAACCCCTCATGCGCCAACTCTTACCTCCTCGACTATAATACAATAAGAAATTGGGAGTAAATCTACCCAAATATAATTAATTCTTTATTATTTATTATTATTTAATTATAATAAAGAATAGTGTAGAAGTTAATTTAATCATATTGTGTGTGAAAACAAAATATTATTAACTTTTGATTTTTTCATATTTATTATGATTCTTTTTATTTATATAAAATAATTGATTATCCTATGGGTTTAATTATTAATATAATTTTTTTAGTCATCCCTTTTTGTATATATTATCTATAGATGTTACATATATATTATAGATATATACGTAATTGATAAATAATAATGTGTGTGTGTGTGTGTTATATATTTATTATTATATTATTTATTTAAAAGTATTATTCTGAATGAATTAATATTTTGAATGATAAATTATGGATTAATTTAAATACACAAGTTAAAATGAAATTTTTCTACATTTATCAAGTTAATGAGAATATAATGATTGTGTTGATTATAAATTGATTAGATAAAAGAAATGAATGAACGAAATTTAATATATATTTTATATTTATATATATATTATTCATTAAATCGCTGCAGGTTTTTTAGAAGTTCAGCTAAATTATGAATCATATATTTCAGAGCCCATTAATGTTGAATCTTTGTAAATAAAAGCGTTGAAGATCACTAACAAAAGTTCAACATTCTTTTGTTATATTGCAAGTATATTATATTGTTAAAATGTACTACCATCCACAAGTTTGTTTATATTTATACGATGATAAAATAATTTCTTTGTCCTATTTTTTTGACATTTATTATTTGTTATTTTTTTATTTTGAAAAAATTTCATTTTTACTTTCCCGCATACTTCGTATAAGGGAAGTATTGGAATCGTCAAAAATTTCGACTTCGAGATTTCGATAGATCTTGACGTTTTAGACCTCCCTGAGTCGGAAAATACCATTTTTCGAATTATATCTGTGTGTGTGTACGTATGGATGTATGGATGTATGGAAGTATGTAATGTTTTTGTCTGTGAGCAAATTTACTCAGAAACTAATCAAGCTAGGACTTCGAAATTTAGTACACCGATATTATTTACAGTTTCTAGATTTCTATCAAAATTTCGTCAAAATCGGTTAACCGGAAGTGGTACTTTACCTACATTGGTTGCGTTTACCTTTCAAGTAAAGTACCAGTTTGCTTCGAGATATTTGCTTCATATTTTTTATATAGATTTAAAAATATGAAAAAAATTCAGACACCAAATTTCATCATGATCTGACTACCGGAAGTGACATTTTACCTATACAAGTAGCGTTAGGTGTAAATTATAAATATATACTAGCTGCTCCGAGCGCCTTCGGCGCTCTCCACACCTAGACGGGGGCTCCGCCCCCTGTACCCCCCCGAGTGTCCCTATTCTGAGCTATAACCATCTAACTCCTACCCTGTCCCATCTCTATAGTTTTTTATATATGTTTATTTATGCAGAAAAAATTAATTGACATAATTATTAATTTAATAAAATAAAATTATTTAATAAAATATTAAAATAATAAAAATTAATAAATTTGTAAAAAAATATATAATACTTAAAGAAAAAAATGTGCCTTTGCGAGTTTCGAACTCAGAGTGCAAAGTCATAAGATGGCGCGCTAGCTAGTTTACCCATGAACCAGTATTGTTTGGAAGCTTCTTATAAGGGTATATATAAGATTTCAAATTTTCGCCACCAGCGCCTCTATGATCTAGTATGGTAACTAAACTATTTTTAATTAATTAGCATCTCCTGGACACACCTTACCAATTAGCGGTTTTATAAAGGAAGTCTGACATGCTCTGAGACCTACTGAATATACATAAAAAATTTCATAAGAATCGGTCCCGCCGTTTCGGAGGAGTATTCTTTCAAAGTTTTGTGACACGAGAATTTTATATATAAGATAATAGAGTATTAAACCATTTTACTTTATAATTTAAATTAATTAGTTTGTTTATTTTTATTGTTGTTAATATTTATATGCGGGAAAGTCTAGGGGAGGACACTCCCGATTTTTCAAAGAGTATTGATCAATTCTCACTCTCATGTAATAACATTTACATGTTAACCTTATAGGTTTGAAATTTTAAATTAAGTTACATGAAATTGTATTTCATTAAAATAAACAAAAAAAAAACACAAACAAAGAAAATTATTTCTCTTTTTGTTTAACTTTTTTTTAACCCCCTATTTTACGAACCAAGGTTAACAATAGACTCTGCTACTTTTTTTCTGTAGTCTTATTCCTCAAAACTCTCTAGTCTTTTTATTCCATTCAGTAATCGATGTTTTTTGGCGCCTTGTCGGCCGAAAGGTTCGCGCGAAAGACCAATAACGTGTTGTTAGGGATCGATTGTCAGGCGCGTGAGGTGTTCAGGGAGACAGGTGACTCACCCTTGGCCATTACCCTTGATACTCTGTACACTTTAGTAATGCTTTTTTTTGTCACATAATACTTTGTTTAATTATGTTTATATATATATATTAATAAATGATTGGAGAAAATAAAAATAAATTGTAAAACATTTTGTAATTTTGTAACAGGTACATAATAGATAATTAAATAAATAATTCATAATAATTTTTATTTTTTAAAAATTTTTTAATAATATGAACAGAATCAATCTTTTTATCGAGTGTTTTGGTTGAGCTCTTTACTGAAAAATATGAAACTGTTATTTGTTATTATAATGACTGACTTGCCATTTCATCGTTGGGCTTGATGCCAATTTGTTATTTTCATCATTTTTAAATCATTCATTTTTATAGGATGATCGATTTTTCATTTTTTTTTCTTTTTTGATTATTTTAGATATCTTATATTTCTTTATTCATGGTAATGCATTCAACTTTATAATTATCTAACCCAGTGGTTCTTAAACTGTGGTCCGCGGACCCCTGGGGGTCCGCGAAGCCTTTACTGGGGGTCCGCGGTCCTCGGAAAAAAATCATCGTAAAAATATATACATATATAAATATTTAAAGTTCATTGTTTAACTATATCCTCCTAGAGAATTACGGCTATAATTTAATACTATTAATAATACTATTTTATTTTATTAAATTGATAATTATGTCAATTAATTTTTTGTGAATAAATAAACATATATAAAAAACTATATATAAAATTTGAATTTTCATCCATTCATTCATTTAAAATCATTTTTCGATTGTTCCTTTAAAATAACCCCTCTTAGGGGCTCGGAAGGGGAGGCATATAAGGGAATTTTCTTTCACTTTGTTATTGGGGAAAACCAGGGGAGGGGACAGTCTTACCCGGAAAAACCCAAATTGTCAGCGTCCACTCTGGGGTTTTAAACAGTTTTAAAGCAAATGTTAATTATAAGTTCATTTCTCAACGAGTTGTATCTTTAAATTATTTTTATTAATGTTAATTATAAGTTCATTTCTCAACGAGTTGTATCTTTAAATTATTTTTATTAATTTAATTAATTATAATTAAATTATAGCTAATAATAGTTTATTATAGCTAATATTTTTTTTTAATTTTTAGTGTAATTTGCATGATCATTATTTTATAAAAACACTAAACACATTTTGCAATTTCCCAGAAAGGCTGTTTTTGACAGTAAGTATAAGTTAGTTTTATGAATAAAAAATATTTATTTTAATAATATTTTAGAATCAAATTACGAAATTAATAATATTTTAGAATCAAATTACGAAATTAATAATATTTTAGAATCAAATTACGAAATATATTTATTATATAAATTAATATTCATTTAAAATGATATTAAATCATTTATTTAAAATGATTTAAAACATTTATTAAAATGATTTAAAACATTCATTTAAAATGATATTAAAACATTCATTTAAAATCATATTAAAACATAGCTAGTAAATAATAATTCGTTATATTTATATTATATTTATATTATATTTATATTATTGTAGTTCAATGTTAATAAATTACTCCATAAAATGGATCGTTGGCTACAAACTGGTTCAACACAGAAACGGAAAGAATCAGATGATGAGGCATCAACAGCAAACTCTACCAAGAAACGCAAAACTAGAAAATATTCGGATGATTATTTATCATTTGGATTTACTTATATTTGCAACAATGATGTGGAAAGACCAGTCTGCGTTCTATGTCAGGAAAGTTTATCCAATGAAAGTATAAAACCTGCTAATCTCAGACGTCATTTACAAACAAAGCACAGCGAGCATGTTAGTAAGTCTATCGAATTTTTTAAAATGAAAAAAGAAGAACTTAATTCAAGTCAGAAATTGATGGTAAAGACGGGATCTGGTGGTATGAGTAAGAAAGCAGTAATGGCATCATATGAAGTAGCTCTACTTATTGCTAAAGCAGGAAAGCCGCATAATATAGCAGAGCAATTAATTCTTCCTGCTACAAAAGTAATTACAAATATAATGTTAGGAACTAAAGCAGCAAACGATATAAATTTGATTTCATTATCAAATGATACGGTTAAGAATAGGATTGAAGACATGTCATGTAATATAAAAGAAGAATTAATATCGAGAGTGCGCAAAAGTCACTATTACTCATTACAATTGGATGAAAGTACTGATGTCACTAATAATGCCAATTTGTTAGCTTTCATTAGATATGAGTTTGAAAATCAAATACAAGAAGATGTATTGTTTTGTGATTCACTACCTTCACGAACGACAGCTAATGACATATTTAACAGTTTGAATAATTTTATAACCGAAAATGAAATAGAGTGGCCAAAATGTGTTGGAATTTGCACTGATGGTGCTCGTGCAATGTCAGGTACAAGAACTGGATTGATTGCTCTTATTAAAAATGTTGCGCCTCAGGTTGTTTGGAATCATTGCTGCATTCACAGAGAATCATTAGCAGCCAAAAATATGTCACCAGATTTGAAAAGAACATTAGACGAAGTAGTTAAAATTGTCAATTTCATTAAGGCTCGTCCACTTAATTCCAGAGTTTTTAAAATTTTGTGTGAGGAAATGGGTAGTCAACATACACATTTATTATTACATACAGATGTACGTTGGTTGTCCCGCGGGAAAGTACTCATTCGCCTTTTTGAGCTTCGAGATGAAATACGATTGTTTTTAATAGATGCGCATTTTGAACTGACCGAATGTTTCAATGATTTTATCTGGTTAGCTAAGGTGGCTTACTTGACTGATATTTTTACAAAATTGAACGAACTTAATTTGAGCCTGCAAGGTACTGTTGTAAATATATTTAAAGTTGAAGATAAAATAGAAGCAATGATTAAAAAAATCGACTTGTGGTCGAAACGCATCCAGAACGGTGTATATGAGTCTTTTCCAACTCTCAATGATTTCATAGAAAGCTCCAGTGAAAAATTGCTTAATCAAACGCGTCAATTATTTGTTGAACATTTAATTACTTTGAAAAGCAACTTCAGGAAGTATTTTTCTACTCCTGATCCTTGCAATAACTGGATCAGAGATCCATTTAATATGGAAATTACAAATGCTAAACATTTATCTGCACCTGAACAAGATATTCTCGTGGAATTATCATGTGATACAACTTATAAACTAAAATTTAACAAAACTGAATTGAGCAACTTTTGGTTACTTCTCAGGTCAGATTATCCTGCGCTTGCAAATAAAGCACTTCAACACTTGATTCCATTCTGCACAACATATTTATGCGAACAAGCTTTTTCGGTACTATTTTATATTAAGTCTAAATATAGAAACAAATTAAATGTAGAGCCGGATCTTAGATTAAAAGTTTCCAATATTAAGCCAGATATTGAGATTCTTGTTTCAAGAAAACAACTGCATACATCTCATTAAATATGTAAGTTATATTTAATGAGATAGATGCAGTTATTTTTTAAAATATTTCTTATTTAATATTTTCTGAAAAAAATTATAAAATATTTATATGAATTTAATGTAAGTACCCATTATAATTTGTGAGATTTGTTGCTATGACAATGTTTGTATTTTCTTTATCAATATTATAATTTCTAATAAAATGTGTTCTACAATATGCAAAAAAATCGTTATTCACCAATCACTGTTAGAAATATTCATCATATATCCTTGTCCTTATGAGATCGTAAGCCAGAAATTAATTAATAAAATGACGTAAAGTACCTAAAGTTGTGATGGGGGTCCGTCAAAAAAAATTTTTTCAAGTGGGGGTCCGTGGAGTACATAAGTTTAAGAACCTATGATCTAACCCCTTAAATATATATAATTCACCTAAACAAGAGATTGTTGTTAATGTTTTAAATATTAATAATTGTTTTTGTTAATATTTCCAAACATTTTCATAATTAAATTTCATAGGTAAGTAGGCATGGCCGTTCCTAGGGCGAGAATAATTTTGCCGCCCCTTCCCTAACCTAACCCCTTCCCCAAAGTGGTTAAAAATTTACAAATAAAAAAGATAAAATAAATTTAAGTTAATTTAGTTTGGTTTTAGAACCATATTAAAATAAGTTGACCTGTGGCCAGGTCTGAACCGACCGACAGTTTGAAATAAATTAATTTCCAGCTACAGAAACAATTTCAAATAATTTTAATATATCTATTAATGTAATAAAAAACAGATATGGATAGAACATAAATATTTTTAATTTTATTTTATTTATAATATATATGTAAGACCTGGCTGTGACGTCATGAATGGCTGGATGAGATCATATAATTTTAAATTAAGAAAAAAACTAATAAAGATGATTTTTCTCGAAGATAAAACCAATACAAAGTGAATGATTCGTGATAATATGTAAAAAATCTCCTCATGTGAAATTTGGTGTGAAAATAACCCTTTCCTTCCTATCGTCGATCGGTAATACTACCACTTCCGGTTTCCGGATTTGCACCAAAAGTTGATCAATTCATCCCACTGATGCATTAAGTAAATATACCAAATTTCATCAAAATCCGTTGAGCCGTTCAAGCTTTACACATCTATACGGACGGACAGACATCATGCTAAAAATACTTTTTTCTGTTAAGATAATGCATGATTCGTGGAGATATGTAAAAATCTCCACATGTGAAATTTGGTGTGAATACAATACCTCCCTTACTACCGTCGGTCGGTAAAAAAGTCGAAAGTATGTGTTGGCACTCAACAATTGCAAATTACGCGCCTTAAAACAAAAGTCAATTTTGATTTTTTTTTTATTAAATATGTTATGTTTGATAGTTTTAAAAATCATCTTTCTTAATGAAATTTTCTTAATTATAGAATAATTAATTTTTATTATGCAAATTGATGTTAAACAAATTATATTTATGCAAATCCATATATTATAGGTGAATTGTACGTTAAATGATAAACATTATAATTTTCTTATGAGACAAATAAATATTCAAATCAGTGGTTTCATTTATAATAATTTGTTAAATGCTTTCTGACTTTGTAAATAACCTAAAATAATAGAAAATAAGAAGGTACTCTTTAATTTAATATCATTTTTTCTTTTTCCTTTCTAAATTGTGGAGGCTTAAAAGTTATTCAACTTTCATTCATTAATGATTTATCGAAAATATCTTATTATAAAATTTAATTCATTTAAATAAAATATATATTATGTATAAATAAATCAAAATATTTTCGTTGAAAAAAAAATTAAGACTACTGTTTCAACCTGTCAGCATTAGACTTATATATGATTATAATATTTTATTTGTTTTGGTAAACATGATATATTGGTGAGATTTGTAATCATCATTCATGAAAGAAAATAAACCTGGCTTGATTTTCATAACAAAAAATAAATAAATAAATAAAGAAAGAAAGAAAAAGGAAGAAAAAGAATAAAAAGTGTTTATATAGGACAAACTATCTCTATTCCCCTCTAATTTTATGTTATTCACCTCTCAAGGTAACAATAAATAAAGAAGATGGAAAGCTGTTTTTTATTGTAATTCTTTCTCGAACTCATGACTCTATCAGACTCTGATATATTTTCCATCAGCACGAATACGATTTCTAAATATATATCCAGATGCATCTCCGAGCTGGATAAAAGGGAGTCGGATCAAAATTAATACAAGGCCGAGTTTTGTAAGCCCAAGAGCCCTAATGTCGCTAGGGGAAGGACTTTTGGGGTCTTTGAGGTTGCGTGTTTCCTGTGTCCCGGGGGTCCGATAATTCACCCAAACACGCGTCGCGCTCGCGCATATCCACCTCGTTGGGAGGAAAACTCGCCAGGTGGGAGACACATTCACACGCACATCCACATGACATTACTAATAAAAATAACCATATCGTCTAATAAAAAAAAAAAAAATTATGTTCTTTTATATGATCTTCGTGACGAAATTCACCCGTTTTTATTTTTTTTTTACAATTTATTCCTGTGTGTGTCATTCACCAATTCATTCATATCATCAGACCATTCAAATCAATTAATTTTTTTTTTTTACCGATCTCTTTCGCGCCACTTAACTCTTCTTCACTTAATTTCATTATTCATAAATCGATTAACTTTTATCTTTACTTTTGTTTATTAATTTATAATGAACCCAAGATTCGTTATTAAGAAAACGTTAACTTATGAAATTAGACATTTAAAGGAATTTCAAACGCGCAACTTTATTATATAAAACATAAAGTTCATTAGTTTAACAATATTGGGAAGAAACCCTATTAAAACGACAGATCGCACTTGTTAAAGTTCTTCCACAAAATTGTTTTGTAATCTCAAATTCGTTTTATTTTTATAATTAACTAAACTATTTTAAACTAGTTATTATTATTATTTCTATCTTCTACTATTTTGAAGTTAGGAAACCGACAAGTTTTTGATAAAATTTATCATCTGATTTAATATTTTAATAATAATATTATTGTTAATAATAATCTCTGAATTATATTATTTTCACCCAAACGCCCTTTGTGTTTTTTTCATGTACAATGATGCCTCGCACAGCGAACGCTGCACACAACGAACCATAATGAACTAAATTTCATGATTCATACAACGAACCTCGTTTCACACAACGAACTCGCCCGAGCTTCCACGATCGCTGCCGTTGTATTGCATCCCCTTGCGTTTCACATAACGAACTTGCTCCTGGAACGAATTAAGTTCGTTGTGTGAGGCACCACTGTATATAAAACAATAATTTTCTGTTGTATTATAAGGGTGTGAGGGGTGGTCTATGACCTTGAGAGACGAGAGTAGATTTGTAGTAATTGAAAATAAGATTATTTGATGCATTTATGGACCAAAGAAAGATGGCATCATCGGGGAATGATGTAGACTGCTTAACGAGAAATTGCATGACCTCTATGCACCTGCAGAAATAGTTAGGACCAAAAAATCGAGAAGGTTGCGTTAAGCAGGACACATAGCAAGAAAGGAAAAGAAAAGACTGGCGAAAAGTCTATTTGTGGGGAAACGGATGGGAAGCGACATGTAGGACGACCAAAGACAAGATGGACAGAAATTGATGGGGGTTGATTTAGGCTTACTAAATATTTCACCTTGTCTGATTTGATTGATATTTATTATATTTTCCGGTAATAAAATTACAAGTGCTAGAGCATCACATTACTATAACATTGATACTATTATATGACATTGAATATTAAAGAAGATAATCCAATTTATACAAATTATATTAATATATACATTTAATATTAATGTTAAACGAAGTATCATATATGGAATTAAATGATATTATGATTTTGATTAAATTCTACTTTTTTTAAATGAATATATCTGTATTTTAAAATTTTAGGAAGTTTTTCTGTAACTCCAACAGTAAGGTTGATAAAACAGGAATTGCTAGTAAATTATTCAACCTTTGGTATTAAATTGAGCTTAATATGACTTTTTTTTAGAGTAAATGTTAAATAAATTTGAAATGAAGTTCTTGATCGCCTCTTTCCTCGAACCATCCAATTCATAACTGCTTTTAATTCTTTTGGAAAAATTTAATTATCCAACTTCTTTCATAAATAATGTTTTATTTATAATAGTTATACAAATAATTAATCAAATACTTTTGAAATTTGATAATAATGGTATTGAAGTTGAAATTAAACTGATAAAATTTGTTTTTTTTTCTAACTTTACCATTATCTCCTATGTTTATAGATGGTAACAAACTTTCACCTCTTGCGAATGTTATTTTTGAACAATTTATAACAAAATTGATCTAATCATCTTTGTTTTGTTTCATGCCCGGGCCAATGACTCAAATAATCTATCTTGGGTTGGATAGAATTCTAAGATGAGAACTAATTGTTTCTAGAGAGGTGTGGAAACGGTTCGACGGCTTTGATTTAACGACACCGTGTCGACTTTGAAGTCATGATGATAAAGGGAGGATAAAACGATGGGCACATCAGTGAGGCGCTAAAGAGCCATTGTCAAAGAGACATCTTTTTACGATAACAAGACGTGGCTCGTATTTCCTGACATCGTCTCTCAATAGGGGATGGATTTAAGGAGTGCCATTTATGGATGGTGAATAATAAACTAAAGTATGTGTGTAATGTTTTGATGTCACAGAAAATAGCAAAAAAAAATAATAATGAAGCTTTAAAATGAAAAACAACAATATATTAAAAAAATAATAATAAATTTCAATATATGTGGTAGTTGCATATTAAATTCAAGAAATATTAATGAAGAAATATAAAAAACAATAAATTTAAAAAATATAGTTTTGGGCTTTTTATTAGTTTATACAATAAATAAAAAAGCTCTAATCTGAATGTGTATCAATGAATAAATTGTATCAATATTTATTACTTAATTTTTAATATTTTTTTAATAATTTTTATATATAATTAATTAATAATTTTAGAAATATAAACAAATATATTTTAAATTTAATAGAAATGAACTAATAGTCAAAAAATTCACAATATTTTACTCTCTTGAGTCATCATTAAATTTAAGTTATAATTATTAATTAATAATATTGACCATTTAATTAATCATTCATTTATATTATATTTCAATTTATTTGATTTCTCTAAGATTTAGCATATATTCTAACTTGTATATTTATTATTATACTAGCTGCTCCGAGCGCCTTCGGCGCTCTACACGCCTAGACGCAGGGGCTCCGCCCCCTGTACCCCCCCCCCCCCCCGAGTGTCCCTATTCTGAGCTATAACCATATAACTCCTATAAATATAAAAAATAAACTGACTTTTGTACATCCTACGCAAGGGCAACGTCCATCAAGTCGGTTATATCAATTAGGTATCCTATGATCTATAGAACGGGTCCTATCAACCTTTACCTTGATTTTCTTGACTATCAACTATCTTGCCGTCGCATAGTCTAGCTAGAGAAAACCCTTGAGGACAGGTCAATAAGTCCATGACTTTTTGGATGAAACACAGGTTTTTTGGATAAAATTCTTTTTTATTAAATGGTCTCCTTTAGGCTTTATACACTTCGTCCAACGTTTCTCTAATTTTTTTAATCTCTTCCAAAAAATAAGATTTGTCGAAGACATCAAAATAGGTATTTATTTGTCAGATGATTTCATCGTTGGAGTCAAATCTCTTTCCGCCGAGCCATTTCTTCACATTTGGAAACAAGAATTAGTCATTCGGGGCTAAAACCGGATAATAGGGCTGATGAGGGAGCAATTCTTATCCCAATTCATGGATTTTCATCGAAATTCACATTTTTTTCATTTTCTTCTCCAATCACGAGGAGGTCTGCTATTAATGGATGTCAAACAAAAACTTAAAAACCCAGCTGGTTCAAATATCAACAAGAGAAAACTGATAGTTTCCTGCTGATAGAAGTGGTGCTATTTGATTTAAGAGACGGGAAATTTAAAAAGTTACGGACTTATTGACGATCTTTAAGTAGGTATAGATCTTAGATATAATTCTACGTTGTTTTTTGATCTAGTGGAAAATTCTGGTCTCCCAGAATCCAAATATCGGGTGAATTGGTTGTTCTTCTCACATGGTTTTCTTGTTCTATAGTCGTCTTGCATGTGAAGGTTTATTTAGTACCTAAAGCGCCAGAACAATAACAAATAAATATTTCTTATTTCATAAATTATTTAAAATAAATAGTATAAAAAGATATGATTAGATAAATTTCTCGTGAAAATTTTATTGTTAGACGATAACGTTGAATATTTTAAACTCGTAGTATAGAATTGAAAATCGATGCAATCACCTAAAATGATTTAAAATATATTACTTTAAGTTTTATTTTTGTAAAATAAATAAAGTAATTCTTTTAATTATTGTCAAAATGTTTATCTTAAAATGCATTTCGTTTGTAAGTGGCATCGGATCGAAATAATTGTCCATCTGTGGGCGCATAAAAGGCTGTTGCCTTTGCATAGAAATCAGGCAGTGCGGGGCCGGGGGAAGGGCTGATCAACAAGTGCCTCAGACCTCTGTGCACTGCGCATGCCACCCCTCCACCTTCCTGCAACCCATACCACCAACAGAAACAAAAAGACCACCAATCGCTCTCCATCTCTTTCTTTGGCTTTTATTATTATAAATATTAATAATCTTGACATTATTTATTATGATTTAAAGTTTCCAACAGGCGAGGTTTCGTAAATGATACCAAAACTTTTTAATTTAATACACCATCATAAAAAAATAAGTGGAAGCTTAAGATTTTTTTTTTATCTAATTTTGCATAAAATTCTCGATATATCAAGAAATTGAAAAAGTTCTCTGATTATAATATTTATTTATATTTTTTTAAAGAATAATTTTTTTTTTATAAATTTTTATATAATATTTTTACTTGATTTAATTGGATTTTCTTATAAAACTTTTTTTTTGAATTTTTTTACCAGATATATGTGATATCAATTTTAAAGTGATATATTTTTGGAATGAATTGTATTTTAGGCATAGGACCTATTAATATCCCATGCATATATTAAAGAAATGGTTAAAATTTACCTGATTTTTATTTAACTTTTATTCAGTACTTTCTATCTATATCTATCTCGGAGGCTCTACGGAACTCGAAAGTTCTTGGCCTCAGCAACCACACTTCTCCAAGTATCCCTATTCTGAGCCACAACCCTCCAAGCCCTATCATCTCCCATCTCTCTCACGTCCCTTCCTACATTATCTACCCACCGCGTATTGGTCTTCCAAACGGGCGTTTCCCACTCGGTCTCCCCACCAATATATTTTCGCCATTCTTTCCTCTCCCATTCTAGCCACGTGCCCTGCCCATCGCAGCCTTCTCGATTTTATAATTCTTACTATATCTGGAGATGCATAGAGGTCATGCAATTCCTTGTTATGCAGTCTCCGCCATTCCCCGGTGACTTCATCTTTCTTTGCCCCATAAATGCTTCGCAGAATCCTATTCTCAAATACTCTAAATCTACTCTCGTCTCCTAAGGTCATAGACCATGCCTCACACCCATAAAATACAACCGAAAAAATAATTATTTTATATATTTTAATTTTTATCCCCTTTGATAATAATTTTGACGCGATAAGCCTCTTTACAGGAGCTTCCCGATTGCAACAAGCTATTTTCTACACTATCTTTAATTGCAATTGCCGAATTTCCTATTATATTTAAGTCGTCTATTTGAATTTTTTTGTTTAATTCTATTCCGTTTGATTTTTTCTCCAATTTGTCTAATTATATATTCCAGAACTAAATTAAATAAAATTGATGATAATTGTTTTAACCCATTCCGAATTTCGAAAGTTTGATTCCCGCATCTTACTCTTCCTTTACTACTTACAAGATAAATTTGAATCATACTTTATTCAGTACTTTAAAAATACTTTTGTAATGTTTGGCTAATTAAACTATATGTTTCTATATTCATGTTAATATAATTGTAAATCATTTATTATCAGATATTTCATTATAAATAAATTGTTTTGATTTATTTTTTATAAATTGTTAATAATATCAAATATCATTAGTGTCAATAGCAAATATATATATGAATTTATATCATAAGGCACACATATTATAAAATGTAGAAAAAATGACAAGATAATCGGTAGAGGGAGTAATTCAAAAGTTTTAACTTCAAACCCATTTGATCGTAACATAAATGAAAAACAATTTTCATTCGTTAGTTGATCCTTTACGGTTCTTTACGGTTCACTGACAAAGTAGAGGTAATTTTCATTAAAACTCAATCCGATTTGTTTCCCAATTTTATATATTGTCAAACCTCAATTGCAAGCAAGATATGATATTGTTTTGATTTTTATTGTTGGCGTTATTATACCTTTTGTCATTTATTTATTTTGTTTTGTGTTCTTTCTCTCTCTGTTTCTTCATGTTTTTATAAAGGATTGGCAATCCATTTCACAATTTCAATAAAAATCTAAATCGATTAAAGGAAAATAAATAAATTTAAAGCTTAACGATGAAATGGATTAAAATTTTAAAGTTTCTGGAAATACTATAAATATATACATATACTTATATATTGAATATAAAGAACCAATACTTAATGTACATTTTTGTTTATTATTATTTTTATGTTATTATTATTATTATTATTATTATTGATTTATTTGCCTTTCTCAATTTCCGTCGAAAAAATTACATATAACCCTTCAAATTTTTTATGGGTTTAGACTCGGTCAACGAGGAAAGGATTCTGGACAACATATACCCATATGATTCTCTCAAACCTTCAAATGAGAATCTGTCTAATTAGTTAGGAATTCCTCATATTTTTATATGTTTTCTGACTTTGTTTTTAATTTTTTGATGTCAATGAAGGACCCTGAATCAACGTCAAAATCAACTAGAAGGATATTCGGGAAGTTGTAAGCAATGGTTTTATCTGTAAACACAGGTCTATTCCAGTATAGAATGTATTTGTTTGATTCCCCGACTGGTGCTGGCTAGTAGTTATAGTACTTATAAATTATAGTAGGGAGGTATATTGTCTCCAGAAGACTGTTTGCTCTTAGTTGTTGATAGATCATTTTAGCTAATTAATTATGCCTTCCTAAATATGCGGTCTCAGATAGTGTAGGGTTCACTCGATTTATCATCATTCATGCTCTATTTCCTATAATCTTCCGTCACGTTCAATTTTAATATGCACTTCTCATAGTTCTTTGTTTTAGTTATTTTATTTTGAATAACCATATTCCTCCGATTTCTAAATAAAGAGATCCATCTGTCATCCATTAAAGAGCAACATTTTTATTTATATTTTCTTCGTCAATGTAATTTAGAAACATTCCGTTATTATTATTATTATTATCATCGAGTTGTTACACTTACTCGGCACTAGGTACCGGTAAACTTTTACTTGCCCTACTGTTCTTTTCCTTTTTCAAGGGCTAGGCTCGGACGATACGGAGAGGGAATACACCATACACCTTTGGATAATAATTTTTATTTAACTGAGGAACTTCCAAACGACATAGCATGTTTAGAGTTTGACCTGTTCTTAAGATGTTGGCAGGCGGGTACAGTTCCTCAATTATTCTCTTTAACTTCCTAGACACTATATTCTCTGAAGAGATTATGAATATCAAGAATATTTTTCTTCCTCTAATTTCCAAATTTTATTGGTTTGAATAGCCAGTTCTTCATATTTAACTACTTTCCCAGTTTCAGTTTATTTATATTCGTTTAAAGAGGAACCGCTATGTCATTACTGAGGCTTTTTTGGTGTTTTTACTGATAAGTAGGATGTCTGGTCGGTTATATAATTTATGGTCTGATCGATAATATAGGTCTATCCCAGTACAAAACCACCTCCTTACTCTCCAATACTGGTTCTGGGGTATATTTATAATAAGATGTTGTTTTGGGATCAAGAAGTCCATTTTAAATCCTAGGTGTTGGTGGATTAGTTTTTTCAGATGGTTATGCCTTGAGAGGTAGGAATGGACATCCTGCCATCAGGTGTTCTTCGGATACGGCCACATAATTATTATTATTTTTATTGATATTTTAATGGCGTTTTAAATTGTATATTATCTTTTTTAAAATAATAAATAAAATGAAAAATATAAACTACTAAATAATTAATAAAATTTCTGTGGATAAAGAGCTTCATATTCATATATATATATATATCTATATCTATCTATCTATCTATCTATCTCTCTCTCTCTCTATATATATATATATAGTATATATACAATAACAATAATATACTTTTGTTAGTTTTATTTTATAATCACAAACAAATTCCCTTTATTCTATGTTTTGAAAATCTACAATTTCGATTTATTTTCAATAGGGCTTCATGCACACTGTGAGGGATTTAATCTATTTTCAGAATCAACTACATTGACTAACATGATTAATGATAATTATACAAAGGTTGGTTTTTGACAATTTATTTTGGGTGTTTTATCAAAATAGAGTCGGGAAATGAATAAAAAAATATTTCCTGCCCTTTTGACATCTGAATATACCTATCATATATATATATATTAATATCTACTTATCTAGATACGAGTATGTATCATTTGTTGATTAAAAAAATGATAATACTCCAATAATTATGCCATGTCAATTATATTTGATTGTTTGTATGTATAATCATTATAATTTAAGATTTTCAATTCATTTTAATCCATCTCGTTTTTTTATCCGTGTTCTTTAAAATATTATGATTTTTTTACAATAATTATTATTTGAACTGATGGGCGTTGTCACATTTTTACTATTATGACTTCATCAAGGATTAGATTACCTAATCGAAATCTGTAAAAATTCATTATATTGATAATTATTTATATTATATCTAAAATATATATTTTTAAATATACATTTATATATTTATGAATATAACCAATCGTTATTTAATAAATTATTAAATTCTATCTACTATTCACACTATTCACTAAAACAAACTTTCAATGTTACTACTAACGGATTTGATATCTCATTTCAAGTAAACAATCAATCCCTTGTTAACAATTAAATGCATATTCAAGCTTTCAATGTGCTATCACGAGATCGCTTGCACATTTATTATTGTTTATCCTAAATGTTGTCGTTTGTTCAGACAAAATGCAAGGGTGAGTCGAAGTTTATACTGACAGTGATAAGCAAAACTATCGAACTATCGAAGTCAGTAAATGCTAATGATGTTGTCTGAACTCTTCACTCATCCTGATTGTTTTATTTTCATTGTAAAAGCTTGAGAAACTAAATTATTGACTTGCTAGCTGTCCGATTCGATATGCAACTCAGCGTTTAACTCCAAAACCTGTCGACAAGATAGTAAAATAATTAACTCATGGTATTTTATTTTAAATAGAAAATCGACACTTTTCAATTTAACAGTTGACACAACATGGAAGTGTATTAATGACCTAAGTAATTATTTATTTCAAAAGTGATATTTATTTATTCATTTCTTAGAAAGTTTATTTTTTCATTTAAAAAAATAAAAATACATTAAAATTATATTAAAATAAAAATTTCTTTCTACAGCACATGATTGATTTGTTTATAGTCCACCAAACTTGAGGTAAATGAAAGAAACCTCGGAAAGTTTAATTAAATTTTAGAATTAATAATTAACTTTCACATTAAATGTAAAGGCTTGGTAAAATGGGAATAAATCCCAAATGCCAATAAAATTAAATATTATAAACATTTTTCTGTTTATTTATAATACAATAAATTTCTGGATGTTAATCTGACTTAAATTTGTTATCAACATTTGATATTTTATACATTTTTTTATATAATTTTTCCTTAATTTGTTTATTTTTAATGTTTATAATTGAAAATTAAAAATGATAAAACGGTATAAAAATATACGAGTATAATGTATTGGTACTTTAAATAAATTATTCTATATGGACTTCAAATATTCTTTTACGAATAATATAGATTTATCTGGGAATATATTGATAAATTCGCTGGGGCATTTATAATGGTTATTCTCCTTTCTACTATTCTTATCTTATAATCATCTTTTAAATGAATATCAATTATAGCAATTCTTTAAAAAAAAACAAATAACATATTGACAATTTTCCAGAACAAAAAAAGATAGATTTTTGATAGTATAATAAGATAAATTTTATATTAGTATATTAAAAGGAATACTATTAAAAGTTTCTTCAATTATAATTATTCATTTGTATTATTATGTTATATATATAAATATTTTTCTTTTAAAAAAATGAGACCAATATAGATCACCTTAAAAACTAACTAATAAATATCCGGTGCACAACATTCAAGTTCAAAAATGGATAGATAAACACACACACACATACACACACATATATATATATATATATATATACTAGCTGCTCCGAGTGCCTTCGGCGCTCTCCACACCTAGACGGGGGCTCCGCCCCCTGTACCCTCCCGAGTGTCCCTATTCTGAGCTATAACCATCTAACTACTACCCTGTCCCATCTCTCTCACGTTCCTTCCTACATTGTCCACCCTGTTCACAATTGGTCTTCCAAACGGACGTTTTCCAATCGAACTCCCCACCAATATATTTTTCCTCTCCCATTCTAGCCATGTGCCCTGCCGATCCCAGCCTTCTCGCTTTTATAACCCTAACTATATCTAGAGATGCATAGAGGTCATGCAATTCCTTGTTATGCAGTCTCCGCCATTCCCCGGTGTCCTCATCTTTCTTTGGCCCATAAATGCTGGGAAGAATCCTATTCTCAAATACTCTGAATCTACTCTCATCTCCCAGGGTTATAGACCATGCCTCCCACCCATATAATACAATTAATAATTTAATAATTTTGATCCCCTTTGATAATAATTTCCCGATTGCAACCTCGATTTAAATTCTTTGCAAATAGTATGCTCTCTGATACTAATTATTTTGTCTGATCTCTATTAATTTCAAACCCCATCACTTCTCCTGCCTCGATTAATTTTTTTATGCTACTTTAAATGTTATTAATTTATTTAAAAAAAACAAAGTAAACAAAATAAAAATAAAATATAAAGAAATTAGCATAACACTAAACTACTATAAAAATAATATTAAAAAATATATATTAAAATCTTACGTGAAAATCCAATTATGAGATCAAATTTTCTTAATTAGAATGATTTACTTACATAATCTTAAAAATTAATAGTATTAAATTATAGCCGCGTAATGTGAATGTTTACAAAGTTTAAAAGGCCAATAAGATCAATTGAGATATTGTAAATATCAATATATATATAAAAAAAGATTTTTATCAGCACATTGCTCAGAATTTAAATTTTTTTGCGTATATTCGCGTTTCTAGAATCCAAAAGTGACTTTAGAATTTTTCATTTCTGTTCATAGACTATAAATTTTAATAATATCTAATCAATAACCGCAGAAATTAATTTTTAAAAATTTGATATAAACATGTTGTCATTTAGCAGCGCAAAGAATACAATAAAAAAAAGATGTTTTTAATATTTATATTTTTATTTTTATTTTTCTAATATTTACAATATTTCAATTAATCATATAGTTTTTTATATATGTTTATTTATGCACAAAAAATTAATTGACATAATTATTAATTTAATAAATTAAAATTCAATAATAAAATTAATTTAATAAAATAAAATAATTTAATAAAATATTAAAATAATAAAAATTAATGAATTTGTAAAAAAAATATATAATACTTAAAAAAAAATGTGCCTTTGCGAGTTTCGAACTGATGGTACAACGTCATAAGATGACGCCCTAGCTGACTTTAATATAATTGATTTCTTAATTTTTTGTAGTTTAATATTTTATTGGTTTTTACTATCTCGCCATGTCGAGATTTTGATGTTTTTATATGTTTAAGGTCCCTGAGTCATTTTCACTAAGGTTGAGAAAAATGTCTGTATCTGTGTGTGTGTGTATGTAGACAAGATTACTGAAAAAAGGTTTGAGCTAGAATAATGAAATTTGGTACACGGGCATTATTCAAAATTCGTAGTTTTCTCTCAACTTTTGAGAAATGTAGCTCATTCGGAAGAGGGTCATTACCTATCACGTTTTGATTTTTTTTTTTCTCTAAACTGATATATGTTTGATAGTTTTTCACATGATTAAAAATTGTATAAAACTGCTGTCTATTGAATTTCAGCTTGATCGAATCGCTGAAAGTACAGGAATTAATTTTTTAACACGACTGCAAATCACGCGCCAGCACGTGACGTGGTGCTATAAACAAAAAGACATTGGTTTAATAAATACTATTTATTAATTTTAAAATTTATAATTTAATTTAAATAAAATATATGTTATAATTAATCCAATTCAAATTTACGAGATAGTTGAGTGGAGACACTCCAGATTTTTAATTTAGTGTTTAAAATAGAACAGATTTGTAATTTTCAGATGAATAGTTATTTAAAAACTTTGTCATTCATTCAAATTAATAATTCAATCCAATGAGAATTTGTAAAAGTTAAGATATTTGTTTGCCTTTTATTGTTAGATATATTTATATTATAATAAACCATATATATATAAATGCAAATGAATTAATTATGAATCAATATTACATTTTTCATTGTGAGAGAAAGAAATATTAAAATCAATGAATTTAATGAATAATTTAATAAACTCATGTTAAATGCATAGTAAAAACGAATGATACATAGAAAGTTTGTATAAAATAAACGGTTGCTTGGACAAATAAAAGCTGTCATGCAAATATTTTAATCCCAACTTTCTCTCTCCCTCTGGGGTATAATAATTAAATTCTAGTCTTACTGCAATTATATTTCATGATAAATTATACAAAAGCTTTTATTAATCTAGTTCTCATAAATTAATTACCACTATATTTATATCGTATACCTCACATAATGTAAAACAGACCGTAATCAGAGGATGTTATCAAATAATACAGTCAAAGTAACATAAATACTATTTCACTACAAATAGTAAAATTAATTTCTTTATTTTACGTTGATTAATTTCTAGCCATTCAAACAACCTTCGATGGATATTTAAGTAAAGACAAAGTGGATATCCCCACTTTGACAAATGAATATAAATCAGACTTAAAAGTTTTTGACAGACCTTCTTTTAACTGTCCAATTTTAATTTCTATTTACTCCAAATTCCCTTATACCTTTATATTGTCGTCTATTCTATAGCCACCATTATATTTTAACTAATTTCATTTTATAAAATATTTTAGGTTTTTTATTGTATTTTTATTAGTTAATGTACAACCTAACTTATTTTAGTCAAAATTTGATATTATTTATAATATTATAAATTCTTAAATTAAATTTTAAACAACGTAATCAAATTCGAAGCGGTTATAATCATTAACCACGTCTCTCATAGTAATAGTAGTACCGGGACCCCGAGCCGCGGCTCGGTACTTAAGTTAAAAAAAATAATTCATTATTATTGGGTTTGGCTGGTAATATTAATACCTGGGATACCGAGCTGAAATACAATTCTTTAATTATTTATTACAATTATTAAATGTTGCATCAATGCATCAATCTGAATAAAATGAATGGAACTTGGTGTCCTCAATAATACATTGAAGTGTTATTTTGGGTCAGTAAGGTAAAAGAGAAATAATAAATTTTTATAAAATCAAAATGTTGAACATTTTATTTAAATTTAAGAGTGTGTGTAATGATATATAAAAAAAAAAAGGTTTGAAGGATTAATGAAGGATGTAAAATGGTCTCAACAAGGGTATAATGGTAGCACTTTGGGATAGGGAATCCAGCTTCAGGCTGAAGTTCTTGAGATATTGAGGAGGTTAGATAAATCCAAGAAGACCCCGCAACTCGAACATGGATTCTTGCAAACAATATTTCTTGTTAACGATGTGCCAGAGCTCATATAAGCGAGGATCCGTGGACGGCTGACTGGTGTTCCAAAAGCAGAATTAATGAATGCAATAACACCAGCGAAAGATGAAATCCAAGAATCAATGCAACAATAGGTTCAAGTCAATAAGGGAGAAAACGGTTAATCTTGTAGCCAGTCCTTATATAAGCGATTATCAGTGGACTGGTGAATCGTGGTCCTTTTTTTTCCAATCAAGTTCCTCCGGTCGGGACACTAGCTACTGCCCGACTGCTTCTCATCCAGTCCATCCGGACGGGACGATTGCTACTCCACGACTGACTCTTTGACTTTCCAACAACCAGTCTCTTCAGGGGAAACGTATTACCATTATAATCTTTTCCACAAATAAAATTTATTTTTAAATAAATAAATTTTATTTTTTTCTTTTATTTTAAGAATTAATGATATTTTTAAAATATCATTACAACATAAATATGTATTATTAGGTATGTTTCTAAGTGAATGAATATTTTTTTTTATTGGAAGAATGATAAATATATATCGTAATTTATAATTATAAAATATTATTAAAATATATATTTTTAATTTTATTTCGAAATTAAATTAAAAATTTTAAAATATTTTAAATATAAAAAAATATTAATACAATAACCTTTAAAAAAAGGCGGGAGTCAAATTTCAATATGGATGCCATTTTTGACGTCTCCATATATAATTTTAAATTAAGAAATAAATAATTAAGATGTATTTTTCCTGAGATGTGATCAATAAAAATCAATTTTTCTTTATAAATACTATATCTAGTGTGAATTTGAAAAAAATCGTTAGAGCGCTTTTTGAGAACCTATGGCTATATATATATACAATTTTAGCTAGCATAATAAGATAAGATTAAAATATTGACTGATCTAAAATTTGATAAAAAAATATCCTTGTAGATATTATTTTAATAAATTCTTGGCTAACTAGAGAATTACAAGAAATGCAAAATTAGTTAAATAAACAAAAAGCTATCTTGAAAGCTATATATAGCTATATAGAGCTCTATTATTATTATTTGCAGATAGACCCTGAGGATCACGTAGAGCTTTAATATTAAATGATTAATTATTGAATTTCCCTTGGCCCGAATTCGAGTCTTCAATGTGGTAGTCTGTCGCTCTAACCACTAAACCACTGAAGAGTTCTTTCTCTCTCTCTCTCTATTTATTTATATATATATATATATATATATATATATAAGGGATACTAATTTTATTAAATTAGCAATTAATCTAAGAATACTTTAATGAAATGATTTCTTTTATCCATTAGTTCTTAAAATATCCAACATTTTTATTTAGAATGGTAAGTTACTTATATTTATTATTTTATTCTGATTTCAATATTTTGCATTTAAAGTTTTACTTTTAAGTTTTTTCATTAAAATAATCTCTTGATATAGAAATTGCTATTATATTAATATTGATATGATATTATAATCAACTTTGTACTAGAGTACAAACTAAACTTGGTTTATATATTAAAAATATCTACAAGATGAACAAATACACAAACAGATTGTATTCTGAAAATTGTTATTTAATTAAATTCGATATATTTTAAATTTTTAAAATTTCTTTTTTTTTCTAGAATGTGTTTCTTTTTTTCGTTTCCTCACAATTCTCAAAGTTTCCCTTTAATCTTTTTTCCACCAAAATAATTCTGTGTTATAAGATTCATTATATATTTTAATATAAAATTAAATATATAATATGAATAAATAAAAACATTTTTCTACTCGACAATCCAGATGCCTTTGAACAATAAATTACAATTTCAGTTGTTTTCCGCTTGGTTGCTCAGATATGTGCATTTTTTTTTCTTTCTTTTTGACTTGTGATAATGTTTTTTTTTATGTTTGTTTTATAAAACACAGGGAAGGAAATTCCGCTTTGGGAATCTTTCAATGGATTATGACCCTTCTCTTCGTCCTCAATCTTGAATTAGTACTTGTCCTGCTATCTATTATGTTGGTCATTGTTATAGTGACGTTGACGTTCGACTCCAACGCAGACTATCTCCATCATCTACATACTCGACACATTGCAACCCTAAGGCTTGAGTACTGCAGCTAAGTTCCTTTTCTGTCTTCTCAATATGTTCCATTGTTCCTGTAAATGAGAGCTGCAGTCGAATGGGTGACGCCTCTGAATTTAATGCTCTATTTCCTATTTAATTTTCTTAACCTTCTTCGTCTTGCTTCACTTTGTTTAACTTTGACAATACTATTTATATACTATATATATATACTACGAGATATACTATTCTATATATATATATATATATATATATATACACCTATTAACTGGAGTATACATATATATGTACCCACTACATATAATATACAGATTAAGATTGATTGACTAATGATCTAGATAATTTTATTTTAAATAAATTAATTAAGAGATATTAAATATTAAATATATTTTTTAAATTTGAAATTAGAGTTAAATTTTGGATGATTTATTTTAATAATTTTACTCTTATAAATATAAGGTTTTAGTACCTGGTTCACCGAGCCGCCATTCAGTATTTAAAAAAAAATATTCCATATGAACTATGAATATTTATCATTAAGATTATTTAAAATAAATAAACGACAAAGTATATGAAACAATTTCAAATAATTTAAAAGAAGATAAATAGTCATAAAACATACGTACGTAATGCACTGAAAAACAGAAAAGTATGGCCTGTGGATATAACATAATATATATTTCGTATTTTGATTTTATTTATATTTATAATATTTTGTATTTAAGGAAGCGCTGTCTGACGTAGTTGCTGATGTCATTTAAATTTCCTATTTTAAATTTAAAAAAACCTATTAAAGATGATTTTTCCCGAGGCTGAAACCAATACAAATCGATTTTTCTTTATAAAAATCATTATCTATGGTGTGAATTTCAAAAAAATTGTTCGAGCGGTTGTATAAATATACAAATATATATATACAATTTTTGCTAGTTTAATAAGATAAGATTTATTTTTTCTTTTTCTAAAAATTCAATACATAGATACATAAATTCTTTAATATTATAAAATTATTATTAATTAAATGAATTTAAAATTTTCAAGTATTTCTCTTAATATGTTTTTATATTTTAAATTATATTTATAATTTAATTACTTTTCTTTTTAATTGAAATTTTATTTTATAATAATCAGCATCACATATTAAATATCATTAAGAATGAGTTTTATATAATTATTGTTCTTCATTTCTCTGGTGATAAAAAAATAAAATTTATAATAATTTGGTAATTAACAAATAATTAATAAATATTTTCTTTATTATATTTATATAACTTTCAATTAGTAGTTATAAATTAAGTTAGTTATTTTTTCTTTTATGACTATCAAATCTCAATTATTATATATTCTTGAAAGTAACTATATTTAATTATATTTATTATATTTTATTTTTATTTTATTTATTGTTAAAAATATGATGATAATTATTTTGATCATTTTACTTACCTAAATGGTGAGTCTCGTTTCTGACCTTAATAGGATTCTAACCCATTTAGGATCTAATCGTCTGTTCCTGGAAGGTTCACAAAACACCTCCCTTCTTAATACTTATGAAAAACGATAGTAAATGGGTTTAAGCAACAACCCTATATTATTATTTATTAATAAAACAATTAAATGTTATTTAGAAAGTTAACAAGCATGATTAACCACATGAAATCGTATAGTAAGATTGGTTTCTAACCCCATTCTCTCTCCAATTTCGTCGTCCTAACCCTCACTTCATAACCCTAGTCCTCATACTCTTTCATACATTTTTTTTTACCCTCGGAGACTACAACTTTTCTTGCTCTCCCTCTCGATGAATATTGATCTATGGCTGGGCTTTTCTTTTTTGGAGAAAGTATGGTAATATTGATATATAGCTCAAGTCTGATATGGAAATAAATTGTCCTTGGATATATATTGTTTATCTAATAGGAGTTGCTAAGCTACTAAATTTTATTTTATTCTTAAAAAATATCCTGCATAAAAGAATTTATCAAAAAAATAATATCTTTATAATTTATATTTATTATAACTTATATATATATAAAATACTTCTATAATTATATAAGTTAAAATAAGTTGACCTGTGGCCAGGCACAGAACCGACTGACGGTTTGAAATAAATTAATTTCCAGCTACAGAAACAATTTCAAATAATTTAAATGTATCTATTAATGTAATATATGGATATAACATAAATATATTTAATTTTATTGTATTTATAATATATAAGAGTTGGCTGTGACGTCATGAAGGACTGGGTGACGTCATTTAATTTTAAATTAAGAAAAAACTAATGAAGATGATTTTTCCCGGGGATAAAACCAATACAAAGTGCATGATTTGTGGTGATATGTAAAACATCTCCTCATGTGAAATTTGGTGTGAAAATAACCCTTCCCTTCCTATCGTCGATCGCTAATACTACCACTTCCGGTTTCCGGATTTGCACCAAAAGTTGATCAATTCATCATACTGATGCATTAAGTAAATATACCAAATTTCATCAAAATCCGTTGAGCCATTCAAGTTGTACATATCTATATGGACGGACGGACAGATGGACAGACATCACACTAACAATACTTTTTTCTGTTAACAGAATGCATGATTCGTAGATATGTAAAAATCTCCACATGTGAAATTTGGTGTGAAAACAATACCTCCGTTACTATTATCGGTCGGTAAAAATTATCTTGATATTATTTTAAGTCAGTGGATTATTTAGTGAACAAATTATCAAGGGAATGTTTGTTTCTAAGTGAGAAAGCTGAAAATATCACCAAGACTTCTTAAAACTATAGAAGACATATATAGAACAGTCAGGAATTTCACAAATCACTCGGGTACTAGATCACCAACTAGGGTATACACTCTAATATATCTTTTGTTTTATTTGAAAAAAAATATTCCCTAAACAACAACATTCCATTCTCTTGGAATAATTAAATTACAATAACAATTTAAAATGATCTAAAAATAAAAAAAACAAAATAAAACAAACAAATATCTTATAATGTAAAAAATACTTTTTTTTCATAGTAAAATCACACCTTATTAGAATAATTCATCTCATTAAAATAATTTATCTTATTATAATATTGTATTCATCAAATACAATTTAAAAAATAAATCAACCAGTTCCGGGTTATTATTTTAAATTATTTATCAATTTGGAATCAGGAAGTATCGAATAGTAGATTTGATATTAAAATTTTGATTATTCTGCAGTCATTATCAAGTTACGGACTAACTCACAATGATTGTTACATCAGAATAAGCAGTCGAAACGTTGTACGTTTATTTAATTCAATAAATAAATTATACAAAATATATGTGGTTTTTTAATAAAAATCCCTTTAATAATTATAAAAAAAACACAAAATTTGTAATAAATATATTCGTGATAAATAATTATTTATAATTTTTTTTGATGTTAACGAACTATTTATTGAAACAAATTTCATTGTTATTGTCTTTTTAATCATTGTTTTAACTTTATCCTAACCACAAAATTATTTATTTTTTTTTCTAATTGAAATATTTTATTATTGTTATTTTATTTTATAATATAATATTTTTATTTCCATTATTATCAACAATGTGTATAGTATTTTTAATAATATTTTCAAATAACTAAATATATGATAATATTCGAAATTTAAATATTATTTTCATATATTTATTAAACATTTCAAAGTTAGTGAACGAACCATTAGAAAAGTTGCTCGGCTTGTGAAAATGGAAATTCTTTAATAGACCGTCATTAATTATGTAAAACTTGAATTGAAGATTGGGTGAGAGAGTTGTTTGGCTTTTCAAACTTGTTTATTTGTTGTAATCCATTTTGTAAGTTCAAATATTTGCTGACTAGTTGTATACATACGAAACACTCTCGAAATCTAATTGAATTGATAGCGTTCAAGTTTATTTAAATCAAATAAATTGCACATTGACGATATTGGTTTTAATTAAAAGGAGGATTCCATTTCGCTTCACCCGATGAATAGGATTATATTGCAAAATAGTTTCTGATCTCCTTGTTAATAGAGAAGATCTGGTTTAAAGGTCTTTCAATTATCAGATTTGAATCCAATGAAAATCATAGTGAAATGTTGTTTAGTTGGATTAATCTATCAATTCACTGATATTTCAATTGATAAATTTTTTTCAAGGAAAATTAAATTATTAACACTTACTTGTTTACATAATTTCTATTGATATAATAAGTATACTGAAGAAATCATATTCTTTATTCATTTTTTTGAATTTTTCAGTTGATGTTACACAAATTACTTATTTTAAAATTATATTTTTTTATTAATGGCATTTATTAATAATAAGTAAATTAAAATAACAATAATAATAATAATAAAATATCATTTTAATTTATTAATTTATTTTAGAACATCATACACATATGTGTGTTGTTAATATAAAATTAAATGATGAAAATATTGATAAATTTTTTTTAAACCATACTAGGAATTTTATAGAACGTACCAGATGGATAAATTTTGTGCTAATGGATTAGTTATTAAATATTTAAATTGGTATACTTTAATTAACACAATACATCTCTCTCTACATAATTAAAGAAGAAAGAAAAAGTTTTTGATTTTAATTATTCAATCTCTATAATGAATTAATAAAATTCTATGATTATAAATTTTTTCAAAGATTTTCATAATTTTTCCACTTTAATCGAATAAAAAACTAATAAAATACAATTTTAATAACAATTTGTTTGTATATGAGCTGCCTAATAGATTCTCCTCTCAGATAAGCAACATTCAAATAAACCAGTGATGCAGTGATTCTCAACCTTTTTTTTTTTTACCGCGGCACACTTTTAACGGTTTAAAAAAAGATAAGTGGAAAAGTTTACCATATTGAAAAAAAGCGGTCCCAAAAATGGCGGTTTATCTTTTCTTTTTTTTTAGACCATATTAAAAAAAATTTAGAAAAAAAGTCGGAAATGTTTAAGAGCCTCTTTACATTTGTAATAATTTGACGGCACACAAAAGTGCCGCGGCACATTGGTTGAGAATCACTGAAATGAACAAATAATATTATAATATTATTTTCATTTTTTTTCCTTTTATAAATAAATTCATTGTTTATTTTAACCTAAACTAATATGTAACCATTTGCTTGTGCCTAAAAGGCCTAAAAAAGGCAAAATTAAATTTAAGCCCCCCTGTCAAGGTTGTGAGTTGACTTGCGATACAATTGGACTGGGTGTGCTTATATTTTTTTGTTAAATCATTGAAAAGAATTTAATTTCTACTTAAAATATTTAATTGATTGTTTGCATGCAATGGGAAATTCTTAAGGCACTGATAAGCCTTCATAAAAACAATATTTAAAAAAATAAAATGATAATCTTTAAATATTAAGATCTTATAAAGAAAAACTTGAAATAAATTATAATCTGATAACATATTTCAATATTCAAAACAGATCTGACATATCTAGTAATGATCAGGATATTTCAACTCATTATTTTTTTTAACATAAAAGATCAAAAACCTAAATTTGGAAGAGTTGCTTATTATTTAACTATAACTAAAATATTTAAAACTAATGTACATGACAAAAAAAACATATAATTTCACCCAATGATAATTAAAATAAAATGTAATTTAAATAATTCTTCTCTCCTTCGCCATTAAACCTCGACTCAGTCCATTTTCTCTTATTTCCTCTGGTTTATTGGCCCGCCCTTCAAATCCATTGTTTTTAATTTTAACTACATCGATCACTTACTATTAATATTTTATGTAATGCGATCAATTTTTATTATTCATTTCGATTATAATTAAATGTGTTATTATACTCCTGATATATCAACAATGTCTTTTAGTTTCGGGGGAGGGAGGGGGTGTACGATCTAATTATGCTTCTTATTTTTGATGATGATACGATTTTAATCGTAAAAAATAGTTATATAATTAAAAATTACAAATTAAAGAATACCTATAATTGTAGCCGTGAACTTTATTTTTATAAATATGTATTTTATTTTATTTTTGGGATTTTAGGGTGTAAGTCCATTTTACCCACCTTCGCATCTACATTTAACTAGACATGTCATCATTTTGTTTTCTTAAAACAGGACGAATTTTGAGATTTGATTAAAATGAAGAATGCACCAAATGCGAGCTGATAATAAATAAATGAAAAAAATGAATTCCTATGAAAATCCATGAATTGGGATACGAATTGCTCCCTCATCCGCCCTATTATCCGGATTTAGCCCCCAATGACTATTTCTTGTGACCCTAAATGAACTTAATGGGGTTTGATCTCTTCACTTCAATTAATAGGGCTATATATCACTGATCGTGGTTTTATATTATTGTCGAAATATTTTCCATAATATATAATTGTCACTTGTTTCTAAATTATCTTGAAATAAGAAAATATTTTTTTTTTATTTAATTTAGTATTTTTTAATTCTTTTGTGTTACTTTTATTTGTGAATCAATTTTTTGTACCTTTATCTAAGAACATATTGAAAATCGATTGTGTTTTTTTTCTCTATCAGAATTCAACGTGTAGTTTATTTAACTCTGAAGCAATTTCAAAGTGATTTGACGGAAAAATCTTTTAATTCGATTCGTTGGATAATGAAACGATGCTCATTCTCCACCCACTGAATTTAACCAACGTTTTCCATTGCTTTCTAATTAGCATTTAAAACGTCTTATCAGTTTCAAAATGAGCCTCTTTCTTTCTCAATCCCTACTCCTTTATGGAGAAAATCTTTACCTTACTAACTCGTATCTCATTAATTGTTATATTGGATTTCTATTTACTTTTTATCAAAGAAATGCTTTTCTCTAAGCTAATTAATTTACGAACATTAATCTATATTTTTCTTTCTTTATTTCAGGTAAGATATCCATTGAAGGATGTTGCATATTTATCTATTGCTTGCAAGTAGGTATAATTTTTATATTCTGTTTTTTTAATAAAACTAAAAAATTTATATGTATTTTTAAACCATTCTTAATTTAGTAATTCATAACACGATACCTTATCCTTCTTTGAATAACCCCAATTAACAATATTGATTAACTGTTATTATAAATTATATTCACTAGGAACGCCTCATTGATAAAACATAATATTCAATAATTTACTAGTAGTTGTATTTATGTTACAATCTGTTATTCTAATGTGTCCAAATTAAACTTATTAATATATAATGTAACGGACAAATTATATATATCATTTTTTTTTATTTTTTTAACAAAGTTATTTTGTCGCTTAATCTTAAAATGTAATAAATGTATATAGATATAATATTTCGACTAAAGGGAGGAACAATCTCCCTCCAAGTGTATAATTTTGTCAGTTGAGAATCAGCAGTTGGAAAAGACATATCATCCCGATATGAGCTTGTACCTATCACGTGATATAATTATTTTGTTTATAATCATTTATCATCACACCCTGGGATAATTATTTCTGCTAGTGAATTGCATTTTCTTATTTTTCTATTTAAATTTCTTATACTTAATTTGTTAAATTTTTTTTTATTTATTCAATTAAAGTCAATTAGTGTGAGCATTATTATTGTTTTCCCTTAATTTTTCAACACCCTTTATACTCTGGGATACCCAAAGTTTGACGCTCATAATTAACTTAACATAATTAACAATTCACAGCCATCGTGGATCATTATAAATGCACCATAGTTTGGTCCAATACAAGTGGCGAATAACGTGGTGCAAAGTATTCATTACAATAATTATTTTTATTTTTCTAAAACATCCACATGAAAGTTATTTAATTATTATTTTAAAAAAATCAAGTATTAAATATTAAATATTTTATAATTGTATCTATCTTTCTAGATCTAGTCAAATATTTCAAAATAAAGTTAAAATTAAAATGAAATTCAAAATTTAAAAATATTATCATTGATTAAAAATTGCCTAATTTACTAGATAGTTAAATAAAGAAAGAAAAAAGTTAATTATAAATATATTATCTATTATCTATTATCTATCTATCTATATATATATATAAAAGGCAATGTCTGTGTGTCTGTTAAATACTCAAAAACTACCCGTCCGATTACGGTGAAACTTTCAGGGATTGTTGTGGGCATCCCAGGGAAGGTTTTAATCTATATATATAAAAGGCAATGTCTGTGTGTCTCAAATACTCAAAAATTACCCGTCCGATTACGGTGAAACTTTCAGGGATTGTTGTGGGCATCCCAGGGAAGGTTTTAATCTATATATATAAAAGGCAATGTCTGTGTGTCTGTGTGTGTTATTGTTTTGTGTTTTGTACATATATATGTAAAATAAAGAACAAACAGAAATAAGAAAATAAATTTTAATTAATATAATTTATAAAAAAAAATAATGTTCATAAACTTAGAATATTAATTATTTAATTAATTAAAATCTACTTAAATAAATGCAAAGAGCCACAAATATATTAGTAAATATATAAATAATAATATGAAATAGTCAATAAATCTTACTTATTATACTAGGAAAATTTGTTGTGTTGCTTAAATTAAAATATATTTTCCAAGAAAACAAATATATGTCTTATCTACTTATACTGATTGAAACAAAATGGATGAAAACCTTTTACATACAGACTTTCAACCAAATACCATGTATCACTCGGGGGTACAGGGGGCGGAGCCCCCGTCTAGGTGTGAAGAGCGCCTGGAAGGCGCTCGGAGCAGCTAGTTAATTATATTATAAAATTAGAGATGCCATTAATAGTTCTCAAGTTTTCATTTTTTTTAAATAGTGTAAATATTTGTGTTCTTGTTGATTTTAATTATTAACACTTTAATTTTCAACAGCAAATTCCTTCCATATAATCTTAAAAATTTAGAATTTAACTTTTCTACAAAATAAACTATGATACAGTAGTAGAAACTACATTTTTGCTTGAATATAGATAGGAACACTTATTGATTATTTATCAAGTAGGCTGTTGAGACTTTTAAAATATTTTTTCCTATGAGTAGCTATAAAGCCATCTACGAAAATGACAATATTTTATATAAATAACAATTTATAATTAAAAAAAAAAAAAAACTAAATTATTTCCATCTGTTAAAAAGTTGATTTCAAACCCCAAAATACAATTATGTTAAATAAAGTTTTTACAAAAAATTTAAAATTAGAAAATTACCAAAATATAACAAAATCATTGAAGATAAAATTTCAATAGGATTCTAATAGCAATCGAAACAAATATTTTGTACCCCATACTTTAATAGTATAAACCAGTGATTCCCAAAGTGTTAGCCGTGGCTCCCCGAGGAGCCCCTATACCGTCGCCTCGAAATATTCAATTAAATTTTCTAATATTTGAAATTATGCGTCAACAATCTAGTAAACTTTTTATTTTTTGCTTGTTAAATGGGTAATCGCTTATAAAAAAAATCAAAGTTATCCAATTTTTCAAGAAAGTAAAAAATTTATATAAAAATCTGATGTATTAAGGGAGCCTCGGAAACAATCCGATTATTTAGGGAGCCACAAACCAGAAAAGATTGGGAACCTCTGGTATAAACAATAATATTTGCAACAAATATTCAAGTTTTAATCTTAGTCAATTACTTAAAAAATTAACTGTATATCATATCAATTTGTACGTATAAGGGAAATAAAATATTTCGAGATAAAGGAGTCGGTCTTGTTTTTTATTAATAGATAATAATAGATTAGAAAGGACATAATAATAGACAGAAAAATATTTGAATTTTAATGTATTGACACATTCATTTGTATTCCAATATCTAATATTCAAGTTTGTATACTTTTCTATTTACATACAAACCATTCACACACACACAGAATACTAAATCAATTGAAATGCAATTTTGGTAAAATATTTTTAAAAATCAATTTATTAATTTAATTATCTTTAAGCCAAAGGGATATTAATAAAAATACACAAAAATTAATTAATTTTTTTTTACAAAGTAATCTATTTAGTAGATATAATAATAAATAAACTATTTATATATTCAAAAAAAATATTTTAATTGTTCATTTTACAACCCTTTTAAAGTATTTAATACACCATTTGATTAAAATGAATTACCAATTTATAC
Source organism: Labia minor (assembly GCA_963082975.1). Classification (NCBI taxonomy): domain Eukaryota; kingdom Metazoa; phylum Arthropoda; class Insecta; order Dermaptera; family Spongiphoridae; genus Labia; species Labia minor. Next base: position 33,268,068 of record OY720349.1, read on the forward strand.
CTACATGTACATAAATATAATATATATTTTACTTGTTTTGTTTTTTTTATTTATTCTTAAAAATATTTTAATATTTTATGTTGGCTAAATTAAATTTTTATATCACCTGAAATGATAGATTAAAATTTTTCACTTTTTTGTGAACATTATTAATCATTAATTTTTTTTTATATATTATAATTTTTAAGTTATCAATTACAATCCTTTTACGACAAAATATTAAGATATACTACTTTTTTAAATGTTCATACATTTTCCAGGGTAAGTTGTTACTGATGTCTTTTTACTATCTCGACAGAGATAGTATTGCGATCACGAAAATTTTCGATGTTGAGATTTTGATGTTTTTATACGTTTTGAAGGTTCCTGAATTATTTACACTAAGGTTAAGAAAAATGCCTGTGTGTGTGTGTGTATGTAGACAAGTTTACCCAAAAACGGTTTGAGCTAGAATAATGAATTTTGGTACACTAGCATTATGCAAAATCGGTAGTTTTCTATCTACTTACCTACCACTTTTTCATTTTTTTCCTCTAAACTGACCGTAAAAATAAAGATATGTGTTTGATAGTCTTTCACATAGTTAATAAGTTGACCTGTGGCCAGGTCCGAACCGACTGACGGTTTGAAATAAATTAATTTCCAGCTACAGAAACAATTTCAAATAATTTTAATATATCTATTAATGTAATAAAAAACAGATATGGATATAACATAAATATTTTTAATTTTATTTTATTTATAATATATAGCTGAAGTAGCCGGCGTTGCCGGCGTTACCCGAGGCTGTGACGTCATGAAGGGCTGGGTGACGTCATATAATTTTAAATTAAGAAAAACATAATGAAGATGATTTTTCCCGAGGATAAAACCAATACATTCGTGGTGATATGTAAAAAAATCTCCTTATGTGAAATTTGGTGCGAAAATAACACTTCCCTTCTTATCGTCGATCGCTAATACTACCACTTCCGGTTTCCGGATTTGGACCAAAAGTTGATCAATTCATCCCACTGATGCATTAAGTAAATATACCAAATTTCATCAAAATCCGTTAAGCCGTTCAGGCTGTGCACATCTATACGGACGGACAGACGGACAGACGGACAGACATCATGCTAAAAATACTTTTTTCTGTTAAGAAAATGCATGATTCGTGGAGATATGTAAAAATCTCCACATGTGAAATTTGGTGTGAAAACAATACCTCCCTTACTATCGTCGGTCGGTAAAAATTGTATAAAACTTTTATAAATATAATTTTAGCTTGATTGAATCGCTGAAAGTACCGGAATTAATTTTTACCGAAAACCGGAAGTGGTAGTATTAGCGATCGACGATAGGAAGGAAAGGGTTATTTTCACACCAAAGGAGATTTTTTTATATATCACCACGAATCATGCACTTTGTATTGGTTTTATCCTCGAGAAAAATCATATTTATTAGTTTTTTCTTGATTTAAAATTATATGACGTCATCCAGCCATTCATGACGTCACAACCTGGTCTTGCATATATATTATAAATAAAATAAAATTAAAAATGTTTATATTTATTATTTATGTATCCATATCTGTTTTTTATTACATTAATAGATATATGAAAATTATTTGAAATTGTTTCTGTAGCTGGAAATTAATTTATTTCAAACCGTCGGTCGGTTCGGACCTGGCCACAGGTCAACTTATTTAAATTTCTCAACACGTTGACTGCCGATCACGCGCCAGCACGTGACGTGGTGTCATCAACAAAGAGTCAAACACGCGCTGCTTTAATAAATATTATTTATTAATTTTAATATATAATTTAATTTAATATAATATATATGTTAATTCAATTCAAAATTTTCGAGATAGTCTAGTGGGGACACTCCAGATTTAAAGTACCGACCTACCACGTAAAAATAAAGATATATGTTTGATAGTTTTTCACATGATTAAAATTTGTATAAAATTACTATATATAGAATCATTGAAAGTACCGGAATTAATTTTTTAATATTGCAAATCACGCGCCAGCACGTGTTGTGGTGCCACCAACAAAGAACCAAACACGCGCTGGTTTAATAAATACTATTTATTAATTTTAATTTATAATTTAATTAATTAAATTTAATTTAAATATAATATATTATGTTATTTAATCCAATTCAAATTGCGAGATAGAGTCGAGTGGAGACACTCCAGATTTTTTTATAATCAATCATTAAGTATTTTATATTCCATTATGATAGCTGATAGTTTAACAATCAATTTAACATTTTTTTATGGATTTCCATTACATACAAATCTTCCTCTTTAAATTTATATGATTTATGTTTAATAATTTTTAATTTGTAAATATTTATTACTTTTATACTTATAGCTATATTAATAAATAAAATTTTTGATTTTTATTTTCAATAGTAAAAAATATTGAGAATGAATATTGAAAATGAAAATTTAAAAATATTCTGATTTAATATGCTAGTTTTGAAATTTATTTTAATTTCATTTTATATACTATACTAATATAAATTATTATTATTTTTTTTAAATACATACATACATATATTATATTATTTTATTTTAAAAAAAAACTGTTTACAAGATTATTTTTATTTTGTATTTAAAAAAAAATCTACGCAAGATAAGATTTTATTTTCTCAACCTTTTTTTAATGTTCTACACTCATAAAATGTTTAATCCCAACAATTATACGATTACATTTAAGCCCCTATTCTAACACTTTTTAATTTCCTGCTTAAATATCTTGCGCTACATTTGATCTCTGTTTATAAAAAACGAAAAACTACCAACAAATAAAAAATAAAAATAATTGACTCATTGATCTTAACTATATATTTCACATGAATATTTATTTATTTATTTTTTTTTATGAAAGAATAATATTTAATTAAAAGTATTTACTGTCATATAAGTTCTAATATATATTTGAATCAGATTAGAAATTGAAACTCCACTTTTACTCTGCACCTGAATTGCTTAGCTAAGTCTTTTTCCTTCCCATTCCCAATTCTTGAGAAATTTGAAGACACGTAGCCTTTATGAAGCCTAACAGAGAGGGTGGATCGACCGCAATATTAACAGTTTTCCGGTCTCGCTTTCCTTTCCAGCCCCTCGCGTCTTCTAAAGTCTCATATACAACAAGATCCGATTATCTAATCAAAAGTAAGGCTTCTTCTCCCTCTTCAACCACGCGATCCGTAATCACAGCTTCCCTCTTCTATTTAAAACAATTTTCTAAATATATGTACCTCTAAAGGTGAATGATTTAGTTACCTCAATTTAAATTAGTTAAGTAATAAAAAATTAAATACTTAAAAAACATTTTAGATTATTATAAATGATTCTTAAATTCTCTGATTTTTAAACCATTTTTATTTATTGATTTTTTTTTTAGTCAAATCAATTCATTCTATTTTTTTTTAAGTGGATTTCATAATAAAATTTTTTATTTAATTTCGAAATAAAACTAAAAATATTTATTTTAATAATATTTTAGTATAAATAGTATAAATATAGTATAAATATATTTAACATTCCCCCACCCAAAAAAACAAAACAAAATATTCATGAAGTTAGAAACATTTAATTATAAAAGAAGGAATTTCAAATAAATTGTTGAATGAATTTGATCTAATAATATTATATAAATTATATTATATTAATTAAAATGTCTTTTAGATTAAAAATTATAAATAATATAAATAATATTTGATTATTATAAATATAATATAACTTTCTTTCTTAATTAAAATATAGACAAGTACAGGTGTCAATTTAAGTTCAGAATTTATATTATTATCAAAATTATTCCTTGGTCGAAACAGTCTACAAGCTATTGCTACTTTGAAAAATATAAAACTGAAGCCATCTAAAATTAAAACATATATAAGGAACAAATATTTTATCAAGTAAATTTGAATATATTTTTCATCTTGAAATGAAAATCAAATTATTTTAATTAATTTGTACCATTTAAGGAAACAAATTTTTAATGGGTCATTTTTAAAAAAACCCAATTAACAATTGTAATAAATAATTAACAAATTGTAAAATTTTTAAAGTTTATAATAATAAATTGTATAAATGTGTTAAAGGGTCGGGTCGGTTCGGTGTTCCATATACTAAATATAATATTATTTACTTTCTTTAAATTTTTTAAACAATAATTTCTTCCATTGGTTCATTTACAAAATTTAAATTCTTTTTTTTCTAAACTTATGTCGACATGACTACGTTTCAGACTTTTGTGCCTGTTTTGTATTTAATGGATTCAATTAATTTTTTAATTATTTTAAATTCTATTTATTTTACATAACTAAAAGTCAAGAACAAATTCTATTTTTATTTATTCCTTTTGATCAATAAAAAATGCTATATATTTTGTATTTATTTATTAAAGTAAATAATAGGTTGTTTACATTTATTGTGTACAATGTTAAACAGAACAATTCAAATGAAACAATTGTTTAATATACCAAATATTTTTCATACTAATTTAATTTAGGTATATAATACAATCCCATAATTTCTTCAAATAAATCAATAACGAATTTATTTTATTTTTAACTATTTATTTATTATATAATATATTTATTTATTATATCTCTAATATAAATTTATTGATTTTTTTTTTTTTTTTTTGAAATTTTAGAAATTAAATTTGATAAAATTTTAATGACCCAATGTGTTATTGATTTTTTTTTAATTAGCTTGTTGGTAGGGTAAAGGTAGCTAGCTAGCTTTCTGATTTGTAGCCTCATCACTTATTAGGAAATAACCTGATGGAGCTGATTAGTGTTTCGATCCCCACCGGAGTCTCACGTCCCGATGCCGAACGAAGGGATGGTCGTCACGCGCCTCTCCTTTTTCCGGTGACGGCTGTTTTACATGCGCCGGCCCGCGCCAATTTTACCGAGGCGCCGTATCAGTTGTGATGGGATGATACTGCCTGCGGGGTGGGGGATGGGGGATGGAACTCATCATCGCGACATCAGGCTCGGCGCGTGGTCTGAATGGCAGGGCACCCCATGCCGAAAATTGCCTCTCGTTCTCGCTTGGTATACATGCAAGCGATCTACTACCGGCTTCCTACTACCTCCCCCTCCCCCATCCCTCCACCCACGATAGACCACCGCTCCCATCGAATGAAACTTGTTCTCTTTTTTTTTATCCTCGCTTTAGATCAACTCCATTTAAAAAAATAAATTTCTCCTCTATCACAACACATATTGCTATCAAACTCTTGTCTTCAATAACATCCATTTAATTAAACTTCGATAAATTCATGAAAATCCATATTGGAGCTTCAAATTGAACCATCATAAAGTTAATCAAAGTTCTATCTAACATAGATGTGAATTTTCAAGGAAACGCTATTAAAATTTGTAAATTTATTATTTTCTTGTTTCTACTTTGGTAACCAGAGTTTGACATAAAATTAAAATTTTATAATTAATTATATTTATATTAAAATAATAATAATAATAATTTACTCTTTATTTCATATTAATTTTTGATTATCATTTTATTTCTTATTATTTCAATTTTGATTAAAATGTTAAATATTTTTAATTTCGTCTATTTTGTATTTTGTGTGTGTGTTTGTGGGTAAATACATATTTCCATTTAAACAAATATTTTTGAAAAATTTAGAGATTTTATATATAGATTAAGAATTGACCACATTGCAATAAAATGATTTGCTATTGCTTCATCAGTTTCTATTTCAGTGATTCTCAACCTTTTTTTTTTACCGCGGCACACTTTTAAAAATTTGGCGGCACACAAAGTAAAAGGATAAGTGTAAAAGTTTACCATATTGAAAAAAAGTGATCCCAAAAACGGCGGTTTACCTTTTTTTTAGAACCATATTGTAAAAATTTAGAAAAAAAGTTGGAAATGTTTAAGAGCCTCTTTTCATTTATAATAATTTGGTGGCACATTTTGATAATCTCGCGGCACAAAAAAGGCACAGTGGTTGATTTCTATTTGGTTTGACTTCTTATTTATATATTTATAAAAAAAATCTTCGATATTGTGATAAAATTTAAAGTTAAACTCAAACAAAACTTTATTTTTGAAAACACTATATTTATGAGTTAATTTATTTACTCAATACAAGTTCATTTGACGATTAGACTGGTATTATTTTATTTAAAAAAAAAGATGATAATAAATTTATTGTCAAAAATTTATTTAACCTAAAAATAATCATAAAATAAAACTACTTAATTAGATAAAAAGTATTAGAATATAATCGTGTTCAACGGTACTAAGTATTTATTTTCCAATTCTATTATAATTTCTATTAATTTAATATCTTTCCTATGCATTTTAATTAATTCCCAATATATTGTATATTTAACATATATGTACATCTTAATTAAACTATTTCTCTAGGTTTCATATTCTGTTTATTTATTAACACTTGAATACGGTAGGGAAATCAATATTATTATTTAAAATGAATTGACATAAATTTTCTACTGATGCTATTAATATTGTTAACTAGGAAATCAAAAATGAATTTTAGATGTCAAAATGTTAACTAAATTTGAATAATACATTACATTTACTTAAAATTATTAAATATTTGATTTAAATATTGGCACTCAATATTTTAAAATGAATTCATAATAACATGCGGTTGAGTCAAATTTTAAATTAAAATAAAATTTTGTATTTTAGTTCTAACTTACTATTTTTATTAGTTTTTTCTATATTTATAGTTTTATTCGAAATATATGTGTACTTTTTATCAAGTAGTTTCCCATTTTGATCCCGAAGGCTGGGTTGACCCCGTCTGATAGACCCCAGCTAGAAAAATTCGCTTGCAAGGCCTGGGAGTTGAACCCGGGACGATGTTACCTCCTATTCTGTGGCATCTGTTAATAAATAACTTATAAAAATTTATTTTTTCTTTTTAAAGAGTGTTTTTTAGAAGTTCATACCTTTCAATTAAAATAGAACAAAGAAATAAATATAATTTTAATATCAATGAAACTGGCCTTATTAATGTTTTGATATGATTTCTGACATACGTGTAAAATAGCACATTCTGAATTTCTAAATTTCACACACTTTTCACATCAACTGTCGCGATATTATTACCAATAATTTTTCGAATGTTTTATTCCAAGTGTTCACTCATTTCTGGTTTATCGGGATAGACCAATAACGATATATTTAAATAACTCTTGGTGGCCAATTAACCATTACGTAAAATTATTCGTCATCAAATTTTTCTTTGACTAAATTAATTGTATCACGCTCTGTGTGGAATATGGCTTTATCCTATTGGAACCATATGTCAGTAAGATTAATTCTAGTCAATCAAAGAAAAAGTTAGTAACCATGTCTCTATATCATAAAATCACATTAAATTGATTTGGGTCTTCCTTAATTTTAGGCTCTACAGCAGCGATTTTCAAGCTGTGGGGTGCTAGTTAAAAAAATAATTTAAATACAGAATACAAAATACTCTAAAAAATACATTCTTGTTATATACATTTTATTGTAAGTGGGAGGGGGATATGAAAAATATGATTGAAAACTGGGTCGCGATTTCTGGAATGCTGAGATACGCTGCTCTCTCTTAAACGTCTTACGGAATGAGTATTATCTATTAAAGTATACCTACATGGCATCCAAATTTAAACGAATTTGCCAAATTGATGATGAATGAATGACTGGAACAATTGAAATGAAAGATATGGACTTTTAAAAACCACTCATCATTTATAAAAATTATATTGAATTATATTTATTCTTATTATTTAATATTTAATATTAGCGTTAAATTTTGGCGTATTAAAAATATATACAAAAAATAGATGGCCAGCAGAAAAATAGGTTTAGAAATTAAACTTAATGGCTATGTTAGTATTTGTATCTTCCTGAAGATGGTCCTAATGTATTACCGAAACATTGTCTCATTGGTTGACAAGAAAAATTTCATTTCTAAACCTTCTGTTTTCCTGCTGGGTACGCACTAACTCCTAATCTCAATTATACATTTTCTAATCAGCCAACATTATTATAAAACTATATTTATCTTAATATATAATTTATGACTTTTGCTGAAATGGAAACCAAAATAAAAATGTAATGCAATAGGAGCTTTGTAATGTATCTTTGCCTGAGAAATATCCTTATATAGAATAAAATAAGAAAGCTATTCTTTGAAATCTGAAATATGAATGCTTAGTGTCACAGAGAGAAATATTTAAGGGCGTTGAAATTAGCATATAAGTTGACAGCACATAAACCCAGTGGGAGGTGAATTCCGTTTAGGAGAGGAAGAGAGAGAGAGAGAAATGGTTCCAGGCGTATATACAAATGCAAGTGTTAGGCGGGTGTAGTTTATAATCCTTATTTGTGATCTGAAAGGAGGGGAAGTGGGCTCTCCCGGGCCATATGCTGAGAAATTCAGTAGTTAGACATTGTATGATAAAGACAGAGGCATCGGAGAGAATGAAATTAAATCTAAAATTCGAATGGCGTAACCACAATAGAGCAATAACGAAGATTTTCTTCAAATTTATCACACATTTACTAATTGTAATCATTTCATTCCAGATTGAGATCAATTTTCTTTAAATAAATGTTTCATTTTAACGGTGAATGACTTCCACTTGAAAATGGCACCCACGCACCGTCAGTCAACAACGCAAAACTTAAATACAACCTTTCAACTAACTAAATAAGCACTCAAAATGATTGTAAATTGAATTTGAACTTGACCTATCAGTTTGTTTAACTTAGAAAACCGAGATTATTTTCTATTTAGGATCTTCTGAACTAGTATGTGTATTTTGATAATGATCAAAATCAAATTTCACAAAAAATTGAATTCAAATTAAGTTTTTAAAAAATATAATTTTTAACTAAATTTTCACTAAAAAAAAACAAACATAATTTTGTTTTTATTTTCAAATAATTAAAATTATTTTATTTTCTTAGATTTAATCAAGTTTTTCAATATATTTTTACCGACCGACGATAGTAAGGGAGGTATTGTTTTCACACCAAATTTCACATATGGAGATTTTTACATATCTCCACGAATCATGCATTTTCTTAACAGAAAAAAGTATTTTTAGCATGATGTCTGTCCGTCTGTCTATCCGTCCGAATAGATGTGTACAGCCTGAGCGGCTCAACGGATTTTGATGAAATTTGGTATATTTATTTAATGCATCAATAGGATGAATTGATCAACTTTTGGTGCAAAACCGGAAACCGGAACTGGTAGTATTAGCGATCGACGATAGGAAGGGAAGGGTTATTTTCACACCAAATTTCACATGAGGAGGTTTTTTACATATCACCATGAATCATGCACTTTGTATTAGTTTTATTCTCGTGAAAAATCATCTTTATTAGTTTTTTCTTAATTTAAAATTAAGACGTCATCCAGTCATTCATGACGTCACAGCCTGGTTTAACATATATATTATAAATAAAATAAAATTAAAAATATTTATGTTCTATCCATATCTGTTTTTTATTACATTAATAGATATATTAAAATTATTTGAAATTGTTTCTGTAGCTGGAAATTAATTAATTTCAAACTGTCGGTCGGTTCGGACCTGGCCACAGCTCAACTTATTTTTTAATCTCTTTGTTTAAAGATGAAAGATGATCATTAGGATGAAAAATACACTCTTTAGAATAATTTATTTTAATTTAAATAAGTATATACAAAAACAAGGATATTATAAATAAAAGTCATTTCTATCATAATATACAGGTCAGAATTTTAGTTTCCAATGAATTTTAAATGCTTTTTTTAAACCACTATGATTCATCTTACACATAAAGTATGTCTACTTCCTGAACAAGATATTTTATATGTTTTGTTAGAATGTTATAATAATATATAATAATGATATAATAATTAAAGAATAATATAATAATATTCATATTTCGATTAAATATAAAAAAAAATGTAAATACAACTTTTTTAAACAATTTAATTTTTTTTTTATTAAATTGATTAATAATTTATTAAATATTTTATTAACGATTAAACTTTATGCCATTTTCAATGTTAATAATATTTAAATCAATCAGGATCCAATTAAAATATAAAATATGAAAAATGAGAGAAAAATGTAAAAAAAAAAAAAAAAAAATTGATAAAACTATTTCAACATGATTCTATTAAAATGAAGAAAGTTTATGGAAATTATCATGGAGAGAAAATATTTTGAGATGAATGTTAATAACAAGAATTTCAATTAAGTCAAATCTTAAGATTTTTTTTTTAACAGAATACTTTACACTTTTTTATGTTTTTAATCTTTTTATTTTACTTTCTTTTATATTTATATAAAAGTATGTCAGATTTATTTTCCTGTTTGAAAATATTTAATAATAATAATAATAATATGATTTATAAAAATTTTACGTATATACATCCTATCCTACCTACCTAATAAAGGTCATGGTAAGACAACTGCCTCCCTAAAAGCAATAGAATTAATAATAATTAAATAGTAATGAAACGAAAGATAATTTGGTTGTAATCACTAAAACAACATTGCTTTAAAAAATATAATTTTCGTAAGATTTTAGTTCCATTTAGCTTATGAATTCTTAAATGTTACCTTGTTTGCCTCTTTCATACCTATGACCTGTACATATAGGTATACATATTCATTAGATAAATTTCAGAGTTAAGATTAAATAATAAAAAAAATAACTAAACTCTAATAAACTAATAATAATAAGCACCTTGAAAGATATCAAAATTTGCCTTCGAAAAGTAAACAGAGAAAAAATTCTTTATTACTTTCCCGCATACTTCGAATCGTCAAAAATTTCGACTTCGAGATTTCGATAGATCTTGACGTTTTAGACCTCCCTGAGTCGGAAAATACCATCTTTCGATTTATGTCTGTGTGTGTGTATGTATGGATGTATGGATGTATGGTTGTATGTAATGCTTGTCAGTGAGCGAATTTACTCAGAAACTAATCAAGCTAGGACTTCGAAATTTGGTACACCGATATTATTCACAGTTTGTAGATTTCTATCAAAATTTCGTCAAAATCGGTTAACCGGAAGTGGTACTTTACCTACACTGGTTGCGTTTACCTTTCAAGTAAAGTACCAGTTTGCTTCGAGATATTTGCTTCATATTTTGTATATAGATTTAAAAATATGAAGAAAATTCTGATACCAAATTTCATCATGATCTGACTACCGGAAGTGACATTTTATCTATACAAGTAGCGTTAGGTGTGAATTATAAATATATATAATAGTGTTAAACTATTTTACTTTATAATTTAATTTAATTAGTTTGTTTATTTTTATTGTTGTTAAAACATAATAATAACCTAATTACCTATTTATTTGCGGGAAAGTCTAGGGGAGGACACTCCTGCTTTTTTTAAATCATATTGATTCTATAAAACAACATTTGTTAATTCGAAGCAATTTCATCGGACATTTTAAAAAAAATTTGGCATCTTTTTGTACCCTATTTACTTATTTTATAATAAAAAAGTATCTCTTCAGATATTTCACTTATTTTCAAATCAATATAACTTTTTATAGGAAAAAACAAATAGAAAACTATTTTTTTAGAAATGTAAACTGAAATATCTCACCTTTTAAGCATATGTTTATTAAATATTATTAAATTGAGTGTATCCAAATATGTAGGAATCAACATAACCAAGTGAATAAAAATAACATTGAAAAAGTCAATGAAATTTTGCAAATGATGGAGGAAGAGCGCCAAACAAGATGTCAGTGGCGCTAAACATCAACCATATGACAGCTTGGATTCATTTGAAAAGAGCATGATGCTTCAAACAGAATCTTGATATTTGGGTGCCATGAATAAAAATGATTTATTAATTAAATCAAATTAAAAGTGATTATTATAATCTTAGAAATTATACTTATAATAATAAATATAAGACTTAGACTTAGACTTTTTGTTGGTTTTATGAACATTTAAGTAGATAACTAATCATCATTCTTGTAAATTTCTTATGATATCTCCAATAATTTTATAAAAAATAGTTCGTTCCTTTTATCCGACCAGAAACGAAATATTGAAAATGACAATTTTTAAAGTTAAATTAATTAAATCGGCACTTCAATGGCTTCCTACTAAAGGACGCAGAGTGCATTTACGAAATTGCTCTTGAACTTTTGGCAATAGCGCTATTATAGAGTGTGTGTCTCTTATAAAAAAAAGTCGATATCTTGTTTCCAAGAGGTTTCTCTTTTTCTTATTTTTTTTTTTTTACTTGAGCAATATAATAATCTTATAAAGACATAAAAATGTTCGTTTTGGTCCCAAAGGATTTGTAAACATTAAAAAATAATTATATTTGTAGTAATAATAATAGTAATAAAAATAACATCTACCCCATTACTTTATAATTTACCTTTGAGTGATGTGCACTTAAATAAAATAAAAAGTTCTTTTTTTTATAAAATCTGATCTTGAGAGTTATATTACTTTAAGAAAAAAAAAAATAACTAAAAATTAATTAAAAAAATGTATTTTTAAATTGTAGACAAATTTATCATCTATTTACTTGAAAGAATTTGAAAGCAGAAACCAATTTTTCAAATTTCTTTATTAAGAGTCAATACAACATAAATACTGAGTATCAGGGTGATTCGAAATAATGAACTCATTTAGAAAAATTGGTATTTATTCCGGAAATGAACAATCTTTAAATCCAAAAAATAAAAAGAAAGAAAGAAACAGAGTTTAAGAGGTTAAGAGAGAAGTTTATAAGATTTAAAAGATATTTTATATTTCAATGTTTTCTTAAGAATTTGACCATTCGTTTTTTATATTGTATTTTAAACAGATTCTCTTGTATTCTATTCTAATTTTATACTTAATTGATTTTTCATATCAAAATAATAAAAATAAAAAAATAATTTTCTAATTAGAAATTAAATATGTGGAATCATAAATCATTTGCTAATTTATACATGTATTTTTTAAATCTTACAAAACATGATATAAATATGTTTTACACATCCTCTATATTTATCTGTAGCTAGTAGTTTAGACCAGGGCTTCTTAAACTGTTGGTCGCGACCCCCAGGCTACTGAAAGGGGCTCGCAAAGATCTGATACTTTTGAATCATTATAAATAAAATTTTAAAATTATTAAATTATATATATGTGAAATGAATGGGTATGTATTCTTTAATCCTTATTTTATTTACATTGTAAAATAGTGTGATATTACATCTACATCTACGGTTAATATATATTTCATCATATGGAGGAGGGGGTCGTTTAAAATTTCCTAAGCTTGAAGGGGGTCGCTATATAAATAAGCGGGAGTGTCCTCCCCTAGACTTTCCCGCATATAAATAGGTATAAAGAGTTGTGAATGAATATTTAGAATGTAATAAAGTGCTACTTCCGGTTAACTGATATTTTAAATGTAAAAAAAACAGATATGGATATAATATAAATATTTTTAATTTTATTTTATTTATAATATCTAAGGGCTGGCTGTGACGTCATGAAGTGCTGGGTGACGTCATATAATTTTAAATTAAGAAAAAACTAATGAGGATGATTTTTCTCGAGGATAAAACCAATACAAAGTGCATAACACGTGGAGATATGCCTTCACGTGAAATTTGATATGAAAATAACCCTTCACTTCCTCTCTTCGATCGGCAATACTAGCACTTCCGGTTTCCGGATTTGCACCAAAAGTTGATCAATTCATCCTACTGATGTATTAAGTAAATATACCAAATTTCATCAAAATCCGTTGAGCCGTTCAGGCTGTACACATCTATACGGACGGACAGACATCATGCTAAAAATACTTTTTTCTGTTAAGAAAATGCATGATTCGTGGAGATATGTACCTAAAAATATCCATAGGTGAAATTTGGTGTGAAAACAATACCTCCCTTACTATCGTCGGTCGGTAAAAAGGAAACGCTACTTGTATAGGTAAAATGTCACTTCCGGTAGTCAGATCATAATGAAATTTGGTATCTGAATTTTTTTCATATTTTTAAATCTATATACAAAATAGGAAGCAAATATCTCGAAGCAAACTGGTACTTTACTTGAAAGGTAAACGCAACCATTGTAGGTAAAGTACCACTTCCGGTTAACCGATTTTGACGAAATTTTGGTAGAAATCTACAAACTGTGAATAATATCGGTGTACCAAATTTCGAAGTCCTAGCTTGATTAGTTTTTGAGTAAATTTGCTTACAGACATTACATACATACATACATACATACATACATACATACATACATACATACATACATACATACATACATACATACACACACACAGACATAATTCCAAAAATGGTATTTTCCGACTCAGGGAGGTCTAAAACGTCAAGATCTATCAAAATCTCGAAGTCGAAATTTTTGACGATTCCAATACTTCCCTTATACGAAGTATGCGGGAAAGTAAAAAATTTAAGAAGCCCTAGTTTAGACCTTTCTTAGCACTACCCCCTGAACCCCCGAAGTGATACGTAGTATTTGGTTGAAAGTCTGTATGTAATAGATTATCAATTATTTGATTTCGATCAGTAATAACATTCATTTCCTTTTTGTGTTTTTATTTATTTTTGAATCTAATCAGTGAATTAACTAAATATTTTATTATATAGGTTCTAATGGATAATAATATTCCTTAATATTATATTTTGATATTCGTTTTTTATTATCATTTATCGTTTATTGAATAATATTTATTATAATGAAATTTTTATGGAAATCTAAAGCGAGAATCTTGAGTCATTTCATAAAATAAAACTCTCTTTTTTTAACTCATTTAGTCTCCCCACAACCACATAAATTTAATTATTTATTTTTTAATTTTAAATACTATTTAAATTGATTGTGAGTCATAAGAATTGGTGTACACACAGAAATATTGAATGTGTTTAGCGAGATTAGATTTGATCTAATGTTGTCCTATTTGGCCTTAATCCGCATTGATATTCTCCTAAGATTAGGAAAAACTTATAAATTGAGTCTTACCCCCAGGCCAATTCATTTACCCATCCAAGTTTAACTAAGCACCTAAATTTCAAATTTATATAGAAAAATTCAAAATAGAGATTATAATTATACAAATATACAGTGGCGTATTAATACAAGTGGAGGACCTAAGCGGTAGAAATAAGGGTTGCTCCAAAATCAATTAGGTCATAATTAAGGTTATTTTCAAAATGCATAAGACTGTGTTATGGCTTAAAACATTTGTTGCCGGCGCGGATAACAAAACGCATAGAGAAAATGTACGATGTAAGTAATGCAGCAATAACAATGTTTTATATTTATTATATTATATCTGTCTAGTGAATATGTTATTAAAATGATTTTTTTTTTATAAATTTATGTGAATATATGTTTAGTCTAATTATTCTCAAATAAAAATATCTATATTTTAATATTCTAATTAATTAAATATTCAAATTTTTAAAATTTTCATAGCAAGTTTTTTATTCTTCCAAATTATTATTTTTTTATTATTTTTATTATTTTATTTTTTTATTATCCAAATTATTATTTTATTATTATTATTATTATTATTATTATTATTATTTTGATTTTCATAGCAAGTTGTCGATCTTCCAAATTATTATTTATTTATTATTTTTATTATTTTATTATTATTATTATTATTTTGATTTTCATAGCAAGTTGTTGATCTTCCATATTATATATTTAATTTATTTTTATATGTGTGGGGAAAAAGTAAGTTTATTGTTATGTTTATACTTTGTTTTCTGAGAATATTACAATATTAAACTTTTGAAATGAAGAATTTACCGACATTTTCTATTATAAATATGACTATAGAAATGTGATTTTCAAAGCTATAATTTTTATTTTAATGACAAACATTATGAACTGAATCTGGTTTATTAGTAAATTTACGGTGTATGTATTCCGTTTACTTCTTTTATGGAAATGGCTATCGGCTCAACTCTCTACGTTATTATATGAACGTTCAAAATATTAAGCTCTACCTTTTTAAAGGGGCGTGCAAATATTTGGTTTGCTTTGATAACATTTCTGTAAATGTGGCGGCGATAATGATAATAAATGAACTTTATTCATTCTTTAAGCATCGTTTTAAGAGTATAAAACAATGATAAAAAAAGAAAAATTATGCGTAGGAGTTGAAAAAATAATTAATTAAATATTTGTATAATCAAAATGAATTTATTGATTATAATACAGTATAAATACTATTCAAAACATTTCATTTTTTTTTTTGGTTTGTAATTTTAATGAAATTTAATAATAATAATTTCATATTTTTACCGACCGACGATAGTAAGGGAGGTATTGTTTTCACACCAAATTTCACATGTGCAGATTTTTACATATCTCCACGAATCATGCATTTTCTAAACAGAAAAAAGTATTTTTAGCATGATGTCTGTCCGTCCGTCCGTATAGATGTGTACAGCCTGAGCGGCTCAACGGATTTTGATGAAATTTGGTATATTTACTTAATGCATCAGTAGGATGAATTGATCAACTTTTGGTGCAAATCCGGAAACCGGAAGTGGTAGTATTAGCGATCGACGATAGGAAGGGAAGGGTTATTTTCACACCAAATTTTATATGAGGATATTAAATTTATTTGAAATTGTTTCTGTAGCTGGAAATTAATTTACTTCAAACCGTCGGTCAGTTCGGACCTGGCCACAGGACAACTTATTTTATCTTTTATTTGAATTAAAAAATATTATCATATTATTTCTTTATAGGTACACAGAATTTTAATTCTTTAAAATATGTATTATATTTATTATTATAAGTGGAAATAAATTTGTTGTGGTTAATTAGAAATTGACGAATTGTCAAATTGCTTAAAAACGTAAAACTATAATTTCTTAACCAATTTAATTTATTATTTTAAAAATTATTGATTTTTTATTTACTTTATTTACATTAAAATATATAATCTAAATTAATATTAAAAAAAATTATTATTTATTTATTTATTTTAATTCCATTTTAGCCAGGTTTCGCTTTTATTGCTCATATAGAAGTTAAATTTTATTTGTTTTTAGTCTTTAGAATGAAGTGTATGCAACCAGATTGATTAAAGAGGTTGGCGGGCTGTAAAGCCAAGCGTAGACAGGAGAGAAGCAATCCCAGCTAAATCAAATGGTACAATTCTAAGTTAATAAAACATCTTAGCCGAGTTTATTTGCTAACTTATCTCTCTCTCTTTCTCTATCTCTCTCTGTACATTAATCTTGCCTAGCTCTCTCTCTGTTTAAACATAATAAAAAATCTTTTAAGGAGTGGGACTTGAATGGCGGGAAATATAGTTAAAATAAAAATATCACTCTCATCCAGTCCCTCAGGCCAAGTTTTATGCTCACGTGCATGTTTTCCCAGGAGGATTTACACAGCAAGTGGTGCAAGAGCACACCAACACTGAAAACTTGGCAAAAATCCGACACAAACAAAAACATACAAATATACTCAATTTTCCAATTGATCCATCTATCCCTTCAGTGTTGGGTCCATTGAGGTTCACTCCATTTCCCTCTCTTCTTTTTTTTCCTTCCTCGTCCACCCACTTTGGAACAGATCAACGTGAAAGTATGGAACTTGGAAATTGCTGGGCGGACGGACTTTTTAAAACAAAAGCAAAAGGCCATTGGTTGGAATTTATTCAATCCTTGATCTCTTTCCCATTTGGATAAACCTATTATACTTACAGGTATCATAATACATTATCTAATAAAAAAATTGGTTATATATATTAAAATAAACACCTATAAACAACTTAAAAAGATAAAATTAACTTTAGCATGCCTGTTTAAAAAATATATATCTTCAATATCGTAGTATAAAAATCTTATTACTATAATATAAAATTTTATGAAAAATTATTAGATATATTTACAATTGCCAGATAAATGTTTTTTTATATTTATTATACCTTCATTGAAAATAGATTTATTAATTAATTAATTTATTTAATTAATTTAATTTCCATAATCTATCTATATATATAAAGGAGAGTGTTTGTATGTATGTAATTTGTTTACTTTTTTGTGCTGTCATAGAAACAAAAAAAAAAGAATTTCCGACACTTATGTATACACGTAATGTATGATGGAATTGAGGCAGGAAATAAGATGGAGATTGAAATTAATAGGGATAAAACAAAATATTTAGTAAGAGAGAAAAACATTATTAACACACAAAGTCTTAACATACAAATTGTAGAAAAATTTAAATACTTAGATTCTATAATTACAAAGGATAATAATATTGGATAAGAATTGAAATCGAGGTCGCAATCGGGTAACGTCTGTTATCATACAGTAAAGAAGCTTAACTCATCAAAACTTTTATCAAAATAGATGAAAATTGAAATATTTAAAACAATTATTTTGCCTGTTGTATTATATGGGTGGTCGATGTTCTTGGGAGAAAGTAGATTTAGAGAATTTGATATTAAGATTGTTTGCAGCATTTAAGGACCAAAGAAAGATGAGATCACCGGGCTATGGCGGAGATGGCATAACGAGGAATTGCATGACCTCTATGCATCTCCAGATATAGTTAAGGTTATTAAGGTTATAAAATAGAGAAGGCTGGGATGGGAAGGGGTCATGGCTAGATTGGTAGATTAAAGATCGGCGAAATATATTTGGAAAAACCGATTGGGAAACTTCCTGTGTGATTGGGAAGACCAAGAACGTGGAGAGTGGACAATGTAGGAAGGGACGTGAGACAGATGGGACAGGATAGGAGTTAGATGGTTATAGCTCAGACTTGGGGGTTACTTTCGAGATCCGTAGAGCCACAGGGATAGATAGATATAACAAATACAATAGTAATGTATAATTAATTTACTGATTAAATTAAAATATCTTTTAAATAAGAACACAAAAAGATATGATAATATAATGTAATATACTGATTGCAACAAAATGGATGAAAACCTTTTACATACAGACTTTCAACGAAATACTATGTATTACTTCGGGGTACAGGGGGCGGAGTTTGTCTATATATTTTATGTGTCGGCATGAGCCACCGGTGGTACATTTTTTATTTCTATTTATTTCTATTTATTTATTTTCAAATAAACACTCCTTACTCTTATTATAAAGAATCTTTTATTTAAACAAAAATAAATAAAATAAACTTTTAGGTAAAAGCATTAAGTATCTCTATTAGAATTGTATATTGAAAATTTAAATTACTAAATATTCTAAATAGTTTTCTTGTTTTTTTTTTTTAAAAAAAGGATTTAAAATGTTTAAAATTCAAATTATATTCAAATATTGTCCAGATTATTTATTTTTTTTTATATAAAAAACACTGAATATATGTATAATATAAGAAAATATATTTCTTAATAAATGACTAAGTGAAGAGGGTTTATTTTAAAAAATCTTCGTTCATCTATAATTGAATTCCCTTCGGATTCATTCATGTTTTTGAGATCAATCTTGAAAACAAGGCTCATTACCATTCTTTCCATTCCCATCTGGCATCTTCTCC
Source organism: Labia minor (assembly GCA_963082975.1). Lineage (NCBI taxonomy): Eukaryota > Metazoa > Arthropoda > Insecta > Dermaptera > Spongiphoridae > Labia > Labia minor. The sequence goes on from OY720349.1 coordinate 33,287,612, forward strand.
CTCTTTCTGCCTTCCTCTACTTACTTACTTTACATTGAAATCTTTGAGAGTGACTTTTTTCCGAAGCTTTCTTTTTAATTTGAATATGATCCTTATTGATTTGATGAGCAAAAGTTTGTTAGACAAGGATAACATCTTAAAGTTGATCGGGACATTCCAATCTTGTTTTTTTTTTCTACCATTCATATAATTCTCAATTTGCAAAAGTATTACGTCGATCCAATTGGACTCCAATAGAAAGAGTTCCAATATTTTTTTTTTTTATTCATTTTAAATGGAAAGATACAAAAATTATCTTTTAAAATTATAAATCAGCATTCAGATCGATTGATATAATAAAATTATACTTATTACATAATTTATACTTATTCTGTTTGTTTAAATTAAATTTTCTTCTCAAATTTTAACTAACATCTAATTGATTATTTACATCCAAATTTGCATATTAACTTTTTGATTAATTTAGTAGCCGATGAAGAGCAAAAAAAAGCGTTTCTGGCAATGGAAATAAAACTTTTAAAAACTACTAAAAGTTAAAGTTAAAAAATTAAGAGTTACTTATAAAAGAATAAAAATTTGTACACATATACATTTATCGTGTTGATAAATATATTTTAAAGATTCTTAACTAATCTATTTAAATCAAATTTAACCAATTTTTGAGTACAATTTTAAATAAAATATGTTTTAATTTAATTTTATTTTAAATATTTATATATAAATTTAACTGTCTAATTTTATATTTTTTCTATCTCGCCAGTATTGCGATCACGAAAATTTTCGATGAAAAGATTTTTTTATACGTTTTGAAGGTCCCTGAGTCATTTTTACCGACCGACGATAGTAAGGGAGGTATTGTTTTCACACCAAATTTCACATGTGAAGATTTTTACATATCTCCACGAATCATGCATTTTCTTAACAGAAAAAAGTATTTTTAGCATGATGTCTGTCCGTCCGTCTGACCGTCTGTCCGTCTGTCCGTCCGTATAGATGTGTACAGCCTGAACGGCTTAACGGATTTTGATGAAATTTGGTATATTTACTTAATGCATCAGTGGGATGAATTGATCAACTTTTGGTGCAAATCCGGAAACCGGAAGTGGTAGTATTAGCGATCGACGATAGGAAGGGAAAGGTTATTTTCACACCAAATTTCACATGAGATTTTTTTACATATCACCACGAATGTATTGGTTTTATCCTCGGGTAAATCATCTTCATTATGTTTTTCTTAATTTAAAATTATATGACGACACCCAGCCCTTCATGACGTCACAGCCTCGGGTAACGCCGGCAACACCGGCTACTTCAGCTATATATTATAAATAAAATAAAATTAAAAATATTTATGTTATATGCCTATATGTTTTTTATTACATTAATAGATATATTAAAATTATTTGAAATTGTTTCTGTAGCTGGAAATTAATTTATTTCAAACCGTCGGTCGGTTCGGACCTGGCCACAGGTCAACTTATTACTAAGGTTGAGAAAAATGTCTGTCTGTATGTGTGTATATATGTAGACAAGATTACACTAAAACGGTTTGAGCTAGAATAATGAAATTTGGTATACGAGCATTATTCAAAATTCATTTTCTATCAACTTTAGAGAAATGAAGCTCAACCGGAAGTGGGTCATTACCTACCATGTTTTGATTTTTTTCCTCTAAAGTGACCGTAAAATTAAAGATATATGTTTGATAGTTTTTCACATGATTAAAAATTGTATAAAACACCTATATATAGAATTTCAGCTTAATAGTAACGCTGAAAGTACCCGAATTCATTTTTTAACACTGCAAATCACGCGCCAGCACCTGACGTGGTGCCATCAACAAAGAGCCAAACACGCGCTGTGGTTTAATAAATATTATTTATTAATTTTAAGTTATAATTTAATTAATTAAATTTAACTTAAATGTAATATATGTTAATTAATCCAATTAAAATTGCGAAATAGTCGAGTAGAGACACTCCAGAATTATATGAAAAATAAATTCTGTTTGTTTTTGTTTTTTTGGATATTCACATATCTATTGTATCTAAATATTTTCTTAATTCTGTTACTAAAAGCAATGTTTTTTTACTAAAATCTACATCCGGTTGTTTTTTTTTCTCACTTGGTCAAATAATACCTTTAACATTTGTAGATAGTAATGTGTAATATGAATGTAATATGTTGTCATTAAGGTTTCATTCAACCTAAACAAATCTTTTGATGTGAAAAAAGCAGAAAATAATTCTATTCTATCTATTTTATGGTGTTTCTTAATTGGAAAGTTATTTTTAGTTCAGAATCTAAATTCTCTCTGTCAACAAATCCCCTCCCCCATCGACTCTTTTTATTATACTATCTTCACCTTTTGGTATATGACTTTCAATTCTTCTTAGAGATTTTTTTACACCTCATAGAAATAGAAGATAAAAAAGTTTTGGTGAAGAAATGCTGACAATAAAGAACAGTGGTGTTTTTTGTAGTAATGGTCATTCTATTGTAGGGTGAGTTACTAATCGAACAAGGATTGACCCTAGGAAAAGATCTTCAATGTAACTTTCAAGGGGAGGAGAAATGTTTTGTCACCTACTTGAACATTTTTTTTTTTCTCTTTAAACAAACCTTCAATTATAGATCTATTAAACCTTATGAATGTCTATGAAAACAATGCCTATAATCATTTTTATTTAACCTAAAAAAATATATATATATATAATTTGATTTAAAAATTGATTAAAATTTAATTAAATTTGAATTTAATTAATATTCTTAATTTGAACTACACTTAATCAATAATTAGCATGTCAATTAATAATTATTAATAATATTAATATACTTATATCAATCATTTAATTAAATAAAATAAATCTATTCATTTTAATATTTATATTTGAAATATCGAGATTAAATGTTGACTAAATTGCAATTAAATTAATTATTGTAGAGAACATATTCAATTTAATTTAGAAAATGATTCTAAAGGGTACTAGAGTACATTTTATATATAACTTTATATATAAGAGATGAATTTATTTTGAAATTTTTTCTACAATATTGTATAACTATAAATAAATAAATTTGATTAATTTAAATGTTATTATTCGGGGAGAGAATCTCGGGATTGAATAGGAATTGATTGTTTGGAGAAGATAAAATCTTTCAAATTGCGTTGAAATACAAAAATAGACAATTTATTATTATTTTCAAAATATTTTATATATTTATTTTTAATAAATAACATTGTTCATTTATTTAAATTAATTAATTTAAATTCTGAATAAACTATATTTGTGTATTTTTTTTTTGTTTCATTCTTTCCATCATTGATAAAGAAAGAAGAGGCAAAGAGTTTTTATTCATTGTATTATCATTAGTAATGACGTTTATCTCTTCAGAATGAATGGGTACATTTCTAAAGAACAAGTTTATTTTAGAAAGATAGGGAGAAGTTGTTGAAGACTACCGGCAGTTTAATTAACAGCAGTCGCAGGTTGAGCCAATATATGGGAACCCATTTGGTCAGAGAACCCCAGCTGGGTGGGTGATGATTTGTCGTTTGATCTCTCTTAATAGCTAATAGCCTCGAAAAAGGGTCCCTGGACTTTACCAGCCCCTCCTCATTCTCTCTCCCGACGCTTTATATATTATGCCCTCAGTCCAGTCAGTTAATAAGGAAATGCTTTGAAATGAATTTAATGAAACCTTTTACAGAGAAACCATTCTATAGTATGTATACTGTGAGAATCGATTTGGTTAGTTTTATTATTTCCTGATAATGATTAAAAAACATTGTCCTATATTTTTGTATTTTAATAATAGATATGAGATATTTTTGTGATGAATTCGTATGATATGAAATCAAAATATTATTCATTTAATATGATCGACCTCTAAAATACGAATCAATGAAATTCTTTTTAATTTGAATATTTTTATTTTCCGAAAAGTTATACATATTTTATTAATGAAATAGATACCATTTAAATATAACAAATATAATATTTTTCTGTTGGAATATGTCGGTATAATGATGGAAAAATGTTACGCGCTGTTGTCAGCCAATCAACGGATTGAAAAGGCCCATTGCCATTGACTGCCAAATGTGTCCCCATGGCGTTTACATTTTTCCGTCACTGTATATATAAGTTTTATAATATAATAAAAGCATTGCATAACTAAACATTTAAATCATTTATAAGAATTCATCATTAATTTTAATTCTATAAAATATTTTTGATTACTTTCAAAATGAAACTCTATCCTGAAATCAATATTTATGCTTCAGAATCCGTTGAAAAAAATCAATTGGAGCAATACAAAAGGAGTTAGTTACTTACTAAAAGTAATTAATTACGATTAATTGATTATAATTCAATTATATTTCTTCTATACTTCTTAGGGATCCATTGAAATATCTATAAAAATTTTCAAAAGTCTATCTCAATCTAAATATGATAAAAAATCGATTTCAATTTGTCAAAAGAGCGAACAGACAGAGAGACAGAGAGAAAGACGCCAAGTGAAGTTGAGAATAACGTTATAAAAACACCTTTTTATGTCAATTAAATTCATTTAAAACAAATTTATTTAAATAAAAACCAAATTCCTATTAAATAATAATATTAATTAATATTAAATTTAAACTCATGTATCTTTTATAAAACATCTTACATGACTATTTATTTAAATTTTTATTAGAAACTACCTATAAGAATATAAGAAAATTAAATAGATTTTTTTTTCATATTATCTTTTACTCAAAAATATTCAAACGTTAATATTTAACCGATTCTTTTGATATGAAATGACGTTTTAAACTTAAAATATATAAATATAAATTTGTAATGTTGTCATACATTTGATCTTGAAGGATTAGGTTGGTTTTGGGAAGGATTTAAATAAAATATTTTATACATCTGGTAACATCGGATTATTTAATCCTGTAAAATAAATATAATATATTCACCTCACTCCTTTCAAAAAAAAAAAGAAAAAAAAAATTATAAAACATCTTTTCTTAATAAATTATATTTACTTTTATAAAAATTTCAAAGTTTTAATTGATAGCTATATTCATAAATTATTTATATTTATTTCAAAAAGTTTTCTATACACATGGATCCTTTAAATATATAATAAAATCTCAAAATAGTCTCCCTCCTATGCCCTCCCGAAAGTTATTTTACAACTCTATAAAAAAAAAGAAAAAAAATAAGTTTATTTTCTTTTTTTTAATCGTTTGCAAAATAAAAATTCCCTGGGAATTTTATTCTCATTACCATATATAGTATGGAATAAGATTTAATAATTTATTAAATACGAAGAACATTGTTTTGTTTTTTGCGTTTTTTTTTATTGTAAACTGTTGAAGTTGTGACTAAAATAAAAATAAAAAAAGTTGTAAGAGTTTAGTTCATTCATCATTGAAAATTAGACATAAGGAAAAACTTAACATAATGTATTATAAAAATAAATTACTGATTTTATATTTTATTATCACATAAGTATATTTTATAATGTGTCATTATTTTAATAATTTGTATTAGTTAATTGAATTAAATTTTTAAAATAAAAAAACAAAATTTAATAAATATATCTAATAATTCTTTAATATTTTTTTTAATGGAAACAAAATATATTGGTTAATTATATAAATAAGCCTGTGATGAGCAGGACAGGTGGCTATAATGGGAGAGAAAAGAATTACGAATAATATATTTGATGGGGAGACCGATTTGGAAACGTTCGCTTGGAAGTCCAGGTACGCGCTAGGCGGACAATGTTGGAGGGACTTGAAAGAGATGGGAGAGAGTAGGATTTGGTTGATTATATATCTCAAGACAGGGACACTTAGAGAAATATAGTTGCTGCGTCTCAGAGATATATAATAAGAATTATATAAATAATTAAATTCTTTTTTTAAATTTATATATTATAAATTTAGTGAAATTTAAGGAATTTTACGAAAATATTTCAAATAAAATAAAATAAAAGGAGATAAGACATTTTTTAATAATAATTTTATTTAAGGTACCGTATTTAGATAAACATTTCGAAATAAAAATAAATTTTCATGGAAATTGATTAACTGTTATTTTATTTTTTATAATAGATAGATATCAATTTTATAAATAAATTTATTTTATATTTTAGTTAATGTGTGAATGTTAAAGAAGGAATTAGTGTTTTGTGCTCCTTGCCAACTAATCAGTGATTATTTTTTTGTGTAACATGCATCTTTTGGATGGTTATTTGATTATTATCCACGTGTATACATATTTCAATAGTAAGTGCTTATTTTTATTTTATCAGATTATTTCTTTTTGTTTTTTTTTATAAATAAATCAATTTTTTTTAATTATTTATTTTATTATATTAATTTGGTATATACAGTATATCAATGAATTCAATGCAACGTTTAAAAAACATAAATATATAAAACCTTTTTTTGACCCAAAATGAAAATATTATAAAATTTATTTTAATTCATTAATAAGTGATTTTGTAACTATTATAAAAATTAAAATTAATTTCTTATTATACCCAACATTTAAATAACCTGTATTATTATTCTATTATCGATTTTATAGTATTCTTTAAATAAAAGTAACCACTCATACCAGATTAATTTGATTTATTGGTATTCCAAATGTTCTATATTATTTAGAAAATATTTTTTTATATAAATTGTTCTATAATTAAGCTATATTATTTGATATTAAATATTATATGTTCAATAATTAAATAATCGATACTATATGTGCATATATATATATATATATATATATTTATGTATATACGTATATATATATATCTTAATTAAATTGGAATTCCCATATTCATCCAATATCTATTGGGAATATAATTAAATGCACATGGTTGAATAATTAACATCCAGATCATCAAAAGTCTATTGTTTATGATATATATATATATATAAATAGGTATATATCAATTTAAGGGAATGATAATGTATTATTATTATTAATAATAATAATAATAATACATTTACCTAATCAAATTTAAATTTTTATACTTAGTTAGAAAGTAATTTTAATATTTATTAATAAACTTAGAAGATGATGTTTTTGTTGAAATTCCTGATGCTACAATTTTAGTCATTGAGTATCTTCTTCTATCGTTTCATTATCTGTTTAAGAATAAATAGATAATCAATAGAACATAAATCATTATTAATATGTCTAGACATTTTATTTTTCTATTATAAATTTTTTTTTTTATAATTTTTATTTTAATATAATTATATCATTCAATTTTTTAGGTGTTATATAATTATAGTGTAATTTGGAAATTAATTATTTTTTTTTTGTTTTTTGATTTGGAATAAAAAGATTATTGGTTAACACGTTATTTGATTAATTATATACATTTCTTCATCATGCAAAATATAATGTGATAAAATCTAGCGATTGCCTTTTGGTCAAGTGCTTAGCGTGCTGGCTTTGAATTTGATTCATCAAAAGAAAAATAACTATTCGGAGTATTTATTAAGTATTTGAGTAAGATTATGTAACCATAGTATTATTAAAGAATTATTAGAAATCTATTTAAAATAAGGCTTGTTTTTATGATTGTAAATTAAAGATGATATTCGATATTATCTTTAAGAAATTTGAATTTTTTTTTTATTCTAAAATCAATACTCTAAAGACAGCTGGATATAGGTATGGGTTTTAAACTTATCAAACATTAATTATGAAAGTTATTTTTCCCTCCGTTGAGTCGTATACTTATCATTATGTATGTTTATTGACATACGTTAGGATAAGTATGACAAATTTTAATGAAAAACGATATATTTTTAATTTTAAAAAAATATTTCAATTAACAACTCTATTTTAAAAAACAAAGATAAAGATTTGGTTACCAAATATGTATATATATCAAATATATATTCACACATTTATTTTTATTCGTGGTTTGTTCAAAAGAAAAGATAAATTTTCAATTATTTCGAAAAGTATTTATTTATTCATCAATATCTATTTTATCCCCTTCAAAGTAATTCCCCTCAGATTTAATGCACTTATGTCAGCGCTTCTTCCGATCGTCGAATTTGAAATGCGCTTTCGGTATGGCCATCAGCTCGTTCTTCGATTCCGACATTATCTATTCAATGGAGGCAAAACGTTTTCCTTTCATTGGTCTCAAGTTTTGGGAATAGGAAAAAGTCGCAGGGAGCCAAATCTAGTGAATACGATGGAGTTGTTTTTGGCCAAAAAATCACTAACAAGCAATGATGTGAGAGCTGGTGCTTATCCATGATTAGTTTTTCCACAATTCCGATCGTTTGAGCCGTATTACTTTTCGCAAACGTTGCATAACATTCTTGTAGAATTCCTTATTAACAGTACGACCTGTTGGCAAGAACTTATGAAGCACCACGCCATTGTAATCGAAGAAAACATTGACATTTGATATTTGATAAAATTTTATAAAGCGCTTGTACCACTTATAAACATTTTTTTGAGATAAAGTAGATTCACCGAATGCCACAGTCAACATTTTAAGGCGTTGTAGCACTTAATTCCATTTTCAACGCCAAATTCTTTAAAAAATCGAAGAACACACAAAAATGTGAGTAACTTTTTCAGTTGTCAAAAACAAACTACGAATCCAAAATGGCTGATAATGTCAACATATGGGAAACATATCTGTACCAACATAACAAAAAAAAAAAAAAAAATTGATAATCGAATGTACACAGCTCGCGAAAACTAAAAACTCATCTTTTCTTTTGAGCAGACCTCCTAGATATAGAAATTGATAAAAAAAAACGTATAGTAGTTTGTTCATTGCTTAGAAAATAAAAATAGTTACCTCTTTATTTTATTAATAATTAATTTTAATATTTAAAATTCTAAGTTAAAACGGTCATAAAATAAATGAGCGATGTCACTAATTTGAAGAGAACGTTAATTATCCCTTTAAAACATTGAGTTGAATTAATGAGATTGTTGAATAATGTATAATGACGGATATTTTGGTCTATTCGAATATTGTTGTTGTGATTATGAACACCTACATCCCATGATTAGATCTTTGTTTCAGCCCACGTCTACTTACTGTTTGACTGTGCCCTTCAATTTCCCTCACTCTCTCCCCCCATCCTCCTTCTACACCCGCACTTGACCCCGACATTGCTCTTTTGCCTTGCTCACTGTCACATGTCGTTTTTTGAAGATTATCAGCCCGTATCAGGCACATTAAATTATTTCAAACTCATCTCTACATCGTGTCTTAAATTAATATAATAACTCTGAATTGCTTTCATTCAATTAATAAAAAATAATTGATAGACATAAAAAAGGGATTAACCTCAGATAAGAACCTACAAGAGTCAAATAAATTAATTATTTTATCATCCATTTGGTCATAAAAGGCCTTGAAAAAGATAGTAGAGGAAAATAAACTAAGTGATCTTTTATTCTTTTAGACATAGACAATTTAAATATGTATATTTTTTTTTATTTCATATATAATCGATCCATTTAAATGAAAAATACATTAAATTATGGTGGCTGTTTTTATTTATAAGGGAATTTTGTATATAAAACCACATATTGATATTTGTTATTGTAAATTTATTATAAAAAATACAAAAAATATACACAACGTTTCGATTGCTACTTCTGCAATCGTTATCAAGCGATTGCACTGTCCGAGCGTCCAGTGACGAGTGACGACTGATACTTAATATAAGACCTAGGTCGTCAACCAGATGGCGCTCGGAACGTGCTTACAAATTCAAAATTACAGGAGAATCAGTGCCATCAACAAAGACCCAAACATGCGCTGATTTAATAAATATCTATATATTTAATACGATAGTGTCCGTCTGTACGCAAAAAACTCCAGAGCCTAAAGTACAAGGAGTAAGGTAACCAAATTTTTCTGAGGTGAAGGGTACCTCAAATGATGAAAAATAAAAAAGAAATTAGAATCTTAGGTAACTCCTGAGCTGAGCTGCGGGTGTTCCATTTTCCAGAAATATATATAAAGGAGAGTGTTTGTTTGTATGTATGTAATTTGTTTACTTTTTTGCTGTCATAGAAACATATATATATATATATAATTAGAACCTCTCTCTCTCCCTCTATTTAAAATTTTAAATAAGTTGACCTGTGGCCAGGTCCGAACCGACCGACTGTTTGAAATAAATTAATTTCCAGCTACAGAAACAATTTCAAATAATTTTCATATATCTATTAATGTAATAAAAAACAGATATGGATACATAAATAATAAATATAAACATTTTTAATTTTATTTTATTTATAATATATATGCAAGACCAGGCTGTGACGTCATGAATGGCTGGATGACGTCATATAATTTTAAATCAAGAAAAAAATAATAAATATGATTTTTCTCGAGGATAAAACCAATACAAAGTGCATGATTCGTGGTGATATATAAAAAAATCTCCTTTGGTGTGAAAATAACCCTTTCCTTCCTATCGTCGATCGCTAATACTACCACTTCCGGTTTCCGGAATTGCACCAAAAGTTGATCAATTCATCCCACTGATGCATTAAGTAAAAAAACCAAATTTCATCAAAATCGGTTGAGCTGTTCAGGCTGTACACATCTATACGGACGGACGGACGGACGGACAGACATCATGCTAAAAATACTTTTTTCTTTTTAGAAAATGCATGATTCGTGGAGATATGTAAAAATCTCCACATGTGAAATTTGGTGTGAAAACAATACCTCCCTTACTATCGTCGGTCGGTAAAAATGGAGTGTTCTAGCCAAATTAAGAAATTTAAATGCCTTATGAAACATTGATAGGTAAAGACACTAGACTGGAAGAGGAGACATGTGATTAGAGAAATTGGGGAAAAATCAACCGAAATATAATTAAACAAAAAAATTCAAGAATTATGATACGGATACGACTTACATACAATTAACATACAAAATGTAGAATTTGAAAAAGTATAAATATTTAAATACTTAAGATCTCTAATCACGAAGGATAATAATATTCGAGAAGAATTGAAATCGACGTTGTAATTGAGTAACGCCTGTTATTATGCAGTAAACGGGCTTATCTCAAGAGTTTCAAAATTGAAATATATAAAACAATTATTTTTCATGTTGATCGATGACTAGGGTGACCATATTTCGAAAACACCAAACCGGGAGAAACGGTATACCTTTTTTTTAGAACTAAATTGAAAAAATTTTGAAAAAAAAATTATGAAATGTCCTAAATATTGAAAAAACGGGACAGTAGGGTGTCCCGAAGACATTTTTGGGACATAGCACCTAAAAACGGGTCGTTTGGTCACCCTATCGATGACTCTGGGAGACGAGAGTAGATTTAGAGTATTTGTGAGATTAATATTGTTCGCAGCATTTATAGGCCAAAAGAAGATGAGGTCACAGGGGGATGGCGGAGATGACATAACGAGAAATAATGTCCAGATATAGTTAAGGTTATAAAATCAAGAAGGCTGGGATGGGAAGGGGACGTGGTTGGAATTGGAGAAACTAGAAATTGTGGGAGAAACCGATTGGGAAACACCCGGTGGAGGACCAAGGACCAAGGTGGGTGGACAATGAAGGAAGGGACATGGGAGAGATGGGACAGGGTAGGATTTGGTTGTAGCTCAGGATAGGGACGCTTAGAGAAATGTGGATGCTGCGGCTAAGAACTTTCGCAAACTGTAGAGACACAGAGTTAGATAAATATAACATATACAATAATAATATATAATTAATTTACTGATTAAATTAAAATATATTTTACAAGAAAACAAATACATGTCTTATCTACTTATACTGATTGAAACAAAATGGATGAAAACCTTTTACATACAGACTTTCAACCAAATACTATGTATCACTCGGGGGTACAGGTGTGAAGAGCGCCGAAGGCGCTCGGAGCAGCTAGTTATTTATTAATTTTATTTTATAATTAATTAAATTTAATTTAAATATAATATATGTTAATTAATCCAATTCAAAGTTGCGTGATAGTCGAGTGGAGACACTCCAGCTTTTTTTATTTTTACAAAATTAGAAATTAAAGATGATTTATATTCAGTAGGTGCGGATTTCAATAATTATTTATTGATTATTATTTAATACAAAAAAAACTATATATATATATATATATATATATATATATATATATATATATATTTTAATTTCTACTAAAAAAAAAGAAAAAAATTAGCTTAGTTATGGATGATGAGGAAGACAAATCTCACCATGTCCCAAAAAAATTATTAATTAATATGATATCTAACTCAAATGAAAATGTAAGCTTACTTATTAAAGATAAGCTACATAAGCGGGATTTCCTCAAGGTTTAGACTGTTCAGGCCAAATCCTGAGGAAATCCTGCTTGTTTATTGGGGCCAAAATATGGATTAGGTTTTAAAGATCAATAAACAATTGAACTGAAATGAACAATTTGTTCTGATGAACAAAATTGAAATGTTGCTATAATACTTTTCTTATACATATATTGTATTCATAATTTTCACAATTAATTTAATAATAAAAATATTAATTCAATTTTCACAATTAATTTTAATAATAAAAATATTAATTCAATTTTAACATATATTTTATTAATTTTTTTTTAATATACAATTTGAATTATAATATTTTATTGTGATATTCTGGTTATCAATAATTTTCTCCAGCTATCAAATTGAAAAGATCAATAAACTTAAATTAACAAAAGAAGTGAACCGAAACATCTTATTGAAAACATCTTCTTTTCCTAATATTTCTCTCTTCCCTTTTCAATGGCTCGCCTTTCTTGTTTTTTTTTATTTATTTTTTCCATTTTATAGAGGGGTAGAGGAAGTAGAGAAAACCCAGGTGTGTTCCTGAATCCCTGAGATTGAGCTTCATGTGGGATTGAGGGGAGGGGGTGGTGTTGTAATGGTGGGTGGTTGGGTGGGGTTGGAACCACCCGCTCCAGACAAATCAATCCGTGACTGATAGCGGCGGCGGCAGGCGGTGCCAGCCCCCTGCTTTCCTCTTAGGTGACCTTTGAATGAGTGATTGCTTCGCTGACTGCTTATATCCCCAGTGAAAAGTGCTCTATACGAAAATTTAATAACACTTCACTTGCAATCAATCCAACTTTCTTTATGGAACAGATCCATTGCATTGATTGCAAAATTGTTTCACATTCTTTTTTACAATTCATTCTTCAATTGAAATCTTACATTTTCTTCTTGAATGGGTAATTTCATTAATAATCATAAGTAAAAAATGTTTTTTTTTTTTTATTTATTTTTAAAGATATTAAATTATTATACCTGATCTCGAAAGAGTTACTGGCTCCAACAATAATATTTTTCCTACTAAATGGTGATCCATTCCCATCCAGTTTTTACATGTCATTAATTCCTAAACAATTAAAAATTTTCATTTTGATAAATCTTTATATATATTTCATATAGTAATATCGTAAATTGAACAAGGAAAAAATAGTTCATTTTTTTTATTATTCAAATAAATTTCTTATATGACTTACGAATGAATTATTTTTAGACAAAAAATTTTAATTAAACTAAATTTTAGTAAGTTTAATTTATTTACAATATATTATTCAAATGAATTTGATATCATTAGACAAGTTTAAGAGCCAAAATAGATATGAATTAATAAAAATATGAACTGTGGTCAGGCAGAGAACCGACCGACGATTTGAAATAAATTAATTTACAAACATTATATATATTTTTATATATATAAAGTATCAAAAAAAAATATTTTTAAAACTTAAATTTAAATGACTAAATTATATTATCTTGATTTTTATTTTTAGTTTAATTACTGAATTATTAATTTACTACTATATTTTAAGTGAAATATTTTCCGATAATGAATATAAAATTAAAATTGTAAACTACCACCTCCGGTATCCGGATATCCTCCAAAAGTTGATGAATTCTTAGTACTGATGCATTAAGTAAATATATCAAATTTTATCAAAATCTGTTGAGCCGTTTGACCTGTACACGTCTAAACGGACACACAATGGACAGACGGACAGATATAGATTAATTGAGAAATGAGATATGAGAAAAATAAACCCCTCCCATAATTTATTAATTTTACAAATAGATTCCTATTCTTACTATAATTTCAGGACATGTTTATCATCTCACAGAGACTAATAAATGCAAAAAGAAAATAACCCACAGATTTTGCTTTATGACTGATTGGTTGCTTAATTTTCAGGTTAATTACAAACAATACCCCAATACTATCGTCGGTCGGTAAAAATACATAAAATGATTTTAGCTTTTAAAAAAAAACTAATTTCAAATTATTGCCAAAAAATGATACTTAAAATTAATAAAGTATTTAAACAAATGTATTAATGAAAATTTAAAATATAAAAAAATAATGATTATATTCGTAATAAATAGTCGGAATGGATTTAAAAAAAAAATGAATTTTTATTATTCAATCAGACGAAACAGTACATATAATAATTTTACTTCATTTAAATTATTTTTATTCCTTTTTTGGCAATTTAAACTACCCCATTATTTTAATTTACCTATATTTTTTCAGATTAAAATAAAATATGGTAATCAATAAAACAAGAAGTCTTTTTGTGTTGAACTGTTCTCCCATACAACTAAAACTTTCACTCCACATTCTCATCCAATTTTCTTTGTAGTTGAATGACTTCAACAAAGTGTTATATATAAATTGTTTATTAAATGAAATAATTTTCTATTAGTATACATTTCTACTGTGTTTTATAACACAAATGAAAAAAATTAATCTTTTGATAGGTTTTAATCTTACTAGTTCAATAAAGTGAACAAGCGCATAAAATAGCCATATTGAAAGGAGGTAGAATCGGTGGTGTTGTATGGGAGGGCCTTTGCCCATAAACACAGTTATCAATAGCTAAATTAATCCTATAAATAATTTTCGCGCTAAATGTTCAATTCGCCCCGGGGACAACTGAATAAAAATAGAATTAAAATTGACTGCTAAGGGAACTGCATCGCTCTCTATTTTATATTCCAATATATGGAAACCAAATGAAACATATTACTAACCGAAATTCAAATTGATTAAAACACATAAAATAGTAAGTCCTGATAGGCGAGTTTATTTGCCCTTGTGACAGCTTTATGAGGCACATACTTTTCTCCTATCTCTTTCAAATCAGCTTTTTTTTACCGGATCTGATCAACCCTCCCTTTCAACATATATCATTTTTTTTAAATGATTTTAAGATAATTATACAAATGTTTTGATATACAATATGTAAGTGACTAAAAATATAAAAATACTATAAATACTATATATATATATATTCAAATAACAAAGTATTTTCTAAAATAACAAGTGACTTTAAACCTAGACAACATGAAGAACTTATCTAATTTTTAGCTTTTTTTTGTAAATTTTTCTTTTATAAAAATAGGTATCCTTTTAAATATATTTGAGTTTGTTTTTTCTTCTAATCAAATAAATAAATAATTTAATTTAGTATGAGGGCAGTAACTTTAAATGCAGCATTGTGCAAGTTTTGGCAAGTTGGGTCTTTTAGTTTGGTTTTGACAGCCATTAAAAGTAGGGAACCTGGTAACTTTCACTGAAAATGGAAATAAATGAATTTCTTGTGCTGATTAACCATTATTTAGGGTAAAGCTTTATAAAGACTATGGAGGCTCTGCGACATTAATTTAAATGGTTAAGATGTGGTTTACTGAGTTCCGTTGTGGTTGTACCAACACAAGTGTTGCCCAACGTTCCGGCTGCCTTAAAGAGATCGTCATACCAAAAATTGTCGATAAAATCCATGGAATATATTAGACGATCAGAGAATGAAAGTGCATGAAGTAGCTTAAGATTTAGGCATTTAACTAAGCGGGTACTTCACATTTTACATTTTTGTAAAAAGATGGGTGCCTCGACTATAAACACGAAATAGGGTTGATACAGTTTACTATTTATTTACTTCTAATTAAGCCAAAAATTAAATATAGTAGTTGATAAAAATGATCATGGTTCTAAAATAGTTTTTTTGCTAAATTGCCCAAATAATATTATTATTAATAATAATAATAGAATTGATTTATTTCAACATTTTTTTTTTATTTAATTCAAAGATATGTTTATTAAATTAAGTTTCTATTCTATCATGGAAAGCCCTTTAAATGGATCCGGGCTGAAACCTTCAATATTAAAATTTTCCTATATTAACTTAGGAAACCGCTGTTATACGTAGTACAAAGGGATCCCAAACCGTCAAGCGGAAAAGAACCATTAAAATCCGTTCAGAGAAATTAAGTTGGATTAAACTAAATGAAAGGTATTAAAATGAAACCAGCCCATCTAATCGAAAGTTTTAAGTTTTAATTTTAGATGCATCTAATTTCAATAACAGATCAAAAGAAAATCTTTTTCCCTCTCTATTAGTGATTAAATTATAAAGAAACCCATTTTCAAGCATGCGATTTTAAAGTACTATTGTATTAAATACGAATTCTTAGTAAACTTGTTATTAAAACTATGTTTTATATTATATATATACTATTATATATAAAACGCTTTATTCTTTTTTTCTTATTATTCCCATTTATATAGAATTGGATTTCATTTTAAATGGCATAATTGATTTTTATGAACTGAAATAGCAAATTTCCTTGGATTGGATTCGCAGGTGAAATGTTCTTTATAGCATCATATAAAATAACATTTTACATTCTTGTTTCAAGTTGCAATAATATTATCAAAATTTTCAATCGATATTTGAAAATTGTTAAATTTTTATAATTTTTTTTTTAAAACACAACTACTACATATTTCGAGATTATATACATAACTTCAATTTAAAAAAATTCAAACATTTTTAAAACATTGTAATCAATCTATTTATATTATTTTAATTGAAAGAATATGATTTTCATATAATAAATAATAATTACATAATCTTGATATTTCTTTACAAAATTATTTTTGATTGTATAATAGAAGAATAAATTTTTCACAGGGCCATACTAACTCTATGGGATGTTTAGGTTACAACCCAGGGGCGCCGTAACTTAACACACTATGAGCGGGGCGGGTATTTGTACCCGTTGCGGGGACTGCCACTTATAAGCGGGGTGGGTATTTATACCCGTTGCCACTTATATAATATATATTTGTGTCACTTAAAATTACTTATTTTAAACGATAACTAATATAAATACCCGCCTCGGTTATAAGTGGCAGTCCCCGCAACGGGTACAAATACCCGCCCCGCTCATAGTGTGTTAAGTTACGGCGCCACGAACATAAAGATGATGAATTTGTAAATATGCTTAAACTAACTATTAAATAGAAGTTAACGTGAACTTTATTTAACAAAATAATTTTATTTATAATTGCTATGAAAAAAGACCAATGGAATCACAATATATTTTTATATATTTATGTTTTATAAGCTCAAATATTTAAATTTAAATTTTTGTTTTTTATCTTTGTTTTCACTCTTAATCAATTATATTGATTTGCTTGTTGAGAATCAATTGAATTCGATTGGTTCAGTATGCGAAAATCGTTTTGTCTCATTTGCCCCTGGGCTATATCAGTTAAAGAGAAGAGTGGTTGCTTGAGTAGAAGGGACGAGGGCAGGGTTGGTAGAACGACTAAATAGAGGGTCTCTTCGTAGGGAATCTATTAAGTGCATTAGTGAGTGTGATTTAGCCCCGGGAAGCTGAAATCGCCTGCGGCTGGACTTTCTCTTCTGTCTAACTAGCTGGCTACAAATTAATCACTGTATTATCTGGATAATGGCCATGGGAATTTATTGGCACAATCGGAGAATTCATCGATTTCAAGCCTTTGATTAAAATGGACCTTTGTGCCCACCTCCTTGTGTCCGTTTGTCTGGTCAACATGCGACTAACCTCTACAATTGCTCCCAAATTTGGTCTACTCTATTTGGTAATAAACTTGTAATTAGAGTAATGAGTGACCTAATCAGTGCACTGCACCAAACGGTAATATCCTTCCTCCCTGTAGTTCCAGTTCATTTTCTGTTTTGTATAATGTCAATTTAATTCTCTATTGGAAACATGATAAGCATTGAAAGTGAGCTCTGACAATCTTGATCAATGTCGGACATTTGATTGGCAGATGTAGATTCATTTTCATCTCCATTTTGTAAAAGAAGTTTTTACAATTGGTGAGCATCTTTACCTCACACTATCTCCTTTCTCCCTTATAATACCTTGTATAATAATACTTCTTATTAGTTCATTAAGTATTATGTATTCTAAATCACTTGGAGCCTTGTTTTGCTATTAGAAACTTTTCAGTCGGTTAAGTAAGTTAGACTTTTGTTTTTAAAGTTGTCCTATTGAGATACTCACAAGAATCTTAGAATTAATAATATAAAATAAATCCAATTTGTTAAATGGAAAACTGACATATTCATTCTCTTAAAATAATCTAAAAGATATGGAATATTTACGATTAAACAAAAGGATTATTTATAATTCATAATGTGAAGTTTCACTTCAATTCTAAGAATTCTTTGAATGTTAAATGCAAATCCGATTTGTGGTTTGTTGCTAATTGATAAAATCTCTTTCCCATCCCTGAAAATTAGGTTCTTGTGTTTATATCCCTTTATAACTAACTCACTGTCTAACTTTAGCTTATAAATTTATATATATACAAAATCTTAAATTCTCTATTATATATATATATATATATTTGTTTTTCCGATTATATTTTTTTAATAAAAAATAAAAAATTATCTGGAGTGTCTCCACTTGACTATCTCGCAATTTGAATTGGATTAAATAACATAATATATTATATTTAAATTAAATTTAATTAATTATAAATTATAAATAATAAATATTAAACCAGCGCATGTTTGGCTTTTTATTGATGACACCATGGCACGTGTTGGCGCGTGAGATTTGCAGTGTTAAAAAATTAATTCTGGTACTTTCAGCAATTCAATCAAGCTGAAATTCTATATATAGCAGTTTTATACAATTATTAATCATGTGAAAAATTATCAAACATATATTTTTATTTTTACGGTCACTTTAGAGGAAAAAAAATCAAAACGTTGTAGGTAATGACCCTCTTCCGGTTGAGCTACATTTCTCAAAAGTTGATAGAAAACTATGAATTTTGAATAATGTCCATGTACCAAATTTCATCATTTTAGCTCAAACCGTTTTTGCGTAATCTTGTCTACATACACACACACACACACACACACACAGACACACAGACATTTTTCTCAACCTTAGTGAAAATGATTCAGGAACCTTCAAAACGTATAAAAACATCAAAATCTCAACATCGAAAATTTTCATGATCGCAATACTATCTCTGGCGAGATAGTAATTAAATGATTAATGACCTATCTACTATATTTATATAAATAAAATTAAAAAAAAAATTGCATAATTTATATACTAGTATATATATCTTCTACCAATATACCAGTTTTAATTATATAAAATTATATATAATAATCATAGAAAATATAATTCAAAAAATTGGTTGTACGGATATTAAAAAAATCATGGATTTTATTGTTTAAAAGTTATTTATTTTTTGTCTATATAATATATATTAATTGTATATTATTACAATAAGTATTTACACAACGTACGTTAATTTAAAAAAAGTAATTTTAAAAAATGTAAAAGTATAGAATTTTTTCTTCATTCTTAATTTTAAAAATTATCTTTAATTAAATAATGTCCTATTTGAAATTGTATCCATAAATATAAATTGAAATAATTTCTATATAGATTTTTCATTGCCATTAACTATTTTTAACATATATTGAATATCTAAATATGTATGCTATATATATTATCTATAAAATTATTAATTAATCACAAATATAATTATTCAAAGTATAGCCTATATCATGTTAAAATCTTCATTGAATTTCTATACATAGACCAGACAAGGAAAGCGTAATTAATCTTGTTGATTCCCCTTCATAGATTAATAGTCGAAAACCTATTCCTGTTCAGGCAAAATCAATCTACTAATATATATTTATTTATATATCTATTCCACTTCACTGATCCATTGAGATTTTAACCAATAAATAGACTAGATACATCTAACGATAATTATCGTAATTCATTTATTTGTTTTTTATTTTTTTTTACCTTTATGAATGTACAATTTTATCTATAGAATAAATTAAATACTTATTTTCCCAATTAATATAGTATATGTAGAAGCTGTGGAGGGGATCGGTTCGGTGTCTAGGAGTAAATTTTCCTGAGAGCAGCAGGAAGACTTCTTCTTTGGACTTTTAAATAAAAGCCTATATATTTCATAAAAACGGTTTATTTACAATAAATATAAACTACAATACAAACTTCTTCACAGTTCAGATACTCTTAATCTTTACGGTAAAAGCGATCTCCCCCGTTGTTGTAAGCAATCCGATTTATATATCCGTCGATTATTGGGATGGAAGAATAATCGAGAGACTTTCGCTTGAATGTCGCCAAAGGCCCTGCTTAGGCATGATTGGGGGTAGGGGGTCGAAACACATCTGTACTCGAGAGTCCTTCGGGCACAACTTTCCCACATATGAACATATATATTAATTAAATTAGAAAAAAATAGCAATTGGACCTATAATTTTGAAGTGAAAGTAATAAAATATTTTCTAATTATTGTACATAAGCTACAATTTTCTCTTCATATGGTCTCATTTTTGATAATATGTTTAAAAATTAAGTAGACTATAATAACTCAATGATGGCTCAATGTGGCAAAATTTAAAAAAATCGAAATATAATTTTTGTGGTAAGTCACACATCACAAAAGCAAAAACTAAAAAAAATACAAATATTTATAATTATATGCACGAATGATTTTGGAATTAAATTATTAATTATTATTAATCATTTATATAGTAATATTATTGATGGCTGTTATGAGAGACAAATATTTGAATTATGAAATTTTATATATGAAGATGCATGTCACCAAAAATGAGCTCGCGTGTCAGCACTGACTATTCGCTATTACTATTCTAACCCATTCACCCCCATTCATCAGGCCAACATAATTGTGAAAATATAAAAAGTAGCTATGATGGAAATCTTAAATAAAATGTTTTATTCGGTATACCAAATCACCTGGAAAGGCGAATCTGAATTTCCCATTTATTTTCTTATTGACTATAAATAATTAAAAGTTTAAGTGAAATTAACCAATTTTAACAATAATAAATTTATTTAATTAAAAAGATAAATGAAGAAAAAGTATCAAATAAGATAGAAATTAAAACCAATAAATGTACCTTAAATCTAATAGATTCATTGTTCATTTCCTCTGGCCCCACTACATCCATCGTTCATCATGTTTACTCTTCCAAAGGGTTGAATCTTTAAACAAAGTAGACGCCCAAAGTAGACTCTTCAAGCACACTGTCTCAGAAGGGACATTCAGTGACCAATCACTATCTTTGGAGATTCTATTATGTCCCCTTGATACCACTCCACCATTTAGTCAGGCCGACCTCCTTCTTAAGCGGGCAAAGTTGTTATTTCATTCTTTCAATGTAAAAAAGGACTAGGTTGCCAAGGACTCAACGCTCATATATAATATATAAATTTAAAGTTGAATTTTTGATTTGCAGAATTTATTTGAAAATGATTTGAAATTATTCTAAAATTCTAAACGAGTATATAATTACTAAACAAAGTATTGTTAATTTTTTTTTTTTTTTTGTTTTTACTTAAAAGATTGATTTATTGAGAAAGATAAGATTAAAAAAAGTCGAAATAAGTTAATAGGATATTTTGTTAAATCTCTATGAGAGAATACTAACAAAATTTACAAGTATGTATAAAGCCCAATTTACACGGGCTTAGTAGTTGTCATTAGTAACTAACCCCTCACATCTACTTGTAAGTCATTAGTAGTCGATTACACGCACACTAAGTGTGGACAGGTTATGGGTTAGTGTTAGTATATAGTAGGCTAGATGTGGTCAGGTTATGTTATTGTTTATTGAAAAGCTGTCAGTCATCTGCCATCATGGAAAGAAGAAGAAATTTGCAAATCCGTATGGTGAGATGTTATGCACTATCAATATCAGAATATTTAATAGGAGAAGATAAAAAAAAAATTGGACTAGGAATTGGTTGCTAAGAAGAGGAACCCATGGGTCTTCAACAGGATTTTTAAGGGAATTAGCAACTGAAGACCACGAAGAATTTAGGCGGTGTTTGAGGATAACACCAGTCCAATTCGAAACTTTATTAAAAAAAGATTCTCCTCTTATTCAAAGAGCAGATACAAGTATGAGATCTGCCATAACAGATATGTCTAGGGCATCCCTGGCCAACCCAAATGGATCTCTTTGATTAGGAGCAATGCTACAGGGGCCGCATTTTAGGGAAATGTTCAACAATGTATTAAAAAATTAAAAAATTAAAAAAATTTTAATTCTTTCTTGATGCTTAATGTTTAATGTTTTTATTTTTTACCGACCGACGATAGTAAGGGAGGTATTGTTTTCACACCAAATTTCACATGTGGGGATTTTTACATATCTCCACGAATCATGCATTTTCTAAACAGAAAAAAGTATTTTTAGCATGATGTCTGTCCGTCCGTCTGTCCGTCCGTATAGATGTGTACAGCCTGAACGGCTCAACCGATTTTGATGAAATTTGGTATATTTACTTAATGCATCAGTGGGATGAATTGATAAACTTTTAGTGCAAATCTGGAAACCGGAAGTGGTAGTATTAGCGATCGACGATAGGAAGGAAAGGGTTATTTTCACACCAAAGGAGATTTTTTTATATATCACCACGAATCATGCACTTTGTATTGGTTTTATCCTCGAGAAAAATCATATTTATTAGTTTTTTCTTGATTTAAAATTATATGACGTCACAGCCTGGTCTTGCATATATATTATAAATAAAATAAAATTAAAAATGTTTATATTTATTATT
This sequence comes from Labia minor, assembly GCA_963082975.1. Lineage (NCBI taxonomy): Eukaryota > Metazoa > Arthropoda > Insecta > Dermaptera > Spongiphoridae > Labia > Labia minor. Next base: position 33,310,603 of record OY720349.1, read on the forward strand.
TATGTATCCATATCTGTTTTTTATTACATTAATAAATATATTAAAATTATTTGAAATTGTTTCTGTAGCTGGAAATTAATTTATTTCAAACCGTCGGTCGGTTCGGACCTGGCCAACTTATTTTGAATAAAAATAATAATAACAATTTAAAATAAAAAAATATATTCTTTATTAATTACTATTAATTAACTTTTTTCTTCCTTTTTATGAAATCAAATATGTAATTTAAAAATTGTAGGACATATTTTAAATAAAAAAAATTAATTAATTATAATTATTTCAATTATTTTCTCTGTTTTTGAATATACAGACGAGAAATGAAAGTTACAAAAGAAATATAAAGTTAACTGACGGGCCGCACAATTTTTCACGGTGGGCCGCGGGGTGGCCAGTCCTGCTCTAGTGTTAGATTATAATTTAAATATAAATTAATTTTGATTTTAAAAATGAATATTCTTAACAAAGATTAAATTTTAGTTAAATTTAATTTTTGTGTTCTTAAATAAAAACATATTCCCTACAAGAGAATTTAATTTTGTAAATATATATATATAAACTAATACGATATATATATATTTATATATATGCTTTATAAGAGCAAGTAAGCCTTTTATTTAAACATAAATGGAAATGGGAACCAACTGTCAAATAAAAGTGCGCGTTTAGTATTGCTTCGAACGGTTATGAGCCATTTAATTTTAATTTTAAATGAAAACAAAGTTGATCCTTAGCAGCATTTCACCCCCTCCCCCCTTCCATTTGCTAAACTCTTTTCCTATTCGCCTGGATGGATGGTGAACTTTTCACTGGCTATTAGCCCAGTTTAAAGCTGTGAAAAATATAGAGCACGTTTTAATTCTTTAATTAAAATTCTCTGTAGATGCAATCTCCCATTTATCAATTTTTTTTTTTTTTAATATTTTTTTCTTCTCTTCTTTTGGTACAAATCTGATCTCATTTTTCATTAAATTAATTTATAATCCATATCGAAAGACTTAAAAAGAAACTCTGCCAACTAAATTGATTTTTAAGTAAGAAAAATTAATAATTAACACTTTTGTTATTAAATAATGGACTCTTTTTACCTATACCTATACATATCTTTTAAAAAATAAATTATTTCATTTGATATTGTGCAATTTTTTACTTCAAAATATTTTTTATTGAAAATAATACATTTTACCATATAAAAAAAGAAAATAGATAAATCTTATAAAATGCAAAGGGTTAATTTATGTTAACTCTTATTTATAGTTAAATATAACATTTTTTATAAACCAATATACTATATATATATATATATATATAATTGTATTATAATGATCTGATGGTAATTAAATGAAAATAAATGCTTTTTTTATTCAATAACCACAATTCCTCTCTCTCTCAGATTAATTTAATTTCCGTTTAAGATTTATCTCGAGCCAAGATGACACCCTAGTCGCTTGTTAGTCATGATTTGAATCTCGTCATCACATGAAGATGTCATGATTTTTAATGAAATAATCACGCAACTCACCCTCCCTTTTCTCTCTCTACGTCACTTTTATCCCATTATTCAACTTCAAATCCTTTTAATCTTTTTGTTAAATTAGATTTTCAGAGGGTTGATAAAAAAACAAAAAAAAAAAAAAAAAAAAAAGAAAAAGAAACAAAACTATTAAGTTTTTTTTTCTAGGAACCATCTGCCTCGTCGGGAATTCCTCCCCCCTTAATATTTTTTTTTCTCTCTTCAAGTGCGATTACTAATCATTTTTAGCATTGAATACATTTTAATTAGAAAAAAAGGACAAAGATAATATTTGAATTATTTTTACTTTTTTTTTTCTGTCTAAGATCAACCAATTATAATATATATACGAGGGCAGTTCAATAAGTCCGTGACTTTTTGAATTTCCCGTCTCTTAAATGAAATGGCAACACTGCTCCTGTCAGCAGGCAACTATCAGTTGACTTCTGTCGAAATTTAAATCCGATGGGTCTTTTATTTTTTGTTTGACATCCATTAATAGCAAACTACCTCATGATTTGAGAAGAGCATGAAAAAAAAAGTATATTTCGTGTGCTCATTAAGCAGGAGTGTTTGGCGTTGTTTAACCGTAAAATGAACGAGATTTTGTCGATGAAACGTGAATCCAAACAGCAGTCAAAACAGTGGTTTTTTTTTTCGGGATGAATCGGCACAAATACCTATTTTGATGTCCCCGTAAGAAGGGTTTAAAAAAATTGAAAAACCGTTAGACGAAGTGTATAGGACTCAAGGGAGACTTCGTTGAAAAATAAAATAATTTTTTATCTAAAAACCTGTGTTTTATTCAAAAAGTCACGGACTTATTGATCTGTCCTAGTATATATATATATATATATAATATCTAAACTCAATTTAATGAGCAATCACATTTATATATTTTTATTAAGTTATTATGCCAAATTATATATATAAATTATATATATAAGCAATAATGTATCAGGTTGGCATATCTTTTTAGTGAAAATAATTCTGTGATCTGTGATACATATAAATAAAGCACTATACTTACAATTACTGATATATTAAAATTAGATAATATTTTATTGTTATTATATAAACAAATTAAAGAATAAAAAATGTTTAAACAAATCTCATTCGAAATTTTTTAATTAATTCAACTAAATATGTAATATAATAAATGATCAAAGTTATTTAAATAACTAAAAGTGAATAAAAAAATTAGATTTCAAATGCATTTTCTTTCAAAGTTATTAATTAATTAATTAATATATTGTAATTCTTGAATTACATGTTATAAAGCGACACACGCTATTTCACAATTAATTTAATCCAATCCAATATTAAAATAACAACTCTGTATTATTTTGTTAAAAAAAAATGTTGACATAACTCGTTTGTATTGTATTCTCATATTTAAACAATTTAATATACATTTATTTAATAATAATAATAATAATAATTGAAATGAATTTTTCATATTTTGAAAAGAATTGAAAAATCATCAGGGATAAGTTTTGCTGTCCTATCAAGTTGTTTAAATTCTCTTTTTGTTGTTTTTGGAATCTCCTTTTATCGAAAACATTTTTTTTTCCTCTAATAGAATAAAACAAAGCCAAGTTCAAACGTTCTGAACGACGGATTTTATTGGTGCTCGAGGCGAGGCATGGCGCTTGTCATCCTCGAGCTTAGGTGCTGGTGAAATGGTGAACTTCACTCACCCCTCCCCTCGCTTTCTCCAACATTGCCCCCCCCATCCTCCTTCACGAATAGGAAAGAAGATATTATATTTGCAGCAATCGTCGAAGAATGTAAGGAACGCTTGGGCGCCGGTATTTCGACAATTGAATCGAACAAATAAAGGGGAAAAGAAAACAAAGAAAAATAGGACAGCACCGATGGAGTCTGTTTATGCAAATTCACGAATTAGATTTTCAATCTGAAATCTCCCGGGTGATTTGGTTGGTGGAGAGAGAGAGAAGGGGGTGAAAGGGGCGAAAGAGGCGGTCTGACGTTGTATGTTTTCGCAGCCTCTTGCACGCTTATTGGAAACCTCAATGGATTGCATAAATTACTTACCGACCGATTGGCCATCCGCCACGAGGCCAATGGCTCTGATTTAGTCCAATTTCTTCTACTTGCCTATTCAATAGAAAATAAAACGAAAAAGATGCTCGGCTGGCTGGCTCTGCTCTTTTCAAATCGTGTTTTGCAATTTTATACTTTGTTTTATACTTTGTTTCAAACTCACAAGGTTTCTTACCTTTTTTTCCTCAATGACCATCAATGCTCCCGCATTTTTATTTTATCAGAGAAACAGAGCTGAAATCTTCTGAAAGACTTGTATTTACTAGTCTAGTCTTGTTAAAAATACTTTTTTTTTCCTTTCCTCAAAAATTGCACATATTTTTTTGAATTTAAATTTCTAAATAAAAATTTACTTTAAATAATTGTATATTTAATTATAAACTACAATATTATTATATAACATATGGTAATAATCTACTATATTTATTAGTTAACTTCACTTTTTCCCGACAGAGGGTTAATTTGTATTTTTTTGCACCTAACTTCACATTTATAAGCCGTATAAATATTATATGTTTTGAGAGCTGATATCACAAGGGCTGTGTTTGAAAAAATTCAAGGAATTTTATGCGATTGTTTTTGGTTTATGCCCTTTAAAAAATGGAGAGGAATACGCGGTAAGGATTCATTGACTAATGTGTATGGAGAGGATGTATTGATAGTACGCCAGTGCTAGAACTGGTTTGCAAAATTTCGAATCTGGCAATATTGATGTCGAAGATGCACCACGTTACGGAAGGCCGGGTCAAGCTGATAGAGGCGTGTTATAGACATATGTTGATGCAAATCGGCGAGTAACACCACGTGAGATGATGAGAGGTTAAATTTATACAATTCAACTGTTTATGATAACTTAAAAGGGCTGCGTTTAACTTTAAAGCTCGATAATGGTGTTCCCCATGTTCTCACAGAAAGAAATTTTGTCGCCACGTTGACGTCTGTGATTCGCTTCTTAAATTTTTTGAAGCGCATCATTACTTTAAAGTGGGTTCAAGATGGGACTAAAATTGCTTGTATACAACAATGTAAAACACAAGTGAAAAAAAGTTGAATAGGCTCAAGCCATTTCGAAAGCCAATATCCTTCAAAAAAAGGTGGTGGGATTGCAAAGGAATCGAACTTTTTTTGAGCTTTTACTGGATAATACAACAATTAATTCTATCGTGTAAAATTCGATTATATTCAATTTTTGAGTTTCTTAGTATGATTATATGAACACATCCATTAATCTACTCCCATGTTTTGATATTTCAAGCAGCAAGATCGCGATCCTTTTTACATTTAATCCAAAGATCTAAAAAAGAAAAATATAAGGATTTAGACCCAAATCCGAAAATCCAAAAGGATCGTGATCCTGTCCACCCCTGATTTTAAGAAACATTCCATGTGAGAAACATAAAAAATCGAACAAGATGGCAGTAAATTATCTGCAAACGAAAATAAACCATTATTAGGTATATTGAGAACAAAAAGATATGCTTTACTTTTTCCAGTAGAAAGAATTTAACAATCATTCAATCCATTAAAATTTTCTTTTCTTTTTATCAAAAAAAGATTTAAGCTTTCTCATTACTTTCTTTCTTTTAATTCCAAAAAATTTTGAAATATTTAGTATAGCTAGTTATTAAAAACATATAAAAATGTTTGTTAGTGTTATATGCAATTATTGCCTTTGAAATTGAGAATCGCTTAAAGAAAAGAATGTTTAAAGTCTCTACATATATTAATTATAATATTTGAAAATAAAGTTTGTGTCATTAATCAATAGGAATAATTAATATAATAATAAAAATATTATACCTATTTATGCATTTTAAGCTGGGGCTGTCCTTGTATATATTAAATACACTATATTACTATGATAGAAAGGAAAATGATTAAGCTAAATTTTACGATAATCATTATTACGAGGACTAATTAATTTTCAGATACAATTAGGTAGGAAATTAATTTGTAAGATATTAATATAATTCATAATACATTATTTCAAGAGTTTATGATTAGAGTAGAATTTAATATTCTATCTCCATTTAAATTTAATAATATGATTTAAAATAGAATAAAATTCCCTCTCTTGGATTATATATTATATTTTATTTATAATTCACTAATATTTAAATATTTAATTATTTAACACAAATATACTAATGAGAAAATTTTAGTTTCAAAACATAATTTGGCTAACATTGAATTTAAATTTTTATTTTTGATATTATATACGAGTATATATATTAGTCTCGGTCTGTTGTACAAGACAGACGTGTTTTAGTGTTAGACAAATGGGGCCAAAATGGACACCGAAACGTCAAGATTCAAATTTCATAATAAAAAGTGAAAATAATCCGTAAATAATTTTTCATATATATATCTTAACTAGGTTGATAACTATAGAGTTCTTTGGAACAATTACATACCTTAAGCCATTCATCCAGCATTTTTTATTATATTGTAAAATAACTAATATTAAAAGAAAATTACATACTCGTGTATATACTTATTTGTAAATTTAAGCTGAAAAGCTTTTTTTAAACAATTTTCAATTTTTAAATGAAACTGAAAATTAATAAAAAAATCAATAATTTAAAGGTGACTTATTAAAAACACACGGTTTTAAGTTTCAAGATAAATTTTTATTAAACTTTATGATCATTTTGACAGTAATGTCATTATCACTAGTTTGTACTATATACACATATATTTTTTGATATATTAATTTTTGTTGGAATATAATATATTTATTCATTTTATATTATAACAGTCTTTTTATTATATATAATATAATTATTTAAATTATAAATATTTTTGAAAATTTTTTAGATTAAAGTTTTTTGTAGTATCAAAATATTAATAATAATCATTAGATAATTCATATATTATATATACAAGAGTATATGAATATATATATATATATGTATATAATTCAAATTAATATTGCATAAAAAAATATTTATTTCATAAAATTATTATATATATAGTTAATTCCACAACTAGGATAAAAGTTCTCCTTTATTTAGTAATAAAAATTATTAGATATATAAATTTTAGTTAAAATATATATTTAGTAGTTTTATTATTATTAATCAATCAATATTTATTATGTTTTTTTTTATTTTATTTTTAACTTATTAATGTAAAAATGTTTTCATTATGTTGATTGATTTTAGCCAAAGTAGAATACAAGTGACCAATTTTCTTAATACCTCGAGCTCGGTTTGCTTTTAAGAAAGAAAGAAAGCAAGCTAATGGGAGTTCTAAAAGGGTGAAAATAGATTACGATAAAGAGTATTTGGACATGCGAAAAGAATGGATGGAGAACTAATAGGAAAACAAAAGTAAAGAGGAGAGAATATAACTAGGCCTAAGAAAAAGGAGACACCATTAGGAGAAAAGTAAATACGGATTGGTGGTGAGATGAATTCAAAGTATCCAAAAGAAAAACACACAGTGAATCCCACCCACACACTTCATTCGAAACCTTTAATTAGAAATATATTAATCACATAGAAAAGTTTAAACATTTTATTAATTATAGTTTAGTATTTAATTAAATTTTCACTAGAATAATTTCTATCAAATTCAAATCTATTTCTGTTTTGCTAATGATTTTGAAATTCATTAGATCCAGCAACTAACTACCTTCCTATTTTTATTTTTATTTTTTATTTTATAATTATAACGTTTTTATCAACTTCACTTCATGTCTGTCTGTCTGTTCGCTCTTATGAAAAAATTGAAATCGATTTTGCATTATCTAAATGGACTATTTACTAAATGCGCCCAACGTTTTTCGTTGAATATGAAGCAATTCATCCATAAACTTTGCCAGGCTTATAGAAAAATTATTTTATTCTTTTTTAGTCCATGAAAAAAACGTTATTTTATAAATTTTTTTATATTTATATATATATATATATTAAGAAATTTATAATATTTTGTTACTTATTAAATTGAATCTAAATCTAATATTGATTGAATAAGATATTAATGTTCAGTCCAAATTACATTTTAGGAGTGAAATTATTTTCATTACTTAAAAAAAAATTCTGAAAATTAGATAAAAATATTTTTTCTAATTAAAACCGCTCAGACGAAATCAAAATAAATTAAGTATTAGATTTCCGCTTGGACGTTTTATATTCAAAGAGTGTTTTTTTTAAAAGAAAATAAATAAATAAATAAATACTCAAAATTGCTGTTAAGCTTTTGTGAAAGTCCAACCCAATTAGAATGAAAGCGATGCGATAGACCTCTCTGTAAACATGATGTTTAAAGTTTTCAAAGCCGTACACGCTGTTTGGTTGCCGCCATTTCGCGTGTAACACGCATCGATTTTCAATATATCTAATTCGCCCTTTTAATAATTAGATTGATCTAATCGTTGTAAATGAGTGAATGAGGGAATGGGTAATGGGATGAGGGGATGTTTTCATTGCACCAGATTCTACCGTTCGGACTTAACACTCCTCCTCATTCCTGGCTTAAATCTCTACTGTAATCTAAAAGAGAGTATCTAGTTTCCTTAATAATAATAATTAAAATATTAAGAATATTATACTTTAATATAAGTATATTAATTTTTTGGTTTATTTGATGACTTGACTTCTTCTGAACATTTTTTTCTAGTTTTTCTCCCTTCATATGAATTTATAATTAAAATTATACGATTGGTTATTGTTTCTTTTGAAATCTTGATAATTTATTCGAAAATGATTAATTTTATTGAAAATATCGTATCTTTTCTTTGTAAATGAAGAGTAACTCATTTTTTTGTTTATTTTAGGCAGCTTTGACGTTCCTTTAAGTTTTTGGTCTTGAGCAATCGTCTCATTTAACCTCGATGTAGGAGAAGAGGTTGGGGATATGGGGCATTGAAATGAAGAGCGAGTTGAGACATGATGACTGTACCATCGATTCTAAACCTTCCAGGATAGAAATATAAAATTTCAACCCTTTTTGAAAGACTATTCCTCTATAAAATTAAATTGATGTATTAGAAAAAATATTAAAATGATTTACATTCCCCTTATTATAATAAGCATCAGGCAAAACAATTATATATTTAATTTCAATTTCCATAAAAATTAATTAAGAATTATTTTCTTCTTCAGTAATGTAATTCTGCAGTATCTTAAAAAAAGACATGTTTTTTCTCTCTTTCCAAAAAATAATTATTTTAGTGGAAAGAATAATTGATTTTTAATATAAGAAAAATCTGTTTCATACAGTAACAAAAAATTATTAAATATGTTTATATTTTAAGTTATATTTTTTTATAAAATGTTAAGTTTTTAGAACTTGAACGATTTCTTTACTTTTTATCATACACCTATATACCATATACATATACGATGTACAATTGAAGAGGTATATTCCTGGTCACAACAATTTTTCTTTCTTGATCCTCCTCTTTTATTCTCATCATATCTCACTAAGCATTTATTAAATCAAAAAATTAAATAATTTTTTTCTTTTAATGTAACTAATATCAAATTATTTTTAATTATTATTTAAAATCACCTTCATTCAATTTTTAATTAATTCTCTCTCTTTCTTAATTCTCTCATCTCTAATTTTTTATACTATCTTGGTTTAAAAATGATGAATATAAGATCACAAAAATATCAATAATATTTTATAAATCATTGACTCATTAAAGTGACATTCCTATTAGGAATGAAGAGAATTGCGATCTTTTTGGATTATAACCGGAATATCTGTGACTTTCGGAACTGGATCTAAATCCTTTTTTCCTTTAATTAGTAAAAATTCAGTTCCGAAAATTGCAAACTTGCTCATACCTGCCAATAAGTAACTATCAAGATTATTATTATACATATATTTTTTTAATCCTGCCACTTTTGATGAATATTCTTATAAAATATACTAGAATGAGAATATTTTATAGCAAATAATCAAATAAGATCCTAAAAAATTTAGAATAATTTTAAAAAATTTTTCAAAATAATTTATTTAAATAATTCTTGAAAATTGTATCCAACTGAAATTCATCTTCCTAGAGGTCTTAAAATTTCTTTAATGAAAATTTTAACGTCTCATAGCAATCATTTCTTCTATTTACTGCCAAAGCAGACACCCCTAAAACAGTTTCTTATTTAATAGCTATTAAATTTAAGATTGCGGGCAAAGATCGCCAGACGTTTTGAGACCTTAATTAGATTTGTTCAATATAGTGATGTCAAAATGGCCCATCGTTTGATTTTACGACATAATCCAATGGAGGTGGCCACAATCCTAACCTAATTATTCCCTCTCCATCCGAGAAATTTGATCATCCGAGCATCTAATTTCATTAAACCCCTACTTAATGAAAATAGAGGCCAATCCTCTTTATACTTGATTATATTGATTTGTTTTTATCTTAAATGATCTTTCTTAATATTCAAAATTTTCTATATCTATTATAAATATGTTATACCTATACATATACATATACATATACATATATATATATATATATATATATATTTACATCTTATTTCTAAAACAATTATTTGCCACTTGTATTAACGGGTGTGAGGCGTGGTCTATGACCTTGGGGGACGAGAGAAGGTTTATCATATTTGAAAATAGGATTCTTCGCAGCATTTATCGGCCAAACCAAGATGAATGTCGGTGACTGAATAACGAGGAATTGTATGAACGCTATGCCTCTTCAGACATAAATAGAGTAGTAGTATGGCAGAAGACGAGGATAGATTGGGAGAGTAAAGAATGGCGAAAAATCTATTTGTGGGGAAAACGATTAAAAGACCAAGGATGCGGTGACCAAACAATGTATGAGAAATGGAAGAAAATAGGATTTGGATAGGTGTAGCACAGGGTAGTAGGAAAACTTGTAGAAATGTGGTTTCTGCGGCCAAGAACTTTCAAGATCAACAGAGATAGGTAGATAGATATTATATTACTACATATTATCAGAATGAATTGTAATTTTATATTTATAAATGTTAAAAAAATTAATTCGATTCTTTATGCAAATGAATGTTTACTAATTAAATTCACATTTAAATTTGCATTCGTCAACTCCACTTGAGCTCTTTGGAATTAATCTTGTCAGTTTGTAGTTGATATCACCATAATTTCCTTATTCCTATCATGTTCAAAAGTAGACATCATTTTTTTTTTTAAAATTTGCGATAGCAAAAAGTTTTTCTTTTCATCTTAAGTCAATTATTTTATCTAATTATTTCCCTCATAACAAGAATTATCACTCGCTATTTTATGATCTAATATTCATAAATATTCATTAAAAAAAGATCAATGTTTTAATTAAGAAACTTTATATATGTAATATCTATTATATATAAACTAACTTTATTACTTTAATAATTGTTAATTTAAAATATTTGAAGATTATTTTAAAATTATAGTGTCCCATATTTGTTAACATTATTTATTAAATAAAATATTTTTAATGAAAAATATTGGACCTTGGAAGTTTTAGTCATCTTTCTTATTTAAAAAGTTTTGATTTAAAAAATTTTAAGACAAATTTTTATGAATTTTAATTTATTTATTTTTTAATTAAAAAAAATAGAAATATGTACATATAGTAATAATTTTTACTATCTCGTAAGAGATAGTATTGCGATCACGAAAATTTTCGAAGTCGAGATTTTGATGTTTTTATACGTTTTGAAGGTTCCTGAATCATTTTCACTAAGGTTGAGAAAAATGTCTGTGTGTGTGTGTGTGTGTGTGTGTGTGTGTAACCAAGATTACGCAAAAACGGTTTGAGCTAGAATCATGAAATTTGGCATTATTTAAATTTTTCATTTCAACTGGAAGAAGAATAAAATTGATTATCAACCTCCCTATCCCCCCTTTTACAATTTAACCTTATTTCTTAAGCTTATTAAGCGCTAGCACATACTACAATCCATAAAAATGTAAATAATCATATGAACAAGTAAATATTTTTTAGATAAATTTTTTTAATCAGTGAACTAAGGGAACTAAGAGACTTGGAAAAAATATTTTTCCGAATTTTATTCAAAAATATGCCTAAATTAATGATTTGTGCGGCATTTCGGGTTGTGTTCAGAAGTTTTTCCCATAATTATTACACAGTGTCACTCTTTTATCTTTTCACAGGGTGTATAACAACTATAAAACCTCTAACTTGTTAATATCCCTTGTAGGGATATAACCAATCAAATGGGTTGCTCTCTAAACGGGGTAGAGGTGTTGTATGATTGTTACAACAATGAGTCCTCTCAACCTTTTTACTATCTCGTTTTGAAGGTTCCTGAATCATTTTCACTAAGGTTGAGAAAAATGTGTGTGTGCGTGCGTGCGTACGTGCGTGTGTGCGTGTGTGTGTGTGTGTAACCAAGATTACGCAAAAACGGTTTGAGCTAGAATGATGAAATTTGGTACATGAGCATTATTCAAAATTCGTAGTTTCCTATCAGCTTTTGAGAAATGTACCGGAAGAAGGTCATTACTAACAACGTTTTGATTTTTTTTCCTCTAAAGTGACCGTAAAAATAAAGATATATGTTTGATAATTTTTCACATGATTAATAATTTTATAAAACTGCTATATATAGAATTTCAGCTTGATTGATTCGCTGAAATTACCAGAATTAATTTTTTAACACTGCAAATCTCACGCGCCAACATGTGACGTGGTGCCATCAACAAAAAGCCAAACATGCGCTGGTTTAATATTTATTATTTATAATTTATAATTAATTAAATTTAATTTAAATATAATATATTATGTTATTTAATCCAATGCATATTGCGAGATAGTCGAGTGGAGACACTCCAGCTAATTTTAACATAAAATAATAGTTTTCTAATAGATAGTTCGTCCCCCTCCTATCATGGTTTTAGTGGCTACTAACTGATCTTTTACCAATTGGTATCCATATGAATACATTTTTATATAAATTATTTGAATTATCAATATTTTCCTTTATTATTATTGTTGTTATTGTGCTTTTTGTTTTTGTTTTTGAAAATATTTTACATTTTTTTTTCTATGAATATACAAATACCATTTTCATTTATAATTGTTAATTATTCTAAAATAAATGGCGAGAAAGATTTTCTAAATCTGAATATCAAATAATAATGAAATCAATATTTGGTTTATATTCTAATTATAAGTTGATAATTATATATTCAAAGAAAAAAAAACTAATAAAATGAATTGGGAGTGAGAGAGAGAGAGGGGGAGTTTGCTTATTTTGCATTTTGCTTACACAACTAATTAACGCAAAAGTGACTCTGTGAATATTGGCAAAACTGAAATTGCTTTTTTTAATCTGTTGTTTTACCCGCAACGAATGCGAAATCAGCATCGGATCAATATGCTTTGGCGACGGCATCCAATTGCCTGAAAGATGTCTCTTTTTTTATTTTATTTTAGGCTCAATCGAGTGATAAAAGTCCTTTTGTGATCTCATCTTCTATTCAATATTTACCTACACGAAAGACACACCGCCTCAATGCATCTCGTTACTCGCTAATTTATTTGTTTTCCTTTTTAAGAAGAGATCAATAGGGGGGGGTGAGGGGATTGGATCGGTGTCCCTTTTCTCACAACCACCCTCTTTTTTGTTTGTTCCAGACGGAGGGGTCGCCATGGACAGGGGACTTGCGTGACCCCTAAACCCAATAGGGCATCTTGGACCGGAGGTGGGATGGAGCCTCCGCTACACAGCCTACCCTAGGGCCCGATGACTATCGGCGCTCTCCTCGCGCTCAGGGTGGCCCTATTGGGCGCCCTTTGCGCCACCCAAGCCCTCGAAGTTGGTAAGTATCCACCTTCCGCCACCCAATACCTCTATTTATCTAGCTATTTCAATCAAGCAGGGGAGTGAGTACGCTTCTTAATTATTTCCCAACAACATCAATAGATCAATTCATTTAGAAAAAATAATATTTTCAAACAAATAGACTCAGAAAATTTTAAAACAATTTGACTTTTTACCGAACCACGACAAGGGAAGGTATTATTTTCACAGCAAATTGCACATGAGGAAATTTTTACATATCTCCACGAATCATACATTTTGTTAACGGAAAAGAATATTTTTAGCATCATGTCTGTCCTTCTGTCCGTCTGTCTATTGTGAGTCCATATAGACGTGTACAGCTTGAACGGCTCAAAGGATTTTAATAAAATTTGGTATATATACTTAATGCATCAGTACTATGAATTCATCAACTTTAGGAGTATATCCGGAAACCGGAAGTGGTAGTTTACAAAGTATTAATTTTATATTCATTATCGGAAAATATTTCACTTAAAATATAGTAGTAGTTAATAATTCAGTAATTAAACTAAAAATAAAAACCAAGATAATATAATTTAGTCATTTTAATTCAAGTTTTAAAAATATTTTTTTATACTATATATATACGGTCATTAAAAGTTTCCGGCCTGACCAAGAAAAACGATATTTTTCAATTTTTTTTTTTTTTTGTTTTATTTTTCAAAATTCACGATAGTTAAGACCTGTACGATGTCAGTTGAACGTGTGCGAAATATTTTGCAAAACCATTTGAATATGGAAAGCTGTGGGCAATGTGGGTGCCGCATTTCCTAACGTTAGACCAAAAATTGCTTCGAAAAACCATTTCTAACGTAGGGTTGCCATAATTGTTGGACTTCAGACCGGGACACCCAGCTCCCCAAAAAAAAAACACTTGTCAAATACGTACACTTACGTCTTTATTAATTTCGAAGCAAAAATCAGAAAACAATAATAAAACAACAACAAGAACAAAACAACAATACTGGGTATAATTAAATAATTAATTGTTTGATTCCCTGATTAATGGGTTGATCAGTTTGATTCTTCCTCGTTTGATTCTCCTTTCTTATCGTATTTATCAGATTTTGTCGCTTTTTCAAGCAAATCCTTTTGTCGATTGAGAGCAAATTGCGCTCATCTGTCCACTGAGCTTTAATTAACGAAAACACTCGTTCAACATGGCATTGTGGAATGGCGTACAAATATTGGCATATTTTAAGTAGGTTCGCTTTCCTTTCGGACTCTTCAGTCTTTGTAAAATAGTACTGCCATTTGCCGTGCACATCCTTGCTATCCCATTCTTTGCAGATTTTATTATGAATAAATGACTTCAAATACATTACTTCCGCATAAATTGAATCCGTAAAAAATATACCCAGTTCATTTAAATACCCAACGGTTTTTTCAACTTGTTCCCATTCGGGTTCTTCGTGGAGAAGCATCTAAGAAAAATCATCATATTTTGCCAGTGGAACTGACCACCTCTCTAAGTAAATGATACCAACGTTGAAAAATTTCTCTACATTATTTTCAAATTCGTCTTTCTGTGCCTTCGTAATTTCCTTATGCATTTTCAGTTTATTATATTTCTGGCTGGTTTGAATACCCAGGAATTTGCTGGTCAATCTCTGCATTAATTGTCTTTTTGTGTCCTCTAAAATATTTTTCACTTCAATGACGCTTATGATTGACTTTTCAAGCTTTTTAATTTGCTTCTCAAGCAAAAACATTTGACTGTGTACAAACAAGGTATAAATTTCGGATAAAGGATTTGAAAAAAAAATCATTATAGCCTGTGGAGGATTTTCTTCTTCCAGAAAAAATGTTTTTAATGGCTCCCACAATTGTAGAATTCTTTCAATCGCTGGAAGGAGCGATAACCATCTACTTCTTGAATGAGATTGAATATTTGCATATGTGACCCCAGCAGACTCGCAGAAATTTTTAAGACGTTCATTCCTCACAGTATATATTGAAAAGAATTTGTATAATTTTAAAACGACAGATTCGACATCAATCGATAATACATCGGCGGCAGTAGAAGCTGTATTGTGTATAGCATGTGCAGGGCAACCGACTCCTTCTATGTTTGCTGACAATGTTTGGTTCAATTTCTAATAAACATTATTTGTTCCACTCCTCTCCCTTCCACCGAAATTTGTATTTGTGTTATCAGCCCCAAATGCCACGAGGCCTTTCAACGGAATATTATATCTTCTTATTGCACCCATACAAAATGCTGTTATTGTATCAGACGTTTCATTGGGCAAGGTTTGCAATTCTAGGAGTTTCACTTTCAAGCCCTCGTTTTCCGTGAAATAATGGATGAGCAGAGGGAACATTTTCTTAAGCGTATGATTGCTCGAATCTGTAGATATTCCATAAAAAGGAATATTTTGCATTTCATTTTGAATTCCATTTACAGAATGAGGGGCCAATATGTTTTTAATTATCGCAGTTGCTTTAGTCCGCCCACATGATTGTTTCTTCGCAATTTCGGAATCGGGATACATTATTGAATTCAATTTCGATGAGCAATCTAACGAATTAAATGATTGGTGGTGTTTGATTGTTTTGTACGCTGTCGTTAATTCCGCAGCACTTATTAAAATATTTTCCGGAGAATTTTTCTTAATAAAATAAGAAGATTCGTCCTTTGATGTAGATGCGGAAATTGATTTAGACTTGTGGTTTGATGATTTTATATGGTCCCTGATACTGGATTTTCCGCCATGACTCACCGATATATATATATTACAAATGGAACAAAATGCTTCGTATTCATTTTTCTACCTTTTAATGCATGGCCACTCTTTGGTGAATTCGTCAGAAAAATAGCATTTACTTTTTGGCATTGTTGATGGTATTTGAAATTAATTATTAATATGGTTCAAACAAATATCTGAAAGGCAAAATTAATCATAATTACTGGCATGCCGCCTATATAAATTACAATAATTAAATACCCATGCAATCTTCAGTTCCGTCTTCACAACAATAATAATAAAAAAGTGAATTTATTAGTTATTGTAAGATGTCCTGAAATTTTACATTATGATATGCATACGCTTCAGTTTCCATAAAACAAGCAACAATACAGAACCAAACGAAAAACGCGAAGTGTTGAATTCGACTGCCTGTGTAAGTGTGTGCCGCGTGCGCTTTGCAAGTAATACGTGTTCTTGTGGGAGGGGGGGTTGAGGAGTGGGAACTTTTGAGTGGTAGGACTCAACGGGGACTCGACGATGCAATGTCCGTGGCGTCGGCGCGGCGCTTTGTTTCAAAGTTCCAATTCCAATACAGTGATAGTGATATGCTTAAATTTTTGATGGACCGGGACAATTAAGGCTTGGACCGGGACACCGGGACATTGGGCCAGAAACCGGGACATGTCCCGGTGTACCGGGACGTATGGCAACCCTATTCTAACGACAATTTGGCGCTGTAGGCGTAATCCAAACGAATTTTTGCGTCGATTCATAACTGTTGATGAGACTTAAATTAAATTAAATCAAATTTAATTAATTAATTAAATCATTTATTAATTAATTAAATTAATTAGAACACCGATATGAGAAATGTATCAGTGTTGATGGAGATTATGTTGAAAAAAAATTTAAAAACATCGATTTTCTTGGTCAGGTCGGAAACTTTTCATCCTACCCTCGTATATATAAATAAGTAATTTCCAAACAACATTATATATGTATATATAAAATTAATTTATTTCAAATAGTCGGTCAGTTCTGTGCCTGGCCACAGCTGATTTTTTTTTATTGTGGTTATTTATCAAATTATTTATAACATTCATATAATTTTTTAATATGGTATATACCAATATACCTATATGGTTAAAAACTAAACATCCAACCCAAGTTCTTTTTAACTCAAAACTAATCTTTATAAATATAATAAGTTTTTTGTGAATTAATTGAGACAAATTTTAAAACACTAAATATGTGTATGTAATACGTCTTCTGAATTTTTTTTTTAAATGCCTAATAAAATTAATCTAATTGAGTTGAATTTTGATACCGATATAACTTACTTACTTTAATACTAATGAAAAAACTGTCATATATTTTTTTATTTGCAAGAGACATTAAAAAAATGGTTGTGAAAGTTTTCTCATAAAGAATCCTATATAAATAAAGTAAATCCTAACATATCGTTATCATATTAATTTTCTTTTTAGATTTTTTTTAAGCCTTTTTATCAAATTAAAAATAAATTTAGTCATCTTTTCTTTTTAATTAAATTGTCATTTTTTTTTTAATTTTGTTGTATCCTCTTAAATTTCATTATTTAAATATGTGTGCATTTTGCATATTTTTAAAAATATTTATTCATATATTATCACGGGACTCTTTCTATGTATTTATTGTGATTTTTAAACAAATATAATATGTGTTTTAAAATAATACGAGGGCAGGTCAATAAGTCCGTGACTTTTTTTAATGAAACATAGATTTTTGGATAAAAAATTATTTTATTTTTCAACGTAGTCTCCTTTGGGCTGTGTACACTTCGTCCAACGTTTTTTTCGCCAATTTTTTTATTCCTTCCAAATAATAAGATTTGTTGAGGGCATCAAAATAGATTTGTTTGGGAGATGATTTCATCGTTGTAGTCAAATCTCTTTCCGCCGAGCCATTTCTTAAGGTTTGGAAACATGCAATAGTCACTCGGGGCTAATTCCGGAGAATAGAGCGGATGATGGAGCACTTAGTATCCTAATTCATGGATTTTCATGGAAATTCACTTTTTTCCATTGTTTTTTCAAATCATGGGGTAGTCTGCTATTAATCGATGCCAAACAAAAACTAAAAGACCCATCGGATTCAAACGATCATCGGACCCAGATGATCATTTCCTGCTGAGAAGAGCAGTGTTACAATTTCATTTAGGAGATGGGAAATTGAATAATTCACGGACTTATTGACCTGACCTCGTATATTTAAAATTTATAATAAATCGTGAATAATATATTATGTGGATGGGAGGTGCGGTTTTTGTGTCTAGGTGTTAAAAGAAAATGAAACCGAGTAGTTTTTCAGATATTGAAGTTTTGTTGTCGGTTTATCCAAAATAAAAATTAGCTCGACTATCTCGCAATTTGAATTGGATTAAATAACATAATATATTATATTTAAATTAAATTTAATTAATTTTAAATTATAAATAATAAATATTAAACCAGCACATGTCTGGCTATTTGTTGATGGCACCACGTCACATGTTGGCGCGTGAGATTTGCAATGTTAAAAAATTAATTCTGGTAATTTCAGCGAATCAATCAAGCTGAAATTCTATATATAGCAGTTTTATACAATTCTTAATCATGTGAAAAATTATCAAACATATATCTTTATTTTTACGGTCACTTTAGAGGAACAAAATCAAAACTTTGTAAGTAATGACCCTCTTCCGGTTGAGCTACATTTCTCAAAAGTTGATAGAAAACTACGAATTTTGAATAATGCTCATGGACCAAATTTCATCATTCTAGCTCAAACCGTTTTTGCGTAATCTTGGTTACATACATACACATACACATACACACACACACACACACAGACAGAGAGAGAGAGAGAGAGACAGACACACAGACATTTTTCTCAACCTTAGTGAAAATGATTCAGGAACCTTCAAAACGTATAAAAACATCAAAATCTCAACATCAATCTTACGAGATAGTAAAAAGAAGCAAAATAAAAATTATAATCATTAACTCTTTTAAATAAGGTAGTGGAAAACTTTAAATAAATAATAATACCAAATGCGGTAGGTATATTATTTATTTTTATTTATTTTTATTATATTAATTTTTATAATCATAAATTCTAAGGATTCTTTATAATAAATTGACAGTTTAATGTTATCTAAAAACAAAATAAATTAAATAAATATTCACAATTTGAATTTTAGAGGGGTCACGAGAAATATTTTCAGGGTCACCAAATTAGAAGAACTTTATATCAGGTGTCGGCAACCAGGTTGCCCCCGAAGTTTTTTTTCCAATTTTTCCAATATGGTTCTAAAAAAAAAAGGAAACTGCGATCAAGCTCTTAAACATTTGCGATTTTTCATTATGGCTCTAATAAGTATCACCAAGTGTGCCCACCTCTGTTATATTATTTCAGAAATGTGCCCGACTATTGAAAAAGGTTGCCGACCCCTACTTTATATATCAATAAAAAAAAACCTCTAATAAAAAGAAATTTCAGAAATAGTTTCATTTTAACTACGTTGACGATTAAAAAAAACCCTCTACTATCTACTCAGGAGTCGCGACAAATTTTTTCAAAAAAATGGGGGTCGCAAATGAAGATAGGTTGCGCACCACTGCTCTCTAACTAAGAAAATATATCTTATATTTGCACTTTGTATACAAGAAATATAAACAACAAAGTCAAACAAAATTATAAAATAACAATAACAAATTTATTCGTACTTGGCAAATGTTTTTCTAACAAAAAGACAAAAATACAAAAAAAAAAAAAAAATTTATTTGCTTTTAAATTATATAACACGGTGAAATAGATAAAAAAAAATTTTCAATATTAAATTTCACTTAAGTACAGGAAGTAAATAAAAAAAGTTAGCAAATTAATTAATTCATTTTGCAATAGCATGTAAAATTAATTCAATGTCCCTTGGCGTATTTTTTACATTTAAAACAAGTCACTAGCAGAGTTTATGAAATTAAATATTTGCTAGGACCAATGCCTTTTGGACCGTGTTAGGTGAAATAAAATTCAATGATCCAAATAATTAAGGTTCCATTAAATTTTCTATCAAATATCAATAAGTATTCTATAAATATGAATAATTACAATTTGGCCATTTTATTTAGTTCATTGAATTGTGGTTTATATTTTTCCTATTCAAGTATAAATAATAAATTTATAATCAATGAAAAGCATGAAATTCCTCCGCGGAATGATAAACACGCATCGATATACAAATGATATATGGCGGCTAAATAGAACATGGGCATAAATTAATAATCCATTATATGTCACATTAACGTAATTATTACTATGAATACAATAATTTGATACTATTTTTTTATCTATATATCAAATTAATAAACAAAAATTATAATAGATTATATATAATATAATACTATTATTAATTTGATGGAAAAGCATTTTGATACTTTAATAGAAATATAGAAATTTGAATAATAAAAATTAGTAATTATGAATATATTTTAATTACTCGACTGATTTATATACATATTAAATGTTGTATATTTTTTTATTTATTTAGTATATTAGAGTGTTTCCCAAACTCTTAAACTTTCTTCTTGCTTAACAGACCCCTATTCTTTGATCTAGTATAAGTATATTAATAAAGTTGAACATAGAATTCTGAACTGTTGCATTTTTGATAATTTAAACATTTTTATTACATTAGTAGTAGTAGAAATATTAATATTATTATTTAACAAAACTCAAAATTCAATATTTTATAAATTAGTAATTACATAAATTCTTAGTAGGAATTCCTAAATGAAAAAAAAATGTGACGGTTGAAGCTGATATTTTTTTATGTTTTTGAAATCACGTTCAAATTTTGATTAATAATAAATTTCATAACTTTCACCTACGATAATATTGCTAATAAATATTATCAAGTGTATTTTCTTATATAAAAATTATTAAAAAATATTATTTTACAAATAAAAAAAACTCCTCTACATATTTTATTTATGATGAAAATTTAAAACAAAAATTTCAATGAGAAATTACTTAAAAAATACTTTAAAACATGGGTGATTGTATAAATATTCTTCTCTTCTTCTTAAGGCACGTCTCCCTTCGGAGTTTGGCCATCATCATGACTAGGATAGCCTTAGAAGCTGCCCAGCCATGATGATTTTTCTGGGAATGTTAATGCGGTGGGTTCCCGCTGCCTTCCGCATGTATAGAACCAGGAACTAACAATTCTTGGAGCCGGAGGCAGGTGATGATAAATTGAATTTATTAGAAAAATTTGGTCTTAGTTGGAATCGAACGAATTTTCTACGCAAGAAGTCGGCGTTGACTTCTTGTGTAGAAAATTGCCACGCTACACTCTCGGCTAGGTGCCTCCTTGTATAAATATATAGTGTAATAAATATAATTTTAATAAATACTACTACTATGGGGGATCCATTGAAATCTTTTGTTTTTTCATAAGAAATTGCTCTTTCAGGTTCTATTGTCCCTATACAAAGCCCCATTAGGAATCCATAGTATAATATATAATTATAATTTTCTAGGTTATTGGGATTTAATCTAAGTTCATTTCAGTTATATAAAATTTATAAGGCGCCATTGGGTGTGTGGGTAGCGAACCTGCCTCACATTCACATGGTCCCGGGCCTGGCAAGGGAATTTCCCCAGCTGGGGTCTATGGGACGGAGTCAATCCAGCCTCCGGGAACAACATTGGGAAAAAGCTACTTGATAGCCCCTCCGATCAAGAAAATCAAGGTAAAGGTTGAGAGGACCCTTTCTACTGATCATAGGACACCTCATTGATATAACTGGCTTGATAGGATAACTGGCTTTATACGTCCTACGCAAGTCAGAGGTTTTTTTTTATATAAAATTTTTTTATTATAGATATACTTTTTTTTAGTAAAATTATTAAAAATTTTTTTGGAGATTTAAAGGGATTCACTCCAACCCTCCCTCGTTTTCAACAATTGAATTTTAAATTATGTTTCGAACATACATATATTTTTTTTTTTATTTCAACAACCAAAATTTTGTGAAGTGAAGCATACATTTTTAAAAACTCAACCACTCCCCACAAATCCCAGAACTGCGCCGCCCAATGTAATGGAAGTTTAAATTAATAAAAGTAGCTAAATATAAAGTGAATGCATATAACCAAAAGGTCGGTATTAATATAATAACAAAGTTAACATTAATTATAATATTTTTTAAAAACAATTATCACAAAAATTTTTTAATTAAGAAAGGGATTATAATTGTACTATAATTTTAAGATAACTTTTATGAAAAATTAGCCTTTTATTTTTAATTTCATCATTTTATTTTAATAAAATATACCTGATTTTTAATTTTTTCATAAATCTTCAATGCTTTATTTTTAATTTTATTAGTATCAAATGGAATCCGTTTTTGAGTGGTGTCTTCTAGCCATAACATTAATTTAATTTTCCTTATTTCCCATTCCAGCATATGAAAACTGTGTTTATACTCGTAGAAGATGCAGGTTTATGTTCCTCTTGTTAGTTTAAAATAAATGGAATTCCTAGATTTATTACTACCACTGTAAACAAATTGAACGGAATTAAAAAATGTATGTAATTTTTTTTTTAATTTCATATTTTAAAAACTGGGTCAAATTGAAATTGTGTAAATAGAGTACCGTGTAAATCGGGGGATAGGTGTATTTAGAAGAATGTTTACTTTAAAATGAATTTGCGATCGAGTAAACTTGAGAATGGTGGGAAGATAATATAAATATAAAAAATTTGAGAGAATTAAGAGTAATTTAAAATTGGATGGAGGTGGCTATAAATAAAAATTGCCGGAAGAATGAGGTGGGCGGGGCCAAAAACTTTTAAATTTAAGGAAAGTTAAAGAAATACCTACCCATTATAAAAATGGGTAGGTATTTCTAGAGATAAAATTACTTTTTTTTAATTATCAAATTATAGTCAATAATTAATCGAAAATTTGGATTCTATTCTTTAATATCGAAAATCGTAATAGAAAGTAATAACATTTTCTCGCAGCAGTTTATTTTTATATTAAGCAGATATTGGAACAATTTATTTATTTATTTATTTGTGTTTAGAAGTAATATATGCAAGGCATGTAACGAATATGATACCCTTCGAGTTTGAAAATTGAATTTGTAACGCTACTTTAGAATATTTAAACTGTTTCATATATTTTCGTGTATCAGCAATTCAATAGCTGGGGAGGGGGGGGGGGGGTAATAGATGTATGCTAGAACAAATATAATATCTCTATATTTCTAATCCATATCTCATGATTAGGCATGTCGAATTGTGACATGAAGCACTAAAATGGATATTCAACGCAGTCAAGTTGTATCAATAAACATCGACAGAAGAGCGATGCCGGCACTACCTCTCCCCCCTACCCCTCATTCCTCACCACCCACCACCATATTCTCCCTCCCATACCTCATCCCCTAGATCAAATTGAATTTATCCGCTTTATTCGTAGTTTCCGTGTGCTCGTTGCACTGTGTGATTCTATTCCATTGATACATTTTTGATAACATGCCGTTCACTTGATCCCCGAGGACTATACAAATACGTGATTTATCTCTGATATATATTTTTTTTTTCGTCGAATTTCACCTAACTTTTTACTGATGCCGAATTCACCAATGCAAAGCCAAATACAAACAGTAAAAACTCTTTGGCTAATTTTCGAAATATATATATACATTTTTTTTAAATCATTCCTTTCATTTTTCTAAATTGATCAATGATTTTATTTCAATTGAATAACTTTCAAATTTTATATAGTAAGAAGAAAAAAAAAAAATTCAAATTTAAATCCAATGCAAGTTATTACTTTTAATTCATTGATCAATTTTTTTTTTCAACTTTACACCTAGTCATTTTTTTTTTAATATTTTCTCCCTCTTCTTTCCTCCTGATTTAATAGTCAATTGGAAATTTCCATAGGATTGTTAATCCAGAGGAAAATTTCAAGTGTGAATCTCATAAATCGAATTCATAATATTCTCTGAATTTAATTATAAAGTGAATTAAAAAAAGCAAAACAATTCGTTTTAGTTTATTTATTAAATGCAATTTGATTATATAATCCAGTGATTCTCAACCAATGTGCCGCGGTACTTTAGTGTGCCGCGAGATTATGAGGTCCTTAAACATTTCCGACATTTATTTTTATAAATTTTTTCAATTTGGTTCTTAAAAAAAAAAATGTAAACCGTTTTTGGGACCACGTTTTTCAATATGGTAAACTATTACAATTATCTTTTTCTTTGTGTGCCGCCAAATTTTTAAACCGTTAAAAGTGTGCCGCGGTAAAAAAAAGATTGAGAATCACTGATATAATATATAACTTAATAATCCATAATTTCCCAAACTTTTTTGTGTCGTAGACCCCTTGCCATGTTTTTTGTTTTTGGGTCGACCCCCTACTTAACCTGAAATTGATTTTTTGTAAAAATAGGTAACCTTTTTTTTAAAGAGTCATATTGAATTTAATTATAAGATAGTATAATGTAAGTAAATAGGCTTGTGATTCACTATCGTAGACCCCCAATTTTCATTTCATGGACCTCCAAATTTTTTATTCGCTGACGTAGACCCCTTGCAGGTTGTTATTGGGGGTCGATATAGACCACTTTGGGAATCATTGAATATACTATAATTTTCAAGAATACCAATAAACATTCCAAAACATTTTTGAAATACAAATACAATTTAAATAAATATTAAATTTTTTTTTTTGTTTTAAGTTTTTATTTGTAATTTTTTCCTCTGTTGAATTCCTCTTTTCTATACTTTTGTTCAAACACTTATGGCAGGCATATCGAACGATAAGATGCTGCGAAAAGCGTTTTTCTGTTCCTTGATAGTTTACGTTTTGGAAAAAAAAAACGCTTTTCATCGCGTTTTTTTTTCAAGACTCATTTTCATAAATATTATAGAGAAAAAAAAACCGTTTTCTACAACAACATTTTAAGGCACAATTTTCCACTTTTCAAAGATCCATAAAAAAATGAGTATATTTTTTTTTTTTTAGGAAATTCCTTATTCAGAAGGTCTTTTAAGAATATAATCCATTGTCAAATTTTGTGCTCGTTAAATTCTTAACTTTTGTTAAATTATATTTTAATTAAATATATAATTATATTCATATATATTCAGTTGAAGTATAGAAATATTAAATAATTTAGTATTTAATTTTTTGAAAGTTTTCAACTTTTAGCAAACAAAAAGATATATTAAACATTTAACCTATCAACATGTCACTAGTATTAAATTTTAACAACGCTTGGTAATTATTTTTTATTTTTATTTTTCGTTTTATTTATTTATTAATTTTTTTTTTTTTTAAATAGAATTTCTAATTTCAATTCCAACTTCTATAAATTAAAACCTGTAATTTATTAATAACCTTTCTTCTGTGATGAAATTATTCATAATGAATATATTTAGAGTTTCTTTTCATTTACATTCATTTGTGTGTCCTTTTTTTCATTTTGTTTCCTCTATTTTATCCCCTTTCTCACAAATCTCTCTTTAGACTTGAGTACAAAATCTTTTAAAACAATTCTTTGTTAAACTAATCTCAGGAGATGCTTAAAACGGATCAATCATAGTTAATTATTTAACCGTTTGATTTATAATATTGTACCTACCATTAACATTTTAGTATTGTTAAATATAGTATATTATATATTAAATCTTACTATTACTATTCTTACTACTTTCTTACTACTCGCTAGAGATAGTATTGCGATCACGATAATTTTCGATGTCGAGATTTTGATGTTTTTATACTATTTGAAGGTCCCTGAGTCATTTTCACTAAGGTTGAGAAAAATGTAAGTATGTGTGCGTGTGTGTGTGTGTGTGTGTGTGTGTATGTAGACAAGATTACGCAAAAACGGTTTCAGCTAGAATCATCAAATTTGGCACATGGGCATTATTCAAAATTTGTAGTTTTCTTTCAACTTTTGAGAAATTCAGCTCAACCGGAAGTGGGTCATTACCTACCATGTTTTCATTTTTTCTCCTCTAAAATGACAGTAAAAATAAAGATATAAGTTTGATAGTTTTTCACATTATTAAATAAGTTGACCTGTGGCCAGGTCCGAACCGACCGACGGTTTGAAGTAAATTAATGCAATAAAAAACAGATAGGCATATAATATAAATATTTTTAATTTTATTTTATTTATAATAAGACCATATTTATAGTAAGACCAGGCTGTGACGTCATGAATGGCTGGATGACGTCATATAATTTTAAATTAAGAAAAAACTAATAAAGATGATTTTTCTCGAGGATAATACAAAGTGCATAATTTGTGGTGATATGTAAAACATCTCCTCATCTGAAATTTGGTGTGAAAATAACCCTCCTTTCCTATCGTAATACTACCACTTCCGGTTTCTGGATTTGCACCAAAAGTTGATCAATTCATCATACTGATCCATTAAGTAAATATACCAAATTTCATCAAAATCTGTACACATCTATACGGACGGACGGACAGACATGCTAAAAATACTTTTTTCTGTTAAGAAAATGCATGATTCGTGGAGATATGTAAAAATCTCCACATGTGAAATTTAGTGTGAAAACAATGCCTCCCTTACTATCGTCGATCGGTAAAAACTGCTATATATAGAATGTCAGCTTGATTGAATCACTGAAAGTACCGGATTTAATTTTTTAACACTGCAAATCACGCGCCAGCACCTGACATGGTGCCATCAACAAAGAGCCCAACACGCGCTGGCTTAATAAATTTTATTTATTATTTTTAATTTATAATTTAATTAATTAAATTTAATTCAAATATAATATATGTTATTTAATCCAATTCAAATTTGCGAGATTGTCGAGTGGAGACACTCCAGATTTATTTACCATTAGATTCAAATAAACTAAACATTTATTATTTTGTGTATTGTTAAACAAATCCATATTTTATGTCTATATAAAAATTTGTTACGCCACTTGTCATTGAGAATCCTCTGTCAGTTGGAAATTGATTGAGATGTGGAAACCCAAATGGCAACCAATATTAGACCCAATTAGCTAGTAAATCCTTGATGTCACAAATCATTGCCTGATCTGTATTCTCTCTCTACTGCCCGTTTGTTTTCATGAACATCCTTATTATTGCAATATTTAATAATCAAACTATAGCTCATTTTTTCTATTCTCTTATCCTGGATCAAAATAGAAAATCGATTAGTAATTTTTAATATCGTTGATATTTTGAATAATTCATCTTTCCATGCAGCTCTCGAATATTTACGTTTACACGTGATTTATCCCTGGGCATCTATCATCAGATAATCATTCCAGACACAAAAGTTCAAATAATTCGTGAATTATTTTTTAGAATTTTTTTAACAAAAAATTCTCTCCTACATTGACCGGATAATTTTAATATAATGGACCACTCACGATATATATATATATACTTTCTCCTACCCAAATAAATATAATAAATTCCTTGAATTCTCTTTGTTTTTATTTACTCATTCATCCTAAATACATATACACGCTTGTAATATTTTCATTAATAAATAAATAAATAAATATTTTGATAATAGTATAGGATTATTAAGGTATAATATCAAATTATCTTTATTTGTATAATGCGATATTAAAGAAATATTATATGCATTAGTAGGTATATAAAATACATATAATTACAAGTCACAAAATCAACATGACATTTCAATCTTTATCAAGTGCTTGAATAAATATAAAATTATAAAATCATATTTAAAATAAATTTAAGGGTAGATATATTCTCATTTAATAGATTAAAGATTAATTCAGAATTAATAAATAATTCTAAAAAAATTAGAATTATTAACCAATGTTTTTTTTTTTTAAATTAATGTTTTAAATTTCGGGCTAATAGAATTCGAAAATATTAGATTATTATTTATAGAAAGCAAGATTGGTATTAATTTTCTAAAAAAAAAATCAATATAAATTTATAAAAATAAATAAAAGGGTTGTTATTAAAATTAAAAGAATTGATTTTTATTTGCGTATATCATAAATAAACCTTAAAGTTACAAAAAGTAAACTAGAATTTTTTATCCAATTTAATGGAAAAGTTCCTAATGGGTATTTATATTTTTTCTCTAATTTAAATTTATTTATATCCCAAATATACATTTACACACTCAAAGTTCAAATTCTGTAAATTATTTATTTATTTAGTGAAACTTGTATATATTTTCATTTTATTTTCAAATATTAATTTTCAGATTGAAAAAAAAAATTCTAAATCAACAATCAATTTTTTACTATCTCGCCAGAGATAGTATTGTGATCACGAAAATTTTTGATATCGAGATTTTGATGTTTTTATACGTTTTGAAGGTCCGTGAGTCATTTTCACTAAGGTTGAGAAAAATGTCTGTATATATATATAGGAGGTGGTTGTAATATGGAACCCCATTTTATTTTTCGTGAATTGAAGCTCATCTAAAAGTTGTGTTCTCTGGGTACAGTGTAAAATATTTTTATTCATTATTTTCCTATTGACATCCAGGTACAATATCACAACTAATATTACTTACACGACGTAGTGGCACTTTTTTTGAAAAAAGTGAAAAAACGGTTCAAGATAAAAGTGTTGATAATATGGAACCTACTGTGTTGGTAAAATGGAACCCTAGTAAAAATCAGTCATAGACAGCAATTATTTGAAAAAAAAACATTTTTTATTCAAAAATTATACATTGACATATATGTATGTAAAATTTAACCGTAATAAAATTATAAACAGAAATCACAAATGTAATAGTCTTTTTCTGCAACTGCGCATTCTGAATGGGCCCACATTTGACACATTAATGCTTATCTTGGCATCTGAAAAATATGTGGAATAAAATTAAAATAAATAAATAGAGCTAAAAAAAAATAATTTAATGTTTGTCTGAAATACGGAACCTTGTCTTTATTATAGAACCCGGTTCCATATTAGCATCACGGCAAGGGTCCATATTACAGAAATCGCCATTTAAAAAAAATGCACTTGCTATGAACTGAATATAAATTTATATCAAATTATTTTCAGCAATATATTTAATAATTCGTTAATAAATTAAGGCACATTCATAAAATAAATAAATTATTAACAATAGTAATAATTATAAATAGTTTTACTTACCTTAAAAAAAGTTTTTTAAAATTGAAAACACAAAACATTTAAACTGAATGACAGTTATCAAACAACTAACCGCCATTTCAATTTTTATGGTAGATTTTGGTACTAGAGAATCAATTCCACCTATTGTTAAAAAAGTGCAGCACGTTATAATGAACGAAACAAATGGGTTCCATATTAAATACAGGTTCCATAATACAACCACCTCCTCTAAATATATATATATATATATATGTGTGTGTGTGTGTGTGTGTGTGTGTGTGTGTGTATTTGTATATGTAGATAAGATTACGCAAAAACGGTTTGAGCTATAATCATGAAATTTGGTATTATTCAAGATTCGTAGTTTTCTATCCTCTTTTGAGAAATGTAGCTCTTTTGGAAGAGGGTCATTACCTACCACGTTTTCATTTTTTTTCCTCTAAACTGACGGTAAAAATAAAGATATATGTTTGGTAGTTTTTCACATGATTAAAAATTGTATAAAACTGCTAAATATAGAATTTCAGCATGATTGAATCGCAGAAATGATCTGAAAGTATCGCAATTAATTTTTTAAAATTGCCAATTGCGCGCCATCACGTGACGTAGTTCCATCAACAAAGTGCCAAACAGGCGCTGGTTTAATAAATATTATTTGTTAATTTTAATTTAGAATTTATAATTAATTAAATTTAATTTAAATATAATTTATGTTATTTAATCTATATTAATTCAAATTTGCGAGATAATCGAGTGGAGACACTCCAGATATTTACTTTTAACAAATCAAAATTAATAATAATATCTACCTTTAGAAAAATTTTCAAATAAATTTACTTATAAATTTTATTAATATTATATTTAATTTATATGTCTATATATATATATTTATATTATATTTCTATTATGTTTTACTAAAACAATTTTTTTTTTTAATAATTAGCATCAGTAAGATTTTCTGTTTGATGAATGAATCGTTCACATGTTAAGTAAATATTATTTTATCTCTCTAAATAAACAATAAAATTTAATTCCGCCATGAAATGAGATCACAAATCTGGAGCAGTGTCAGATAGATTTCCTATCTGGATCGGTTGACATTGGGGATCGATATCTTCAATCGGAAACTCACACCTGCCAAATTCGGTTATTTAAACAACCTACCTCCTACCCTTATTCGGTAAGTGAACATTCACTTGGGCATATAGAAAATATTTTCTTTTCCTTTGGCAAGCACACATGTGACATTCCGTCTTGAGCTTCGGTGGAAGGGTGCGTGTGGCAGCGCCCTACAATTTTAGACAAAAATACGTCAAAATGTCAAAGCCTTCTGCTCAGTTCGTGCACACGGCAGCCACATAAACTTGACTCGGCAACTTGACATTCTCTGCAGTAAACCGACATGCCATCCCAAGACGACCCAACATTTGTTGCAATATTTAGAAAATTAATTTACACTGACATCAATGACTAGAAACCAATCGGTTCAACAAGTTGATCGATCATTCATTCCTTTAAAAACATTTTCAACTTTTTCTTAATCATGTCCAACCAAAGAAAGAAAAATACATTAAATTATTTTTATTTTGATAATATATATATATACATATTATTATTGAATTGAATCATGCAATTAAATAAATATTTTTTACCTCAGTTAGAATAATTAATATACAAAAAAAAAATTCCTATTAATTAAAATTTGCATTTTAATTTCTTTATTATTTAAAATGAAATTTCATTTTTAATTATACTATGTACTTGAAAATTTGTTTAGCTATAAATCAATTTCAATACTATTATATAATAGATTTAATCGTATTGTGTTTAAATTTGAATGAAACAGTTTAATTAATTAATTTTAAAGAATTCTTTATTCACTACCATTAAATTATACACATTTTTACCGACCGACGATAGTAAGGGAGGTATTGTTTTCACACCAAATTTCACATGTGGAGATTTTTACATATCTCCACGAATCATGCATTTTCTTAACAGAAAAAAGTATTTTTAGCATGATGTCTGTCCGTCCGTCCGTCTGTTCGTCCGTCCGTCCGTATAGATGTGTACAGCCTGAACGGCTGAACGGATTTTGATGAAATTTGGTATATTTACTTAATCCATCAGTGGGATGAATTGATCAACTTTTAGTGCAAATCCGGAAACCGGAAGTGGTAGTATTAGCGATCGACGTTAGGAAGGGAGAAGGGTTATTTTCATACCAAATTTCACATGAGGAGATTTTTTACATATCATCACAAATCATTCACTTTGCATTGGTTTTATACTCGAGAAAAATCATCTTTATTAGTTTTTTCTTAATTAAAATTATATGACGTCATCCAGCCATTCATGACGTCAAAGCTTGGTCTTACATATATATTATAAATAAAATAAAATTAAAAATATTTATGTTATATCCATATCTGTTTTTTATTACATTAAAAGATATATTAAAATTATTTGAAATTGTTTCTGTAGCTGGAAATTAATTTATTTCAAACCGTCGGTCGGTTCGGACCTGGCCACAGGTCAACTTATTACTTATGTATTATGTTTGACTTGGTTTATCAAAATTTATAATATTTATATTCAATAATTAATTTAGGCTTTTGTGTTTAAATTTCAAAGGGAAAACTTGAGAGAAACAACTTTTTAATATCATAATATAATAATATAAAGAAACATTAACATTTATAAAACAAAAAAATTAAACATTGTAACTGTCGTATTTTTTACCGACCGACGATAGTAAGGGAGGTATTGTTTTGATGAAATTTGGTTTATTTACTTAATGCATTAGTATGATGAACTGATCAACTTTTGAAGCAAATCCGGAAACCGAAAGTGGTAGTATTAGCGATCGACGATAGGAAGGGAAGGGTTATTTTCTGTCTGTCGCCAAAAATTTTCGATTTTTTAAATTTTGATTTTGGATTCGAGTAGGGTTTAAAAAAGTGTAATTGTAAAGTGGTCTTGATTTTTTAACATGGTCCAATCGGCGGTCAAAGTGAAAAATTTCCCTTATTTTCAGCGCATAATTATAAATAAGTGATGTTTTCAGCGCATCTTCGATCGTATCATTATAATTATAATTATTATTCCATTATTATTTAAACATTTAATATTAAAATTTATACTTATATATTGTAATTGTAAATCTTGAAAACATTTTAATCAAAAACATTGTTTCTTATTTTGATTAAAATTACATTTTCATTCTGTTATTAATTTAAATAAATATCTATTTTTAAATATTTTTTGCTCTCTACATTATTTATCTAATTCTCACAATATATTAAGATCATATCAGAAATTAGTTGGATGGTTGTAACTCATGATAGGGACACTTTGAAAAATGTGGTTGATACGTCCAATAACTTTCGAGTTCTGTAGAGCAGAGGTTCTTAAACTGTGGTCCGCGAAGCCTTCTCTGGGGTCCGCAAAGCCATCGTACAGGTGCACGAGAAAATGATGAGTCAGTTAAAACTTTATTTAATCTAAAAGGAGCGATGGCATGGCTTTGTGAGGAAACAGATCAAATACCCAAATTCAACGAAATGTGCAAGAAAACTATTGCTACCGTTTCCATCTTCAATTTTCTTTCTTCAATATTATAATTTCTAATAAAATGTGTTCCACAATATGCAAAAAAATCGTTATTCACCAATCACTGTTAGAAATATTCATCATATATCCTTGTTCTTATGGGATCGTAAGCCAGAAATTAACTAATAAAATGAAGTAAATTACCTAAAGTTGGGATCGGGTCCGTCAAAAAAATTTTTTTTTCAAGTGGGGGTCCGCAGAGTACATAAGTTTAAGAACCTCTTAACACAGATAGTATGATAATAAACAAAAACAGAAACCTTATAAATAAAAAATATTTTATAAAAATCTTTTCCTCATTTTATATGTACACTAATTATACAATTTGATTTGTGAGATATAAATTAATAATTAAATTGAAAAGTCCTAATAATAAATTATATATGTGACAAATTTCATTTCAATTCATTAATATTCGTCTAAATTTATATACCAAATATACACACAAACATGCATACATTTTTTAAATTGATTTCAATCATTCAGATACTCTATTCAGATGTATGAAATAAATCCCATATACAAAAAAGTATGTATATAAATATATATATATTTTTTTTTTCAAAAACCAGTTATTTAATGTAAATAAAAAACAACAGAATAATTGAAAGTTTAGTCTTTTTTAATTAAAGTTAAATAAATTTCTACTCTATTTTTTATTTTTTTTTTTATTTTTTTGTTCATCTAACTTTTATGATTTTTTCAGAATAAGTTTATTTTAAATTTTTAAAAAAAAAAAAAATATTCATAACAAATTATAAATAAATTATTTTTAATATATATGATTTTTTTGTATTCACAGGAGGGTTCCTGTTGTAATGTAAATTATTTAATTGAATTTCTTTTAAATGAAATCTTAAGGAAGATTTTCTTTCTCGTAGAAAATTTGATTTAGCTGTTTCAAGGACTTCTAAAAAAACACATACACACACACATTCGATGTTAAAATCTTGTGTTAGTATTGTAAAGTTGTTGTAGGGTGCTTTTGTTTTAGGAAAAGGGTCGACTATCTGTCCGGTGACAAATTGGATTATCTCATGTAGGATGAAAGGAAGCCAACACCTTTGATGCCCTCCACTCGGACTGAAAAGAGAACACCTCGCATGGCTAATATCCAACCACTCCTTCTTGTTGCAATGCAATTGGAGAGCCATTCAATGATAATGACTTCCCCCCCCCCACACACCATTCCACCTAACTTCTTTCATACTCCTCAGCAAAATCCATCCAAAATTGAATTTAAAATAAAAACAAACAATTCTTTTCATAAGAAAAACAAATAAATCGTGCGAGTGTGTCGATGTGTATATCAAAGAGGGTTTCTGAAAAGATATGGTGAAAGAAAAAAAAAATAAAGAAAAAGAGAGAGAGAAAGAAAAGAAAGCAAATGAAAGAAAATCACTGAGAAGTTAATTTTTAACTGAGGAAAATAATGTCTTCTAATGGAAAAGAGGACTATTTAATTATCTTTGAGAGATGTCGTCCGGGGTTTAAATTCAAATAAAATAATGATCTTCAATTAAATCGAGTTGAATATGCGTTTCTTAAATAAATAATGAATTTGAGAGGTCTCTGATACGTTTAATCCTTTTTATATTTCATATTGTCCATAGAAATCAATTAGGAGAAAAAAAAAACGAGGCTCATTAAAATAAATAAATTGAAATAAATTAATAATGACATGCTTTAGAAAAAAAAAAATTATTGTATTAAATATCAAATCTTTTCTTTTGAAAGGAAAAACCTTTTTTTTATATTTTTTTTATGCGAATATAGGATTTATTACATTTTAAAAATAAAAACATGTATATTTTTTTATAACAAATTACTACATAATTAAAATTGAATTAATTTAATTATATAAATTAGAAATATTAATTTTTTTCATAATAAAGCAAAATTCATTTTAATTTCTTATTAAAAATAACATTAAATTTAGGATTTTTCTTTTCTTTTTAAAACTCAATTGTAAAATGTTGCCGTCTTATTTCAAAATAGGTTTTAATTTTGAGTTTGAAAAAAATGTATTTTACTCCAAATACATATCAACCAAATCTTCATTTAAGTCCAATACATTTACTTGGAGCATTATTTTAGGTCAGCAAACAGCCAGTAGTCTCTGGAGACCAGGTTTGGTGAATAGGGTGGCAAAACAAATGGGTGCATAAATTTTCAATTTAATTAATCGTCTTTCGAATTTATTTAAATAAACAATAGTAGCTTTTCTAAAACGATAAATTTTTAACTAAAGTGCCAGATTGTCTTTGAAGAAAAGGTTAGCAGCACTAGATTAAGTTTATGTAGTTTCTGAGGCAAAGTCATTTATATATATGTAAAGTCCACGAGATAAATATCATATTAAAATAAGATTCAAATTCTAACCTTACACTGCAATAATCTAAATGCATTATATATAATTTATTATTCATATTTTAATTTATTTAAAGATAAAGTTTTTCCGACCGACATTAAAAAGGGAAGGTATTGTATTCAAACCAAATTTCACATGTGGAGATTTTTACAAATCTCCACGAATTTTGTTAACAGAAAAAAGTATTTTTAGCATGATGTCTGTCCGTCTGTCCGCCCGTCCATCTGTCCATTGTGTGTCCGTATGGACGTGTACAGGTCAAACGGCTTAACGGATTTTGATAAAATTTGGTATATTTACTTAATACATAGGTACGATGAACTTTTGGTGTATATCCAGAAACCGAGAATGATAGTTTACAAAGTATTAATTTTATATTCATTGTCGGAAAATATTTCACTTATAATATAGTAGTAATTAATAATTGAGTAATTAAACTAGAAATAAATACCAAGATAATATAATTTAGTCATTTTAATAACCTATAATGTTGTTTGGAAATTAATTTATTTTAAATCGTCGGTAAGTTCTGTGGCTGGTCACAGCTCCTTTTTTTATTTTTATTATAATTTTAAAATTTAATTTTATAATAACTATAAAATTTTTTTATCAATTTTATTCCTATAATATTCAAATATATATATATTTTATTAGATTTTAAAAAATAATTTATTCTAAAAAATCCATAATATTTCAAAAGGTAATAACTGAAGTTTATTATAATTTAACATCTCTATAATTAATATCATCTCCATTAATTTGAACTAAATTAAAAATGATTCAGAAATGCAACCAATTAATAAAATCCTCTTATTGGTCTCGGTTGTTTTTGTCAAATCTCTACAACGAATACATTTCGTTTCTATAAATCAATAATTAATTATACAATTTTCTTTTATCATTAAATTTATATATTATACGTAGATATATGATGAGAACCTTACCAGAATCCAAAAGCTTTCCCCTCATTTCCACATTACGCTCTTCATTCGCACATTATTAAATTTTCTCAGTATTGTTAACCTGATAGTCATTCTCATAGTCCTCCCATTACCCAACGTCCTAAATCTATAATTGATGGCGATGCCATTAATATTTACTGTCGAACGGAATAGGATTGCCATTCGCATCCATTAACTGGCATTTATTTATAATTCATTAAATATTCCATTATAAAAGTCATATAACAATGATTGATCTTTTTTTATATTTATTATCCTAAAAAAATGTATTTTTTATTGAATTCCTGGAGAAATATTTTTTTTTTTAAGAATTAGATTGATTATTCAAATGTTATAAGCGAATTTTATTTTCGTCCAAAGTAAATAAACTTAAATTAGATTTATTATGCAAGGTGGGATGGAGTTGTTCCCATGTTGCGTGTTCTTCCACAGCCTCTTCTTCTTTTCTTCCACCTCCAGATCCTCATTATTGAATACAGAAAAGATCTTAGTAGGTGGGGGGGGGGGGGTGGAGGAAGCTCGATGCTGGAGGAGGCTGAGGGTTGAATGGAAGACGACATTGAAAAGAAATGCGAATAAAAGACGAAACAACAAAAGAAAAAGCGAGGAATCGATAAGAGGTGAGACGGCTAGTCGCCAGAAGAGATGCCTTTTAGAATGGAGCCAGCAAATTTCGACAACATATACTGGTGACAAAGTAAAGGGTGTGGCTGATGGGAAGGGATTCGCCATGAAGACACTCAACTACCTTCATATTTTTAAAAGAATTTACGAAAAATAACACAACCAATGGATTATTTTCTAAGAATATTTAAACAAAAAGGCATTTATTTTAATAAAAATTGCTTATAAAAAAATACTATTATCTCAATTATAAAGAGCCAGGGTGATTCCAAAATATAAATATAAAATATTAATTTTAAAAAATTACTGTTTGAAATCAAATACAGTGATGCCTCGCATAACGAACGCCTCGCACAGCGAACGCTGCACGAACCATAATGAACTAAATTTCATAATTCATACAACGAACTTCGTTTCACACAACGAACGCGCCCGAGCTTCCACGATCGCTGCCGTTGTATTGCATCCCCTTGCGTTTCACATAACGAACTTTTCGCATAACGAACTTCGTTGTGTGAGGAACCACTGTAAATGAAAAAATTGATGATAAGTTGAATATTTACTTTAAATTGGTGGTTATAAAACTTATTTAGTCTACCTTCCTCTTTTCAGAAAAATTAATAGTCAGCGCCCCCTTTGTAATTTTTTTTTTTTATTAATAGCAATTAAATAAAAAGATATAATTATACTCTAAGTTTTTACCTTTTTCTTAAAATTTAGTAAAGAAAGGTGTAAATTTAGAAACATTATTGTTTGAAATTATGAAACTATTTATTGAACTCAGAATAGAAAGGTAATACAATTTAAATCAAATACACCTGTGGCCATCACTAGCCCACTGGATCGCTACAGCACCCGCTTGGGAGGCGGAATTGGGAATCAGTTGAATACATAATGGGAATGTTTTTAAAATCATATTTGAGTATAAACATACGATATTTATATAAAATATAACATACATTTTTTTTATTTGATAATTAAATTTTAAATTTATTAAAGGATGCTTCTATAATCTAGATTATGTGATTAGTTAAAAATTTTTAATCTATTAAATTATTCAAACAAATTGAAATTAAAGAAAAATACATTTTTACTATCTCGCCAAAGATAGTATTGCGATCATGAACATTTTCGATGTCGAGATTTTGATGTTTTTATATGTTTTGAAGGTCCCTGAGTCATTTTCACTAAGGTTGAGATAATGAAATTTGGTACACGGGCATTATTCAAAATAAAAAAATAAAGATATATATTTGATAGTTTATCACATGATTAAAAATTGTCTATAACTTTTCTATATAGAATTTCAGTTTGAAGGTCCCTGAGTCATTTTCACTAAGGTTGAGATAATGAAATTTGGTACACGGGCATTATTCAAAATAAAAAAATAAAGATATATATTTGATAGTTTATCACATGATTAAAAATTGTCTATAACTTTTCTATATAGAATTTCAGTTTGATTGAATCCCTGAAAATACCGGAATTAATTTTTTAACACGATGACTGGCAATCACGCATCAGCACGTTACTTGGTGCAACCTACAAAGAGCCAATCACGCGCTGGTTTATTTATTAATTTTAATTTATAATTTAATTTTAATTAAATTTAATTTAAATATAATATATATGTTAATTAATCCAATTCAAATTTCGAGTGGAGATACTCCAGATTTTTTATTGAAATGTTACTCTAAGAAATGTCTACTAGAAAATCAAAAAGATTTAAAATATTAATTTGAAAATTTAACAATGGGCGGACGAATGATATTGATTTCATTTACCTCACTTTTTAGATTAAAAATAATTTAACAAATTTCATAATATATATATATATATATAATAATAAAAAATGTTTAATAATTTTTAATTTTTTAATTCTAATAAAAATTATTTATTTATTTAAAAATTTATATTAAAAAAATTATAACTTAAATAAATAAAGTATAAATCAAACTAATCAATTTAAACACAATACAATCAAATAAAGCAAAAATAAAATAAATAATAAAACGTTATATATATAATCCTAATATATAATTTTTTCAATTTGTTAATTAATTTAGATATTTGTATTCATCTACAAAAAGTTATAAATAAAATAATTTAATTTTAATTTTTAACCCATATATAATAATTAACGATTAATTATAATTAATTATATAACTTTTTATAGACAGCTTAAGTAATAATTATCAACCAAGTTTGTATTTTATCTATTAACAAAATGAGAAAGTTAAATAAATATAGATAAATATATTGGTTAAATAATCCTTTATCGAATAATTTATATATCTGGTTGAGAGAAAGAGCTCAAGTGCAGTCATTGGTATCATAGAATTAACTAACAAGTATGAAGAGTTCATAAAATACTTTAACTCCGGCCCTAAAATAGATTAATGTTAGAGCTTAAATCTTATTTTCAAAATAATACATTTGATATTATTTGTGGATGGACCCATTCTCCAAATAAAACATTGATCTATTATATTAATAGAAATATTTAATAAATTAATTAATAATCATTAGATAAATAATCGATAGGTTTATTTCTTTCTTGAAAATATTGAAAAGATTTTTTAAATAAACTAAATCATTGTACTATAATTACAATAGAATGAAAATATAAAAAGTGATAATTGTTCAGTTAGCATATGTATCATGCATTTGGATAAAACTTTACCAGTGGATTTCTTTTTTAATTCCAAAGAAACTTTCCTTATACAATATTTGTCGGTCGCTTCTAATTTACGAGTTGAAAATTATTAAAATTTGACAGATTAGCTGGTTATAAAAGTTGAAATGTGTAGCCATTAAGTAATTCACTAATTATTCACTTATTCACTAATTTTCGGTTTTTTTGGTCGGAAAATTATTTAATTAATTATTTTTTTAATTTTTCTATATTCTAACCGAACTGAAAAAAACATTAGAAAATTAGTGAAGCCCTCTTGTGGCCAAATCAATAAAATATTATAAATGATAGCTAAATTGAATTTATATGCAAAGCAAATATATTTTATACTCAAAGTAAATAATTCTACTCATTCTAGTAAAAACAAAATATGTATTTATAATTGTTTCCCTAATTATTAAGTATCATTGAGAGGAACCACGGAATGAGTCAAAGGAATTATTTTTTTATATACCTACATATAGTAGCTGTTTAATTTACCATAAATAACTTTTGTGTATGGATCGTTATGTGGATTCTACTCTCTGACTTATTAATTTCATATCTAATTAGTCAGCTTTTGGCTCATTGCGTTTTCGTTACCCTTTATTGTGGTCAAAATAGCCAATTCCATGGAAATATCCCGGGAAAAGCTTTTGCTAAATTCTATAAATAGATTGCTCAGCTCTCTGAAATTTATACAATAGACTTGGACTGGTAATGCCTTTTACCTTCTCCATTTCAGGTTGAATTTCAAAAGTCCATGCTCTGATAAGCATCAACTTATTCTCTAATATAACTTTAATCTTAATTTTCGAAAATAAATTACTTTGTATCATCAACACATTCAAGATAACAATATACCTACATACTTTATAACTTGAACTATATAATTTGAATTAATATTAAATTATCACAAGATATTGATTTTTTTTTTCAAAATGTTAACACATATATCACATTGATTTTTTTTTTTTTTACAATACTTCTATTATTCAAAATTGAGGCACGCAAATTATGGATAGAATTATTTCATCCCCCTTAAAGATAGAATGATAGTTATACAAGTATTGAATTAGTATGTATATGTATATTAATTATGAAATAATTTCTTAAAAGTAAATTTTAAATAAAAAAAAAACCTCTGACTTTTGTACGTCCTACGCAAGGACAACGCCTATCAAGTCGGTTATATCAATGAGGTGTCCTATGATCAGTAGAACGAGTCCTATCAACCTTTATCTTGATTTTCTTGATCGGAGGCGCTACTTTTTATCATGTAGCTATTCCCCAATGTTGATCCCGGAAGCTGGGTTTACTCCGTCCCATAGACCCCAGCTAGAGATATTCCCTTGCCAGGCCCGGGACTTAAACCCGGGACCATGTGAATGTGAGACAGCGATGCTACCCTCTCACCCAATGGCGTCAAACTTTAAATATGTTTCAATATTTTTTTAAATTATTTTCGAATTTATTTTTCTAAATTTATTGATATTCATATTCATAATTTTCTATTCAATTTTCTTTTCTTTGATTGGTAAATTTTAATACATAAATTTTTTTAATTTAGATGACTCGAAAAAGTGAAACAATAGAAATAGAATGATTTATTCTTTTTAATTAAAGAATCATATAAAGAATAATACTCTCTCCATTACTGAATATTATGAAATTGAGGAAAGTCTTTTGTTCAATTTTAGCCAGTCTATTTAGGAGGCGAAATCAATAATTATTTATATATATTATAATCATAGGAATATTACAACACACAAAATCTTAACATACAAAATATAGAATTTGAAAATGTAGAAAAATTTAAATACTTAGGTCATGTAACCACGAAAGATAATAGTATTCGAGAAAAATATAAGTCGAGGTTGTATTCTGGTCACGCGTTTTATCATGCAGTAAAAGGGCTATTCTCATCAAAATTATTATCAAAGGGAATCATAATTAAAATATTTAAAACAATTATTTTGCCGATTGTATTATATGGGTGTATTGTATTATTTGTCTCGGACTCTGGGTGACGAAAGTAGATTTAGAGTATTTGAAAATACTATTCTTCGCTGGATTTACGGCCCAAAGAAAGATGAGATCACTGGGGAATGACGGAGACCGAGGATTTGCACGACCTCTATGCATCTATAGACATAGTTAAAGTAGTAAAATCGAAAAAGATTGAAATGGGCAGGACACGAGGCTAGAATGGGAGAGGAAAGACTGGGGAAAAGTCTATTTGTGGGAATACCGATTGGAAAATATCCGAATGGAAGACCAAATGTAGGAAGGGACGTGAGAGAGATAGGAGAAAATAGGAGTTGGATGGGTGTAAGTCAGGATAGGGACATTTGGAGGAATGTGGTTGCTGTGAGCAAGAACTCTCGAGTTCCGTAGAGCCACAGAGATAGAAATATTACAATATAAGTGTCAAAATAATTTAAATAAAATTAATTTTAAAAAAAATATTCGAGGCTCATTATATTAAATAAAAAACTCACATTTACATTTAAATAAATAATATATAGTATGTTATATAGATAAATAAATTTAATATTTAACTAATATTATAAAAAAATTGGATATAATTATTTATAATGGATAGAAAAGTAGTTTCATATTAGATATTTAGATCAGTATACCTACCAATATACTTATATTTTTGATTTAAGTAAGAATCAAAGCTAATATTATGATTGAGATATTAATATATATAAATTTTTCAATATCTAATAATATAAATAAAAATATCTATAAAATTTAATAAAAAAGTAAACTAGATTAATAATATATATAATTAATGCTGATATTAATTTAATATAAATTAATTTAATTAATATAAATTTATATTCTGACAAAAATATCAAAAATTAGAGCATAATTTAAGACATGATTTGTTACGATAAACTTTCTAAATTGATAATCTAAAAACATGACAATAAAAAATATTCTTTTTTTTTAACCTCTTGGATTCGTGAGTCGAGAGTGGATGGAGGTGAAAGAAAAATATTGGTCTGTGAAAAGGTGCAGTGAAAGTTCCAACGAACTCGTTGCATCACTATTCATCTCCTGAAGGGTCCTTGTTAAGCGCAAGCATTTATTTCCATTTCCAAGACAGCTAAGTACTGGGCCGATGCTCCTTTTTATGAAGTTTTAATATAAAGTTACTTGAAATTGAATATAACGTCTATATTTTATAACATAAACCCCACTGATACTCACCTGTACTTTCAATCATGATTTAAAAAACCACTTTAAATAAAAAAAAAATCATAAAATAAGTCAAGTAGATGAACTTGAAAAAAAAAAAAATTATACTTAAACCTATAAGAACACTACATGAAGTAGTTATAATTTAAAAAATATAATAATTTTACATATTAAATTCTTAAATGGAAAAATCTAGGAATAAAATTAAAAAAAACGTAGGTATTTTCAAATTAGATCAAAATTGAGCAGAAAATTTATTAGAATCTATTTAAATTTAATAAAATTACTATAAACTTCTATAATTTATATAAAATAATTTAAATTAAAATCTATATTTATTTTTATTTATATATTTATTAATGTATTTAAAAATCAAAGCTAATTTTAAATTGGTTTCATAAATATTTTAGTAAATAAAATTAATAAATATGTATTTTCTAGTATTACGAGGGAGGACTGAAAAGTTTCCGACCTGGCCCTGTTTTATTTTTCAAAATTCAAGATAGCTGAGACCTGTACGATGTCAGCTGAACGTGTGCGAAATATTTTGCAAAACCATTTCAATATGGAAAACTGTGTGCAATGTGGGTGTCCGCATTTCCTAAAGTTAGACCAAAAATTGCTTCGAAAAACCATTTCTAACGACAATTTGGCGTAATCCAAACGAATTTTTGCGTCGATTCATAACTGTTGATGAGACTTAAATTAAATTAAATCAAATTTAATTAATTAATTAAATAATTTATTAATTAATTAAATTAATTAAATTAATTAGAACACCATTATGAGAAATGTATCAGTGTTGATGGAGGTTATGTTGAAAAATATAGCAAAAAAAAAATTTAAAAACATCGTTTTTCTTGGTCAGGTCGGAAACTTTTCAGGTCACCCTCGTATATATAGTTGATTTTTAGTGTATGTATATGGTGGGTGGTGAGGGTGTGTGCACGGAAAAAATCAACTAACCTGAATAATGGTAATGCGTCAAAGCAAATAATGTTATTATTAATATTACTATTATAATAATATACCATTTTTGTGGGTTGTTAAACATTTACTTTGTTGAAATCCTTTAAACCTTAAAACAATATTCAAATACTCTCTGAATTTGGTCGTTAAAATTATAGTAAAAAAAAAATTGAGTGTCACTGCTATATCGCCCAAATTCCTAACTTAACATCGTTCTTGTTTCCCCTATCTTTCTACCTTAATATATATTATTTATTATATTACCCCCATCACTAATCCTTTTTCTTCTCTTCACCTCCATTATCCTATCAGTTTAAATTTTACAATTCTTATTTTGTTAGTAGAATGATTAGAGATCAAACAAATCATTATTATATAATTATTATATTATCATTTCATATATTAGGTTGTTCGTAATGTATTTTCGTTTTTTCCGCCAGAGAATTTAATTATTTTATCATTCAAACACAACTTCAGACTTA
Source organism: Labia minor (assembly GCA_963082975.1). Taxonomy (NCBI): domain Eukaryota; kingdom Metazoa; phylum Arthropoda; class Insecta; order Dermaptera; family Spongiphoridae; genus Labia; species Labia minor. The sequence continues at coordinate 33,354,765 of OY720349.1, forward strand.
AGCCACATAATTATTATGTTTGGAGAGCTGATATAGCAAAGCTTGTCTTTGAAAAATTTGAATTCAATCTAAACTGTAGTTTTATGGTGGATGCCCTTTTAATTATGAGAGCAATAAGGAGCATTTTCGTCATATTTGACTTTTTTCTTATAGAAAAGGTAAAAAAGCTGTTCAGAAAGAAATTAACTTTTGAGAAGATATTTTAACAATAAGCCAGTGCCATAAAAGGTTTGCAAAATTTAGATCCGGCAATTTTGATGTCAAAGATGCACATACGGGAAAGCCGGTTGAAAATGATAAAGACACAATAAAGGTATTAGTTGACTTTTTGGACGGTAAAAGCTTTACTACAAATGAAGAGATTAAAAAAATCATCTGGATCAGTAAATCTGCCAGTAAATATTTATTCATTATAAGAAAAGTGGCTTTGAGTTTAAAAAAAAAAAATTACTTTCCTAACAACCTAATATCAACTTAGACTTAGACGTTTATTTTTAATCAGTCTGTATTTATTCTTCAAATTCCATTCTATGTAATTATCTTGTGTGTGGAATATGAATAGATAAACCAAACTAATTAAAGTTGTTAAATAGAAAACAAACATTCTTGGAATACTGCCACTCTTCAATTCCAATCAATTTTCAAGTTTTTTGTTTTTATGTTTTTATTTTTTTCAAAAGTAAACTTTAATTTATTTTTTCTTTTACTCTTTGGTCCTGAATGGGGATATTCTTTAATTTTTGTCTGGATATTCAATAGATGTCCATCTGTATTTAAAAAAGACAAAAGCCCACTTCACATCCACTATCCAACTCATTTATCGTGAGAAAACAGACCAATTCATTCTCTCTCTCTCTCTCTCCCGGGAATGGACATTTTGTTCATTATGTGTTTGCCCGGCCAATACTCTCCTCACTATTCTCTGATGTGACTCGAGTGATCAGCACATGTACTCTAATTAACAAAGTGAATATTATAAATCGATGCTGTGACTACGCCCATTGTTTCCCTGCAATATTATCCATTTGCTCCAAGAGTATTAAGATAAACAGAACATATAAAACAAACAGAGGATTGCTGTGTCGGGATATTAATGAAACATGGCAAGTTTACCACAGGACATATGTTTAGTACAATTCTAAACTACAACCGATTAGCTAAGCTATAAGGGTACATTATCGCCATTTTTTTTTTACTCCGACAAGAAGAAGCTCTATTAATATACCATCCTCTCTAAGCCTCCTCACTTATTTTTCATTCGCCCTTTTTTATTTTCTTTAATTATTTTGTGCCTAGTAAAAGAAACAATTGAACGACAAGAGAGAATGGAAGGGAAAGAAGGGAAATATATTAGGAGAAATTCATCTTCTTATGTACGCAATGGGGCTTCTTAATTTCTCTTGCATTATTTAAATTTTTCATTTCAACGGGAAGAAGAATAAAATTGATTATCAACCTCCCTATCCCCCCTTTTACAATTTAACCTTATTTCTTTTATAAGGTCTAAGCGCTAGCATATACTCCCATCCATAAAAATGTAAATAATCATATGAACAAATAAATATTTTTTAGATAAATTTTTTAATCAGTGAACTAAAAGGGAACTAAGAGACTTGGAAAAAATATTTTTCCGAATTTTATTAAAAAATATGCCTAAATTAATGATTTGTGCGGCATTTCGGGTTGTGTTCAGAAGTTTTTCCCATAATTATTACACAGTGTCACTCTTTTTTATCTTTTCACAGGGTGTATAACAACTATAAAACCTCTAACTTGTTAATATCCTTTGTAGGGATATGACCAATCAAATATGTTGCTCTCTAAACGAGGTAGAGGTGTTGTATGATTGTTACAACAATGAGTCCTCTCAACCTTTTTACTATCTCGTTTTGAAGGTTCCTGAATCATTTTCACTAAGGTTGATAAAAATGTGTGTGTGCGTGCGTGCGTGCGTGTGTGTGTGTGTGTGTGTGTGTAACCAAGATTACGCAAAAACGGTTTGAGCTAGAATGATGAAATTTGGTACATGAGCATTATTCAAAATTCGTAGTTTTCTATCAGCTTTTGAGAAATGTACCGGAAGAGCGTCATTACTAACAACGTTTTGATTTTTTTTCCTCTAAAGTGACCGTAAAAATAAAGATATATGTTTGATAATTTTTCACATGATTAATAATTGTATAAAACTGCTATATCTAGAATTTCAGCTTGATTGATTCGCTGAAATTACCAGAATTAATTTTTTAACACTGCAAATCTCACGCACCAGCACGAGACGTGGTGCCATCAACAAAAAGCCAAACATGCGCTGGTTTAATATTTATTATTTATAATTTATTATTAATTAAATTTAATTTAAATATAATATATTATGTTATTTAATCCAATTCAAATTGCGAGATAATCGAGTGGAGACACTCCACAGCTTATTTTATCTTATTTCTCTGGATTGGAGGCCGCTACTAAAAGAATGAATCGTACAATAAATACGTGATTTTTAGGTAAAAATATATAAAGTTATTATATTTATAATTTGTTAATGAGCAGATTGCTAGGTTGTTGATGTTTTTATTATTATATAATGACAGGCATAGGGGCGTTATATAAAAAGACAAGTTGATCTATTTAACAAACAAATTCAATTTTAAATACCTTTATTTGATATAAAAGATAAAAAATAGAGAAAAATTATATTATAAAAATTTAAATTAAACTAGCTGCTCCGAGCGCCTTCGGCGCTCTTCACACCTAGACGGGGGCTCCGCCCCCTGTACCCCCGAGTGATACATATTATTTGGTTGAAAGTCTGTATGTAAAAGGTTTTCATCCATTTTGTTTCAATCAGTATAAGTAGATAAGACATGTATTTGTTTTCTTGTAAAATATATTTTAATTTAATCAGTAAATTAATTATATATTATTATTGTATATGTTATATTTATCTAATTCTGTCTCTACAGTTTTCGAAAGTTCTTAGCCGCAGCATCCACAATTCTCTAAGCGTCCCTATCCTGAGCTACAACCAAATCCTACCCTGTCCCATCTCTCCCATGTCCCTTCCTTCATTGTCCACCCACCTTGGTCCTTGGTCTTCCACCGGATGTTTCCCAATCGGTTTCTCCCAATTTCTAGTTTCTCCAATTCCAACCACGTCCCCTTCCCATCCTAGCCTTCTTGATTTTATAACCTTAACTATATCTGGACATTATTTCTCGTTATGCCATCTCCGCCATCCCCCTGTGACCTCATCTTCTTTTGGCCTATAAATGCTGCGAACAATATTAATCTCACAAATACTCCAAATCTACTCTCGTCTCCCAGAGTCATCGATAGGGTGACCAAACGTCCCGTCTTTAGGTGCTCTGTCCCAAAAATGTCTTCGGGACACCCTACTGTTTTTTCAATATTTAGGACATTTCGTAATTTTTTTTTCAAAATTTTTTCAATTTAGTTCTAAAAAAAAGGTATACCGTTTGTCCCGGTTAGGTGTTTTCGAAATATGGTCACCCTAGTCATGGATCAACATGAAAAATAATTGTTTTATATATTTTAATTTTGATCCTCTTTGATGAGATAAGCCCCTTTACTGCATAATAACAGGCGTTACTCAATTACAACGTCGATTTAAATTCTTCTCGAATATTATTATCTTTGGTGATTAGAGATCTTAAGTATTTAAATATTTATACATTTTCAAATTCTACATTTTGTATGTAAGTCGTATCCGTATCATAATTCTTGAATTTTTTTGTTTAATTACATTTCGGTTGATTTTTCCCCAATTTCTCTAATCATATGTCTCCTCTTCCAGTCCAATTCATTTACCTATCAATGTTGCATAAGGAATTTAAATTTCTTAATTTGGCTAGAACACTCCATTTTTTAAAATTTTAAATAGAGAGGGAGAGAGAGAGAGGTTCTAATTATATATATATATATATCTGTTTCTATGACAGCAAAAAAGTAAACAAATTATAAACATACAAACACTCTCCTTTATATATATTTCTGGAAAATGGAACACCCGCAGCTCAGCTCAGGAGTTACCTAAGATTCTAATTTCTTTTTTATTTTTCATCATTTGAGGTACCCTTCACCTCAGAAAAATTTGGTTACCTTACTCCTTGTAGTTTAGGCTCTGGAGTTTTTTGCGTACAGACGGACACTAGCGTATTAAATATATAGATTGGATTATTATATATATATATATAATCGTATATAAAATATAATATACATATAAATATAATATAAAATACAATAGCTATATAAAGATTTTGCTTAAATTTTTTTTTTTTTAATTTTAATGAAGTCGACAATCCTAATATAATATTTTCTTATTTTTCTATTTGATTCAATCTCTTTATGTAAATGATTATCGTTATATTATGCGATATTAAAATAATAAATGAAAAACGAAAAGAACCCCGGGGTGTATTCAGCTTTACAACTACTCGGATCAACTATTTTATAATTAAATAATAAATTTATATTAAATTTATAAATAAGTTAACAAAAAATAATTTCTATAGACCGATGATCTATCAATTAATTAGTTTATTTTCCATTTTCATTTATTTTATCTATCTTTTGTTTAATACTGTTCAATTAAATAATTTTATGTACATTTAAATTTGTAACTTTCGAATATTTTATGAACTAGTGTATTTTAACTCATTAAAATTAGTCTGGTATAATAATTATTCTATATTAACATTAACCCATTTATCATTTATTCCAATATCGAATATTATCTATACTTTTTATAGATTATTACTTCCATTTGTCATTAATTATAATTCGAAATTAATACAATTATAAATGCTAAATTTGTGCTTTATTTATATTTATATATATACGTATATATTTTTAATTATTTAACTTAAAATACTATATCATCATAAAATAACATGAAATTCAAATTGAAATTCATATTTAGATGGATTATCTTTTTATGCCATTCATATTAATTGTAATATTTTATTAAATATCTCAAATAAACCATAATCTATAATATTTAAAAATATACATAATTGTATATTATGAGAACTAGGTTTTTTTAAACACAATATTACAACAACAACATTTGTATTCAATAAATAGTTTTATTAAAATGATTTAAAATCCTTCACATTTATAATAATGTAATATAATTTAGAAATTCAGGTGAATATAATCAGCAATAGGGAACGAAAATAAAATTCCAATAAAACAATTTTTTCTATCATTTATATATAATAATATAATACGAATAATAACAATAACTATTTACATTAATAAAATGATACTAATTTAAAATCATAAAGATTTTTTATTTATCGATTCAAAAGTTTTTCAATTTGTCTTAAACTGATGATTTTATTCAATGTTTATATATCATTTGGGAAAAATAATATATTGAAGGAAAAATTTTGGGAGTGGGGAAAGTGGGGTTGATGTCCACGAACTTCTCACATGATTGATTATTTAACTTCCCCCGAACGAAATTGAAACTTTCAAATTAATGAAGGAAAACTATATATTGCGAAATTTAGAATAGACTGTGTTTATGAAGTTTTGGATGTCAGTAAACCAAACCCCAACAAATTTACATCTTTATTTTATTATTTAATTAATACTTAGACATAGTATCTATATAATATATATATATGTTGGTTTAGGTTTCCGTGAATGTTATTGTTATTATTACTATCAGATTTATCAGGGATATAATCACGTATTTTTGGCGCCCATTTTTTTGAGATTGTTTCGGCGCCAAAATGGGCGCCAAAAATACGTGATTATATCCCTGATAAATCTGATAGTAATATATATTTATGTGTATAATTGTGTAAAAAATAATCATTCTATATCACCTTTTAAGACGGAAAAGCTAAGAGATACAATTTACAAAATTTTCAAGTTTTTAAAGAGTTACTAAAGTTATTACAATATTATAGTATTTAATTAGGATTAAATAGATATAAATTTGATTTTTGATTTAAAATACATAAACTGTTCTCTGTTGAGTGTTTTTATTCTGTTTTAAGTAAATATATATATATATTTATTTTTGCAATGTGTGTATTATTTTGAGTTTTGAAAATAAAATAATATAATTAATATATGCGGATGGAAATGGAGTCACATTTTGATATCGAAAGAGCCACATGTGCCTCGTGAGAGGCAGGTTGCCGACCCCTGCTCTAAGGGGACATGGATGTTGAAATGTTATACGTACAGTATAAATAAATAAATATTCAACTGGGTAAGAATTATACTTCAGATTTTAAGGCCATCCTCCCTCCCTTCCTACCACACAATTACACTCCCTTTAAGAAATCTTACCATTTACAATTTCTTTCATTCTATAATAACCGATTAAAATATTCTAATGTTATTTGATATTAAATAACGTTATAATCACATAAAGTATTATTCAATAAATTTTCCTAATTCCATAAATATAACTACAATAAATTATAAATTATTCCCATTTACTTTAAATATATTACTTTAATTTTTGTTTTATACCTTTTTATTTTTTATATAAATTACATATAATAAAAATTAATAAAGTGATTTTTTCATTTTAAAAATAACTCAAACGAAAATACTATTCCAAGTCAAACCAATTTTGTTGAAATATCTTTGGATTTTGACCTCCAAATAAATGGGCGGATCTTTCGATATTAAACGAAAAACGAAAATTATTGAAAATCACTCAATCTAGTATTCTCTTGGGTGTTGCTATCAACCACTTGGGTATACCCAATACGAAAAAAAAAGATTGAATCGAGGCGAGTCATACATTCCTCCAGAAACATGTTCATTTAGCTGTTTGATCAGAAAAGAAATCAATAGGAAATGAATTATTCCACCAAGTTATTGCCTTTCTTCACCGATTCGAGCCACTGTTCCCATTGATTTTGAATTTAGGTTTATTTTTTCAGTACTTTAAATGCAAACCATAAAGAGAGCATTTATAATAATATATATGAGTGGATTTCTATTCTTAATTCGTCTAAAGTGAAGTGGAGGGAGAGGTGAGTGTTGATGGTTGCATAACGATAAAGGATTCGCCTGGACATCAGCTGTAATAGGATTTGACCAGCCAATCCATTAAGTGATCTTCTCATGTATTATAACTAATTTTAAAAATATTCGTGTAGTGAATTTATATAGGTAGATTATATATTTTTGTCTATTATATGTACTAAGTTTATGTATTGATTTGAGCGCTAGAAGGTTAAATTCCACCTTTAAGCTCTAATGACCAGTCATATGCAATTACTCACACCATTACAAAAAAGAAATAGTCCTTAGAAAAAGTAATTTACTTCGCAAATGAGGGACGGTGCTTATATATAAACAAACCTTTGGGAATTGCTGTACGGGTTGGGAATAAAATTGAGAGGAAAGTGGAATGGGGAAGAATGGTGGTGAAAATGAAAAACGGAGGGACAAAAAAATTGGCACTGATGAAAAGGAGAAAGGGCGATGGCGCAAAAACAACGTGTCTTTGTAGATCATCCGTTGAAGAGGCCCCTATATAGGGTGAAGTCCATCCAGCCAAGGCGAAAAAAAAGGAAAAAACGAGATTGTGTCAAATTGGAGGCCAGAAGTAAGTATATCTGCCTGTTGCACAAATAACATTCAACGAGAAAATCTCTTTATCTCGACGATTTAAGAAAAATTCCATTGAAAAAAAAAATTCGATCTAGACCAGAATTCAATTTATTTTTATAAAACTATAATAACTAAACTTAAATAAATTTTGCAATTTATGATAAAAAAAAATAATTTAAATTGTTTTTTTTTTTTAGAATTTTTTTTTATGCAAATTTAAATTCAAATACATATTTTCAAGTATTCAACAAAATTTATTTATTAGTTCATCAAATATTTATTGAAAAAGTGATACACAAAAGATATTTATTTGGTTTAAAAATAGTATATAAAAAAAAATCAATGATTTTTTATTATTGAATTCTAATCAAGATTACAAACTATTTTCAAAATAATTTTATCTTTAGTTCAGATCAGCATGTATTATTTAGAATAGTTATTGATTGAAATAAAATTAAATGTATTCATTCATAAATCAATTTATTAAAGTTTCTTTGAAATTATAAATTAAAAAATGTTTTAATATTATAATAGAATTGCATTCAGAACCAGTGTCTTAATAATAAATACTACCTATTTCAAAGAAATGGTATAAAATAAATATATAATTATAGTTGATTATAATTACCTGTAGAATATCTTTATAAAAAAATTAGAAAATAAATGAAACATTTAATATTGTATTATTGTAGAGGGTATTGGAGGTTCTAATTCTTAAAAAAAGTTTTAAGATGATAAATAAAAAAATAATCTATAATTATAGTTGATTATAATTTCACACCAAATTTCACATGTGGAGATTTTTACATATCTCCACGAATCATGCATTTTCTTAACAGAAAAAAGTATTTTTAGCATCATGTCTGTCCGTCCGGATAGATGTGTACGGATTTTGATGAAATTTGGTATATTTACTTAATGCATCAGTATGATGAATTACTCAACTTTTGGGGCAAATCCGGAAACCGGAAGTGGTAGTACTAGCGATCGACGATAGGAAGGGAAGGGAAATTTTCACACCAAATTTCACATGAAGAGATTTTTTACATATCACCACAAATGTATTGCTTTTATCCTCGAGAAAAATCATTTTTATTAGTTTTTTCTTAATTTAAAATTATATGACGTCATCCAGTCATTCATGACTTCACAGCCTGGTCTTACATATATATTATAAATAAAATAAAATTAAAAATATTTATATTATATCCATATCTGTTTTTTATTACATTAATAGATATATTATAATTATTTGAAATTGTTTCTGTAGCTGGAAATTAATTTACTTCAAACCGTCGGTCGGTTCGGACCTCACCACAGGTCAACTTATTTTTTGAAAATAATTATTTTAAACATTAAAATAAAACTTAAATAATAATCATTGTTATTTTAATTAATTTATATTCTTATTCTGTCTTAAGTTTATTTTATCTCTTCTCAATTATCAATTTTTACAATAATAATTATTAATATTTCTCATCGAGAAATGGCGAAAATTGCATAACGAGGAATTATAAGACCTTTATGCATCTTCAGACATAGTTATGGTCATAAAATCGAGATGGGCAGGACACGAGGCTAGAATGGGAGAGGAAAGACTGGCAAAAAGTCTATTTGTGGGGATACCATTTGGAAGACCGAGGATGCAGTGGAGGGACAATGTAGAAAAATTCTTAAGAGATATTTGAGAAAATAGGAGTTGGGTGGGTGTAGCTAGAATGGGAGAGGAAAGAATAGAAAAATGTCTATTTGTGGGCATACCATTTGGAAAACGTCCGGTTGGAAGACCAAATGTAGGAAGGGACGTGATAGAAATAGGGAAATATAGGAGTTTAATGGGTGTAGCTTAGGATAGGGACACTTGGAGGAATGTGGTTGCTGTGACCAAGAACTTTCGAGTTCCGTAAGGATAGATAGATAGAGAGATTTATTATATTTCAGATTATTTTATTGTGCATAGTTCTATCCATCAATAAACGGATAAGGACCTACTTCTGGTCAATAAATTAATTTAATAAGAGAACAGTTTTAGAATTAAAATAAATATCTTCTAACTAATAATTTATTATCAAAAGTGAATATATATAAAGTTATATATATATATATATATATATATATAACTCATTTTATTTCATATTATATTTTTCTTATCAAATAAATATCTTCCAACTATACAAGTAAATGATTACTTTTTGTCTCCTCCAACTTGAACTTTACTTACATTATGGTTGAATTTGTTTATAAAATAACTTAATTGAATAGAATGATCTTTCTAAGATGATTATAATTAAGGCTATTTAGCTAATGTGTATATCTATAAAATCTCGTCCAGGAGGGTGAGGTTATAATTAATGGGGGCATCTTAAGCTGCAAGGCCAAATGCCTATTAGTGTCAGCTTTCAGTCTGTAGGATCTTGATGACGTGTTTCCGGCCTCCATCTAGACAGCAACCCCTTACCAACACTAAATCTTCTGGGCACTACCTCAACGGCTGCCGATTGTTTGACGTCATTATGGCTCCAATGAAACTAATTGCTCAAATACGAACCATGATTATCTTTTATCTCCTACCACCCCACTCTTTATCTATCGTGCTACCACTTCAGATGAAAATTTTGCTATTTAATTAAAGGAATATTAAGTTTAAATTACAACTCTAACTATCTTCTCTCTCTCCCTCTCTATTTGAATTAAGTATTTATTATAGAATTACTTATAGAGTATTTTTTATATGCAATGATTTTGTTTAAAATATATTATAAATCATAAGTAATTTTTATAAATATATTAATAAAAAGTTGAATATATTCAGTTTTATATTAAAGATCAAGAAATACTATTTTATATACTAAACAATAATAAGTTGACCTGTGGCCAGATCCGAACCGACCGACGGTTTGAAGTAAATTAATTTTCAGCTACAGAAACAATTTCAAATAATTTTAATATATCTATTAATGTAATAAAAAACAGATATGAATATAACATAAATATTTTTAATTTTATTTTATTTATAATATATATGCAAGACCAGGCTGTGACGTCATGAATGGCTGGATGACGTCATATAATTTTAAATCAAGAAAAAACTAATAAATATGATTTTCCCGAGGATAAAACCAATACAAAGTGCATGATTCCTCATGTGAAATTTGGTGTGAAAATAACCCTTCCCTTCCTATCGTCGATCGCTAATACTACCACTTCCGGTTTCCGGATATACACCAAAAGTTGATCAATTCATCCCACTGATGCATTAAGTAAATATACCAAATTTCATCAAAATCCGTACACATCTATACGGACGGACAGACGGACAGACGGACGGACAGACATCATGCTAAAAATACTTTTTTCTGTTTAGAAAATGCATGATTCGTGGAGATATGTAAAAATCTCCACATGTGAAATTTGGTGTGAAAACAATACCTCCCTTACTATCGTCGGTCGGTAAAAAAGCCTTCATTTTGAAAATTTTTTGGATTGTATATATGTGCCACTCAGAAGCTAAACCGATTAACTACAATTTTTTAAATTTTGCTTGTGGCTGGCACAAATTTCACCTAATCTTTTTTCACTCACTAAATCTAATTTTCATTAATAATTATAAATTTATTTACTGCACGGAATATGAACTCATTTTATAATCAACCATCTCACATTCAATCAATTACATGTAAAATAATTAAAAACTTAAAAATTTATCAAAACTAAATTTTATAAAAATAAATAGTAGGATGCTTTTATTTTATCTGTACCTATTTCATTTTTAAACTTTTTCTTTAAAACTTATCTTTCTATTTTTGAAATTTTATTCAACAAAATTTCATCCTTTTTTTGTGCAATGTAATGTAATGAAATCTGCAACATTTATGAAGTGAATGATGAACTTGATAATCTGTATATTGCAATGCAATATACACTTTTCTGTAATCAATAAACCTGAATTTTCTACAAGCTGTAAACTTTGGGCTTCATTTTCTCAGTTTCTTTAAATCGCTTTGGCTTCTGAGTGGCACATATAATATTTGATATGATAATTACTAATTTAATCGATATCTTCTTAGAAAAGTTTATCAGAGTATAAACCAAATACCAAATCTACCAAATCAAAAAATCAAATATAAATAAATATGTAGTTAATATAATAAAATTACAATAACTAATTAAATTTCTATTTTATTTCATTTTTCTTCACAATATAGTTATAATCTTTTTTTGAAATTTTCATTTATATTTTTGATTTGATTGTATATAATCCCAAAACGAAATATACCTACTGAAGCTTGACAGCTGACAATTTTACTCAAACGTTATATGGAAGAGAGAAGTTTATTTATATATATATATATATATTTATAGATTTACGTGGAAATTATTTATATTCACGTTTTGCTTTGCTTTGTTTTGAAGGAAGCATATCTCTTTTGTTTTTCCAAAATGGATTATTAACAACAAAACAAAACAAAAAAAAAAAATAGAATCTGCATATAAAAATGTCAGATAATGAAATGAAGATGTCAGAAACTTGATATGAGGAAATCAATTTCCGGCATCCCTTTTTGATCCTATCTATTTAAATTATGAATTTAATTCATTTTATCATCTATCATCTCCAATTAATTATTTTTCTTTTTTTTATTTAAATTTCTTTAATTTTTGAAGTGAAACTTCTTTAGCGGCGTCCTGACATTTGGTTGAGAATGGAGAGTGAATTGAAAAATTGAAATTTCGTAACGCGTTACGAAACGCAAGAGAGAAAAAAGATATAGATATAACGAGTGAGAATGAGATAGCCTCTATCTCTGTCTCTCTTTTGTGCGGTGTTTCGTTTTTGAGAGAGAGGCTATCTGGGTCTTTCTTTTGTCCGGTCTTTCGTCTTTGAGAAAGAGGCTATCTGCGTCTTCGTTTTATGCTGTCTTTCGTTCTAATACCCTGTCGCTAGGTTGAAAGTCCACGGCGCGCATGCGCACTAGTACGTTGACGCGGAATAATATTTCTTAGCCTCTGCTGGGTGAAAGAATAAAAATTAGTATGTGACCTCACAGTTACCGCCTTTTAGATATATATCTATTCTTAAAATAAAATTAAAAATATTTATATTATATTCATATATATGTAAAATAATAATTATATTATTTTAATATTCCTATAAGTTGGTATCACAATTTATTATTATTATGAATTATTTATAAGTAATTAATATTATTAATTGGTATTAATAAATAAATAATATTAATTATATTAACTTAATATTTCTAACTTTGTATTACAATAATGAGACGGAATTGTTGTGTGTTAAATTAGATTTAATTAAAGATTGAATTTAGAATAATTAAAAGGGTTATTGAAACCGCGTATGCTGATTAGGGAATGACAAGATTGAATAGGTTCAATTAAAAAATGCTTATATAAAATTATAACTAAAAATGATTTATTTAATAAAACTATAAGAATTTAAATTACAATTTAATTAATTTTTTGTGAATAAATAAACATATATAAAATCAAACCGTTTTTGCGTAATCTTGCCTACATACACACACACACACACACACACAGACACACACACACAGACACACACACACAGACATTTTTCTCAACCTTAGTGAAAATGATTCAGGAACCTTCAAAAAGTATAAAAACATCAAAATCTCAACATCGAAAATTTTCGTGATCGCAATACTATCTCTGGCGAGATAGTAAAAAATGATTCATTATTATTGGATTTGGCTGGTAATATTAATACCTGAGACACCGAGCTCGCTCTACCCTTTAAAAAATATTGATATACAATTCTTTAATTATTTATTACAATTATTAAATGTATTAAATAATATTTTATTGAAAAAATATTAAAAATTATAAAACTATCTAAAACTTAATTAATAAAAGAACAATGAATAAATAAATCACGAAAATAGATAAAAAAAAAATGCACGCGGCGAGTTTCGATCCTTCGAACTCGGGGAGTAAAAACAATTGTTCTTACTGCTGGTCTATGATATTTTGATAATTACAAAGATATTTTTACCATCTTTCAAAGACATTTATTTGTTTTGTTGTTTTTTTTTTGAGAGAGATTAATAAATATATATATATTTTATTAAAAATAAATATTTTTAATTTTATTTCGAAATTAAATAATGAATTTTAAAATATTTTAAATATAAAAAAATGTTAATACAATATCATTTAAAAAAAAAGCGGGATTAATAAATATATATATATATTTTATTAAAAATAAATATTTTTAATTTTATTTCGAAATTAAATAATAAATTTTAAAATATTTTAAATATAAAATTTCGAAATTAAATAATGAATTTTAAAATATTTTAAATATAAAAAAATGTTAATACAATATCATTTAAAAAAAAGCGGGATTAATAAATATATATATATATTTTATTAAAAATAAATATTTTTAATTTTATTTCGAAATTAAATAATAAATTTTAAAATATTTTAAATATAAAAAAAATATTAATACAAAATTAAAAAAAGGCGGGAGTAAAATTTCAAAATGGATGCCATTTACGTCACCCATATATAATTTTCAATTAAGAAATTAATAATGAAGCTGTAAGTTTCAAGAGATGTAATCAATAAAACTCAATTTTTCTTTATAAATACTATATCTAGTGTGAATTTGAAAAAAATCGTTAGAGCGGTTTTTGAGAACCAATATATATAGATAGATAAATAGATAGATATATACAATTTTAGCTAGCATAATAAGATAAGATATATATCGTGAAATAATTAAAATTCTCAAGTCAAATATACAGCGTGCACGCATACCGACGCATGTAATTGTGTGTGTGAACATGGTCGGCGATTCACACGCCAACACATACAGTTATGTGCGTCGATGACCATTCACGTTATTTATCCGAATCTCAACATTACTTTAACACTACTAAATCAATTTAAAATTATTATTGCATTTAAAACTGCTTTTCTCTACTCCACAGATTTCACTATGCCGAAAAAAAATAACGACCAAAATTTAGACGATATTATTTATTTCACTACTGGTTTATAGCCACACAGGTGCTAATGCACTTGAACGAGGCGAAGATAAAATCCCTCTAATTCTCGGGGGAGATTTTAATGTAAATTTTGAATCTGATGATTCGTTGCCGTTGATCAACTTTCTTCGAGAAACATTTGGTCTGCTTATAAATAACGATCCCAAGGAATCAACAACAAAATCTGGAACTACAATAGATGCTGTTTTTACACGTTATATAGAAAATATCGAATCACGAACATATATATCTTATTTTAGTTATCACAAGCCATTAATATCAGTATTACCAATTGAAGCACCAACCGACAATAGTACAGGCAATGTAGATATGATGATAGAGTAGATAATAATAATAATAAAGCGAATATTTGTTACGAAAATTTTATACTGTTATATGTCTTTCGAAATGATCCCTTTATTTTTCTCTATTTCTCTCTCACTCACACTCTCAACTAAAATTTATCTTATTCT